>CM053786.1:69023735-69751235 GCA_028749045.1 Cupressus sempervirens
CAGGGGGGTTTCATCCTAATAATTGATAGAGGATCTTCCTCATTATAGTATTTATTGTAAATTATCTTGGCCCATTTGTGATCTCTATCCTTATAGAGGTACCAGATAAGTTTTTCCCCTAGTGCTTCATTTTTCCATTGTAGATTCTTGATCCCTAACCCACCCAAATCCTTGGGTTTGCAGATTTTCTCCCATTTAATGAGCACCAATTTTTTGTCCTCTTCACTATCTTTCCAAAGAAAATTATGCATTTTGGTTTTGAATTTAAGGAGGTTCTATTTGGACAAAGGCAAGCAAGATAATGGGAAGGTCGGGATGGCTGATAAGACTAATATGATCTTAGTGCATTTTTTGGCTTTTGTTAGCCATCTATCCTTCTAGCAGCCAAGTTTGGCATCCATTTTTTCAAAGGTATTACACCACACCTTGCTGGATTTCTTTCCTTTTTCTAGAGCAATTCCCAGATACTTGCAAGGGAATCAACCTTTTTTGTATCCCATGATTTTGCATACCTGTTGTTCCAATGCTGATTTCGTATTCATAAAGTAAATCTCAAATTTGAGCTCATTAACTTTTTGACTAGAAGCTTCCATATATGTTTTAATGATGGATTTAAGACCCAAAGCCTCATCTATCCTACTTTTTCCTGGCAATATAGTGTCATTAGCGTATTGTTGGAGAGTAATATTGGGTACATTTTTAGTAACCTTAATACCTAATATTTTTTGCCTATTATAAGCATCAGTCACTGCTCTCCCAAATGCTTCAACTATGATGATGTAAAGGGAGGGGGATAAAGGGTCTCCCTTCCTAATGCCTTTGGATATATCAAAGTAGCCTTTTGGTGTTCCATTAATGAGAATTAAGATTTTGGCAGTAGATATGCATTTGTAGATAAGGTTGATCCATTGATGAGAGAAGCAAAAAGCTTCCAAAACCTTATAGAGAAATATCCAATCAACCATATCGTATGTTTTTTGAATATCTAATTTCATGAACATACATGGCTCTTTGTTCTTACATGTTGAATGGATTTTCTCTTGGACGGTAATAATACCATCTAGGGTAGATCTATTGGGCACAAAGCCCGTTTGTTCTTCTGATATAATTTTAGGGAGTATCTCCTTTAACTTGTTAGCTAAAATTTTAGATAAAATAGTATAAACTGTATTGCATAGCGCAATGGGTCTGAAGTCTCATGGGGTTTCAGCAGCTGACTTTTTGGTAATCAAGGTGAGGAATGGATGATTGATCTTTGATAAAAGAGCAGTCTATGCCTATGATATCTCAGCATTTTTGGTAAAAGAAGGCTTGGAATCCATCTGGGCTCGGGGATTTATCCAAATTCATTTCAAAACCCATCTTTTTGACTTCTTCCAACGAGATAGGTTTTTTTAGAGCCTTATTATCTTCCGTAGTGACAATTTTAGGAATCATTTTAAGAAGCTTAGCTTGTGCAACCCTATTAGACCCTTCATAGTTGTTTAAAGTGTTATGAAAATATTTAATGAAGGTATCTATGATTTCACTCAGTTTATCTATTGTAATGCCCAAATGATTCATAATAGCCGTTATTTTTCTCTTAGATCTATTGTATAAAGTGGAGTTATGGAAGTATTTCATGTTCCAGTCCCCTCATCTAACCACTTTTCTCTAGATTTTCATCTCCAAATGATTTCCTCTTTGGTTAGAATATCCTTTTGCCTTGCCAATAAGTCTTTTTCTCACATATAACTATCATTGTCCATCCCTTTCTTAATCACTTCTAAATTTAAATCTTTTAATTGTTTTTCTATATCTTTTTTTAAAAAAAAATATTATTGAAGTGCTCCTTGTTCCATTTGAGGATTTGTTCCTTGAGCATCCTCATTTTGGCAACAAATATGTACATCTTAGATCCTTCAAAATTATCATGTGCCCACCATTCTTTCATGTTGTTAATGAAGCCAAAATCTAAGAACCACATTTTCTCACATTTAAATGGGTTCCTAGCAGGTTTATGTGGTTCTAAAAATTTGAATCTGACTAGAAAGTGATAAGATCCAGTGATAGGTAGCATGGCAGAGCGAAAATTCATGTTGTTAGCATTAGGGTCCCCTTTAATCATGCACCTGTCTAGTTTCTCTGTTATGTATTCAAAGTCTTGTTTCTTGTTGTTCCATGTATAAACACCATTACTAATAGGTATATCTATCAAGCTATGAGAATTGCACCATACCTTGAAATCCTTAGAAGCTTGCGATAGATGTTGATTACCACCTATTTTTTCGTTAATATTTAAGATTGTGTTAAAGTCTCCTCCTAATAAGAACAAATTATCTTTGAAATTCTTCATAAAAGAGCCAATTTCTTCCTAGACTAATTTTTTACCAAGGTTGGTAATAGGCCCATAGATATTAATGAGGATGAATTTGAGGTTAGATTTTAGGCTCTAGACCTAGCCACTCGTCCAATTGTTACTTAAATTAATGATATTTATACCTACCTCCCTGGGGTTCCAAAGGATCCCTAAACCCCCTGAAGCACCTACTGACTCTTGAAATACTGAGTTCCATAGTCCTAACTTTTTATCTAATTTAAGAATTTCTAACTTATTTAGTTTAGTTTCCTGAATGAGAATAATGTCAGAATCAAAGGATTTGAGGTTATGTTTTAATAATCTCTTTCTACTAGGGGTATTAATGCCCCCAACATTCCATGTTGTGATCTTCATTTCTCCTTGGGAAGGCACTTCCTCTTCCCCTGATTAAAAATCTAATCAATCTTTTGTTGTTCTCTGTTGTGCTTGTAGACTTCTCTGAGTTCTTTTAGTGATCTACTACCTCTTTTTCCTTTTGTTTTGCCACAAATAGGAGATTCAATCCCTTCTTGATTCATGTGAATTTCCACCTGATCTAGGTTAGCTTCTACCATCTTAGTTGCACTGATTTTTCTTTCAGGGCTCCTATCCTTTTCTTCCTGTACTAGTTCTCTAAGAAGCTAATACACAATGCCAGAGTGATTCTCTAAGTCTACATCTTACCCCACTATGCTATTTTTGCTTCCATCTTTTTCCTTTAGCTCATGGCCAACACCTTGCTCTTTCATCTGGGATTTCCTTGTAATGCCCCGCTAAGGGATCCAAAGAATAAACTAGAATTTTCAATAAGTTTGGTAGCTTTTTTTTTTTATGAAATTAAATACCACATATAACTTATGCACAATAACGGAAGCAATAGTAATGTCCATCTAAAAGTAAACGTAACATACAAAATATATTACATTCTTTAAGATCCCTTAACGTTGGATTACATCTAGAAACATCTAACATACATGAATCCATCTAGTACAACATCCACATGAAATAATAATGATAAGTCCATGTTTATACATTACATTTCAAATACTCAATCATCCATTGTACATGTTATAGGGTATGAGAAGCTCAAAAGAATATACATACATAAAATAAGGTACATCATCCTATTCTAATCCATGATACATCAAAGTAAATATAATCACATGATATTCCCGATACATCATCATAGAAGACATATACATCCATCATAAAGATCAAACATAATAAACTAAGTGCACGGTTCCTCTCAACTGTTAATAGCATCATTAGACCATCGTGGATCCTAGCCATCCCTCTGTGCGTAACATTCCAAATTACCGAAGAGATCATCGGTATTAACATAGTAGGAATGTCACTCCTAATATTTACAACATCATATGTAGAAAGTAATCTAACATGCAAATAAAAGAATAAGATATCATTATCTAAAATATGCTAATCATCAATGAAAAGGATACATATCCACCATCATGAAGGACGCATCAGCCACGATGCCTCAATGAATCTCAAAATGATAAGAGTGGAAAATACACCACCACCCGACCGCGTGGTACCTAAGTGGTCCACTCCCACCGTGCTGAGGAGATAATCTCAAGTCCCAAACAGGATATCAAAATCACATAGCATAAATCTCTATAAGTCCAAGAATCCTAAAAGTATACTAACTCAAAGGTTCCAAACACAAAATCTGACATCTAATCCCAGAGGCACACAATGACATGTAGGAACCCACTATGAAAGTGGGAAAGTTTCATCGCAATTATCATGTAAAGGTTACCCTGGCAATTAGATAAACTCCACGGGTCCATACTAATTTCATGCGGCCACTAGTATCCTCTCATATTGATGAGGCATACTACAGAATGCAAGGTCGCAACCATGCATTCTCACTACTCCCATCCAAGCATGTACAAGCACTCAAGGCATGGGCGAGAACAAAACTCTTATCTTTTTGGGTTCATTCAGTTAGTATTAGGTGTGAATGTTATCACTTATTAATCCAACTTACAATGAGTTACCCTGGTAGCCTCTTAGGGCCCCAACTCCCATTGCAAGCCACTTTCCGTCACTACATGCAGATATCTTACCCTAATTCTCATGGAATCATAAAACTTAAAATCACAAAAGATAATCCATAAGGGTAAGTGCACAAAGTTGTGGTGCCAAAAGGGGGGTATAAGTGGACACCTTTTTCCTGAAATTAGAAAATTCTAGACTTCAACAAGAATTTGAAGATAGTTACGCTCAAAATTTTAAGATATGATAAAAACAAAAGTCGTAGTCTTTTGAATCTAGTTTCTAAACTACTAATTTTTTTTCAAAATGGTTTAGTTTTAGGTCCTCAAAAAAGGGGCCACAGAAAGTGGTACTATTTATTCCAAAAAAACATAACATAGTACAAAGTGTGGCCACCCTAAAATTTTAACTTTTTTTTTGAAATTCTTGAATCGCTCTGGTCAAAAGTTACCTAACACTATGTTGTTTATCCCAAAATTTTCAGGTAATTTTATAATGTGTATTTTTTTTTTAATGAATTTTTAAATTAGACCCATCCCAAAAATGTGAAATATATGTGTGCTCCCCCTAGAAATGATTGAAAACTAATCTAAAATCAAAACTTCTTTTTTTCAAAGTGTGTAGAATGGAGTCTAGTTTCTAAAAAACTAAGTTGTTACAAAATTCGATGAATGAGCTAAAATCTACAGCCCAATTAGTACATGGTGGTTTTTGACAAAAAATGAACATACATTCAAAAGAAATTATGGATGAAAGACTTAAAATAGTTCAAATTAAAAATAAATTATATGGTTAGATAGCTAACACAGAGACCTATAATGTTATGTAACCTGATCTTATCGATACCCAACCACGAAGAATCTTGAAGGGGAGCACACAAGAAAAATCAATCATTTTTTGTATGTTTGCTGGAAAACACATCTCAGACCTATTTATAAACTCCAAACCTTTGGGTTGGATCTCCAAGGCAAAACCAAGCTTTAGGCTTGGTTTTAATGCAAAGCTTTGAATAGCGCGTGCGCCCTAGAGCGCGCATACCATATTAAAATGCTATTGAATTCGAGGTAGTGCGCACGAGCTATAGTGCGCACGCACTATTGAGACCTAAATTGCAAACCAAAACCAAGAGAGAGCTGGGGGGTGGGGCGAGGGAATGGCTATTTGTGTGTGTGAGAGAGATAGAGAGAAAGTAGGGGATGGGAGAGGGGAGAGAGGAAGTGAGAAAGAGTAGGGGTGGTAGAGAGAGTATAGGATAGGAGATAGAGGAAATGTGAGAGAGTAGGGGTGGCAAAGAGAGTACAAGATGCAAGAGAGAGGAAGTGTGAGAGAGAGAGTAGAGGTGACAAATAGAGAGTATGGGATGGGGGAGAGAGATTGAAGTAGGGGATGGGAGAGAGAGGAAGTGTGAGAGAGAGTACAAGTTGGGAGAGAGAGATTAAGAGTAGGGGATGGGGGAGAGAGAGAGTAGGTGGTGGGAGACGAAGTGGGAGAGGAAGAGTGAGAGAGAGGAGGATGAGAGTGCATGTGTGTGAAAGAGAGAGAGTAGGGAATGGGAGAGGGGGAAGATAGAGTAGCTTGAGAGAGAGTAAGGGATGGAAGAGAGAGTAGGGGATGGAAGAGAGAGTAGGTGATGGGAGAGGGAGTGGGAGAGGGAGAGAGAGAGGGGGGATGGAAATGTGTGTTAGAGAGAAAGAGAGAGAGTGTGAAATGTGAGAGAGGGTAGGGGTTAGCAGAGAGAGAGTAGAGAGGGAGAGGGAGAGAGAGAGAAGGAGAGAGTGAGAGAGAGTGAGAGTAGGCAGTGGGAGAGGGAGAGCGAGTGAGAGAAAAAGTAGAGGATGGGAGAGGAGAGAGGGGGGATGGGTGTGTGTGAAAGAGAGAGAGTAGGGAATGAGAGAGGGGAGAGAGAGAGATAGAGAGAGTAGGGGATGGGATAGAAAGAGAGTAGGCAATGGCAGAGGGAGTGGGAGAGGGAGAGAGAGGGTGGATGGAAGAGAAAGAGATTAGGCAATGGTAGAGGGAGTGGGAGAGGGAGAGAGAGGGGGGATGGAAGTGTGTGTAAGAGAGAAAGTAGGGGATGGGAGAGAGTGTGAGAGAGAGTAGGGGTGGCAAAGAGAGAGAGTGAGAGTAGGGGATGGGAGAGAGAGGGGAGAGAGAGAGAGAGAGAGAGAGAGAGAGAGAGAGAGAGAGAGAGAGAGAGAGATAGTAGGCAATGGGAGAGGGAGTGGGAGGGAGAGAGAGAGAGAGGGGGAATGGAAGTGTGTAAGAGAGATAGAGTTGGGGATGGGAGAGAGTAGGCAATGGGAGAGGGAGTGAGAGAGAGAGAGGGGGGGGAATGGGAATGTGTATAAGAGAGATAGAGTAGGGGATGGGAGAGAGTGTGAGAGTTTGAGAGAGAGTAGGGGGTGGTAGAGAGAGCTTGTACAGGATGGGGGTGAGAGAGAGAGTATGAGAGAGAGTAGGGGATGGAAGAGAGAGAGTGAGAGTAGGGGATGGGAGAGAGAAAGTAAAGAGGGAAAGAGAGTACTTGAGAGAGAGAGAGATAGTAGGTGGTGCAAGAGGGAGTGGGAGAGGCAGAGAGATGGGGGATGGGAGTGTGTGTGACAAATCTAGAGAGTAGGGGATGGGAGAGGAGAGAGAGAGGGGGGGATGGGAGTGCGTGTCTATGAAAGAGAGAGAGTAGGGGATAGGAGAGGGGAGAGAGAGATTAGGGGATGGGGGAGAGGGAGTGGGAGAGGGAGAGAGAGAGAGGGGGAATGGGAATGTGTGTAAGAGAGACATAGTAGGGGATGGGAGAGAGTGTGAGAGTGTGAGAGAGAGAGTAGGTGGTGGCAGAGAGAGCTCGTATGGGATGGGAGAGAGAGAGTGAGATTAGGGGATGGGAGTGTGAGAGAGAGTAGGGGATGAGAGAGAGAGAGAGAGAGTGAGAGTAAGGGATGGGATTGGAGAGAGAGAGAGAGTAGAGAGGGAGAGAGAGAACTTGAGAAAGAGAGATCTAGTAGGCGGTAGGAGAGGGAGAGGGAGAGAGATAAGGGGGATGGGAGTGTGCGTGACAGATGTAGAGAGTAGGGGATGGGAGAGAAGAGAGTGGGGGGATAAGAGTGTGTGTGTCTGTGAAAGAGAGAGAGTAGGGGATGGGAGAGAGTGTGAGAGTGAGAGAGAGAGAGTATGAGATGGGAGAGACAGAGTGAAAGGATGAGAGAGAGTGTCAGAGAGAGTAGGGGATGGGAGAGAGTGTGAGAGAGAGTTGGGGATTGGAGAGAGAGAGAGTAAGAGTAGGGGATGGGAGAGAGAGAGAGAGTAGAGTGGGAGAGAGAGAGAACTTGAGAGAGAGAGAGATAGTAGGTGTTGGGAGAGGGAGTGGGAGAGGAGGAGAGAGAGGGATGGGAGTGCGTGTGAGCGATCTAGAGAGTAAGGGATGGGAGAGGGGAGAGAGAGAGGGGGATGGGAGTGTGTATCTGCAAAAGAGAGAGTTTAGGGGATGGGAGAGGGGAGAGAGAGAGTAGCGGATGGGAGTGTGTGTAAGAGAGAGTAGGGGATGGGAGAGAGTGTGAGAGAGAGTAGGAGGTGGCAAAGAGAGAGAGAGTAAGAAGTGGGAGAGGGAGGATGGGAGTGTGTGTGAGAGATCTAAAGAGTAAAGGATGGGAGAGGGGAGAGAGAGAGAGTGTAGGGGATGGGAGAGGGGAGAGAGAGTAGGAAGAGAGAGAGAGTAGGGAGAGAGAGAGAGAGTAGGGAGGCTGGAGAGTGATGTGTTCTCATATAGTGCGTACGCGCTATAGCACGTACGCACTATGTGAAATTACCTAAAAACAGTCAAAAAGCAACTTTGGGGCCCGTTTCATTCATTCTCTGCTTTTGTTCTATTCTGCACTCTGTTATCCCGATAGAAATTGCGAGTTTCAACACAATAAACATTCTTTCAAAGTGGCAAACACTATTTCAAGCTAACAAACACTATTTCGAGGTGGCAAACACTTTTGGAAGCTAACAAACACCAAATTCAATCATTGGATACACGATTTGAAGAATTTTTGAATATTCCTTGTATAGAAAAGGTTAGTGCAATCTATTTTAAATATTGTTTGTTGATATATAGACACAAATTTGATTATAATTTGACATGTTGTTTAATATATAGTGAATTCATTGAAATTTGTATGTTTCAAGGAAATGTTATTTCGAAATGGTTAGAAATTTGACAAGTCGTTTTATATATATATATATATATATATATATTGTGTATTCATTCAAATAATTATAATTTTTACATGTATTTGAATAATTTGTAATTTACACATTTTAAGTAATTCAAATGTTTGAATAATTTGACATGTAGAAATCATCATCATGCCAAGGAAGAAACCAAAAAATCAAACAAATGAAGATAGGGAGAGAGATTTGGCAATTAAAAGAGATAAAATGAAATTACTACGTGAGCAAAGAAAATTGCAAAGCAATAATGAAGAATTGACTTTCGAAGAGGATCAAGAACCACCGGTACCATGAAACAAAGAGGAAGAATTGGAAAGACAAAGAGAACGAATGAGACTGTTACGCTCAAAAAGACAATTGAATTGTGAAGCTACACCATCTTCTAATGTTGGAGTCATATCGTCCGCTATACCATCTTCCAATGTTGAATTCATATCGTCCTCTCATGTTGAAGAGACACCGATTTGTAGATCCGACGATATACACACTCCATCATGTCATGTTGAAGGCACAACATCAACACATCAAGTAGGTGATATTCCATATTTTGCATCTTATTGCAAAGGCACATCATCTTCGGTTCAAGGTACACAATACACTCAACCTTATGTTGATATTCAAAATGTTGAGAGAATTGAAGAGATTATAACACCTTCTAGAATTCGTTTTAGAAGACCAAAATATTTGATTCATATTGATAGTAATATTTTGAAATCAATGCCTGACAAGATTAGCAAGCGTACTTGTCAAAGAAAAGTTAATCGTATGTGGAGATTATTTTTTGATGAATTAAATATTACAGGTCAATGCCAATTATTTTTTGAAATGATGAAGAATTTAAAATTTAGGCCTATCATGAAGATTCTTGGGCTAAGAACGATGGGTGATTCAAATGAAAAAAACATTGTAAAGAATCTAATGAATGCTTATGACAAAGTGGGTTCTAAATCACGCACCAAAGATAGTAATATCGCAAGACGAGTACTTACATCAAAAATAGTAAGTAGCCAAATGAAGAAAGCTCGACTCATGAGAAAGACAAGCAAAACATTAAAAATTGGTAGAGGTACTCTAAGGAGAGCCATGCTAAGGCGTGAGAGATTGGAAGATCCAACAAAAAATGAGTTATGGACATTTAGTGGTAGACTACCGCGAAAGGATAAATAAATTAGTGAAGCTTTGAAATCATTGATCAAAGATTTTTGAAAAAATAACACACGTGTTTCCCCTAATCAAAGAGATGTTGTAAGAAGGAGGATTGGTAGCCAAAATCGCGAGCCACATGCAAAACATTTTTTGGACACAACTCAGACACAATTTTTTGCAAAATTTATTGGTATGTATCCTCAAATTCGAATAAGTCAAAGATTTTTTGAGATGGGTAAACCTTTTTATGTGAAGATAAATCACACACGCACAACTTGTTGTTGTAGGATACATATTGAATTTTCTAACCATTTTGATGTTTTTAGGCATATATGCATAATTTTGCATTCTCAGTTTGTTTTGTAGGATTGTGACATAAATGAGCCACCAAGATCTTCAAGGGAATTCATATCCAACATTTTATGTGAAATAAGGGACGGCCAACAATTTTACAAGACATCATGCTTAGATGGTATGTGCTTATTTTGTGGTTCTTTGCAACTTTTATCAACTTGTCAACATATGGATAGTACACATGCAATTGGAAATGAAATAGTAGATTATGGAAAATTTAAGATAGTGACATATGCTCTAAAAGATGGGAAACATGGTAAAAGATGTGATTTAGTCATTGAAAAGATTCCAGTGTATGAGTTCATGAAGATTTTTCATGAAAACATTATTTACGAGTATGCAAGGCATACCCATAGAGCTCGATGTCTGGATTTGCAATTCAAGTTGTGCAAGGATACGTTTCCACTAGATACCATTGTTTCGGTTGTAGATTTCGCAGAGAACTACACACTACAACCACGAAATGAGGTGCAAGCAAAGTATTATACATCTCAACAGGTTTCCATATTTGTTCACATAACATTCATGCATTCACCTACAAGTACAGAGGATGACAGGAAGATTTTGAGGGAGTACCATTTTTACATCAGCGATGATCGATCACATTCTATGGAGTTCGTACATGGTTGTTTTCAAGTATTTTATGGAGATTTGGCTAACAGGGGCATCACATTATTTGGTCAGACAATTGTGCATCTCAATTCAAGAATGCACGGATGTTCTATTGGTTGAGTAGGATGCACAAGTTGTGTAGAATTCAATACATGTAGAATTTCACAGAGGCTGGTCATGGAAAGGGAGAGCACGATGGTCCAGGCGCATGCATCAAAAGAGCCTTAGCTCATGAAGAACTAAAGTACAAAGATGGAGCAATATTGACAGATGAAAAATCCATCGTCCAGTGGTGTAACACTACAATGGGTCCAGGTAAGGAAGGTGAGTCTACGGTTCGTAGATTTTTTGGTTGATAGATAATACTAACATTGCACCATATCAGGATTGTTGCACACTAACAGGATCCAGTGAGTTGTACTCTTTTAGAAGCTCTGATGCAGGTTCATGGAGTATCCACACACAAAAAATGGTATGCTATTGTCCATCATGTGCAGAGGAAAATTGGGATGACTGTGAGTCGACTGAATGGGTGGACAAATGGGATATACGAGTTTTGGACCCAACTGACACCTATCGTCCCCCACAAGCACTGGAAATGGTACAGATGGAATCGTCTATTGACTTTGATCGCTTGTCTGATCTAGTGCAACCTGGTAATATATATATTTATATATCTTTGTAATTTCAATATGTAACTTTATAACTTTTACACAAGTATTTTCTGAATTAATGACCGCATTTTGTACATTTGTCACTACAGGCCATGTTTTTGTTGTTATTGCACCTGAAGACAATGAAGAAGGGACAGATTATTATTTGTGTCATTGTGTTCAAGCCAAACAAAAATTGGATCACTCGGTTATAGATGGTGAAGGTTTAGAGTACCATGTCGGTGTGGTGGTTGTAACCGGCACATGGCTTAGACAATATTCTATGAAGAACCCTAACTTGTGGTTATGCGAGGATTGGCAAACAGAGAGGAAGATTCTTCATTATTCAAATCTTGTTGTCGCATCAAATGTCCACTTGATAAAATATGGTGGAAAACCACATAATAAGAATCTTTGGAGAGTTCGCGAGTCAGACCACGAGGCAATACTTGAGACATTAAAATGTCGAGCAGATCCAGTTGGCTCATTAGATTGAATACAGAGACAGGGAGAGAGAGAAAGAGTGATCAATTGGATCCAAATACATTGTTGCAACCTCTTCCCCAAGACTGTCCACATGACTAAGGTGGATCGTATTGTTATGATGCGTAAGTGATGAGATTTAGTTTAAATCATAGATTTTATGTTTTGATTTGTTTAGAATCTAGATTTTATGTTTTGATGTCTCCAATTTTTTTAAAGCTAGAACAATATTTTTCATATTTTCTTATTGTGACGATATGTTTCTTTCATTGCATGTTCTCTTGGATGACAGGAGGGAGAGAAGAAAAATAAGTAGATTTCCAAATAGCCAACCACCCTTCTTCATGTAATTTATTCATTTAAGGTAAAAGTCCCATTTCCTTTGTTTGGCTTTGGTATTTGGTTATTTAAAGTCATTATTCTAGTTGGACCTTCGTATGTTTAATTTGGGATTTTTTAGTGTCTATTTGTTATGATTATACTGAATTATTAATTCTACGATGTTTCTATTATTTAATTATTTAAAATAAATTAAAACTTTTTGTATAAAATTATTATTTTTTATTTCTATCTATTTGTTATGATTATTTCTATTATTTAAAATAAATTAATTCTATAATATCTCTATGATGAACTATTTATATTTCTAAACTTTACATATTTTACGCCATGACCAACAATCAAACTATTATAACAATACAAATACATTTAAATAGTAATGTAAGAATGGTTTAGTTCACATAAAAAATAAGTCTATCTTAGATATTCTAAATACATCACAAAACTTTATCGCTTCAAAAAAATTGGAATTTCTCCCATCTACTTGAGTTCCCATCAATTGTCCATAAATCTGGGAAAGGGAATAGGTGCTATGCTCCCAATCCCAACATCCTCCTGTCCACTACTAGGAGATGTGTGTAATGTAGGATTCAGCTCCATCAACTTAGTCATTTTTTTCACTAGTTGATTGGGACTCTCACCATTTGTTGCCAACTATGGTGACAATGCTTGGGGTTACACTTATTAAGTAAGAATATTTCCTAATCTAGGGATTAGAGCATTGAACATATCAAAATGCGATTTATGCTATGGGAGAAGAGGTATGTTGGGCATACTAATTGATTCTAGGGCTAGTGCAATTACATCTCCTTCCACTAGTGTTGTAAATATAATTTCTATAGTTTTTGAAGGTGCACCTCAAATATGTGGTCTATATCTCTTTCAAACATTTAGATTATCCTCTCTTTCTTTCCTCTTCTATTCCTTTAGTGCAACCTTCTCCGCAACTCATTTTCCCCTCTCTATAGCATATAAGATCTCATTTCTTTTAATCTTTTCCTCTCTCCCATCTTTCCTATCCCTGATCTTCTTCTTCATGTAAAGTGCATTAGCCTCAAATAACTTCTTAGTCTCTCTTGTTCCTTAGAATTTTGTATCCTTTTCTTTGGTAGCTATAGGAATCTACTGGATAAACCACTATGTTGTTTTCTGTCTAGTGGCATGTAACGTATAAAATCATCATCTCCATCATAGTCATTTTGGGCCTGGGTATCAAAAAATTGTTAACTATTTATTTCATCATGGTTGCCACCATTTCCAAAGCATTAGATGACGTCCTTGGGGTCAACATGTGGTGGGGATGGAATTAAAAGGGAAACGTTTTCATCCCCACAAGTATTTGGTTACCCAAGGTTTGTGACAACCTCCTACAACCAATTTGGTTGTGAATATTTCATTAGCAAGCTTAATATAATATCAATGTTTGTTGTATGCTCAAGGTTTTATCTCCTATAATAGTCCACTGGCTAGTTTAGGTTTTCTAGTTGGGTATTTTTAGGTGCAATTGTACCTAGTCCCTTCATATTTTGTCCATAACTCCTCAACAAAGTGTTAATTGGTTCATCTAATAAGCCATTGATTTTTAGGAAGGATTCAATAGTGATTTCCTCCCCCTCGCTTTACAACTCATCAATATTTTCATCATCTACAGTAGTTGTTTCTTGCAACTCATCTCTTACACTTTCTCAATTTTGCCTCTTCTAGGCTTGTTCCAACTAGCCCTTGCTAGTCCTAAGCTATTGGGTGATTAAAATACCCTTTTCCTCACTCTAAAATATACTCCAAAACCAACTACACTTGTTTTGTAAAATAGCACTCAAAACTGGCTATTTCAGTCTGCCAACTAGGCCTAGTTTGAGGCCATTTACAAAGCAACTCATAATCCCTTGACTTTTGGAACTCCCATGACCCAAAAAATTCTTAAGACACGACTCAAATGCAAGGATTATTTTATATTTTTGGTCTCATGATCAACTTTACAATGGTTTTTACAAAACCCTCCTTTCTAGCCCCTTTACCCTAGGGCTTTCTAGAACTCTTACTTTGCAACGTCTCTAGAACCCCAAAATGGTTCAACCACCTTCACTTTGGTTATATTAGATGACTTCAAACATAAAATGCAACTCTTGTTTGGAGAAAACACTAAATCCACCTTGGGAGCAATCACATACCCCTTTTTATGCACTCAAATTTTAGGGAAAACTATGCAAATACTTCTTAAATGGTTTCAACACTCAACTTTTTAGATGGAAATGGTTATTATAGACTCAAACCAACAAGAAAAATCCCAAACTTGAGGTTTCTCAACACTCAACAATCAAATTTCAAAACTATTACCAGCACTTACTACTAGGACAATTTCTAGTTTTAATGGTCAAACTCGCAAACCATACAAAGGACCCCCCGCTATTTTTGCATTTTTAAACACTCTTTTTGAAGACCTACAATAACCTCTCTCACTTTTTGGAGATCACACTCCGTTTTCATTTTATGATGCCATCTCGGGTGATGCTGAAACTTGCAATGTCGGCTAGTACAAAGTTGCCAATTGCCAAATCTCTCTCACCTTTCCTTGTGGGATCAAACTGTCTACTCCGTTAGCTCTACGTGGTCAGGTAAACCCTATCCCCAACCTCATCCTATCCCCTTCAGTGCTCAAACATTCTCAGGCACGCCAATCCAAAATGTCCCCAAGGGTCACTAAATGCCATAGGGCTGCAATCTTTGACGGGGCATATCTCGGAGTTTGTGTGAGGTATGGATGTGATTCTAGTTCCTACAGGACCATGTTGCGAAGAACTAAAATAACTTCTCTCACTTTTTGGAGATCACACTCCTTTTTTGTTTTACAACGCCATCTCCGGTGATGCTGAAACTTGCAGTGTGGGCCAGTACAAAGTTGCCAACTGCCCAATCTCTCTCACCTTTCGTCGTGGGATCGAACTATCTGCTCTGTTAGCTTCGGGTGGCCAGGAAAACCCTATCCCCAACCTCGTCCTATCCCCTTCAGTGCTCAAAAATTCTCAGGAACGCCAATCCGAAATGTCCCCAAGGGTCACTAAATGCCATAGGGCTGCGATCTTTGACGAGGCATATCTCGGAGCTCGTGCAAGGTATGGATGGGATTCTAGTTCCTACAGGACCATGTTGTAGAGACCTACAATAACCTCTCTTTCTTTTTGGAGATCACATTCAGTTTTCATTTTACAACGCCATCTCGGGTGATGCTAAAACTTGTAGTGTTGGCCAGTACAAAGTTGCCAACTACCAAATCTCTCTCATCTTTCATCGTGGGATCAAACTGTCTCCTCCATTAGCTCTGGGTGGCCGGGTAAACCTTATTCCCAACCTCTTCCTGTCCCCTTCAGTGCTCGAACGTTCTCAGGCACGCTGAACCAGAATGTCCCTAAGGGTCACTAAATGCCACAGGGCTGCGATCTTTGACGAGGCATATCTTGAAGCTCGTACGAGGTATGGATGCAATTCTAGTTCCTACAGGACCATGTTGCGGAGATCTACAATAACCTCTCTCACTTTTTGGAGATCACATTCTGTTTTCATTTTACAACGCCATCTCGAGTGATGCTGAAACTTGTAGTGTGGGCCAGTACAAAGTTGCCAACTGCCAAATCTCTCTCATCTTTCGTCATGGGATCAAACTGTCTCCTCCATTAGCTCCAGGTGGCCGGGTAAACCTTATCCCCAACCTCTTCCTGTCCCCTTCAGTGCTCGAACGTTCTCAGGCACGCCAATCCAGAATGTCCCCAAGGGTCACTAAATGCCATAGGGCTGCGATCTTTGATGGGGCATATCTCGGAGCTTGTGTGAGGTATGGATGCGATTCTAGTTCCTAAAAGACCATGTTGCGAAGAACTACAATAGCCTCTCTCACTTTTTGGAGATCACACTCCATTTTTGTTTTAAAACGCCATCTCAGGTGATGCTGAAACTTGCAGTGTGGGCCAGTACAAAGTTGCCAACTGCCAAATCTCTCTCACCTTTCGTCGTGGGATCGAACTGTCTGCTTCGTTAGCTTTGGGTGGCCAGGTAAACCCTATCCCCAACCTCTTCCTATCCCCTTCGGTGCTCAAAAATTCTCAGGCACGCCAATCCGAAATGTCCCCAAGGGTCACTAAATGCCATAGGGCTGCAATCTTTGACGAGGCATATCTCGGAGCTCATGCAAGGTATGGATGGGATTCCAGTTCCTACAGGACCATGTTGTAGAGACCTACAATAACCTCTCTCTCTTTTTGGAGATCACATTCAGTTTTCATTTTACAACGCCATCTCGGGTGATGCTGAAACTTGTAGTGTTGGCCAGTACAAAGTTGCCAACTGCCAAATCTCTCTCATCTTTCATCGTGGGATCAAACTGTCTCCTCCATTAGCTCTGGGTGGCCGGGTAAACCTTATCCCCAACCTCTTCCTGTCCGCTTCAGTGCTCGAACGTTCTCAAGCACGCTAAACCAGAATGCCCCTAAGGGTCACTAAATGCCACAGGGCTGCAATTTTTGACAGGGCATATCTCAAAGCTCGTGCGAGGTATGGATGCAATTCTAGTTCCTATAGGACCGTGTTGCGGAGACCTACAATAATCTCTCTCACTTTTTGGAGATCACATTCTGTTTTCATTTTACAACACCATCTCGGGTGATGCTGAAACTTGTAGTGTTGGCCAATACAAAGTTGCCAACTGCCAAATCTCTCTCATCTTTCATCGTGGGATCAAACTATCTCCTCCATTAGCTCCGGATGGCCGGGTAAACCTTATCCCCAACCTCTTCCTATCCCCTTCAGTGCTCGAACGTTCTCAGGCACGCTGAACCAGAATGTCTCTAAGGGTCACTAAATGCCACAGGGTTGCGATCTTTGACGAGGCATATCTCGAAGCTCGTGTGAGGTATGGATGCAATTCCAATTCCTAAAGGACCATGTTGTGGAGACCTACAATAACCTCTCTCACTTTTTGGAGATCACACTCCATTTTTGTTTTACAACGCCATCTCGGGTGATGCTGAAACTTGTAGTGTGGGCTAGTACAAAGTTGCCAACTGCCAAATCTCTCTCACCTTTCGTCGTGGGATCAAACTGTCTGCTCCGTTAGCTTCGAGTGGCCGGGTAAACCCTATCCCCAACCTCATCCTATCCCCTTTAGTTCTCGAACGTTTTCAGGCACACCAATCCGGAATGTCCCCAAGGGTCACTAAATACCATAGGGCTATGATCTTTGACGGGGCATATCTCGAAGCTCGTGTGAGGTATGGATGTGATTCTAGTTCCTACAAGACCGTGTTGCAGAGACCTACAATAACCTCTCTCGCTTTTTGGAGATCACATTCTGTTTTCATTTTACAACACCATCTCAGGTGATGCTGAAACTTGTAGTGTTGCCAGTACAAAGTTGCCAACTGCCAAATCTCTCTCATCTTTCATTGTGGGATCAAACTGTCTACTCCATTAGCTCCGGGTGGCCAGGTAAAACCTATCCCCAACCTTGTCTTGTCCCCTTCAATGCTTGAATGTTCTCAGGCACGCCGAACCAGAATGTCCCTAAGGGTCACTAAATGCCACAGGGCTGCGATCTTTGATGGGGCATATCTCGGAGCTCGTGCAAGATATGGATGAGATTCTAATTCCTACAGGAATGTGTTGCAAAGACCTACAATAACCTCTCTCACTTTTTGGAGATCACATTCCGTTTTCATTCTACAATGCCATCTTGGGTGATGCTCAAACTTGTAGTGTTGGCTAGTACAAAGTTGCCAACTGCCAAATCTCTCTCATCTTTCGTCGTGGGATCAAACTGTCTGCTCCATTAGCTCTGGGTGGCCGAGTAAACCTCATCCCCAACCTCTTCCTATCACCTTCAGTGCTCGAACGTTCTCAAGCACGTTGAACCAGAATGTCCCTAAGGGTCACTAAATGCCACAGGGCTGTGATCTTTGATGGGGTATATCTTGGAGCTCGTGTGATGTATGGATGCAATTCTAGTTCCTACAGGACCGTGTTGCGGAGACCTACAATAACCTCTCTCACTTTTTGGAGATCACACTTCATTTTTTTTTTACAATGCCATCTCGGGTGATGCTGAAACTTGCAATGTTGGCCAGTACAAAGTTGCCAACTGCCAAATCTCTCTCACCTTTCGTCATGGGATCGAACTGTCTACTCCGTTAGCTCCGAGTGGCTGGGTAAACCCTATCCCCAACCTCATCCTATCCCCTTTAGTGCTCGAACGTTCTCAGGCACGCCAATCTGGAATGTCCCCAAGGGTCACTAAATGCCATAGGGCTGCGATCTTTGACGGGGCATATCTCGAAGCTCGTGCGAGGTATGGATGTGATTCTAGTTCCTACAGGACTGTGTTGCGGAGACCTACAATAATCTCTCTCACTTTTTGGAGATCACATTCTATTTTCATTTTACAACACCATCTCGGGTGATGCTGAAACTTGTAGTGTTGGCCAGTACAAAGTTACCAACTGCCAAATCTCTCTCATCTTTCGTCGTGGGACCAAACTGTCTACTCCATTAGCTCTAGGTGGCCGGGTAAACCCTATCCCCAACCTTGTCTTGTCCCCTTCAATGCTTGAATGTTCTCAAGCACGCCGAACCAGAATGTCCCTAAGGGTCACTAAATGCCACAGGGGTGCGATCTTTGACAGGGCATATCTTGGAGCTCATGCAAGATATGGATGAGATTCCAATTCCTAAAGGACTTTGTTGTAGAGACCTACAATAACCTCTCTCACTTTTTGGAGATCACATTCCATTTTCATTCTACAATGCCATCTCGGGTGATGCTGAAACTTGTAGTGTTGGCTAGTACAAAGTTGCCAACTGCCAAATCTCTCTCATCTTTCATCATGGGATCAAATTGTCTGCTCCAGTAGCTTCGGGTGGCCGGATAAACCCTATCCCCAACCTCTTCCTGTCCCCTTCAGTGCTCGAACGTTCTCAGGCACGCTGAACCACAATGTCCCTAAGGGTCACTAAATGCCATAGGGTTGTGATCTTTGACGGGGCATATCTATGGGCTATCAATACTTCGACTATACTTTAAGTCAACAATTATCAATATGTGAAAAAATGGAACTCGTTGTATTTTGAAGTACTTAGAAGATGGCCTTGCCCTTCCCCAGGAGTTTCAGAAATGGGAGACATTAGGTAAGAGAGTGAAAATGTTACTATCACTTCAACGCACATGACGCAATCGAAAATGCAAATTTTGATGGTAATCATTTTGTGATAATGGAGAGACTAGGGATGATCATTGTTACTATCTCTTTAGTAGTGGAATTTTGTTTTCTCTTGAATTTGGTGGTGGGGGATTAGTGGTAAGACTCCTTGAATATTCCTTCTTATGATGTTAGTGACAAGTGTTGCTCTTTGAAAACACTTGTACAATATTTTTTAAATTATTGGATAAAAATAGAGAATTGTAAGTATTAAACATGATTAGCCTTTAGTTCCTAGAAGATCTTTATTTCCCCATCAATGCATTTAGAAAGTTAAGTTTGAAGAAGATCATAAATAGAAAAAATTAGAGAAGCGATTTAAACATTTATATTGATTGGAAACATGTGAGTCTTGAGTTTCCTCTACCTTTTAAAGAACGTTCCTTAGCTAGCAGACCAAATTCCACATTCCATAAGACTGTCATTGCGCTAAAGATTTAGGAAACCAACTGCTCTAAGATAAAGCTTCCCGGTCAATAATAATCTAGCCTATTGAGGTACATAATACTTCTCAATTAAACTTGTGTTAATTCAGTATTAATTTTGTAATTAACTACAATTTCAGTATCTGTGTACAGGGGGTGACTGAGAAAACTATGTGAGGTCCAATTTGAAAATATATTTGTAAGGATCTCGACCAAGGTTCACAACTTCGATGATTAATACATTCATTCAGGCCAGAACCTCACTAAAAAAAATAATATATAAAAAAGGTAGTGAATAACGTCATGTCTAGACCCAAATCAACCAATGAAAGTCAAATTAGCATAATGTGGAACAACAATATATGCATTGAGTGGGTTGTCATAAAAAAGCTTCATAATAAAATTCATGTCTAGAATTAAAAGACCTTAAAGAACATTTATGCTTGTAACACAAATGGCCATTCAAAACTGAATATGATTACAATATGTGAAATAGCATTACAAGAACTTGTAATGCTCTTGTGAACATCATGTTAATTCTTGTAAGAATCCCTAAGATGCTTGTTATACTCAAAATTTTGTTGAAATTGAATTAATTTTTATCCTGTCGGTTAATTGGCTTAGGGTGATATATGCTTCTTGGATGGAATAATGAGTCCATGATTAACTCTGTATTAAGATTCATAGCATCTTCTAGTTATTTGGAAAGGAAATTTATAAATTACTTGCTAATGTCATATGGCTTGCTTGAGAAAGATGTTCGTGTTCTTATTGACGGGTACTAATGACTATCCACATTTAGTTCTTTAATATCCTATTTGACAAGCTTTCCATAGACATTTCTTTTCCATACTAAGTATTTTTGAAAACATATTTGAGTAGGACTATAGTAGATACTACTAGAAACAACTTCTTTGCAATTTTTGAGAAATACTAATAAAGCAAAAAAGAACATCTACTAGTTGGTATGGCAACTCTCTAGCAATTGAATTTAATTTCATACATGCACATATCTAATTTAATGTCATACACGAACATATCTAATTTAACGTCATACATGAACAAACATATAATATAAAATGATAACCAAAAATGTCATATACATTAACAAACACAATATATTATGATAAATAATAATGTCATATATGAACAAACATATCATATATTAACCAATAATGTCATACATCAAATATAGAATGTCATATGTACATCAAATGTGTATCGAATATGTCTCTCAGATGCCTATATATATACATGGGGAAGGAAACAAGTCTCTCGATGTCCTCTGCCGTCGTGTGGAGGGAGAAAGTGGAGATGACGGGGCCTTCCTGACACGCTCACTTGACCTCTTGTTGAGGCTCTTCTCCAGGTTCAACTAATACAAAGAAAGTAGATATTAATCAATATTTATTATACATTGAAATAAAATATATGTACTCACAAAATCAATTATTTTCTTACTGCCAACAAATAGTCACTCTGTAAGTCCACCTCAAATGCTCGTGGACGATCAGGCGTGACAAGACCCTACAATGTTTCAATAAATATAATCACTTATAAATAACATTAGAAATTTTGAGATTAACTATTATAAACAACAACTAAAATGAAGAAAATTCTTTCATACCTCCGTCAGTGGCTGTGAGCTAGCCACAGCTGCGGCCACTCCACTATCAACAGACTGTCGCAGATGAGGAGGTGTGTCCGACATCATGAGCTGCATGTCATACAATACACATTATATCTAATGTGAAACATGGAATAAATATAATCAAATGAATTAAATTAACATGAAACAACTATACCTGTGTGAAGCTCGTATGATGTCTCTGCTCTTCGTCTGTGGTGAAGGTTGAGGGTCATGTGGAGAACTGATGCACATGCATATTTTTTTTGGTCAATCCTTAATATGATTACGTAATAAATATATGTATTAATTAAAATGATTAAATTGATACATACCTCAGGACTCGTCGAAGGGACAAAAAATGGGCCTGGAGGATCACTGCTAGGCCCAGGAACACTTTGACCCTAAATTTTAAACAAAGTCAATAAATCCTAATTAATTAATCATTCACTATATGTATGAAATGTGATCAAATTAGTAATTTACCTGTGTGTCAATTCCAAATGTCTCATTCAGGAACTGATCGGTGACAAGCCCATCATCTGCGCCATCTTTGACATGAGTGCCAAATGTGCATAGGGATCTGCATGAAGTGCACATGTGACCATGACATATAGAAGGCTCCACCTCAACAAATGGACTCGTGGAATGGATGAGGGTCTGTCTCAAAGCATTAATGGTCCCTAGAGTGATGGCCTCTACATGTTCCTTCACAACTGAAGGAATAATCACATGCTCACACTGTGGATGGACCACGGGCGCCCTAACTACATTAGGGTCACGACGTGCTCTGGGCCTCTCAAATGATGACCCCCCACCTCTACCCTGGGAGTCTAACATATCAAAATAATTAGGGATCTCCCCAAGGACAAACTCACAATATAATTTCTTCAAAAAATACATGGGGACCTCGTGATTGTTGCAAGGAGGGGCATCAAAAACCATCCACCATCGATCCAAAAAATTATTTCTAATAGCATCATGTATGCACCAATGGATGGGGAATCATTTAGTACCCTCTCTAATAGTATTTTGCTCACCGGGTTTTCTAAATAATGCACATATACTACCTTTTGGTATTTCCTTTTTTTTAACATCTTCATATGACAATTTATTTGCATAAAATCTTTTTTGTTCATCACTCTTAGCCCGCCAAATATCTAACTGACCACTAACTGAGGCTATCTGAGGGTTAATGGATTCGAGGGATGATGCCAATTGAGCCCTCATTGGATTGGTTTGTTCGAATTCTTTCAACCGAGCAATGATTCCTTCTAATTCAGTTTTGCCTCTCTCTAATTCATTTCTTAGATTTTCTTGTGTGCTTGGTGAAGGTCTTGCAATTGGTTCAGCTTGTGGAATTTGTTCTTCTTCTTGAGAAGGGTTTTGGTTTTGGGGATCTTGAGGGTTTTGATGTTCTTGTAGATTTTCTGGTTGATTATGAACATTTCCTGATAAAAAATCAATTGAAATTCAAATAAATAAACAAATCTAAATGAAATTTATAAAAACCCTACAAAAGAATATAAAAAACCTACAAAACAATATGAAAAATATATCAAACAATGCAAAGTTAGGTTTATATCACTTACGGCGTTGTCATGGGTGCGCTTGTGGTCTTGGATTTCGTCGACGAGGAGGCATTTTGGCAAATGGTGGTGCAAATGTTGAGTCTTCAACTCGCGTACACGCTGCTCGCTGTAGGAGTAGAAGAAAATGGTAATGAAAATGATGGGTTGCGGGTTTCCAGCCCATCATACATACTTTTTATTTTTTTAAAGTGCGTACGCGCTATAGTGCGCACGTGCTATTTAAAATAGGAAAAAAATATTTCGTTGTCACCTTTTTGGCAACACAACTCGATGCATATGCTCATAATAAAATCATCAAATATGCATAAAAGCATCAAATCTCCATGAGCAACATCCATAGAAAATCATGAACAAAACAACTCTCTATTGGCAAATGAAGCATCATTGATAATCAAAGTATCCAATGGTTCTCAATAACCAATATATCTCATCATACTGATCGAAGACTCCAAAAATATGGTTGAGTCAAACATGTCACATCATGACATCATCAAGAATAAATCCACATTACAGTCCCATCATGGCAACTAGAAAATAACCAAGGATAACTGATCGATGACCAAAATAATGGTTAAGTCAAGTATCTCATACATAAGAATCTCAACTATAACAATCAGTAATCACATCCAGTACATAGAGCATTTCATTACATAACCATGGTTGGGTTTATAAAAATCGAGATTAAAACATCATTATGACATCACAATCACATAACTCCCAAGCCTCTGGTAGACATCCTATAACTGGTCAACACTAGTCAACCCAAAACCCAAAATAATAGCATAACGAAAACACAATGCAAACACATGTTTTGGTTTTGCTAAATTTACAATTTGAATTTAAATGCAAAAGTCTCGGTTTATGTTTCCAAGTTTAGAGAAAGAATTTGAAGGAACATTTATACATTTAGAATGAATACAAATCCATTCTTTAATTATAATTTTAATCCAAACGTCCCCCACCAATCTAACAATCAATATTTAATATACTTAATAAAACAATTAATTTAAATCATGAGCCTTTGATATAAATCAATTATGAATTTTACAATTACAGAACAAATAATCGTATTTACATATTATATACATACATATATATATATATATAATTAAAATATATACATATAAATACATATATGAATATATAAATTATTTTATCATTTAACAAAATAGAATTAACAAATTCGATTAATGACAAAATTAAAATTGAATATGGAAAACATTTTTTTTAAACAACACATATTTATATAACATAACTGTCGGCACAAAGGACCCTGCGTTCGCAGGGCTTGCGATGTTAGTGGTACTGCATACCACTACCATCGCAGTATCTGCGACGGTGGTACACTGCGACCGCAGTGGGGGGTGCGGGTCTCGTCCCCCCCCCCCCCAACTTAATGTATAAAATGTT
Organism: Cupressus sempervirens; assembly: GCA_028749045.1. Taxonomy (NCBI): domain Eukaryota; kingdom Viridiplantae; phylum Streptophyta; class Pinopsida; order Cupressales; family Cupressaceae; genus Cupressus; species Cupressus sempervirens. Next base: position 69,048,181 of record CM053786.1, read on the forward strand.
TATATTATTTTTTTTAAAATCGCTAACACGATTTTCATTTGCGATTTGGTTTAAAACGTTTCTTAAAACATTTTCGCCCACGGGTATGTTATCCATTTTTTTAACAAATATATATTATATATACATATATATGTATACATATATATATGTATATATATATGTATGTATATATATATATGTATGTATATATATACAAAAATATGCAGAATTAAAAATATCATAGTATATGAGCAAATATATATATATATATAATTGTATATATATGTAAGTATAAGTAGATTGACAATATATCAATACAACTTCAATTTTTCAGAATTTCTCCATAAACCTTTGATCTCCCAAAATTTCCAATAATTAATCTAATGGGTTTGACTATGAATCTCAACCCTAACCCCGTGTTCTTTTTAGATCCATGCAAATAAAAATTTCAAATAAATTAATCTACCCATATTGAGAATGCACAATCAATTATGAAATTGTTCAGAAGACATATAGAAGACACGAAGAAGACAGGGAATGCATGATGCGGAAATAGCATAAGTAAAATCACAAGAATCTACTCGAATTCTGATGCTAAAACACTCTTCCTCAAAAACCCACAGAGTAAGCTCCTCCCTTCTTCAAATTTCTCGAGTCCTCCAATGCTCCAATTTGCACTCCAACTGCTATATCTAAGCTTCTACGAATGCCTGAATATAAAGAGCTTTCAGGAAACATCTAGAATGCTTCGAGAAACATTTGAAAGGTGTCACCAACTAAGCATGGGTCTTTTCCAACCTTCAAGATGAACCATAGGGTTGCAGACACCATGTGCTTAATTGATGCACTAACCCCCGTGTTGTTGACACTTGAGAAATAGAAAAGTGCGTTAATTCCCATGCAAGCTTATAACTCCAATTCACTTTTTATATAATTTCTATTTAAATATTTATAACTTCCATTTTAATCTTTATAACTTTCATTTTAATTTTTATAACTTTTATTATTATTATTTATTTATTACTTTATTATTATTTTATTATTATTATAAATTTTAATTTCTAATTTTCTTTTATTTATTTCTTTTTCCTCAATTAATTCCCATTCAATTAATTATAATCAAAATATCAAATAACATGATATTTTATATTAATTTCCTCAAATAATTAATTTATTAATTAAATCTATTTATTAAGACTTAATTAATAGAAAATTCACCATAGACCTCCAAGATAAAATATGAAAATCCATCATAGAGAAAATCACACAAAATCAGTCTAAGGGTTAAAAATCATGAATCATGTCATCCGACGCATTCGGTGGGTAAAATATCCAGATACTTGTCCTACCTCACTAGGACAATTGGCTTAAGGGTTTGGGATTTGGACTTGAGAATTTATCTCCCTTCTCTTATCATTGAGATAGTATAATAGGGTACACTCATCCTGGCAATTCAGAGAAGTTGATACCTAGTACCTGCAACCTGCAGAAAAACCATGCATCTACATACAATATATAATGCTAAGCTAAACAGAAAATGGCAGGAAGTGGTGCATCGTGTAGATCCCGACTAAGCAGGTGACTATGACTCCCTTCCTTAACCACATCAAAAATGCCATACAATAAGAAAATGCGCACACCATACACATGCAAGTATGGGGTAAGTATCCATAATAAAACACATAAGATAATAACCATCAACTAATCATCAATAATACCTGAAAACAATATAATGATCATCATGTATGCATGAAACGTACAGTCTAAATGATCTCATCACATAACCTCTGAATCCATAACATAATGTCTGATAGTCTCAAAATAATACCACTAATCCATCAACATAAACTAGTCCATCATAGTATGGTAATAATAGCAACAATATGTCTAGAAAAGATGTGAATGAGGGTAGGCACTACATCCACCCCCCCTTGGGTTAGGCTTACTCCTGGAAGCCTACAAATAAGTAGGGATATAACTCCCTCAATCTAGCTGCATCCTCCCAAGTAGCTGAAGAATCATCAATACGGTCCCATTGGACCCTTACCTGCTTGATGGTTCGACCCCTGAGGGTCAACTCTCGCTGCTCCTGAATACAAACTAGTTCCAAAGCTAGCTACCCATCCTCTACCTAAAATGCATTCCAATCGAGAACATGTACAATATCAGGTATATACTATTGAAGCACTAAAACATGGAAAACATCATGAATGCAAGATAGGCTAGGTGGTAGAGTAAGGCGGTAAGAAACTAGGCCAATCCTCTCTAAAATCTTGAATGGTCCCACAAAGCGAGGTGCTAGCTTAGAACCCTTTCCATATTGATTCAAACTCTTTCACGGCCGCACTCTCAAGAAAACCTTATCACCCATAGCAAATTGCTTATCAATCCTATGAGCATCGGCATACTTCTTCTGCCTATCCTGTGCCATAGTCAAGTGCTCGCAAATACGCACTACCTGTTGCTCCATATCACAAAGCATCTGAGGACCCAATAGGATGCGATCCTCAAGGCTGTCCTAACTCAATGGTGTATGACAAGGACATCCATATAATTCCTGAAATGGTGCCATGCCAATAGAACTATGATACCCATTGTTGTAAGCAAACTCCACCAGGTAGAGATAATCCTCCCAATGTGTTTGCCTATCCATCACATACATCCGTAACATATCCTCCAAAACTTGATTCACCCTCTCTATCTGACCATCAGTCTCTGGATGATATGCCAAACTGAAGTTTAACTGCGCTCTAAGCTCATGCTACAGTGATGCCCAGAATGCAGATGTGAATACAGGATCCCTGTCAGAAATGATCTTTCTAGGAATACCATGTAATTTCACAATATCATGCATGAAGACATTAGCTATAGAAGCTGCTGTGTAGGAAGACCTAATCGGTGAAAAATGTGCCACCTTAGTCAATTAATCAACGGTGACCATGATAGCATCGTGATGTCGAATAGTCATAGGTAATCCCACAATGAAATCCATGGAGATAATATCCCATTTCCAAGAAGGAATGAGATTTGGCTGCAAAAGTCCAGTCGGGTGCTGATGTTCTGCCTTAATTCTCTGACACTCAAGGCACCTAGCCACAAAATCAGCAATATCTCGCTTCATCCCAGACCAAAAGAACAAACATCTCAAATCAGCATGCATCTTCTTGACGCCTGGATGTACTGAGTAAGGTGTACGATGGGCTTCTGCCAGTATCAAGGTGTGAAGCTCATCTAAAAATGGCACATATATCCTCCCTAGATGTCTTAAAAGACCATCTAATTCTCGAACATAACCTGCAAACTTTCCTTCCAAATATCTTCCTGAATCTATCTCTCTGCACACTTCCTGATACCAGGAATCCGTAGGAAGTGCCTGAAGAATTTGACTTTTCAAATCCACACTAAGGGTCATCGATGATACCACATGTCTCTTGCAACTCAAAGCATCTGCCACCACATTCTCCTTACCCTGAATGTACTTAACCTCAAAATCATATTCGCATAGAAACTCCATCCATCGCCTCTGGTGAGCATTCAAATTAGGCTGAGTAAAAATGTACTGAAGACTACGATAATCACTATGTATCTCAAATCTGTGCCCCAACAAGAAATGTCTCCATCTAGTCAAAGCATGAACTACTGCTGCTAACTCAAGGTCATGTGTAGGATAATTTAACTCATGATCCTTGAGCTTGCGTGATTCATACGCAATCACCCGTCCATTCTGCATCAACACTACCCCAATCCCCTCAAGAGAAGCATCTATACACACCATGAAATCACCTTCTGGATTAGGTACAACTAGAATCGATGCACTGGTCAAAAGCTCCTTGAGCCTCTAGAAAGCTTCCTCACATTTCTCTATCCACACGAACTTCTTTCCTTTCCTTTGAAGAGAAGTGATAGGATGTGCTATCCTAGAGAATTTTTGGACAAATCTGCGATAATAACCAGTTAAACCCATGAAACTACAGATCTCTGACACATTAGTCAGTGTAGGCCAATCTATTATCGCCTGAATCTTTGCAGGATCCACTGAAATACCATCACCTAAAATAACATGCCCTAAATACTAAATCTCTGACTTGAAGAATTCGCACTTAGTTGCATTGCCATAAAGCTGATTGTCTCTCAAACACTGCAATGCCAACCGCCGGTGTTCCTCATGCTCCTTCTGAGTCTTAGAATATATCAATATGTCATCAAGAAACACGAGAACAAACCTATCTAGATAAGATCAGAACACACCATTCATCAAACTCATGAAAACTGATGGAGCATTAGTCAACCCAAAAGGTACCACTGTGAACTCGTAATGCCCATAGTGAGTTCAAAAAGTGGTCTTGTGAATATCTACTTCCTTAATGCGAAGTTGGTGGTATCTTGACTTAAGATCAATCTTGGAGAATACTGTAGCTCCCTTGATCTGATCAAATAAGTCATCAATCCTAGGCAGAGGATACTTGCTCTTAATAGTCACCTTATTCAACTGTCTGTAGTCAATACAAAGGTGCAAAGAACCATCTTTCTTCTTCACAAAGAGCACTGGAGCTCTCCATGGTGATACACTAGGTTGAATGCTCCCTTTGGCTAGAAGTTCCTCTAGCTAAAGACGTAGCTCACCCAATTCCTATGTAATCATGCGATAAGGAGCTTTAGAGATAGGCTCCGCTCCAAGAATCAGATCAATACTAAAGTCAATGTCCCTCTTTGGAGGCATGCCTGGAACCTCACTTGGAAAGACATCTGTGTACTCCTACAAAATTGGGTGATCTAAATTCTTCCTCATGGGATCTTCCTCATCAAGATCATTTACCATAATAGCAAATATCTGACATCCCTTATGGAAACCTCACTTCAATTGCATAGCAAAAATCATCCGTAGAGATATAGGCCTTGGTATCCCAACTATCTGCACATCATTCCCTTGGTCATCTTGGCACATAATAATCTTCTTCCTACAATCTATACTGGCTCTATGAGATCCAAGCCAGTCCATGCTTGACACCACATCATAGGAACCAAGGGGTATGACTCGAAGATCCACTGCAGTATCAAAGCTTCCTAAGCTAAGCCCACACTTATGAACTATAGAGTCTGTGGAGACCTTAAAACCTGAGGCTAGTTCCACTTGCCAACCATGATCTTGCTTCACCACATCCAGCTTACACTTAGAAACTATAGATGGTGAAATAAATGAATCTGTAGCTCCTGAATCAAACAATACTGCAAGAGATATACCTCTAATATCACCTATGGTCTCAACCACTATTCCTTGATGATCTGCCTAATGCTGATCAACTGTTGCAAAAACTCTATGAGCTCTACCTGCATCACCCACTTTAGGCTCTAAAACTATAGGTCTAGGTCCTAAAAACTGAGGTGCTTGCTGAGAACACTAAGCTTCATAATGTCCAATCTAACCACATGAAAAAAATTTCATATTTTGGCTAGAACCTCTTCCTGTTGGTGGTACATTTGATTGCTGACGACTGTTCCTGCTCACAAAAGACTGGCTACTTTGAGCTAGCTGATTGGACTGATTCTGTTTATTATGTTGAGCATTGTGGTTTTTCTTGGTGTTAGAACCCTTTCCACCTCCTTGAGCTTGAGAATTTGAGCCCTTTTGTTGCTGTGTCTACTGAGACTACTGCTGATACTGTTTCCCCTTAGAGAAAGAAAACTTCTTGTTACCACTTGAATTTTAGTTGCTTTTAGATCTTGATGCTACTGGCGCTCCTACAAAACCACCTTGACCAAGGTTAACACTTTTCTCAACAAGGATAGCTTGATGTACAGCATCCTTGAGGGTTTTTGGCTCAAATACCTTAACACCCCCAATTATACGGTTATTCAAACTCCTAATAAAATGTTGTGTCAATTGAGCTGAATTTTCACTGAACTTTGAAAAAGACATGAGCTCATAAAACTTACGTTCATACTCGGTCACTGAAAAAGTGTACTGTCTAAGATTATGAAATTCATCAACCCTTTGTTATTTCCATTCCTCTAGTAGGAATCATTCACAGAAAATCTCTCTAGGAATAACTCCCATGTGACACTGCTCATATCGATTCCCAACTTCTTCTCCTCTATCGTCCACCAAGTGGCCCCAAAATTCTCTAAATTAGTGATCGTAAATCTTGCCTTAACATTGCTGTCGAACTCCTGCATGGCAAGAATCTTGTCGAGAGAAATAAGCCACAGCTCGGCCACATAACCAGAACCTTGCCCATTTAAAGGCTTAACCTTGGATCTTGAAAGATCCTTCATCTAAGTGGACACAATGGACCTCTGATGATCCTTTTGAGGACTTCTAGATCTGGGTCTATGCTCTTGTTCTGCCTGTGCACTTTGGGCTATTCTTGAATAGGAGGTAGACATTCTAGAATATTTTGCATCATCTGTTTCAAACCAACCTCTTCAGACTCAGCTTGGTCCTCTCTACGTCTCTCTTCCTGGTGCCTACTAGAGTGCTCTTCCCTGCTCTCTACATGAGTCGATCCCTCATGGGCGGACTCATGGACACTGATAGCTCTGCCATGACCACGACCTCTACCATGGCCTCTAACAAAAGACCTAGTCCCAAATACCATCCTACAACAGTACAAGGTACTAAGTTCAGTTCTATGTTTAGGTTTAAGTTAAAATTTCCAATTTTGAAACTAGTGTTGAAGTATGAAAAATATTCAAGTAACAGTCCAAGTTTTCCTTTAGTTCACCTATTTCAATTTTGAAAAACTACACTTAATAGTTCAAAGTTCTAGTTGTTCCAAAATACCCAGAGCTCCCAATGTAGAAACTTGGGCTCTGATACCAAATGTAATGCCCCGCCAAGGGATCCAAAGAATAACCTAGAATATTTACTATGTTTGGTAGCATTTTTTTTTTTTTATGAAAGTAAATACCACGTATAACTTATGCACAATAACGGAAGCAATAGTAATGTCCATCTGAAAGTAAACATAACATAAAAAATAGATTACATTCTTTAAGATCCCTTAATGTTGGATTACATCTAGAAACATCTAACATACATGAATCCATCTAGTACAACATCCACATGAAATAATAATGATAAGTCCATGTTTATACATTACATTTCAAATACTCAATCATCCACTGTACATGGCATAGGGTATGAGAAGCTCAAAAGAATATACATACATAAAATAAGGTACATCATCCTATTCTAATCCATGATACATCAAAGTAAAGATAATCACATGATATTCCTGATACATCATCATAGAAGACATATACATCCAACATAAAGATCAAACATAATAAACTAAGTGCACGGTTCCTCCCAACCATTAATAGCATCATTAGACCATTGTGGATCCTAGCCATCCCTCTGTGCATAACATTCCAAATTATCGAAGAGATCATCGGTATTAACATAGTAGGAATGTCACTCCTAATATTTACAACATCATATGTAGAAAGTAATCTAACATGCAAATAAAAGCATAAGATATCATTATCTAACATATGATAATCATCAATGAAAAGGATACATATCCACCATCATGAAGGACACATCAGCCACGATGTCTCAATGAATCTCAAAATGATAAGAGTGAAAAATACACCACCACCTGACCACGTGGTACCTAAGTGGTCCACTCCCACCATGCTGAGGAGATAATCTCAAGTCCCAAACAGGCTATCAAAATCACATAGCATAAATCTCTATAAGTCCAGAAATCCTAAAAGTATACTAACTCAAAGGTTCCAAACACAAAATCTGACATCTAATCCCAGAGGCAGACAATGACATGTAGGAACCTACTATGCAAGCAAGAAAGTGTCATCGCAATTATCATGTAAAGGTTACCCTGGCAATTAGCTAAACTCCACGGGTCCATACTAATTTCATGCGGCCACTAGTATCCTCTCATACTGACAAGGCATACTACAGAATGCAAGGTCGCAACCATGTGTTTTCACTACTCCCATCCTAGCCTGTACAAGCACTCAAGGCATGGGCGAGAATAAAACTCTTATCTTTTTAGGTTCATTCAGTTAGTATTAGGTGTGAATGTTATCACTTATTAATCCAACTTACAATGAGTTACCCTGGCAACCTCTTAGGGCCCCGGCCCCCATTGCAAGCCACTTCGCATCACTACATGTAGATATCCTACCCTAATGCTCATGGAATCAGAAATCTTAAAATCACAAAAGATAATCCATAATAAAATCATCAAATATGCATAAAAGCATCAAATCTCCATGAGCAACATCCATAGAAAATCATGAACACAACAACTCTCTATTGGCAATTGAAGCATCACTGATAATCAAAGTATCCAATGGTACTCAATAACCAATATATCTCATCATACTGATCGAAGACTCCAAAAATATGGTTGAGTCAAACATGTCACATCATGACATCATCAAGAATAAACCCACATTACAGTCCCATCATGGCGACTAGAAAATAACCAAGGATAATTGATTGATGACCAAAATAATGGTTAAGTCAAGTATCTCATACATAAGAATCTCAACTATAACAATCAGTAATCACATCCAGTACATAGAGCATTCCATCACATAACCATGGTTGGGTTTATAAAGATCGAGATTAAAACATCATCATGACATCACAATCACATAGCTCCCAAGCCTCTGGTAGACATCCTATAACTGGTCAACACTAGTCAACCCAAAACCCAAAATAATAGCATAACGAATACACAATGCAAACACATGTTTTAGTTTTGCTAAATTTACAATTTGAATTTAAATGCAAAAGTCTCGGTTTATGTTTCCAAGTTTAGAGAAAGAATTTGAAGGAACATTTATACATTTAGAATGAATACAAATCCATTCTTTAATTATAATTTTAATCCAAATGTCCCCCACCAATCTAACAATCAATATTTAATATACTTAATAAAAAAATTAATTTAAATCATGAGCCTTTGATATAAATCAATTATGAATTTTACAATTATAAAACAAATAATTGTATTTACATATTATATACATACTTATATATATATTTTTAATTAAAATATATACATATAAATACATATATGAATATATAAATTATTTTATCATTTAACAAATTCGATTAATGCCAAAATTAAAACCGAATATGGCAAACATTTTTTTTAAATAACACATATTTATATTACATAACTGCCGGCACGCAGGACCCTGCGGTTGTAGCGCCTGTGACATCAGTGGTACTACATACCACTTCCATCGCAGTACCTGCGACAACAGTACACTACGACTGCAGTGGGGGGGTGCGGGTCTTGTCCCTCTCCCGACTCAATGTATAAAATGTTTATATCATTTTTTTTAAATCACTAACGTGATTTCCATTTGCGATTTGGTTTAAAACGTTTCTTAAAACATTTTCGCCCACGGGTATGTTATCCCTTTTTTTAACAAATATATATTATATATACATATATATGTATATATTATATATACATATATATATATATATATATATATATATACATATATATATACATATATATATATATATATACATATATATATATATATATACATATATATATATATATATACATATATATATATATATATACATATATATATATATATATACATATATATATATATATATATACATATATATATATATATACATATATATATATATATACATATATATATATATATATACATATATATATATATATATATATATATATATATATATATACATATATATATATATATATATATATATATATATATATATATATATATATATATATGTAAGTATAAGCAAATTGACAATATATCAATAGAACTTCAATTTTTCAGAATTTCTTCATAAACCTTTGATCTCCCAAAATTTCCAATAATTAATCTAATGGGTTTGACTATGAATCTCAACCCTAACCCCGTGTTCTTTTTAGATCCATGCATAAAAAAATTTCAAATAAATTAATCTACCCATATTGAGAATGCACAATAAATTATGAAATTGTTCAGAAGACATACGAAGACACGAAGAAGACAGGGAATGCATGATGCGAAAATAGCATAAGTAAAATCACAAGAATCTACCCGGATTCTAATGCTAAAATACTCTTCCTCAGAAACCCGCAGAGCAAGCTCCTCCCTTCTTCAGAGTTCTCGACTCCTCCAATGCTCCAATTTGCACTCCAACCACTATATCTAAGCTTCTAGGAATGCCTGAATATAAAGAACTTTCAGGAAACATCTAGAATGCTTCTAGAAATAGCTGGAAGGTGTCATCAACTAAGCATGGGTCTTTTCCAACCTTCAAGATGAGCCATAGGGTTGTAGACACCATGTGCTTAATTGATGCACTAACCCCCGTGTTGTTGACACTTGAGAAATAGAAAGGTGCGTTAATTCCCATGCAAGCTTATAACTCCAATTCACTTTTTATATAATTTCTATTTAAATATTTATAACTTCCATTTTAATCTTTATAACTTTCATTTTAATTTTTATAACTTTTATTATTATTATTTATTTATTAATTTATTATTAATTTATTATTATTATAAATTTTAATTTCTAATTTTCTTTTATTTATTTCTTTTTCCTCAATTAATTCCCATTCAATTAATTATAATCAAAATATCAAATAACATGATATTTTATATTAATTTCCTCAAATAATTAATTTATTAATTAAATCTATTTATTAAGATTTAATTAATAGAAAATTCACCATAGACCTCCAAGATAAAATATGAAAACCCATGATAGAGCAAATCACACAAAATCAGTCTAAGGGTTAAAAATCATGAATCATGTCATCCGACACATTCGGTGGGTAAAATATCCAGATACTTGTCCTACCTCACTAGGACAATTGGCTTAAGGGTTTGGGATTTGGACTTGAGAATTTATCTCCCTTCTCTTATCATTGAGATAGTATAATAGGGTACGCTCATCTTGGCAATTCAAGGAAGTCGATACCCGATACCTGCAACCTGCAGAAAAACCATGCATGTACATACAATATATAATGCTAAGCTAAACAGACAATGGAAGGAAGTGGTGCATCGTGTAGATCCCGACTAAGCAGGTGACTACGACTCCATTCCTTAACCACATCAGAAATGCCATACAGTAAAAAAAAATGCACACCATACACATGCAAGTATGGGGTAAGTATCCATAATAAAACACATAAGATAGTAACCGTCAACTAATCATCAATAATATTTGAAAACAATATAATGATCATCATGTATGCATGAAACGTAAAGTCTAAATGATCTCATCACAAAACCTCTGAATCCATAACATAATGTCTGATAGTCTCAAAACAATACCACTAATCCATCAACATAAAACTAGTCCATCATAGTCTGGTAATAATAGCAACAATATGTCTAGAAAAGATGTGAATGAGGGTAGGCACTACATGCCTTAGATTATTATCCTCCTTTTCAATTTTTAATAAATCTTTCCTTAGGTCTTCATATCTATAGTTACTCCCTCCTAATTTGAGGATTTCTTTAATTAAATCCTCTTTTTGTGCATATGTACTTTCATTAATATTTTCAACACAAAAGACCTGAAACAACTGCTTAGTAAGATGGTTCAACCTGTCTTATTTTGATTTAGATATGTTCAGTTCCTCCACTGTTGAATCCAAGATACTATCATTACTCAAAAATTCATGGAGTTCTTTTAATGATACCTTAATTGTTGTGCTTAAGTTCATCTCTCTGCTTTGTTGGCTACTGCTAGGAGTAAATGGAGAACTCTTTGAAGTTGTTGGTGTTTGCCAAAATTTGCATATCTTTCTAGATGTTGGAGATGGAGTTTTTCTTGTCATGTCTTGAGCCTAAATATTCTCCAATTCATTTGTTTCCTTTTGTATTATATAATCTTCTATAATATCTTCTTCAAAGTTTGGAGGATCTTCTATCCTTCTGATGCTTGTCTCTTTTGTGTGAAGCAGTCTTGTCTGGAATACATACTCCTCCTGAGAGTTTGCTAGAAGATTCTTCTCTATGTATTTCTGGTTCCTTTTGTTCTTCATTATTCTCATCCAAGGAAACTTCTTAAATCAGAAGCAAGAGGGAGGTTTTGGGTCTGATTTTGTGGTTATCATCGAATTTTAAAATTTTAGATATTTTGCCTTCATAGATGTGAAAGTTAAGATCATATGAGGCTTTATTAGTTGATGATTGAATCTAGTATTAATAAGCAATTTAACACTATTACAACAATGAAAAGATGAATCAATACCTACAACTTCTCCCAAAGATGATCTTATAGACTTAATAATATCTAATTGAAGCAACTCCGGAGGGAGAGAAGGCATATTAAACCATGTAGGAATCATACATTCTAACTTTTCTATGCAAAATTCATGAGACCATTTTATGAATTTGATGCGATAATCATTGAAAAGGCACTCAAAAACTAAAATATATTCTTTCTTAACAGATTCTTCTTCACATTGTAAGTAAAGAATTCTATTAGAATAGTGAAAAATACTTACCTGTTCCTCGCAGTTTTCTTCTAGCCAATTTGATAACAGGGGGAAATCTCTCAAAAGGCCATTCCAAATTGGGAAAATTCCTCCCTTTAGGCACTCACTCCAGATGTCTTTGACTTCTTTAAAGGTAATCTTAATGGGATTATCTAAGGGTTTAACTGAGGAGTTCAAACTAGAAGATATTTTAGGGTTTTTTGTGGTGGAAATAATTGGGGGTGCTTGCTGACAATGTGGAGGGATGTAAGAAGTCGAGGATTTCAAATCAGATGGAGATTGATTCTTTGAACTTCCTAGTTGGGGCATCATGACTAGAGTGTGGCAAAATGATATGGGAGAGGGCTTGAGTAGAGTAGGATGCACGTACTTTGTTAGATTGAAGACCCTAAATTGGTTGTCTAAATGTTCAATTGTGAAGAAATATTGATGAATGTAGGTATCTAGCAAGTCTACAAATGTAGGAGGAATTTTGAGAATGGCTTTGAGGCAAATGTTTTCCTTTTGATGTGTTCAAGTCCCTCCATGCTGTTGCTGATTGAGGAGATCTCCTGCAAGTGTTTTCAAGACAGCAAATCTAGCATTATGTGAATCTTGGATGGCCCTATGAAACCATCTTTGATCTGTGTCAGTAGATACATTCTGCCGTCGATTACCATTTGGAAATGAGCTCCAAGGGTTTTTCTTTTTCTTCTTATGATGAAAAGTCCGCCCTAGATTTTTTGCAGGTCTATAATAGTTCGACATATTCACTATTTTGATTAGAGCATAAATCCACAATATTAAAAAAAAATTAGTCTTCCCAATTTGTAAAATGGTATTTCTCTAAGTTTACACTATATTTTACTAGTTATCTTACCAAGTTCAAATATAGAGTTAAATGGTTTTTATTTCTTAGTTTATATATATTTCTTATTAGTTTTACATTGATGTTTATTTTTGACAATTGTAAAATGTTTTTTTTTTAAAGTTTACACTATGTTTTACTAGCTACTATTATACAATTTTGCTCAATTATTTTATACTGGATTAATACTACCCCTCAAACTTACTACATATTTTGGTACTTTGATTTAAGTAATCAACAATTTATTTATTTATTTTAGTAGCTAAACAAGTTTATCATCAACAAGTTTTGGCTAAAAATTGTAACTAATTTAATTTCCCCTTCATGCAATACTACTTGATTCAAGCATAAAAACATGAAGGCAGGAACTTTGGTGCATGCGCCCCTTGTTTTAGTTTGTTTCACTTTTTAAAAACTAACTTTAAATTTTAGAAAGGTTGTAGTTTCATGTATTTAAAATCAAGATGAACTTAAAGTTTTAAAGAAATATTATTTAGTTTTGATGAAAAAAGTATGAACAATTAATGATATGTGGAAAAAAAATCCTAAACATTTAGTCCCTCCACTTCCAACCACCCTCAATTATTTTTATTATAATGGAACCTCTCCACAAAAATAAAGCTCAACCCCCACCTTACTATCCTTAAAGATAATGAATTAAGAAGAGTTAAGAAGAACTAGATTACTTATTCCCCAAAATTAGAACATCTTTTCATTGTAGAGAGCGTACATTGAACAATTTGTTTATTTGAGAAAATACAATTTAAAATTGCACATTAGTTACATTCTTTTGTATACATGCAGTCTGTCCTTATCATGTGTATTATTCATTCATAATATGGTGCATTTATACTATATTTCATTTCATTGGCATCAATTCATTTGTTCATGGATGCTTCTATCTTCCTTGTCAAATGCATAGTTAACTATTTTTCAAAATTAAAAAAATACAATACTTTTTTACCAAACAAGAATTATGCAAAAAAAATCATTGCATTTGTTCTAAAAGAGTACCTTAGTAAACAATGATCTATTGTTTATTCTTGATATTTAAGTAAATATAATAATTTTCATATATTAACTAACTTAAATTCTTAATATCATTTAGTGAAAATCAATTGTAAAATTGAAAAAAAATAAAACATTGTCATGGAAATATATTGAAGTATACTTCACTTGTATTATTTGTATGATCATACTTTATTCTTTTTGTTATTATTGATTAATGTTGAATGCATTGTGTACATGTATGATCATTATTGTGATAATTATTTTATTGATAATTCGCTCATAGCCACACTCCAAAAGCCAGCAAGAAGCCTTCTTCAGTCTTCCTTCCTAATTTTGAGGTATTTGACATAAGTGATGTGTGTATATTCTACCAGTCTACATTAGGACACTGCCCAACTTCACTAAGGGCTACACAGGGTGAAGAAAAGGTGAATTGTCTTGTCATTGGTGAACTCCAAAAATATTTGTTCTCAATCAAATAGTATTTGATGATAATGCCCGAGTCAGGGTTTGTAGAGGCTTGCTAGTTAGGGCAACAACTCCTGCACCAGATCTAGCGATCCCAAAATTTCCATTTTTTTTTCTCTAAAACTTCACTCCAACATAAAATTATTTGTTCAGAGGAAAACACACCAATATGGAGGAAACCAAATGGTGTGGGCATTTAGAAAAAGAAAGACTCAACAATCTGGATCCTCTTTCTATGAAAGCTTATTAGATGAGTAGAGTGTACCTAGTGTGCAATGTTTCCAAAGTTTCTTGGAGCTTTCTACAAAATTAATTATTGATATTTTTTAATTGGAAAAATAATAAAGTCCCTAGCAAAATTATAACTATCCAATCATAAAAAATAATTAATGATTAAAAATTAATTAAAAAATAAAACAATGTGGATCTATCTCAATATTTTAGAAAGTCAATAATTTTTGCTACAAAAATTAATTGCCCTAGTGCAACTGAGAACATTAGTTCCCTGTATAGGTAGGGACTAATAAAAGTTAGACACAAGATAAACAAGAGATGCAATCTGTCAAAGTTCCTGCCAATAATTGGAAAAGAAGGAAAATAGAGATTTATACATAGAAACAAAGGATAGAAAGAGAGAGCTAAAAGAGAGAATGGCATGATTATAAGAACAAGTAAAGGTAGAATGATAGAGAGAGTTGAAGGAAATTTTAAAAATATTAATAATTATATTATTTTAAGAAGTATATAAATAACAATAGAAATTATATTATATGAATGAACTACTAATTTCTACCAATTCAATTATAGGTTGAAATATTTAATTTTAAAAAATAAAATTTTGATTACTTTATTCAAACTACCAAAATATCTAGGAAGTTTGAGGGGTAGTATTAGTTTAACAATTTGTAAAATGGTATAAAAAAATTAGAGCAAGATTGTAAAATAGCAGCTAGTAAAATATAGTGTAAACTTAAAGAAATAACATTTTACAATTGAAAAAAAAAAGCATCAATATAAAACTAATAAATATATTTAAAATAAGAAATATAAAATATTTAACTCTATATTTGAACTTGTAAGAGAAATAAATTGTGATAATTAATATTGATTAGACATTCATTTTTGTTAAAGTGGTGTGGTGGAAGATAAAAATATTACTTTTTTGAAAATCTAATGAACTTGTCACAAATGTGGAAAAGATAAAGTTGTAATTAATGCACTCGTTAATGCATGATAGAGTTGGTAGAAAATACTATATTTTTGTTAGAGAAAATTGAATTTTCTCCTACCAAAAATAAAATGGTCCAATACAATGAATGAAAAATGAGATTTATAAAATAATGAAAAGTTAGGAAAAGATATAAACATTTGAAGTTTCTTTTAATCTTTTAAATCCTATGAGTTGATTGGTCAATTTAATTGAAAAACTGAATTGAATGAAATCAATAGTATCAATGTAAAACTAATAAATATATTTAAAATAATAAATATAAAATATTTAACTCTATGTTTGAACCTGGTAAGAAAAATAAATTGTGATAACTAATATTGATTAGATATTCATTTTTTTTCAAAGTGGTGTGGTAGAAGATAAAAATATTACTTTTTAGTCCCTGCCTATATATAGGCAAGGAACTAATGTTCCCAGTTTCTCCTTGCAATTAATTTTAATTCTCAGAAATAGTCAACTTCTAAAGTTAAAGATCAATTTTATTTCAAAAATAATTTTCAATCATTAATAATTCTTTTATGATTGGCCAGCATCAATTCTCCTAGGGGTAATATTAATTTATTAGAACAGAAAATTAGGATAAATGAATTTCTAGAAACTTCCTCCTCAATTCTAGACATTGAGGAACCTTCTAGATAATGGTTTTGTTTTCCTCCTCAATTTCTAGAATTGAGGAACCTTCCAAACAATGGTTTTGTTCAAGCTCTACAATTTAAAGCCCAGGGCGATGATCTTGATCAGACTTGGCCATAGACCAACCACTCCACTAAAGCCTACATAAATGGTAGCTATTGGATTGCCTTGCATGTAAAGGCCTAACCTTATTTACGTCTAGATACACCATCTCTAAGGCCTTGTTTGGTTGCAGGAATTGGATGCGAATATGATAATTTGACTATGAGAATTCAAAAGTTCAGTGCTTGGATGTAAAAATGAAAAGTGGAATAGGAATATGTTTATTCTAATTTTAGCCCAAAATGGGCATAGTGGACTTCCCACTAAATAGGTGGAATAAGAATAGGCTATTCCTATTCGACTCTTTTCTAAATGAAATTTAATATTTGGTCAAGCTCGCCAACATCCTCAATCATGACAATATTAGAACAATTGAATTTTTCTAAGCCTCGACATATTGATATAGATTTTTTAGTATCTCAGAAAGTTGTAGGTCATCCATCTTGAACATATTGAAGTTTTTCTGGAACAAACGGAATGAATGTGGAGTGTTGAAAATGCAAATAACATTAACAGCACAATATACCCCATCTATAAGTGGTAGTCATTTTCATGCCCCCATTAATATTGTCAAGTTCTCCTCATTGAAGAGACCATCATGTGCTCCGGTCCTGAAATCTTCAAAGTGGAGTTTAGAGGCCCAGTGGAGGAGACATCTCATGAATACTAGATTCAATCGCAAACTGAAGATCATATGCCTGTTTGATGGGCTAGGAAAAGTATTTGGAGTTTTCTCTTAGGGTGCTTCTACTTGTGCAGACCCTAATTGCATTGATTAAGAAAACCCTCAAGAAAATTTAAAGTATTAAAATAAAATAAAAAACTTATTACGATTCTTATTTTAATTGTTGCAACCAAACATAGAATATACATCTTCTGACTCCTCTTCTAGGACAACCAAACATATTTAAATGATATTCCATAAGTTATTTTAAGAATGCATGAATTCCAAAAGAGAGTTTATTCCAACATTGAGGAATGCCGCAATCAACAATTCTTGCAACCAAACGAACCTTATAAGTGCCCGTTTGGTTGCTGGAATAGGAATGGAAATTTTGGAATATGTTTTCTATTCTCTATTTGGTATGCTTAATCAAAATAGAGAATAGGATTACGCATTCCAATTTTACTCCTAAAGCGAGCATATGTCTATGCAGAAGAATACCTATTATTAGAATAGGCCATTCCTATTCTCAATCCTATTATTTCAAATTACAAAAAAAATTAGGTCTGTGAGTTTGCACATAAGGGCTAAATAATTTTGGTGTTACAACTGACTCATTTTCTTCTCCGCAAAAACCCATATTCACTCTCGATTTTTAGGGTTTAGTAGATGCTGCATGCGAGTGTGTTAGAATTCTTTAGAATAACTAAGAGGGGGGGTGAATCAATTATTCAAGGTCCAAATGCCCTATACCATTTTCATCTATTCAAACTTAAATCAATCATATAAGCAAGTTACAGTAAATCAACATGCAAAGATAAAACATTCAAGATCAAAACATGACACAATGATTTACGTGGAAACCCAATTTGAAAAAAACCACCAGTAACATGCTACTTGATTCTCACTCTTCTAAAGTGATGTCCTATTAAAGGCATGCCCTATTAAAGGCTTACAACACACTGTTAAATGTGACCTTGTTAGAGGATTTCACCAAATTGTTAGAAATGGGCCTGGTTAAAGGTCTTTAGAACATTCACTTGGAATGTCACCCTGTTAAAGGATTTTTCTAATGGTTTTTAAACCAACCTAAGTCCATAGGATTTAGAATTACAGACACAATTGCTAGAAAGTAACAATAATGGTCTTTTGATCTGATATAACTTACAACATACTTTGCAGATCTCAGATCACACTTTCAATTCAATCCTTATGCTTGGCTTTATTCTCTTTAGCTCTGACTGCTTGTCTTCCTCTCAAGCTTCGTCTCCTTGAGTCCTCTAACTCATTCTGCCAATGCAATCATCTTTGTGGTCTTCTATACAAATTATGCTTGACCATTGTCTCTCTTTTCTTCTATCCCCTCTCTCTCTCTCTTTCTCTTATGTCTTCTTATATAGAAGTCTGATTTGCCTTTACCACTCAATTCTCCCTCTTCAATTTTAGGGTTTCAAAATTGATTAGGTAGGATACAATGTATCTACCCCATATCTTGTTTTCTTCTTGAAACTTCGCCAGTTGTATCTTAAAAATGTTCTACATGGTGTTCTGTGCCACCAATTCATCATTCTTATCTTCCTTTTAATTCACAGATTTCTAGATAACAACCTTGTTGGCTTAGACCTGGTGAATCTTCGATTTCCTAAATAATGCAACAACTCGACATTATTGAGTTACTGGTGCTCGGCACCTCTGTGTTACTCGACACCCATATCAGCTCGGCACTTGAACTTGCTCGGCACTTGAACTTACTCGACATTAACTAGAACTTGCTCGGCTCTTACTAGCTTGCCCGACTCCTTCTCTCTAATGAACTTAGTTTGAGCTTTACAAAATACTTAGTTAAAACCTTAAATCTTTGATATGTTTCAATGTGCCCATTCTTTGTAGTATGTCATCAAATACATTCTTTCATCAATGGCTTAGCTGATCCTTGTACTTCATTCCAACATCATAACTTCAATCTTTCTCTAGATATTTTAGTTACATCTTATTAATTGCCTCCACCTTGACAATCAACTAATTGATAGTATTTGGATCACTAAAGCAATTGTCATCCCTGCAAGTAGAAAGTTTGACATCAATGACAAAACAATGATTGAGGAAACTCTTTACTAGTTCCATATTTTATTCCACAAATCTCCCTCAACTTTTCTTATAATTATTTCAATCATTTCCAACAATCTCCCTCTTTGGCATTGATGGAAAAAAACCTTAAATCTTTGATATGTTTCAGTGTGCCCATTCTTTGTAGCATGTCATCAAATACATTCTTTCATCAATGGCTTAGCTGATCCTTGTACTTCATTCCAACATCATAACTTCAATCTTTCTCTAGGTATTTTAGTTACATCTTATTAATTGCCTCCACCTTGACAATCAACTAATTCATAGTATTTGGATCACTAAAGCAATTGTCATCCCTGCAAGTAGCAAGTTTGACATCAATGACAAAACAATGATTGAGGACATTCTTTACTAGTTCCATATTTTATTCCAACAATCTCCCTCAACTTTTCTTATAATTATTTTAATCATTTCCAACAATCTCCCTCTTTGGCATCAATGGTAAACCAAACTGATCAAGTAATCAATATCGTTACCACCAAGATTGTATACGTTGTCTTGCTGTATTTCACTACTAATCTCATATATCTCCCTCTTTCATATATATATCTCCCTCTTTCTTTGCATTGATCAATTTCCCTGCATATTTCTCCCTCTTTAACATAAATGCCAAAGATGTAGCATTTTTTATCATGCAAAATATAAGCTTTGGCTTCTTGTTGTTTTTCTCCCTCTGTTACCATGCTTGTGACTGATTTGGAGTTTTTGTACCTATTGTCATCCTTTGCATCAATCTATTAATAGTTCAATGATTTATTCCTATTGATGCAAGGCAGCTTCCTTGTTGCCTTAAACTGCTTGGGTCAGGGGTATGACCCCCAATTTGCCTCTAAGAATTCCTATGGCCATTGGTGTGCTTACGGGTTTGGATTCCTCCAGTCCAAACATTTTAAGAATTTCTTTGATGTACTTTGATTGTGTAACAAATATTCCATGTTTAAGTTGGTGTACTTGCAATCCAACAAAAATTTGATTTCTCCAAACATAGACATTTCAAATTCATGTTTCATTCTGTCAGCAAAGCCTTTGCAAAGTACTTCCTTACCACCAAATACTATGTCATCCACAAAAATTTCAGATACAATAATGTCTTTACCTTCTTCAGCTTTGATATACATGTTGATGTTATCATCAGTTCTTTCAAATCCAATTTGCACTAGATACTTGTGAAGTCTTTCATACCATGCTCTAGGTGCTTGTTTCAAACCATAGAGTGCTTTATGTAGCTTGCACTCCATATCCCTGTTGTTCTCATCAACAAATCCTTCTGGTTGTTCAATGTAGACTTCTTCTTCTAGTATACCATTTAAGAAGGCAGATTTTACATCCATCCGATAGACTTTGAAATCTTTGTAGGCAGCATATGCAAGTAAAGTTCTTACTCCTTCCATTCTAGCAACAGGAGCGAATGTTTCTCCATAATCTATTCCTTCTTCTTGAGCATAACCCTTGCATACTAATCTGGCTTTATTTCTAGTAATCTCACCATTCTCATCTAGTTTTTTTCTGAATACCCATTTGGTACCAATCACATTTTTGTCTGTTGGTCTGGGAACCAAACTCTAGGTTTTGTTCTTCCTTATTTGATTAATTTCTTCTTCCATAGCTTTATACCAGTCATCATCTTGTAATGCACCATATACTGTCTTGGGTTTAGATTTGCTAATCAGACATGATTCATGTCTTAGTCTATTCATTGTCATTGGTCTTGCATCTTTGTCACCAATTATCTGTTCAGCAGGGTGATGTCTTTTTACATATTTGGATAATCTTGGCTCTGTCCTTGTTTCCAAGTTTGATCTTTCAGATTCAGGATCACTATGCACTTCATTGTCAGATTGTTCTTCATTATGTGTACTGTCTTCAGAATCAGATTGTACATTTTCTTCATTTTGTAACTCGACTTCTAAATGCAACTCAGCATTCACTGGTTGTGAATCAGCTGAAACTGACACTTGTTGTTGATTTTCAATTTGATTTTCATCATCCTCATCAGCAATCATTCCTTCATAAGAATATACAAAGGTTCTGTATTCTTCCATTTTCTTTGGTTCTTCAGCTTGGACTTCTATGTGCTCATCAAAATTTACATTTGCACTTTCCACAATTTTTTTATTGTTAACATTCAAACACTTATATGCCTTACTTCTAGTGGAGTAACCAAGAAATATACCTTCATCACTTTTTGCATCAAATTTTCCATTTCTAGTATCCTTTAGGATAAAACATTTGCAACCAAACACTTTGAAATGTTTTACATTGGGTGAGTAACCATACCATAATTCAAAAGGTGTTGTATTTTGTACCTTTCTTGACTTGTACTCGATTCAGTGTATGAACAGCTACACTTACAGCTTCTTTCCAGTATTTTAGAGCAACATTCTTTTCCATCATTAATGTTCTGGCACAATCAATCATAGATCTGTTTCTTCTCTCAGCAATTCCATTCTATGGGGGAGTTCTAGAAGCTAACATTTGTCTTTTGATTCCATTGTCATTACAGAATATCTCGAATTCATTTGATGTAAATTCACCACCTCTATCTGATCTTAGGCATTTCAGGCTTTTTCCAATTTCCTTTTCAACTCTAGCCACATACCATTTAAACATTTGAAAAGCATCTGATTTTTGTTTTAAGAACATAACAGTCATCATCCTAGAATAGTCATCAGCAAATAGCATTATGTATTTATCTCCTCTATAGCTTTGTATTTCCATTGGGCCACATAAGTCAGTGTGAACTAACTCAAGTATCTCTTTAGATGTATAGTTCTTGCTTTTGAAACTTGATTTTTTCATCTTTCCTAGCTGACATTGTTTGCACATGATATTATCAGGCTTTTTCAGTTTTGGTAGACCTCTGACTTTCTTCATTTTACTTATGTTGACTAGATTATCAAAATTGACATGACATAATCTTCTATGCCATAACCATTCATCATCAAATTTTGCAAATAGACAAGAAGCATCATCCATATCAAGGTAAAACAAATTACTCTTTGTTTGATCTCCTTTTCCTATTAGTTTACCATTAGTATCATAGATTTTTGCAGTTTTGTTTCCAAATTCCACTTTTCAACCTATATTGCCTAACTGTGAGACACTCAGTAAATTGTAGTTTAATCCTTCAACATAGTATGCATTGTCACATGAAATCTGTTCTGTGAGCTTAATGGAACCTTTTCCTTTGATTTGGCATGGAGCATCATTACCAAATCTAACACTATTTCCATCATACTGAGTAAAGTTGACAAACTTACTTTTGTCTCCTGTCATGTGATGTGAGCATCCACTGTCTATGATCCATCTGTCATTCTTGTTTATACATGTCACCAGTGTTGTGGCTTCTTCTTCATCAGATTGGTCCTTCATGGCTACATAAACAACTTCATTATCATTGTCATCAGAATTTTCTTCAACAATATAACACTTCTTACCTTTTTCTTTGTAATCTCTTTTGTCATCATCTCTTATGTTCTTGTATTTATTGCTTTCCTTGGAATCCTTTTTCTGTGGACATCTTGTAGCAATATGACCTACTTCATTGCAATTGAAACAGATGATAGGCATCTTACCTTTGAATTTTCCTTTGCCCCTATGAAATCTTCTAGCGAGCAGTGCTTCCAATTGTTCCAAATCTTCCTCATCAGTGCTACTGTCACTAGATACATACTTCATTTTTCTTCCTTTCTTTGATTTTACCTATTCGGCATCTTTCAGTGATAACTTTGCCTTAAAAGTAGATTCAACATTTTCAGGTTTGTAGTCGTCAAAGTTAGATAACTCAAATGCTGTGAGTCTACCTATTATACCTTCAAAGCTTAGATTATTTCCTGGTATGCATCTTAGTTGTTGTATTGTTGATACTCTAATAGCATAGATAGGGAGCAAGGTTCTTAAGAACTTACTATTAACAGTATCCTCATCCAGTTGACCATTCAAGCATCTTATTGCACTTACCACTTCCTTTCTTCTTGCACCATACTGAGCAGCATTCTCATTTTCCTCCATTTTCATGTCGTCAAACTTTCCTCTGAGACTTTCTCTTTTTGCTCTTTGTACATTCTGATCTCTTCCATAGATGTCTGATGGTGCTTTCCACATTTTGAATGTAGTGTCACATCCTTTGATATCATCAAATTTAGCATAGCTGAGTGCAGATGCAATTTCCAGCATTGTCTGATTGTGTTCTTGTTTGTTTTTCATGTCTTTTGCATTAGGAGCACCAGTTGGATCTACATGTTCAATGACAATTGAATTTTGGGTATAATCTCCTATGGATCCAAGATGTAGCTTCATCAAACTTTTCCATGCAACAAAGTTGTCTTTGTTGAGTTTGGGAACTTCTCTTTTTGGCATTTTGATCTTTTCTGCTAGTAGTCCCTTTAAACTGAATCAGTAGTCAGGCTCTGATACCAATTGTTAGAATTCTTTAGAATAACTGAGAGGGGGGGTGAATCAGTTATTCAAGGTCCAAATGCCCTATTAATACCTTTTTACTACTTTTAATGAATCCATACCCTTTTCATCTGTTCAAACTTAAATAAATCATATAAGCAAGTTACAGTAAATCAACATGCAAAGATAAAACATTCAAGATCAACACATGACACAATGATTTACGTGGAAACCCAATTTGGGAAAAACCACCAGTAACATGCTACTTGATTCTCACTCTTCTGAAGTGATGCCCTGTTAAAAGCCTACCCTGTTAAAGGCTTAGAACACACTGTTAAATGTGACCTTGGTAGAGGATTTCACCAAACTGTTAGGAATGGGCCTGGTTAAAGGTCTTTAGAACATTCACTTTGAATGTCACCCTGTTAAAGGATTTTTCTAATGGCTGTTAAACCAACTTATGTCCATAGGATTTGGACTTACAGTTACAATTGCTAGAAAGTAACAATAATGGTCTGTTGATCTGATATAACTTACAACATACTTTGCAGATTTCAGATCACACTTTTAGTTCAATCCTTATGCTTGGTTTTAATCTCTTTAGCTCTGACAGCTTATCTTCCTCTCAAGCTTTGTCTCCTTGAGTCCTCTAACTCATTCTGCCAATGCAATCATCTTTGTGGTCGTCTATACAAATTATGCTTGACCACTGTCTCTCTTTTCTTCTATCCCCTCTCTCTCTCTCTCTTTCTCTTATGTCTTCTTATATAGAATTCTGATTTGCCTTTACAGCTCAATTCTCCCTCTTCAATTTTAGGGTTTCAAAATTGATTAGGTAGGATACAATGTATCTACCCCATATCTTGTTTTCTTCTTGAAACTTCGCCAGTTGTATCTTAAAAATGTTCTACATGGTGTTTTGTGCCACCAACTCATCATTCTTATCTTCCTTTTAATTCATAGATTTCTAGATAACAACCTTGTTAGCTTAGACCTGGCGAATCTTCAATTTCCTAAATAATGCAGCAACTCGGCATTATTGAATTACTAGTGCTCGGCACCTCTATGTTACTCAGCACCTATACCGGCTCGGCACTTGAACTTGCTCGGCACTTGAACTTACTCGACACTTGAACTTACTCGGCACTTGAACTTACTCGACATTAACTAGAACTTGCTCGGCTCTTACTAGCTTTCCCGACTCCTTCTCTCTAATGAACTTAGTTTGAGCTTTACAAAATACTTAGTTAAAACCTTAAATCTTTGATATGTTTTAGTGTGCCCATTCTTTGTAGTATGTCATCAAATACATTCTTTCATCAATGGCTTAGCTGATCCTTGTACTTCATTCCAACATCATAACTTCAATCTTTCTCTAGGTATTTTAGTTACATCTTATTAATTGCCTCCACCTTGACAATCAACTAGTTGATAGTATTTGGATCACTAAAGCAATTGTCATCCCTAAGAGTAGCAAGTTTGACATCAATGACAAAACAATGATCGAGGACATTCTTTACTAGTTCCATATTTTATTCCAACAATCTCCCTCAACTTTTCTTATAATTATTTCAATCATTTCCAACAAAGTGATGGTTCACTACAAAGTTGCAAGGAGGGCGTTGTGGGGTTTTGATGGGAGTCATGGATTTTGTCTAGAGAATCCAAGATTTTGTGGGCCTTTTGTAGAATTTCATCAAGCCTTGAAGATTAAGTCTTTTGTGCATCTTGTTTAAAATTCTTGTTTTCTCCTACTCCAAGTTTTAGGAATCAAATTTTTTGTTGTTGATTTCTCTATTTCTAGTGCCTCAATTTGAGGATTTGAGAGTTTCCTTTTCTCTTTAATACCTAAGCTAAAAGGATTTCAGATGGTGACAACATTGAAGAATGCAATTTCTTCTGGAGAATATTTTCAATGGGGAGCTCGCAAGCGTATGGGATGGGAGAAGCCATATATAAAGTAGGCCAAGTAGGCTATGGAGAATAAATTTTCCATTTGATTCGACAGATGCGTAGTTAGAGCTGAAAAAGATGCTACTACAACAATAATCCCTTATTCCACAGATGAAAAGATCACATTGGCCTGCAACTATAGCAGCCCTAATTCTTTGCCACTTCCTCTAGAAAGTAGTAGACCAAGAAATAAGGATAATAATATAATGTACACCAAGAGCAGCAATTATATGAATGGAACGAAAACAATGCAAGACAAAAAGGTGTTGAATTTGGAGACAACATAGTGCAAGACAACAAGGCATTGAATTTGAAGACTTTTGTTTGGCCAAATGTATGCCTGAGCCTCTCACATGGCAAGAAAGAGGAAGATTTACTTGTAATGAAGGGCTCAAAATTGCTATCAAGGCTAATAAAAAAAAGAGGGCACGTTGTGTGAGAGCGATGGACTCCAATCCTTTTGCCTATGATTTAAGCCCCTTCACTAGACCGTAGCTAAACACCAGCTTATATTCCATACAAGATAAAATAGAATTTAAAAAAAAAATTCTTTACAATAAATTGAAATAATTAATAAAATATAATAATATATGAAAATAAATAAAATATATTAAAATATAAACTTAATTTTATTCCAATTCTAATTTTGTACCAACAAACAAGGGAGTAACATATTCCCAATCAAATACTAGATGAACCGAACAAGAATGAGATTGCTCTTTTCCATTCCCATTCCCCATTTCCGTTCCTATTCTAATTTTTCATTCTAATTTCTATTCCTATGTCGACAACCAAATGGGCCCTAAATGTGTCTCCACCTCAGTATTGAATAGAGCATGTAGATTGAGCACCATGTTTATCTTGATGCTGGATGCTACCATCAGTGACCATTCATTTAACTTTTATTTTTTTTATTCATGAGAGATGATGACTGTTGACTGAGAAAAGCACCCAAAATTTTTGAGTCCACATCAAGTCTCTAATGCTAAATGAGAAGCCCATATACTTGGGGGAAATTCGAGTTTTTTAGTTTCAACCTTTCCATGCACTTCAAGACACTTGAATCTACTTGCAAGGACCAAGAATTTCAAATTGGTTGTGACAATTCAACTATTAAAAATATACACTTGGTTTTGAATTTGCAAGTTGTTGTGAGGTTCAAGAATTCTAAATATTCTGCAATATTTGTTTTAGTATTTGATTTTTCTTCATGTTTTTACCAAATTTAATAAAATTGGAAATTTGGTAAAAAATTTATAATATTAGTTTTTAAAAAAACTATAGGGAAAATTTATCTGCTTTATTAGTTTTAATTAAAAAAATGATAAGAGTTTGAAGAACAATACAACCTCCAAATATAGTGAAATAGTCTGTGGCTAAATGAACCATGATAAAAGAAACAGTATGCGGCTTGATGAACCATGAGAAAAGAAATAGTATGCGGCTTAATGAACCATGATAAAAGAAGAACTCTAATTACTTAAGCCAAAATGTAGACAAAATACAATATAATTTAAAATTAGAATATTAATATAAAAATATTTATATGTAAAAAATTTATTCTATTTTAAAATAAATTATATATTTATTTTAAATAAACAATTAATAATAGTCTATGTCATTACATATTTAAACTATTATTTTTGCATAGCTATCTTATTTAAATCTTTAAAAAAAAAAAAATTAGAACAAATTTAAAATCGAATTGTAAATATTGAAACTAAAGTCCAAATATGATATAACTTTTATTTTGGACCTGTAAATCTAATCTACTATTCTATTTTTCATATTTTCTACACAAATTATCACAAATTTTACAACTAAATTAAAATTTATTCATTTTAGAAAATTGTCAATTAGTATTAAACTTTTACAAACAAACTATTCAACTTCAAAAAGTTTACTTACTAGAGTAAAAATTATATTTTTACTAAACAATTTACTCACAAATTATGATTTGCAACCTTTCTAAATGAATTTCTCCATTTTGAATATAAATAATTCTTCTAAGAACTCATTTTTATGTCATGTCCAATAATACATATCATTGAAAATTCCATTATGTAAGAAATGTTTGCTAATCTAATTGTTGGGATAAGTTGATATATTCACAAATGACTTTAATAAGATGGAAAAAATAAAATTTAGAGAAGTAAGAAAAAAATGAATAAATGTGCATTGATGAACATGAAGTAGTGATCTTATTGCTAGTTAATAGCCCAATGTATAGGGACTTCATGCCTCTAGGCTAGCCACATCATTATTTGAGTGTTGGCCACTAAAATTTATAGGTTCTTTTAAGAAGCTCAGAAGACAACACCAATGGAAGTACATTACAATGACAAAGGAGCAATGACAACATTGTTGGAGTGAAGGCCTTCCAACTCACAAGAAATGATGAATGAATCATTTATCAAAAAAATGATACAATATGGGATTCTACCTACATGATATTCCCCCAAAAAAAGTTGTTATTATCTGTACTTTAAAGATAGATTGAAGAGAGAGTTAAAGAGATATATTCCTCATAATAGTTAGAAAAGAAGGAAAATGAAGATTTATATATATGAAGACAAATTGAAAAGAGAGATAATGATAATAGAGATTTATAGATAGAAATGAAGGATATGAAGAAATTTAAAAGAGAGATAATGATATGTTATTATAGGGACAATGAATAGAGATAGTTGGAAGAGAATTTTAAAAAAGGATTAATGATTATGTTATTTTAAGAAATATATAAATAACAATTATAAAATTGAGTTTTATTAATGGAGTATTTGTTTCTACCTTTTACAATATAAATTCAAATATTAAATTTTAAAATATAAATTGTTGACTACTCGATTCAAACCAATAAAAGAATTAGTAAGTTTGAAGAATAATATTAATTTTTAAAATGCGAAAAAGAATTAAAACAAGATTGAAAAAAAAATAGCTAGATAAACATAGTGTGAAAAAAGTTAGCATTTTAAGATTGACAAAAGTAAGGAACAATGTAAAACTAATAAATATATTTAAAATAGAAAATATAAAACATTAAAAACTAAATTTAATTTTTTTAGTAACAAAATTTATAAATATTTTTTGTCAAAAATTATCAAATCATTATATTATTACAAACATACTTTTTTTATTAATTAATTAATTAGTTTTTTTTTTATAAAATCAGTGAATGACCGAGGCCTTGATTAATATTATAGAAACTAAAAAGGTTTACAGTAGCTTAACTCCATTCAAGCAGGCACTGGTAGGAAAGAACAGAGAAGAAAACCTCCAGTAGGGTATACTTTAAGAAACCCCTCCTTTAGAAAAGGTGTAAAATATTGGTGAAAGGTGTAAAACAACTGACAAAAAAATTTATTTTTTGTGGCAAAAAAATAGTTTACAAAGAAAAAATAATAATCTCCATTGGCGAATCATTCATAGTCTCTCAAACAATATGTAAAATCTGGGCAAATTGTGTTATTTTAAAACCACAAAAAATTTATACATTGGCGAACAAAAAATAATAATCATAGTAAAATTTTAATTTTTTGGGCGAATCATTTCATTGTATTCAAGGTTTAAAAAAAAGAGGAACCCTAGTAAATTTTATATGCATCATCATGCCCTAGCCTTAAGCCATAATTCGAGCATGATTTTCATATTTTAATGATCCTTTCCAATCTTGCGACAAGGAAAATGGCACAATATCGCGGG
This sequence comes from Cupressus sempervirens, assembly GCA_028749045.1. NCBI lineage: Eukaryota > Viridiplantae > Streptophyta > Pinopsida > Cupressales > Cupressaceae > Cupressus > Cupressus sempervirens. Next base: position 69,077,780 of record CM053786.1, read on the forward strand.
CATATGTTGTGATCTTCCGCGATCTCACGATGGTTCTTGTATCATGAGATCGTATTGCGTTGTGTTTTGTAGGTGAAAAGGTCTTTTTCAATCTTACAATCAACACTTGTTCACAGCATCAGAAGCAGAAAACAAAAATGTCATGACCCTATGACAAAGTCTTTTGTTGTTAGGTCGTAAATAGATGGATGGAGCCCTCCTAATGATACGAGTGTACCTTTGTCGTGATATCGGGAAATACTTTCAAGGCCCCTCTGGTGCTACAATTTGAGCTTGGCGAATGATCGGAGAATGATTTAAAAAGAATCCTGATGCTACAAGGAGTGGTTTGTCGTATGATTGGGATTGTTAGATTTGAATGCTTGTGATTCTATGATGAGAGTTTTAAAAGGGAAAATCAAAGCCTCGTCGTGTGATCATAGGAGGCATGAAGATTTGTTGCAATGGTGCGACAACTGGTTGTCGTAACATTGTAAGTGTTATAAAGATAAAGGCATCCCCTCTTGACAGTGGCAGTCTACAGATGTTAGCTTCCTATTAAGGCAGAGCTTGTAGGTACATGCCAGTTGAGTTCATCGTCAGCATTATGGGACCCGAGGGTTGTGAGGTGGCCGATGGGAGATGGCTTTCGATCTTACGATAACCTTTTCATCGTAAGATCTCAGGGCTCTGAGGTAGGGTTTCCTGATGTTGTGATTATGGTTTGTCATAGCATTGTAATTATATAGTAAATCTAAATAAGAAATTATAATACAATGGTAATTTATGAGCATCTTATTTGAAAGGTCTTAGGTATGATTCTATTTGAATTTAACATGTAATAATAATTAATCTAGATTTATATATTAAATGAATTTTAATTTTAATTTTATAAAAAATAAAATAATTTAAATAATTTTTAAAGAGAAAAGTTAAAATAATATTTTTAAACATACAATATCTTTAAGAAAAAATAATTTTGTCATTTACAATCATTTTTAAATGATTAACATTAAAATATATCTATTTTTTATTTTTTAGCGTAATTTTTAACAATTAATATAAATATAAACATATAATTTATACTGACGATGTTCTAAATCTGAACCAATGATTACTCTTCATTTCATATAATTTTTTTTAGCACAATAAAAATATATATTCAAAACAATAGTTAAAAATAAATATATAATTTAGTTGAATGATGATCTAATATAATCTTCATAACCGACATGGAAGATAACTAATCAAAGGCCATCATAATATCAAAGCTTCCACCAATTTATAGCAAAACCATAGTTGATCAACTAGACCAGATCCATAGGAGCTAACACTACTATGATTTAACAAGTTGATCAAGTTCCAACTAAATCATAACCAACTGAAGACCTCTCCAATTTTATTCACACCATACACAAATGAGAATATTTGTGTATCAACATTTGATTATGATAACCTTGTATCATGAGATCGTATTGCGTTGTGTTTTGTAGGTGAAAAGGTCTTTTTCGATCTTACGATCGACACTTGTTTGCAGCATCGAAAGTAGAAAACAAAAAGGTCATGACCCTACGACAAAGTCTTTTGTCATCAGGTCATAAGTAGATGGATGGAGCCCCCCCAATGATACAAGTGTACCTTTGTCGTGATATCGAGAAAGACTTTCAAGGCCCCTCCGGTGCTACGATTTCAGCTTGGCGAATGATCAGAGAATGATTTAAAAAGAAGCTTGATGCTACAAGGAGTGGTTTGTCATATGATCAGGGTTGTTAGATTTGAATGCTTGTGATTCTATGAAGGGAGTTTTAAAAGGGCAAATCAAAGCCTCATCGTGTGATCGTAGGAGGCGTGAAGATTTGTTGCGATGGTGCAACACCTGGTTGTCGTAACATCATAAGCATTATAAAGATAAAGGCATCCCCTCTTGACAATGACAGTCTACAGATGTCAACTTCCTATTAAGGCAGATCCAACAGGTACATGCCAGTTGAGTTCATCGTCAGCATTAAGGGATTCGAGGGTTGTGAGGTGGCTGATGGTGCATGGTTTTCTATCTTATGATAACCTTTTCATTGTAAGATCTCAGGGCTCTAAGGCAGGGTTTCTCGATGTTGTGATTATGGTTTGTCGTAGCATTGTAGCAATAAATTTGTGAGCCCACGATGTTACGATATACTATTTTCAACCTAATCGTAACATCGTAGAGAGAAAATTGAAGGGTTGCAATGTTACGAAGCAGTAAGCTTAGTCATGTTTATGAAATATTAGGGTTTATAAAGATGACTTATGATGCCCCGAGGCTGTTTGTTGTGGGATCGTAAAAGAGAATGAGTAAGCTGTCGATGCAGAGATAAAGGAGGTTATCGTAGGATCGTAAGAGATTTCCTTGGCTTTCCTAATTGCTCAATAAAGATAAAAAAAGGGATTGGCGTAAGGCCAGAAGAGCTAATAGATTAGTGATGTGATAGTACGAAAGGTCTTTTCAGTCACCTTGTCATAATATCATAGAATCTAATCTTTGCAGTGAACATAATGACAAGAAAAGAAGTTTGAACTTCTCGGCCAATCAATTTTGAATGTGGTATGCGAAGTGCATAGATAGAATTTACTAACAATGTTCCTCCAAGTTGGAAAAATCAACTGATATCATTCCCAAGCATGCTGAAATTAATGCAATTTAAACGTTCGGTTGTGCTTGTCAACTTATATGATTTTTTGAATCTCCATCATCATTCTTCAAGTATTCACAAGTTCAGATTTGGAATTTCATCCTGTGTTGCCTGAGAAAGTTATATTATTGTTTTCAAGGTTTGATTGCAGTTATAGATTTTCCAGTTGCAAATTCAGAATGTCAGACCAAGAAGTGGAAGAAATTTCAGCCACAGAGATGACAATATCAGAGACATCTACCTCAAAGGTAGGCAAAGCCAAACAAAGGAAGCCTAGTCGGTTCTCGAAAGAGTGGATCAGATTGTTTCCAGGATCCACAAACGCAAACTCTGCTGATGATCATGTTTTCTTCAACCCGTATGCCAACTGCAGAGATGCTAAGTGCCCTAATACTAATGGTGTTGAGCTTTTCTATTTTTTCTACTGCAACTAGGATAAGAAGGTCCCTATTTGCAATCCATGGAAGAAGAACCTTGCCAAGCTAATTTTTCCAGAGGTATTCGTGGATGTGGATTTGATCAAAGCTCTATTTCAATGTTATAATCTAGCCACCAAATCTTTCTACAGGAGAGATGGGACAGTTCTATGCACACTAGATAGAGAATCTTTCATTGAGGCATTTGGATTGATTGGAGTAATGGGACAACCTCTGGATTTAAAGGACTTGAAAAGAATATTTGAGGAAAACCCTAATGCTTTCACTAGAAATTCATTGTTGTAGCATATCCCCAGAGAATTCAAAAGGGTGGGAGATTACCCAAAAAAAGTAAAGGATAAGATGCCCATGGACAAGTTCAAGAATTATTTTGTTAAAACCATATATGGTGTCCATAAGGTTGGAGGCAAGGATGGGTCTAATGAAGTCTGGGGAGCAGAGTATATAATTGCTAGAGATGTACAAGATGCTTTCCATGCCTATAAATATGACTATGTTAGTCATATATTGGATATAATGAGGGAGAATATTGCCAAGGCAAGGTTTGGAGAAATGAGGGAGTTCACCTTCCCATATTACTCTTTTCTGATGCATTTGATCCTCTATAGAAATGTGGGATACATCAGCCCTAATTTTATTGAGCAAACTTTTGATCTACATGGAGCCTTACCAGTACAACTTTGGACACGGGTATGGGATAGCTCTTACCATTTGTCTGACTTTGTTTCATTTTTCAATAATTTTAGTGCTATTATTATGAAAATGTTAGACCTGGGGTAGTTTAGGGCCCCTAAAATTTTAAAATTTCTCCTAAGACCATCATTGTTGCCTGAGGGAAGAAGGCTAGACCATAATTGGGGATATATTTTCCTTTTTCCTACCTTTTCTTTAATGAGAGTGTATGGTTGCCCTCAACCACCCCACATTTTACCAAAGTACATTCCTCCTAGATTGGGAATAATTGAATTCATTTGGCAACTGTTCATGGTTAACAGGGAATACTTAGGCCCTAAGGTACATAGGGGAACCTTTTTGTGTAGATGTTTTAAGATTGGAGATTTTACCATTGGAAAGGAAGCCCTAGAGCCTGTCCATGCCTTCCTACACCACTATAATCTATGCACTGGCCCTTATAGGATGTATGACCCTGATGGGTGGATGAGGGCTACTTTAAAAGAAATGAGAAACTATGTGCGGCCCAATTCCAAAGAATCGCCCTTTGAAGACATCATTTCAAACATAGTAGCAGAAGGGGAGGCAATTGATAAACTTTCAAAGTTGCAAGATGTATTGAGCGTATAAAAGGAATTAAAAAGAGTTGATCCCCAATTCCCAGGATTTCATATGGATATCCTTGATCCCCATAGAATCAGGAAGATGGTTGCAGACCATGCTGACATAATGGCTAAAATGCCAGAAGGCCCAATTGGGGAAGAAGAAAGAGTGTGCCCAGATAGCCCTGAACCTGACGTAGCCCTTGAGGTTGAAGAGGAGGAGGCACCCCAATCATCTTGGATGGCAAAGGGGCACAAAAGATAGAAGGTTGTACAGATTCCTCTTCAGGTCAGGCAAAGAGCCTTGCAAATTCTACCAAGAAACTGTCAGTATTTTGTTGACATAATACAGAACTATATCCAAACTCGGGCTGATGCACCAGAGAATAATTTGACAGATCTAGAACTGGCAGCAGTAAGATTGGACGACAAGATTATCCAAGCTCAAGAATTCTTGGAGGATGATGAGTTCATCAAATCCAATGAATTCAAAAGCTTTTTATATAAGATAAAACAGAGTGAGTTGGTCCTCCAAATGAAACCTGATGAACCAGATGAGTGGAGGATGGAATTGATTGAAAAGTTGTAGGCCTATGATCTTAAAAGTGAGGTAATGACATTACAGGAGGCTAGGGATTTGGTTCAAAGAAGTAGTATGTTGCTGGTACCAGGTTGGGACTTGGAACAAGCATTTATGCTTGATCAAATCAGAAGACAAGAGAATGCCATCTCGTATGAGGCAATTGGTGCTGGTGGTTTGAAGAGGGGCACTAGTTTTAATGTTGATACCAAATCCTTGGCAGTCTAGTGCATGGCCCCTACTTCAAATAAAACAAGATTGATGGATGTGCAGAGCACAGAATAGGGTAACATGATAATTTGGACTCTGCATGGCACCTCCGACAAGGAAATCTCAAAGGCAATTCAACATTTCTTATTTATGAATGAGGCCAAGGTTGATGAGATAGAAGATAAACTATCCCAGGCTATACATGATTACATTGATGTCAGAAAGCTCTATGAAAATGAGCTCAGAAGTAGTCATGTATACAGAGAAAGAATTGCTGAACTTGAAGCCAAGGTCCAAACACTTTAGGATGAAATTGCATCCCTCAAGGATCAATTAACACAACCAAAACAAAGGATGGCTCCAGTTCAGGTGGAGGAGGGATAGGGGACTTCAATGCCAGCTAGGGATACTACTGAGGCTCTAGTACAGACTACAAACATAGAAGAGGAACAATCCTCACAGCCTAGGAGGATGAGCACTGACTCTCAGTCAATTCAGCAAGGGGAAAATGTAAGGACTGGGATCCTTAAATCTATGATAAGCCATAGGGTTAGTACTTTGAAGAACCTATCTCAACAGGCTCATAGTTCATTTGTTTCTCTACAGAGTGTTGAGCAAGTTTGCAATGAAGCACTTTCATGGTTAACTCCTACCTTCAACCTCTGGGGGCCATATATGCAATTTTTGGATAGATTGATAATGTTGATGGCTAAGAAGCTAGATTTACTAGATAAAATTTTCATGGTTAAAGAGATCCTATAAATGGTAAAATAATTGAGTGGTTTCTTTTCTGGTAAGTTACAGGTTATACAAGGCAAGTTGAGGACATTGTCAGATGGAATGGAACCTTGTATACCATCAATTTTTGATACTACTAATGTAGTAAGGGACTGGCAAGAGTGGTCAACTTCATTTGACAACATTTTGACCCGAGAATCTACATCAGCAATTTTTGAAGACAAATCAGATTCCCCTTTCCACTCACCGATTGATCATCTTTTCAAGGCAGAGATAAATCTAAACAAATTTATTGTTGAGGTTAAGGTGATTATGGACACCAGATGGACTAAAGTGATACAAGATTTGCAAGGGGCAAAGGACACTGTCTGGCCCACCAAAAGAGAAATCTATGTTTGGGAAGCAGTGGGTGAAATAAAGGCCCTACTGGCTGGAAGTAGCTAGGATATTTTGCATATTTATATCAGATGTATAGAGGAGTGAATTAGAGGCAGTTAGAAATACAGCATAGCTTGTTTTGGATACAAATATTGCCATCTGGGAGGTTATAGCAGATATTAAAGCAATCCCTTTAGTAGAAGATGATTAGCAGAAAAGATGGTGGCCCCGGGGAATCAATTGGAGGACAAGTGTTGCAGAAGAATATCAAAGAGAAATTGTTCATCATAATAGATTACCTTACCTTTATGGTACATCCACTGTGGGTAATGCTATAGTTAGGACTGGAAGACAGGCTTAATGATCAGTTGCCACTTGTCACATTTTGTAATTGTTTCCCCTTTTTCTGTTAAAATATGTCACAAAAGGTTTCAACAAATTGTAATGATTATATTAATTGTTGTTATCTTTTTTCTTTTGTAATGAATCATGATGTAACCTTTCTAAGCCTGAAGCGTGTTGCAACTCAAGTGATATAAATATGAGTTCCCAAGGCTTAGAAATGGTCCGATCTATTGTTATTTTTCAGATTAACTATAATTTGATTTAAGAGTAGATATTGTTCCAACTCTATGTATTTCAATTTTCCATTATGTTTTTTAGTCAACAGTTCTCTGTGATGGTATGGCCTTTGCACACGTCTCTATTATCTCTTTTTTTATTATCAAACAACTAAATCAAGAGAAAGATACAAAAATAACATTGTGTCAACAATATGAATAGAGTAACAACTAACAAAAATCTTGAACTCAAATCAAGAGAAAGGTACAAAAATAACATTATGTCAACAATAGAGTAACAAAAATCTTGAACTCAATTTTTGTAAATTGTAATTGCAATATGATTGAATAATGAATATGGAAGAACTGAAGTAGAGTATATTGTATACCTATAAATTCCTTAGAACTGAATGTTATATTACTAAATCAGGATTCACTTCATTGACTCAGTCCCAAATGTCATGCTTCTATATCCCATATGGACTCCAGATCCTGAAATTGAAGTCAGACTAGTACTAATAGGTTCCTCTTCATTCTGAATTGGGTATTCAAAATCCATACAATCTTCATCTTCATTTTGACTTTGAGACCTAAATTCATCATTTCTATTGGAGTTAGCAGTAGAAATAGAACCTCCATCTTTTAAAGTGTTGCAAAGGCCTCTTCTTTCACATGTGGAATTCCAAATGGCCAAGGACCTATCATAAGGAAAATCTCTAACATTGAATTGAGTTACAAACAACCTCAAACAAGTTTCCAAATTTTTGTCTAGTTTGTTTCTGACATTTGATTTCAAAAACCCCAATGCATTGGAAACTCTCTCATCTTCCACTGACCCTAATATCATTGTTTGACATAAATCAGCAAGTTTGAAATATTCTGATATTGAAGTACATAATACTTCACTCTGACTTATCCTTTTCCAAAGCCTTGTTATTGCACCAGGATTGAATGGATTCTCAATGTTTTCCATCTTTTTTTTCATACACAATCCAAAAAGTTTATATTGATTTTTAAGATTATTTGAATCTAAGATTCCTTGTATTAGTTGTCCATTACAATCTGTATGCTTTAAAAACTGTGTTATCAATTCGTCAAGTTTATTATGAAACAACTTTGCATCAGTTGGATTATGTCCAAAGTGTTTCCAAGATTGAGGAAACACACAACTCATGACTTCAAGAATTTCTTCTCGAGGTAATCTTTCATGAATCTCGCTTGAAAGTTGGTAGGAAATAGACTTCACATTTTCACTAACAGATTTAACAATCTTGTCAAAATCATCCTTTCTAACTGGTAGTACTCTGCCTCTCTTGGCTATTTTAGATTGGTGCATTGGTATTTCAAATCCTTTCAAAAAAACACATAGCTCATTTTTCCCATTGAATTGTAAAAAATTCTCAGCATGATTCAAATCTGTAATTATCTCCCACCTTGAAAAAATTGGGCTATGACTTGAGAGATTTGAATACAAAGAATCCAGAGCCATGCATGTCATTTTACGTAAATCAGAATACTCATGAATATACATAGTTCTGTCTTGGGATTTCTTAACAAGTTTGTTCATTAAATCCAGCATGGGGAGAAGACTGGCTAATGTTAATAGGTTCTCTATATCACTTAACTTATTTAACAAATCAGGAGCTCTATCCACTGTAAGGCATTGCTCATATAGAACTGCAATCAAGGATTGATATTCTACTAGAACTCGTTCTGCTGATCCATGCAAAGATATCCATCTGGTCTCAACATCCTTGAGAATCTTATTTCCTGCTATTACTCCCTCAAAAAAAATCTTAAATTCTGCAAAGCATTTAGGACTTTTGCAAAAGTATGAGTGGAGCTCATGGATTAGATCTTCAACTTTTGACATTGTAGGAAAAGTACTTACAATCTTATATGCTAAATTCATCCAGTGGGCCACGTAGTGTATGCCAAGCATGTAAGGTGCAATACTAGTTTGTAATCTTGCACAAAGACCAATCCTTTTCCCTTGCATTACTGCAGCTCCATCAGCTCCGACACACACTAATTTCTTTGCAATTGTAAAGTCATCCATACTAGCAATTTCATTCAAAGCTTTCTTAACTTCTAAATATAAATTTTCTGCAGTTGAATTGGCCCTCATTTTATGAACACAAAGTGGATTAGCTTGACGGACATGATCTTTTACAGTATATACATGCATACAGACCCAAGCAGTGTTATCTACCACAGTGACTTCATCTAAGGATACTGAAATGAACTTGGATTCTTTTACTCTCTCCTGTACATTTTGCTTTTCCACCTCAACAAGATAGCTTGCCATTTCCCATCTAGCGTATATTGACCAATGTGACATAGGATAGTGAGGAACTCTCAAAAAAGATAATAAATTACCATATTCTAAAAAGTCTCTCATAAGATGCCCTCTAGATAGAATATGAAAAATAACACTCATCTGAATGGTCTTTGCCAAGTTTGCATCATTGGCTGCATGTTGAAGCCCATCCTTGATTGGATTGCTACTACTACCACTATCAATTACCGCTATTTTCTTGAAATGCTCTTCATATTCTATGGCATACTTAACATGAAGGCATTCTTCCTTTGATTTCCATCTCACTGCCGCTACTTCCTTTCCATCTATGATTTGTTTTTCATAAACCTTTCCAATATGTTTTTCTATAGTGTTGAGCTTTAACTACAACTTTTTCTCTCTTTTAGTTTTCCAGGTACAAATCGTACACTTGCATTCTATTGGTGGTTCATCATTGTTTGTGACTGGTTCAACAAACTAGTACTTTGCTACCCAATCAACCTGGAAAGTCCTTTTCATTTCCCACTCCCGCCCCAATTTTACATTTCTTTTTCTTTTCTTCCTACCAACATCAATATTATCTTCTATTACAACATCTTCTATTGTTGGAACATTGTTATCCTCATTTGATCCATTTTGATTTAATTGAATAACAACCTGCTCTTCTAGTGGTGGTGAGGTATTGTGATTTCCTTCTGCATTTGTACTTGCCAAAGTTGGTGGACCAGAAACATTGTCAATTCCAAAGAAAGTCTTTATGGTAGTATCTCTAAGTTTTCGGCATTTTGATGTAAGATTAATCCCTTCATTGCCCTTGGGGGTCTTACCCTTGTCACTTCCCTGAGATTGAGCAATATTAGTTACAGACTCACCCTCCCCTGACATCTCAATCCACTAATAATCTGTTTAAACTTTACTTCCCTGAGAATAAGTAGTATTACTTTTAGACTAGGAATTGAAACTTAAAAAAAAAAAGTTAAATTTCAAATCTGATTTTTAGCAGTTGGTGAATCGACATTCCACGGCAAAGGAAATAGGATATTGACCTTAGGTGGTCAATATCCATGCATGCAAGCTTTAAAAACCATTAACGTCCGCTTTTTGAAAATTTTTTGATGAAAATGAGATAAGAAAAGAAATTGTAGATAAGCTTCTGATTGAATTAAACTACATAAGCTCAAGGAGAGTATTTTATAGCACAGCTGCACATACCAATCTACCACCACTTGTGGAAGCTATCTCTGGAGTCTGAGTCTTGCCTGTGATGTGTCCTGCATTGCCAAAAATTTGATGGAGTGCTAGCGGTATTTAGTGAATGTCTCATTGCTTGGGCGAATTTGGATTTATATACAAATCAATAAAGTTACAATTTTACCATGCCAAATGAACCGACTCCTCCACGACAAAATAAAAGTGTGTTGGTGAAACGAGCTGACTCCTCCACTTCCCATAACGTGAAACAAGCTGACTCCTCCATGATAAAATAAAATTGGGATGTCAAATTCTCCCATACTACATTAAACAAAAACTTGAAACCCAACAAACATTCCACGATAAGCGTTACCTGGTCGGCTGCGTGAAAGGCGAATATCGTGAGGGAAAAACTCAAACGTAACATTTGCCTTGGCGATTAGAATGCTAGGCAACCAGGTAAACCCAACAAAGCTTGGCGACCAGGAAATCATGGAAGGGCTCAGAAATTGCCAAAAATAACACTGGCAAAACATCAAATTCACCAAACTATGAAAATTCACCACTATATTACAGCCTGACCTCTAGTCTAGCTTGGGACATAAGTCCTATATTATTATAAATTTAAAAGGGGCATACCCTAGTGAAAATAATTAATTGTAAATCATTTTACAAAATTGAGGGAACAAGCCCTTTTGAAAATATACATCACATCTGAAAGTTATGCTTACATAGCTTGACAAATTGGTATAGTTCATATCCCTTAAGAGAGAGATACTACACCATCAAACAATCCTCTCTTCAAGTTGGGCTAGGTAAAAAATATGTTAGCAAACAATCAAAAACACAAGAAAGAAAATTTGTTATCCAAATAATATGTATACAATTCCATACACTGGATAAAAGAGTAAAATATATGATCCAATCTATAAGAAACTATTGGAAAACTTACCAAATGAGATCATAAAAAGGATCATCATACAAGTTATACTAATAAAAACACTACCCACTATAATGATATAAAGAAAATGAAAGAAAAAAGTGGACTTTTAAAAAAAAAAGATCTACATGAGATATAAAGAGATTACTAGAGAGGTAAATACTTAATCCTACTAGTCCAAAACCAACTAAGAGAAGGTTAAAAACCAATATCCCTAGCCTCCACATGTTAAGAATTTATCTATCTCAAGTGGAGAACATCCCCTTCATTTTGAAACTAGCTATGTTAGTAGCAGTCATCCTAAAATATTACTAAATTAATACAAACATTGTAACAACTATATCATAAACGAATAACCACAAATTCATAATTAAATTCTAGATTTAATCTTTCTGCTAGCTGATACCACCTGCCAATTCACAGTATTGCCAAATAGAGGATTCCATAAAACTGATGACGCCATTCTCACAACCATAAGACCATCAATTTGATATTGCCTAATGCAAGGGCTCATACATGAGAGAAAATAGATATCCAGACCAATCTAAACATCACCATTATAGAAAAAGCAATTACCTTCTTAGTCGAGAGTTTTTTTTCCTCATACCTACTGTTACCCTACTCTTAACACTAGCATTCTAAGCTTTCAAGTCAACTCCCTAAAGTAATGTTCAATTTTTAATCACTGATGATAGTTTATGAGATATAACCTATGAAGAAGATAAAGTTATGAAGATATGCTGAGGTGGAACCATCAAATTCCAAACTTCAATTTTTGCTTCATTTTAAGATCGAGTTTGTAGAAGGCTGAATTGTTAATACATTCCAAGGTGCAACATACGCGTGCAAAGTTGAACTCTAACTTGAACCAAAGGTTTCAACTTGAAGTTCATGTTCGAGTCTGTAGAGTCAAAATTCAAGCTTCAAGGTTCAAGATCAAGATTCAAAGCTCAGTTCAAATTTCTAGAATCACATCAATGGACACTATTTCTATGAATTTCAAGATACAACTTGAGTGAACCCTCAACAAATCGCAGCTCCAAACATGTCATGATCATGGCCTAAGCCTCATTAAGGCTTGAGCATGTTTAGATTCAATAAAGAGTGATAAGTAAATTGTTTGATAAAAGAGTCTCACTTCAAACACAAGTAGAAGGTGATGGTGGATAATGAGATGTAGAACAAGAAGGCTTCAACATGTGATTTATGTGCAGATATTGGTGCATATACTATTATAAGTTTTAATATAGCCTGCAACCACAGATTTTTGTCAGCATTAAAATAATAATCACAGTGCGGGGAGCATAACTTTTAGCTCCATTGTTGGATCTGATTTAATTTTGGATATGTTTCCCAAAATCAAGTTTTCTAAATGTTCACTGAAGTGATCTTCAAAATTTGGCCAAAGTCAAAAGTTATAATGGACTATATGTAGGTCTGTCAATGCACCAGCAAATGCAAATGTGTTGCAGTTAGAAAAATAGTCATGCTGTGGGGCCTACAACTTTTAATCCAACCATTAGATTGAGCTAAATTTCAGATATGTTTGAGGAAACGTAATTATCTAAATTCTTTCCAAGCCATTTTGTAAAATTCATAACGAATTAAAAGTTATGACTATTTAAGTGCAGCAGTATATCAATGACAATTACAAGATCATGACAGTAGTTTTCTACCAGCATATGCCACTTGTCCAAGAATGTGCATGGGATTCATTTTAAATTTGGTAAATAGATTTTTTATAATTTATAAAACTTTAAAATGGCTCAACTATTAAAATTCCAAGGTGATAAGATGAAGATTATTCATGAGAATGATTAAACTAATTTTCAAGAAATGGTTATGGAAACCAAAAGACAACCCAAAAATGTTATTTATTGCAAGATTCAGATGTAGTGGAGGTTCTTCACTTCACCAGCAGTGCTACAGCTACAAGAGAGGGAGAATACATTTTTATGTGCAGTGATTGTAACATGGAGGGGAATAGCAGTGTTATTTCTATTTTTCTACAACTTGACTGTAATGACAGAGATAAAATAATATTGTTATTGTATTGTTATGCATCTAAAATAAAAGAGAGTTTCATACATCATATTCTAAAGTCTGAATATACTTTTCTTGGATTGAAAATAATTTTGCAATCATTTCTTTCATGTTTTAGGTGTAGTTTTGCATTATCATTCATAGTCAACAAAATAAAATAATGCTTCTTTGTACTTTCCCTGTGATATGAGAAACTAGATAGGTAGTCCCGTGGCTATTTGTTCATTTTCTTTCTTCATTGTACAACTTATAAATCTTATAATCATATTTATCCCATAGTGATGGGTAAATGCTAGAAAACCTTTATGTTAACCAGTTATTTAAATTCTCTGAATATCTTTCTAAGAGGGAGCTATACGTCTCAATTCAGAGGAAAGCTATCAATCTCATGATAGTATTTCCAATTGTTAGTGGAAATTGTTCTTCTATTTGGGTGTCTTGAGTCATTCTTTGTATTTAATTTTGGAAGGAAAAAACTATTTACTAACAGTTTTTAGCGACTCCATTGGGGAAGAAAGTGAAGTTTCAGTGCTTTATTTCCTTGGATATCTGAAGGTTACCTCCCTGAGGATGGAGGTTAGTGACTTTGATCTTTTTGGTAAAAGAAACCTAGTATAATCATGGCCTTTGTTGCAACTCAATCATGGTAGCCACATTTTGGTCCTTTTGGTCTACCTCATTTCACACTCATGCCTGTCAGATCAAAGAAATATTTTCCTTAGTATGCTAGAAGAAGTGACCAAGATCTGGATAGCCACATTTGAGCATTCAAAACAACCTATGGGATTCGTGGTGTTTTGGAAGAAGATGTGTATGTTCGCCTATTTGTTAAATCTCTTGTCGGCGATGCTACTATTTGGTTTCAGCATTTGGAAGATGGGTGCATAACTGGTTGGCATGTGCTGGAAAATAAATTTCTTGCGAGATTTAAACCAGCAGTTAATGTGGGCCACCTATTATGCCAACTATTCAAGATTCAAAAAGGAGAAAATGAAGGGATAAGAAGCTTTGTCGATCAATTCACATGAACCTTGACAAAGATTCCACAAGTTGACCATCCTAGCCAAGATAACCTATTGTCAATATTTATTGCAGCATTACATCCAGAAGTCCGATTTCATCTCAAAAGAAGTAAGGTATGTGACTTTGAAATTGCCAAGAAAGAGGCTGTTAAAATTGAAGATGATTTATTTTTATCTGGTTGGTTTCAACAAGACAATATTGAAAAAGTCTCAGGTCCAGATTTTAAATTAAAAGATGAGCATATAAGTGATAAACCTTCATAGAAATGAGTTTGCCTCTATGAACAACAATATCATCCAAAGGAAAAACCCAAGATGAGAAGGCTTGTCTTAAAAATAGTAAAACCAACACCCTCTATTTTTTATTGTCAAATTACATCAGTCTTTCATGCAGAGGATTTGGTAATACCTCCTTTATCTGAAAATAATTCTCACCATACACTGGGATCATATCGCCTGCATGTTGAATATGATGATGAAGATTCTCACGAAGTCACACCTGAAGAAAATAGTTCTTCTAATATAATAGGGTGCTTCTGTTCACAAAATGAGAATAATAGCGAACATATTTCCCAATCAAATGATTCTATGAAGCATCTAAGTATGCCTCTTATAGAGGAAGAGCCAGCTGAAAATGAGTTAAATACAAGCTTACCAATGGATACCTCTTAGCCAATCTTTGAATCTTCTTCTATTGAATTTTCTAATGTTGTTTCAGCAATCAGCATTAATCAGGAAAGCATGTCAAATCAGTACGACATAAGAAAGATTCATGAGGAAGGAATGAAAGACATCTTTCAAGGTGATGGAGAGGTAGAATGTGAAGCCTTTTTATTTTATTTCCCTTCTTCTCAAGAAGAATGGTCATAGCAAGAGGACTTCTACATTCCTATGAGGTGTTCAAATGTTGATTTGCAACCTAAGGTTAGACCCCAGTCAGGCAGTCTTCATGAGTCAAAGGAAATCACACTCACTCGTGACAGTAAAGTTTCCCAAAAGGAAGAACCCCTCACATGCTTGGGTAAAAGAGACTCTCTTCAAGCAATGGATGGATTAGCAAGTAAGAAAAAAATAGAATTTGAAGAGCTAGTTGATAAGTGGTCTTGGAGTGAGCTTAACCCACTATACCTACCAACAAGGTTCCATGAAGATGTCATGGTTAGAGAAAATCCTCTTTTCCAAATGCAAGAATTACTTTCGGGTGGGAAAGACTATTTATTTCCCTTTGGCATAGAGAATGCTAAAGCAAGTATGCTACAAGGAAAGTCCCAAGGACCATTAAAAATTTCAGCAAATGCAGTTTAGTCCCACTTTCTCTCAGCGAATGAAGAAGGATTTTCTCTCATGAAAACTCCAGGTATAAACCTTTTCAATTCCTCTACTTTAGATAAAGAGTTTTCAAACTTGCTTTCAGCAAAATATGATGGATTTATCTAGACCGAGATTGACCATATGTTTGAGAAGGCCCACTTCTATCTTGAGGGTGTTTTGAATTCTGAAAAGCCTCTTTTGTGTGTTGATCCCAAGGGTATGTGTGCTAAAAATGACATAATCCTTGCTTTGAAAATTTTTGAACAAGCTCTGTTTTAGTGTATTGTTGGAAAAGGACTTGAAAATTCTTTGCAGAGTGACCAAGGAAACTCAAAATTTTATGATGAGATGTGGCTCTTTTGATGTGATGATTAGTGGATAAGGTTACTGTGCATGATTAGTTTGAAATACCAAGAAGATGAGTTTGCCAAATGGAAGTGTTGGGTTGCACCATGCTAGCACAACTAGCTATTTAGAATGGATTCTTTCTTCTCACAGCCAATGAATGGCTTCGTGTAAGTTTTTCCCTCACCTTTGGTCTTGTGGTGAGTTCTTCTCACCTATGTACATTTGCAAATATTGTTGCTCTCCATTTTTGGTGGTGTTTAGTGTAGCAGTTTAGTTATTGTTGTGTTGTTGGTTGCTTTGGTTATTTTGGTGTTGTCCCCTTTTCTCTCTCTACAAGAAGCCCCCTTTCTTTTCTCCCATGACTCTATTGCCCAATGGCTAAGCACTGGTCTCAACCACAAATTGTTGGATTCTTTGCATCCCTTATGAATCACATCCCCAGTTAGAGCCAATTGTTACAATGCTTTTAACACCAGCATTCTAAGCTTTCAAGTCAACTCCCTAAAGTAAATTTTGTTCAATTTTTAATCACTGATGATAGTTTATGAGATATAACCTATGAAGAAGATAAAGTTATGAAGATATGCTGAGGTGGAACCATCAAATTCAAAACTTCAATTTCTGCTTCATTTTAAGATTGAGTTTGCAGAAGGCTAAATTTTTAATACATTCCAAGGTGCAGCATACCCGTGCAAAGTTGAACTCAAACTTGAACCAAAGGTTTCAACTTCAACTTCAACTTCAAGTTCATGTTCGAGTTTGCAGAGTCAAAATTCAAGCTTCAAGGTTCAAGATCAAGATTTGAAGCTCAGTTTAGATTTCTAGAATCAGATCAATGGACACTATTTCTTTGAATTTCAAGATACAGCTTGAGTGAACCCTCAACAAATCGCAGCTCCAAACATGTCATGATCATCTTGGCAAGGCATAGTGGCAGAATCCTCATTAAGGCTTGAGCATTTTTATATTCAATAAAGAGTGATATGTAAATTGTTTGATAAAAGAGTCTCACTTCAAACACGAGTAGAAGGTGATGGTGGATAATGAGATGTACAACAAGAAGGCTTCAACATGTGATTTATGTGCAGATATTGGTGCATATACTATTATAAGTTTTAATACAGCCTGCAACCACAGATTTTTGTCAGCATTAAAATAACAGTCACAATGCGGGGAGCATAACTTTTAGCTCCACTATTGGATCTGATTTATTTTTGGATATGTTTCCCAAAATCAAGTTTTCTAAATTTTCAATGAAGCGATCTTCAAAATTTGGCCATTGTATGCAGGTCTATCAATGCACCAGCAAATGCAAATGTGTTGCAGTCATAAAAAATAGTCCTGTTGCAGGGCCCACAAATTTTAATCCAACTATTGGATTGAGCTAAATTTCAAATATGTTTGAGGAAACCTAATTATCTAAATTCTCTCCAAGCCATTTTTAAAAATTTATAATGGATTAAAAGTTATGACTATATAAGTGCAGCAGTATATCAATGACAATTACAAGATCATGATAGCAGTTTGCTACCAGCATATGCCACTTGTCCAAGAATGCACATGGGATTCATTTTAAATTTGGTAAATAGATTTGTTATAATTTATGAAACTTTAAAATGGCTCAACTATTTAAATTCCAAGGTGATAAGAAGAAGATTATTCATGAGAATGATTAAACTGATTTTCAAGAAATGGTTATGGAAACCAAAAGACAACCCAAAGATGTTATTTATTGCAAGATTTAGATGTAGTGGAGGTTCTTCTCTTCACCAATAGTTCTATAGCTACAGGAGAGGGAGAATTCATTTTTATGTGCAGTGATTGTAACAGGGAGGGGAATAGTAGTGTTATTTCTATTTTTCTACAACTTGACTGTAATGACAGAGATAAAATAATATTGTTATTGTTTTGTTATGCATCTGAAATAAAAGAGAGTTTCATACATCAGATTCTAAAGTCTGAATATGGTTTTCTTGGATTGAAAATGATTTTGCAGTCCTTTCTTTCATGTTTTAGGTGTAGTTTTGCATTATCATTCATATTCAACAAAATAAAATAATGCTTCTTTGTACTTTCCCTATGATATGAGAAACTGGATAGGTAGTCTTGTGGCTATTTGCTCATTTTCTTTATTCATTGTACAGCTTATAAATCTTATAATTGTATTTATCCCATAGTGATGGGTAAATGCTAGAAAACCTTTATGTTAACTAGTTATTTAAATTCTCTGAATATCTTTCTAAGAGGGAGTTGTACCTCTCAATTCAGAGGAAAGCTATCAATCTCATGATAGTATTTCCAATTGTTAGTGGCAATTGTTCTTCTATTTGGGCGTCTTGAGTCATTCTTTGTATTTAATTTTGGAAGGACAAAATTGTTTACTAACACCTACCCAGTAGAACTAGATGAACATAAGTTAGTAATTAGAGCCTCACAACCACTTACTGTAACATATCATGGTTATAAGTAGAAATTGTCTTCTATTATTACTAAATGAGCAAAAACCTTTCACCATTCTGTTATATAAAACCGAAACCATGGAGAAGGGTATAACCAACTAAAGGATTATTAGAATTAAGGAATGCTCATCCAAACAAGTATTAGAGAGAGGGCCTTGATCTTCCCCTGCCTTGGCAAATCTAATGAAAACCCTATTTCACTTGGAAGATGATCAAATCGATATTGCTTGGTGAAGAAATGAATCTTGATAAAATTAAATATACAAAAAAAATCTTTGCTACATTATAATTGGAACGTATAAATCTAAGCCAAAAATTGGTAATACTCAAACCTCCTCATTAAAATTTGAGTAGATCAAGAATTAGTTAACATAGTCCTTATACTGCTAATCAATGGAACAAATTTGAAAAATAGATATAAATTTCCCACCATTACTAATAGAAAATTAACTTCTTGTCATCCATTATCACAAGCAATAGGGAAGAGAGATCAAAACCAAAAAAGGGAACAATAAAAAGGAGGCCCATATCCATATAAGCATAACTAGTTCTCTATATTGATTATATAAATGTCTTTACATATACGATGATGTACATTGAAACCCAAAATATCTAGCACTATTTAGTACATAGTATTAACCCTCTTAAATACATATAAACCCTAGTCAATATGAGATTGTAAAAATCTTGATAACTTTCTATATACTAGAAGGAGCTATGATCTCACCCATTAGCAAGCCCTACCTTGGAAACACCATAACGATTTCATAAATTTCATTAGGGTTCTCCACTACAAAATTTGGGGGAAGCTCGAAACCTACCTTCAATCTACTAGTCTTATTTGCGTTGGGGGTGCAGAAAATGATGGCTTCTAGGTTTTCAAAAGAGACTCCCAGATGAATGTATGCATGAAATACATTGAGATACTTCGTCAGCCACCTCCTATCAGCTTCAACTATAATGCCCCTCCAGTGCAGAAGGAATCTTATAGCCGCCTCCATTTTGGGCCATTGGTTATAGAATTTGAGGCTGTCCCAGATGATCAAAGAGGGCCTGCGGTATTCCATGTCCAGCTCGAAGGAACCTAGAGGGGAAGCCATATATCTCTCTAGAAGTGGAATCCTCAATTTGTTGTCGATACTCCTAACTGCATTTTCTAACCCCTTACGTCATATGGCTTGAAAAATATCATTGCAGATTTGAATAGTCAGGTCACAGTCCACCTTTGCTCTGGTTAAAAAACCAATGAAGGTTCCAATAATGCTGCTATTAGTTCTCCAGGTGGAGCTATAGTCGAATATGCCTTCACTGATCACCCTCCCCACTACAATCCTAGACATGTCATCTAATAGATTTAGGATTGTATTCCAGTGTTCTGGTTTCACTGAGCCACGAAAAGTCATAGTCTTGGCTTCTTTGGTATGATAAACCATGATGTTTATGTCCATAGTTGCTGAAAGGGAAATTGACAAGTTTCAGGGTGAAGCAATCCCATAAAAAATATTCACAGACAAGTCTAGAAGACACTAACATGCCTCATCATGGTACTGACACCAATGAACCAAGTCACACGGGAAATAAAGGGAAGTGTTAAGAATAATAATTAATCCCATCATGAATTGATGAGGACGACGCCAACACTTTGTTCCGAACCAAAGTTCTATATTACTAAAGTATAAACACTCATAATTAGAGTCAACCATAATTTTACACCATCATTATTAATAGGATGGGTACTAATGTCATAATACGAAGAAGGCTCTAAAATCCTATATTATTGATATAGCACGCTTATACTAAAGGAATAAACTTCCTACTTATAAACTCGTAATAGAATTAGAAGGATAACTCCTTAATTAGATGTTGTTATTAAATAATTTAATTATAATTTAGAATAAAAAAATTAGTTTTAAAATTAGAATAAAATAATTTTAAATTATTATGAAGAAAAAATCAAGTAAATGTATTTTTAAATGAATGATAATTAGTTTTTTAGTAAAATTTTAAATAAACTTAAACTAAAAAATAATCTAGATTAATATATTTACAATCTTTGGTAACAAATTATTGTTGATTAGACATGCATTTATGTCTTAGGTAGTGAGGTGGAAGATAAAATAACTAGTATAAATATCTTAAATAAATCTATCTAAAGAAATGTCCATAGATATCCATTACAAGTATGATTTAAATCTAATTTACTACATCTAAAAATATTTTTACTTTTATTATTTTTTGCACTTTCTTAAATTTTTTATCTTTTGATTCTTTTTTGCACTAAATTTTTTTTTTTTTTTTTAAATTATTTTAAATGATTATCTCTTAATTTTATAATATTGTCAAATATTTTATGTAATATTTATTAAATTATTTTTAAAAATATACCATATCAATAATAAATACTAAGATTTTGACATGTAGATGGTCATCAAATTTAATCTAGAAAGTAAATGTTAACATTAACACACTCACATCTTCCCATTCCACCCATTCTGCATTGTAGAATACCTATCGGCATTAATTATTTTTGAAAACTTTAATTAATTTGTCAAAATTGTGAGAAAGATAAATCTATTATTAATGCATGTCATTATTGTTATTGGAAAAATATGTGTATTTTTGTTAAGGAAATTTTGATTTTTCTCCCTACAAAAAATAGTATGGACCAATAGAATGAACACAAAATGGTATTTATAAAATAACTTGTCACAAATATGGAAAAGATAATGTTGTAATTAATGTATGATAGAGTTGGTAGAAAATATTGTATTTTTGTTGGAGAAAATTGAATTTTCTTCCTACCAAAAATTAAATGGCCTAATAGAATGAATGAAAAATGTGATTTATAAAATAATAAAAAATTAGGAAAAATATAAGCATCTAAAGTTTATTTTAATCTTTTAAATCTTATGAGTTGATTGGCCAATTTAATTGAAAAAATGAAGTGAATGAAAGCAAATAATATCCTGCCAAATGTAAGAACTAATAAATTGTAAGAAAATTTAAATTAAATTCAATAAAATTACAAGTTGAACAAGAGCTCTATTTGAGCATGAGTCCCTACCTATGTAGCAAATAGAAGGAAGGAAATAGATTATTAGAATGAACCTTCTTCATTAAGATTTTTATAAAAATCTTGGCTACATCAACGACTAGTTTTGTCTCCAACTTGCAATCCAAATTGTAGCTTCTAAAAAAATGTTATAACTTTGAGAAGTGGAAGAAAAAAAAAACTCCTTTATAACAAAATAAATCTTTATAACAAAGATAACAAACTTATGTAAGACTTTAATGTACTTAACGACCAAAAGTGTCATGATTGTATTCTACTGTCAATAGTTGCATCATTGTGCAAAAAAGAGAATTGATTTTTGAATGATGTATAGGATTTTAAATTATGGTTATGTTTTATAGGAAATTATTACTTTTCCTTTTGATTATCTTTTTTTATCATAATTTAATAACTTGGTAAAATTATTTAATCTAATTTTTATAAAACAATACTTCTAAACTAGAAACTAAGCTTAGAAATATTTTTTATAATTACTACATTAAATTACATAATATAATTGAAAAATAATAATATTATTTTTCACTCTATTAATCTATTGATTTTGAATATTACTAAACTAAAAATCTATTTTTTAAATTATAAAAGAAATTGACATTTCTCCCAATTTAAAATCTAAATATAAAGAATGTGAAGTTTAAATTTTTTTTTTTTTTTTTTTTGTGAAAATATCTCTACACGAAAAGGAAATTTACTATTTCTTTTAGGAGTTAATACTATAACCCCCTAAAAATACCTCTCTAATTACATGGCACTATAGACCTTGATTTTAAATTAAAAAAAATTCCTTGCCTTAATAAATGATTCACATGCGGAAGGATAAGGATAAGGTGGATCTTTGCCGAGATTAAAATTAGAATGCACAGTTAACAATGGGTGTGGTCAAAAAAATCTGCACATAGGTGGAAGTAAATGATTGACACATAATTAATAAAATTTAGTAATTTTAATATATTTTTTAATTGAAAAAATAGTTTAAACTCCTAGGAAAATAGATAGGAACCAATAGAAAAATAGAAATTAATGAAACTAAATTAATTTTAAAATAAAGTTTCTGTAAACTTTAGAAATGCACAAATTTTTAATTGCATAAACTAATTGATAGGGTCTACTGAAAACATTAGTTCCTTATTAGGCAGGGACTAACAATACAACCCTACTTGTAACCTAATCATACCTTTCCTAGAGCTTTTAAACTTTGATTATTGGCCCAACTTCGTACCTTATACCTGCCCGCATATTTTTAGTTCCTGTCTAATGGAATCACCAAGTTCCATATTAGTTCCATAATCTAAAAATTTCATTGATATACTAATGTTTGCAAAAAGTTTATTAATTTGCATATTTTTTAGGAATTGAAAAATACAATTTTTTTAAAACTTTATTGGCTCATCATGAAAAAGGCAATGAAAAAATTCAATTTTCTTCAACAAAAATACAACTATTTTTTCCAAAACCTCTATTAATGTAGCATTAATTGCAACTTTATCTTTTGTGACAAGTGGATAAACTTTTTTTAAAAATAATCTTTTTTCTAACACCTCGTGAATGCATTAATTTCAATTTTATGTTTTCCACATTTGTGACAAGTGGATAAACTTTTTTTTTTTAAAAAGACAATCAGTTCTAATTTTAATTGATATTTATTTTTATAATTTGTAAAATGTTATTCAAATAGAGACATTTTAACTCTTTTAAATTGTCAATTTTCAAAAATTATTTTTTATATAGTTTAATTTCATATTTATTTTAATTTTATTTTATATATAAGTTTAAATTAGAATTTAATTATTTTTATTTTTACATATCTAAACCAATGCGTTTAATAGATTTTCTTTTATTTTTTATTTTTATATATAATTCTATTTGATTATACATTTATTTAACATATATAATTTTTATTATATTGATATTTTTAATTTATACTTTAAAATACATAATATTAATTTTGTATCAATTTTAATAAAGTTCAAATTGTTTAGTTTGGTATATTATCAACTTTATTTATTATAAGTGTGTTTGGTTTTTTAAAGCATAAATATTATTTTTAAATTAATTTATGTTTATTTATTTTTATGTATTAGATTTAAGCTTTAAAATATTGTCTAGCGTCTTCAATTGGATGAATTTATCGCTTAAAAAAGATATATATCAAACAATTTAATAATTAAAATTAGTCAATTTAACTCTTTTTAAAAAATAATAATATAATTTTATCTATATCTGACATATAATTAGTTGATAAATATCTTTGGTATGATAAATGTTTTTTAGAATGTCATCTAATTTTAATTTAGCATGATATTATAATGTTTATTATTTATATATTTTTTTACTATTTTAATTAATATATATCATTGCAATTATATAATTTAATAATATACTAACATACTCTGTAATCTAATTTAGTTTAGCACTATAATATTATATTTTTCATTACTATTTACTTGTTATTTTATTAAATTAAATACATTATATTTCAACCAAAACCTACTTCAATCAACCATAAAATCATGAAGACAAGAACTTTGGCACATGCGCCCCTTATTTTGTTATTGTATTTAAATTTACAATTGAGAGAAGATATTCGGCCAGTGGCTAACTAGCCGAATAAATCTTTCGTATAATTTTTAATTAAATAAAAACTAAAAAGCTGCTCTAAACTATTTTAGCAATTATTTTTAAGGAGATTTCCGTCGGCTGCATAGACGCATTCTCTATAGTGAACAGCTGGCAACGACCCGACTTCTTTGAGCGTTTTGTGAAAATCTACAACAGCTTTGTAACAGCTACCAACCACTCATCTGTCTAATCACCGCTCTTGCCACACTAACTGATTTAAGGTTGCTCAAATAACTGTTATACGATCTCCGAGGTCTGCAGAGTGTACTCCAAGCTATCGAAGCTGATAAACACCATCCCCTTCTTTTACTCAACTCCCATACTTAACATTACTGCTACACGCGGCACCATAAAAATGCAAGTGTGAATGAGCTGGCAAGGCATGATGATTACGGAGTTGTTACTTGTACCACACGTTGCCTTTTCTTTTTATATGGAAACAGAGAAATTGATTCTGCCTGTGGCAGAAATTGATTGTATATTTCGCGCCCGCTGCAATCAAAAATCTGGCAGAGGAAAAGAGATGGGTAAAAGCAAAACGAATCTTGCGAGACTTCCATATGAACTGGTGTGTTCGCAGATTCTAACAAGACTACCCCTGAATGAAGCCGTTCGCTTTTCCGCGGTTTCTAGAGAATGGTGTAATGTTTGGACTCAGTTACCCCATCTCAACTTTTCTTACGAATTTTTTGCCTCGTTTGATAACATTGATATGCATCCATATATAATTAACAAGATTATTCTTATGCAATCTGTTCATCTGGAGTATTTTAAGCTTCATTTTTTATGTGACGAGTGTGAAGATAGAATTGACAAATGGCTTTTATGGACTTATTTACTTGGTGTCAAATGCATAGATTTAGGAGGAGGTGAAAATGTAGATGGGGAGGTCTCGGAGTCTTATCTGTTCATGTAAGACGCTTACATCTCTGTCTCTTTCATATTTTCTGTTTACAAAGATACCTTCCCATTTCATTGGTTTCTCTCAACTTGAATCCCCTTGCCTTGAATATGTTGAGCTAACTAAGCGGGCATTTGAAACGATCTTGAAATTATGCGGCCGTTTACAAAGTTTGACAGTATACCATTGTGAGTTGCCTTCAAGATGGACAATTATTTCCTCCTCTCTCAAGCGTCTCGCTCTTCATGGTTCAGTGATGGATAAAAGCAGCTTAAAAGACGTAAATTGCCCAAGATTAGAATTCATCAAATTTCATCTGGATGGCTTGGTAATGGGGAGAAATATACATTTGCCTTCTTGTGTCCATTTGGAGACTGGGTTTAAATTTCTTGAGCATTTTGTAGCAGTAACATCGTTGAGGAAAATAACGTGCGTCTCTGGTCGAAGCTTTGGCAAGACTCTACAGAGCTTTCCTCACTTGCAAGAGTTGTTCATCGAATCTCCTCTTCATGGTCCAGACGTAAGGACATTTATTGTGAATATAGGGTTGTCTGATTATGAAGGCTCTGAAGCGCCATATGATATTGTTGTTTCGTTGTGCGCTTGCGTTCTGAAATGCGCCAATAAAAAATTGTTGTCAATTAATTAATTATTTAATATTAAATATATAAATAACACTTATCATTACTTGTTTATATTTCATAAGATAATTAAATTTATTTATAGTTTACTTCATTTAATGGAGAAGCAATTTTAATAAGTACAAGAGACATTAAGTACTTGCCTTCACCTAAAATAGAAATAATAATATTAAAAGAATCAATAATAATATTAAGAGAATTACAATTTTCTAATTAGTGAGTAGTCGAGTTGGTGTGAAGGCGAGTCGTGAGACGTAGTGTTAGGCTAATGATTCCGGTGTTACGCATCAACTCTGGTTCGAGTCGCACTAGGTTTACCACAAACCCTTTTGCCAATAGTGGCATGTTTTGATGGTTAAGTTGTTGTGTTGTTATCCTTGCCATCAAGGTTCAAATCTCATGGGGATGAGGTCCCCCGTTTGTGGCCTCACTGGTTCATAGCTCCAGGTCAAAGCGTTTACCCCTCTTTAAAAAAAAAAAAAAATTAATAAATTTTTAAATTATTTGTCATAGAAATTATAATATTAAAAAGATTATAGCTTGTTAGTTAACAATTTTTAAAAATTATTTGTCTTAGAAATAATAATATTAAAAAAAAATAGCTTTTTAGTTAACAAATTTTTCAATTGTTTGTTGAGAAGTAATAATATTTAAAAATTTATACCGTTTTAGTTAACATTTTTTTTTAATAATTTGTCTTAGAAATAATAATATTTTAAAAATTATAGCTTTTTAGTTAACAATTTTTTTTAAAATGTAGTTGTACCAATTAAAAGATTGTTTTACTTATAATAATTTTTAAAAAAAAATTTAGTAAACAATCGAAGCTTCGATTGTACTAAATAAATTGCAAAAGTCTCCATTCAAACGCGCACTGGTAGGAAAAACGAAAAAGAAAATCTCTAATGTAGTGCAAGACCTAAGTCTTATATAAAAGTATAGAAATAAAAAGAGCATGCCTCAGTTTTGAATCTTTGCAAAGGGCAAACTCTTCTTTATAGCTTTATCCATTTTAGGCTTCATTCTATGCTATATAATTACTAATTTGTTTGAATTTTTTGTCATATGCTTGGGTCGAAGGAAGACATTCTTTCCCTTTACATCATTGTAATGCAATTACAAGGAACTCTTGATTTGATGTTACTGCGGTCTTGAAATATTTGAAGTGTAGCCACATGTGATACCTCTTACCATTTCAATCACAAGTTTGACTCTTTTGATGTAAAAATCCTTCCTGGCTCTTTGCATTTTAAGAACATTCCATGCTCCCATTAAACATTAGTGGAACCAGAATCAAATCTGTATTTTATTATCTAAGAATCTTACTCATTTTTAAAACTTTTGTTTCTTAAGAAATATTGTCAGTATTATCCATTTGAATTTCCAATATTTATGTTCAAATACTTAAATGACATCTTTAATTTTAAAATTAAAACATGAGTAAGTTTTGATACTAATGTTAGAAAGGATCTTAAGCTTCATATTGGTCTAATGTCATAAATAAATACAATTAGTGTAGTTTTTAAGTAATTATAAAGTTGAGGAAGGTTTAATAAATTAAAAAGTTTTAACAAATTCGAAATAGTGAAAAGAAGTTAACTAGGAATAATTCTAAGTAAATCCCATTAAAGTCTGAACAAGGCAATACGTAAATCTCACCATAATAATATTGTATTGAGTTTGATTAAGATGTTTTCAATTCATTTTATTTTTAGGGTGATTAAAATGTCAATTATGGAATTAGTATGCATAGGATTTTTGTTTAATGCTACCTTCCACTTCTTGTTATGAGTAGTGTTATCATCTTAATATGCTTTTTATAAATTATTTAATTTGTTATTTTTCATTTTGGTGTTTTCATTATGCTATTATCTCTTTATCTAATGAGTTGTTTTCCACCTTCTTTTGTTACATTCGTCTTTCATTATCAATTTTAATATTTGTTCTTAATTTCCTCCCACCCTTATCTTAGCTTCTATTAGGCTTATTGTTGATTCCTTGATAGTAAATCCCACTTAAATTAATTGATTTATATATTTCCGATTCTTGCATGGTTCCTTTGTTAGGAACATTACCTTAATTTTGAGGTCTTTGAATGTTTTTCTTCTTTTGATAATTTCCATGTCCATATTTGATAACCCTTTTGAGTTTAAGCCTTCTATGTCATTTGCCTTAGTACACAGAAGGTGGGGTTGTCTTTTCTACTATGTTGTTAGTCCCTGCCTATAAACTAATGTTTTCATTAGACCCCTCTCAATTAAATTCCATACTTGCAAAATTTTATATTCTAAAATTTTAAGATAGTTTATCTTAAAATTATTTTTATACAAAAATTTCTATTTTATGATTGGCTAGATCTAATTTTACAGGGAATTTAATTTTTTTTCATTAAAAAAAAATCATAAAAATACAGTGCTCTGAAATCTCTAGAATCTTCTTGGCATTCTAGAAGTTCTAGAGTTCCCAAGAAGCTCTTATAATTGCAGAAGATGATCTTTATCAAGTCAACAATGGCCATGGTGGCTCCGACACTTGAGAGACTCTACCTGAAGCAGTAATCAATGCTTCCTTCCGTACGGGTATTTGATCATCTGAGAAGAGAACGAAATTTCTGTCTACATCTGGGTGCTCAAGGGAATATTTACAGCTAAAGAACTTCAAGCTGCAACAAAGAACTAATTATTTGGAAAGATCTCAGCTATCTCGCTAAAACAAAGCAAGGTGCACATACTGCAATGACTACAAACTTATGGTGAGAAGGGACGTAATTGGTATGAAGGGCCTCCAATGTCTTGAAGCGAAGGAAGAAGTCAACTTTGGCCATGCCAAAAAGGTGAACCCGCCAATTTGGGAGCTTTTGTGATCAATGAAGATTGCAGCAGGATAGAAATTTTGTTTTTTTGAGTGTCGACATTGTGAAACAAAGGAGGCGAACATTGAGATCAATAGATGATACAAAATGGTGGAGGTTTTTTTCATATAATTATGAGTGGCCATTGTGAGTAAATCATCTATACTATCCGTGCTACAAATGCGAGCCATCATGAGGGAGAACACGATTTGGAGGGTTTGTTAATTGTTTCCAGTGTGCTATATAAATATATTGGGTACCATTTCTTTTATTTTTGAAGAGCTTTTTTCAATCAAGGCCACACAAAAAGAGATGACTGTGTGGCTGGTTATATCTGTAGCTTGCTAAGGAAGATTTGGTGGCACTCATTCATCAAGTGGGTGCACATAATTTACACTTCATGTCCACCAAAGGAACAACCATGGGATATTTACTGCTAATTTCAGCATGATTATCAACTTTCAATTCAATAGCTTTGCTTCGCTATGTATTATCATACCATCATTAACTTCTCTCTCCCACTACGACTTGAATATTGTTTTGTGACAAATTTTTAAGGGCGTACGATATAAGTATAACTAATGTTTCTTTATAGCTGCAAACACGATCCACTGTTGGCCGCTGAATCTTCAGGATAAGCTTTCACATATACTAAATGAGTGCCCTAAATGAGGCATCTTGGAAATTAATATGAAATATACTATAAAATTAATCACATCATATCTATATATTCCTAAGTTACACATTTCAATAGTCATTTTATTTTTTTCCATTTTAAGTTGATTTAAAAATGAATATCTAGTATCTATTATGTAAATTTACTTTTTAAATCTATACAATCAACAATATGATTATGTAAATTAATTTAAAGATGAATTTATAATATTGATTATATAACTTTGGTTTTTGAATTTAGATTTAGTTTTTAATTATACATTTATATTTATATTTTGCCTTACAATTTTTTGTTTACTATTTTAACAATAATATATCAATTAATTAGACACTATATTAATTAAAATATAGAAGTTATTTTAACTGTTCTTCGTCTTATCAATTTTAAACTACATATTTCAAAAAATTCACATCCTACTAAATTTTTTTTCATTCTTACATATACCTTAGTTTAATTTTGTCAACTTCATTGCCAAAAGGCAAGGACTTCAACTCACCAAGAGCTCTTGTTAAGACCTTGCTATCATTTTTTTTTTGTTGTACATAAATTATGAATTATGCTAACTTTGTGTTTAACTCGTATATTAAATTTTCTTATAAATCGGGGATCGATCCAAATGTGAGCCATTGTTACCAACTTATTTCTCTGTGTATCTTATTTAATCCTAAAGTTTAAAACTGCTTACCTAATTTCTTTATTTTGATTATAAAAGTTTCTTAATTCTTAACAAAAACTCCCATCTAACTAAACTAAGATAATACTAATCAGTCTAAATTTGAGTCAAAGACTATCCATATCACCATAGCTTACACTATAAATCCTATTTATATTAATATTTGAAGATTTACATGGACATTTCCTTGTTATAGATAAGACAGACAATGGAGGATATGTCTATACAATCCTATGATAGTTAGTAACAAACCAAAAAATGGGGAGGTCATGATACTTACTAGATTCTCCCAATCTATGGCAAAAAAATCTAGATAGGGTCCCAAAACTATTGATCACAAACATGATTTCTATGACATTAGTTTGAAATTACTCGATCACCTAGATTAAACTATACAGATTAAGATTAAAGTGATTGCTTTCGATTTACAATTCAAAAACTTGGAGATTAGACCTTTCAAAATGTAAACACCAAAATGTACTCCTCTATTTCATCTTAATCGATGTCCATTTGCCTTGGCATATAAATCATCACTTGTTAGAGTAATAAGATATTGCCTTATTAATTAAATCATTTTGATTTAATTATTAAGTCACTTATTATCTCTAGTTTACTTAAGCTAAACTTTAGACATATAATAATTAATTATTTTATTAATTATTATCATGCAACCTAGGTGTTATCTGTTAGGGTTTTGATCTCCTTTTTTAAGGATTTATCTCTTTGTAACTTAATTGATTCACTTTTGATTATAGAAATTTCTTTTTTGCTCATCAAGAATGTCTCATTTATGGATTTGGGAATTCTAGCCTCCATAGCTTTTGCTTCTCAGAGCTGTGGGGTTAATCTTTCATCAACTTCAACATCGCTCCCCTTCTTTTGCTGGACTTATTGAAATTTGGCAATGCAAACTCCAATTTCCCCAAACCATAGTAATCAACATCTGGAGAGGGGTTATAACCAAAGATTTGTATATAGTTGTAAAACCAATCCTGACTTTGATTCTAAATTATGCCCCTCCAATAGAGTAAGATAACCAATCAATAAGTTGGTTATGGAGTGAGGCTATTCTCTAAAAGAGAGATGTACATATAAAATACTAATGTCTAGGTATCTTAGAAGGACTAGTCATCCTATAGAACAAGGAAGGCTTTAAAGTAAAAATAGAGGTTTGGTGGAGAGCTTCAAATTCCACTAGGATATATAAGAGTTGAATGGAAACTATTAAATAAATTTCCTAACTTAAAAAGACCAATCTTATTGATACAAATCTATAACAACTTAACCTACTACCTCTAAATCTTAGTCACCATGCTTTTGATTTTTGTAAAATTATCCTATATTGGATAAATCCACCACTTAATAATCGACAACCAGGGGTAAAAATGTTGTTCAAGGTGGTAAGGGATGGATCTGCATCTCAAAATGATTACTTGGATCTATGTACACTAGGGTGTTTCTAATATCTCTAAAATACCTATGGTCATAAAGGTGAGATTATTTATATATTTTAGAATCGAGAGAGCTAAGTGCTTCCTCTATTTCTCCCAATTTATTTTTTATTTTTACTTTGAGTGTGTTTTGGTGGGATTCTAATTTTCTTTAACGTAGATGTCTTCACCATATACTCCCATGTTTTCTAACTCATCCACCTCTTTATTCCCTTTACAAAAAAAATTGCTATAGTCTAATATCGTCAAATCTATCTATTAAAGTTAGTGCATATTCAAGTTTTGAGTTGATATTTCAGTTGGTACTTCTCTTTCTAAGTGTATTAGGATTATTTGAGAATGTCCTTCAATTATTATTTCATAATAATTTATATATTTATTTTTTATAAATTATAATTAATTTCATTGATTTTTTATTTTATTTGTATTATTTCTTAATAATTTAATTATATATGATCAATCAATAAGATAGTATCTCTCTCGCTCTGAATATATATATGTCATTATAGCATACATTATATCATATTATGTTCCAATATTTTATTGTTTCTATCATCTTATAGCCTATTGTAAAAAATATATCATTTACACACTTCAATAATAAAAATCACTTTAATTTTTTTATGCTTATGACATATAAAATTAAGATAAATAAATAAATAATATTAAAGTTTGATTATTAAAGCATAGAGTGTCATGGAGTAGATTAAAATAATTTAGGAAATCTATCAAGTTTTTGAATTGGAAAAAGTCATATATAAGAGATCAATTGATTAGGACAAAAAATTGTTTGGTGGCCACCACTCAGTCTCCCCTCCCTAGAGGTTAGGCTCAGGCTAGTCCCTAATGGCTCATGTAGTTGCTCCTAATGCTAGGTAGCCTTCCTCAAGTTGAGATCCCAAGTGGTCCTTCCCTCGCCTAGACTTAGCTATTTCCCCTCCCAGGCCAGAGGGAGTAAAAGATACAACTACATTTGTTGTTGTGGACAACGAGTGGGATCCTCCTAAGCCACCCCATAACCCCACGGATGCTTGGGGCTCTAATGATAGGGATCATCCTCCCTCAGCAAGCATTTCCCTTGCTGCCTAAGGAATTTTTATGTTGTTCTTTATATGCTATTATTTGGACTTCAACCTCTAAGATTTATATGTTTTTCTAATGGATAGTTGAGTTTTTGGCCTTCGGCCATTTGAACTTTCGTAGGGTGATCTTGTATCCCCCAGCCCTTTTTTTTGAATATGTAACTTTAATATTTAATTAGTAGGAAAGGGGCTATTCATCATATATATATATATATATATATATATATATATATATATATATATATATATATATATATATATATATATATATATATATATATATATATATATATATATATATAATACTATAGGAAAAATATTTTTTTTTAACAAAATAAACAATTCATGT
Organism: Cupressus sempervirens; assembly: GCA_028749045.1. NCBI lineage: Eukaryota > Viridiplantae > Streptophyta > Pinopsida > Cupressales > Cupressaceae > Cupressus > Cupressus sempervirens. Next base: position 69,110,534 of record CM053786.1, read on the forward strand.
GTTTTGATTGGTGGAAAGAATTGGCTTTAATTAGTAGTTAACCTAAGAAATAAAAGATTAGAATTTTGAGGAGCAGGGAACGATCACTTCATTGATTAGGATGGGTAAATTGGGCAACCATACCTAGGTGGAGGTCACTGGGGGAGATGGGGGCTAAAAGGGTAAGGAGTTGGGGAGAGATCACACTCAACAAAAAGATGCCACAGTGGAAACATATGATAAAGTGTAGGGAAATTCAGAAGTGGAGAAGCTAGAGAGGTCTATTGTTGACTTAATAAAAAAGAACGTGGACCTGGAGGATAAGTTCGATAGGGTTACCAATTTCTCAGTGCGTTTTATTGCATTCGGCAATCGCTACCCTCTATCTCATGCAAACTAACAAGGATGGTGCAATTGATGACAAGGAGGTGGAGACTACTTATTCTTTATACAACTTCTTGACTAATGATTAGCTTCACCTACTCTTGGGGAACCTAAGGAACTAGTGATTGGTTACCTCCTACTAGCATGCTTTCTGTTTATTTTTTTGCTTATGGTAGTTAGTTGATTGGCCTTCGGGCTCTTTTTTATGTTTTATGTTGGTCTGGCTTAATGGCCAACTTGTATCTGATGGCCAAGTTTATGTAAAGTGTTAATACTTTTGTGGTTCTTAGTAGTACTTATTTTACTATCATGCTTATGGGTTGGTTTTTTATATTCAGAAAGGGGGTTGGGTAATCTCATGGTAATGACTTCCAACCGATCGTCAGTTAGTTTTTTGCTCTATTATGGGCTAGCCCTCAGTCTGGCTACTTCTTAATTTCATAGACATGAGAAATCCATAAAATAACAGAATCGTACCAATAACAAGAATTTTTTTCCTTGCGATGTTAAAACTCAATATTAAAGAAACATTTTGAAAGAATTACCTTATTTCGATTGAATTATAAACAATGCCACTAGATTGGTTAAACAATTACAAATAATGAGTGTTTATAATTTTTTAATTAAATTTTCTTATCTATAATTTTTAATAAAAATCTGACATGAAATTATTAAGTGTTTAATACTAAATTTTATTATTGCTTTCTCATATTTATGAGATTAAGTTTATTTATATTTTGGTGTGATAATTTAGTTGATTTATTGTTTATTGAGAGATAATTAAATTATTAACAAAAAAATTTATTACTCATGATGTTGTCCAATGAAAACACTTAGGTACTGAAGTGATTCTATTGGAGAGCTGATTTGTTATTACCAAAATAATTTGCAACATGAGTAAATGACTTTTTAGTAAATATTTCAAACGATAATGGAAAGAGTTAGAAATAATAAAGGGAACAAAATTGAAAGAATTGAATGATCCAAACATCTATAAAATGGTCAACTAACATCTTACATCTATAAGTATCTTAAACACAACACTAAAGGTTTATGTAGCAAATCAAACTCTATTTTGTAACCTACAAATATTGGACATTATAGAAACTTGTGAATTTCTTACATTTATAAATAGTAAACTTCACCATGAAGCCTTCTATTTGGGATCATGATCGAAGAGAGAAAAAGGAAACAACTAAAACTTGTTGAAGTCAACAATGTAGCAATTTATTAGTTTGTTATAAGTTGTTGAAGTTTTTTTTGACTTTATGGGGTGTTAATTGGTAGAATACTATATTTCTCGAAGTCATCCCTTTAATTAATTGGACCAATCATTCACCATAATTAATTTTTTGATTTGAATAAAGTTTGTATAGTTATCTTTCTTTTCCTATTTTAAATTATCAGTAAAGTCAACTTTTATTTCCTAAAAAAGTTAGGCACACTAAAAGGAAAAGTCAATTTTTATTTTTTGAAAAATATCATGTCATTTCATTAATATAGAAAATCTATTTTTTTAATTAATTTATTCAAAATCATAAAAATGTATGTTACATAGGGAGAAGAGTCAATTTTTTATTTTTTAAAAATATTATGTCATTGTTAAAGAAAAAATATTATGTCATGTTATTAATATAGAATATGGTACTCTACAAAGTAAATAAATAATAAATTTTGTACCAATGAGCCCATTTTTCGCAACACAACCATTGAGATGTAATTTATTTCATATCTAATGGCATTTACTGTCTAAAAGATAAAAATTTGAAGTTGATTATTTCATCTACTTCAGTAAACTTTCATAGTAGAAATGGACCACAATTATGTTAATCATGTTGTCCATTAATATTAACTCTTGATAGAGCTCCAAAAAATAAAAATACATTTACTAATAATTGATTGCACATGTACTAATCATGGATCATTTTCTATATTTTAATAGCTTTTTTGATTGGTGATTGACCATTTTGTGCACCACTATTGGGACATTTCATAAAGACTAATGAGACGTGTTACACTTGTATTTTTCTTCATCCTTAAAGTCAATTGTTTAATTCTTAGGAGTGCCTAGGTCAAACTTGAACTTGAACCTTTAGGTTAGTTCAAGTTCAAGTTCAAGTTTAGCCACTAGCGAGAAATATTAAAATTAGGCCAGTCATTCTCCCAATTGTCAACATTCCTATTCGCATATGCGAAACTTGAACTTGAAATTGAACCTTTAGATTAGTTCAAGTTCAAGTTCAAGTTCAAAATCCCAAAGATTGTTAGTGCAAAATGCAGAGTTCAATTTCAAGTGCAGTAGTGCAAGTTCATTAGTTTGAAAGTGCAGGCTTAGAACCAGAATTCAACAGCCCAAAATTCAAGGATTTAGTCAAGAGAAAAATATTCAAATCAAAAGATAGATGTATTTTCCTAGAGTTATGTTGAAACAAATCTTTCTTTGAGCTTTATTGATTTAGCCATATTGTAATATTAAGAACAAGAATGTAGAATTAAAAGGTCATAATGTTAAGGTTGACAAGCTATGATGGGACCTAAGATATTCTGAGTTGGTTTCCATTGCTCCTGTAGAATGAGGAAATTATTGTGATAAATATTGATATTGCACCACCTTTGATCTTGTTGGAATTATATGTGCTCTAGTCAACTTATGGGATCATGCCCTCTAGAAAGATTACAGAAACCCCAGTCATAATGATGATTGAATTGCATTTAATGTGGTTTTATCTCTTCCATGTTGGAATTCTTTAGAATAACTAAGGGAGGGGGGGAGGGACGGAGGGAGGGAGGGTGGGTGGGTGTGAATCAGTTATCCAAGGTCCAGATGTATAAATAAAACTTTTCAATGCTTAGTAGACTCATATCCATAAAATGTTATCATGCATGCATCCATTAGATCATACAATACTTAAACTTCAAGTAGGTTACTATCCTAGGTCAAAAAAACTTTGCAAAAATGTAAACTTGAGACAACATAAAAACATTCACACAATTTGACACAAGGATTTTATGTGGAAACCCAATTTGGAAAAAAAACACCAGTAACATGCTACTAATTCTCACTCTTCTGAAATGATTCAATATGAAAGGTCAACCCTATTAAAGGTTACAAAACACATTGTTAAATGTGACCTGATTAAAATATTTCAATCACCTTGTTAGGAGTGATCATTGTTAGAGAAGTTTAGACCATTCCATTAGAATGTCACTTGGTTAAAGGATATACAAATGAATATTAGATCAACCTTAATCCAAAGGATTTACCCTAGACTAATACAATGATTAGAAAGTAATAGTAAGGCTTGATCTGGTAACAAATTACTATAACGCCCCGCTCGGGAACCCAAGAGAAATAAACCTAAAATGTTACAATGTTTACTGAACTATTTTTTTTTTTTAAAGTTTAAACAACATCAAGATAACATTAATGCGGAAGCAATAAGAACATACATATCAAATACACATTTGCAATTACAGATACAGTTTTCAATTCCTCAAGGATTCCTTTACGTTGAGTCACATTTAATAATTTTAAATTAATTAGTTTAAGTTTCAAGTACAATGTCACATGATCATAAAGAAATAACAGATACATAAATCGCATAAGCAAATGCATAAGTATAAACAATACAATGAAAGTACATCCAATCAATAACATCCACTGCACATGTCGCAGGGTATGTGAGAATAGATATAATACATGATAACATATATACATCATCAGAAAAGAAGTCTCCAAGATAAGAAATAAGAATGATAAAGGTACATCTTCTGCAACGAACATCCATCAGCTAGCAATGTGAAGGGGAACCCAAATGGTAAGAAGGCACTACCTCCCGACCGCGTGGTTACCTAGTCAGGCTTCCACTCCCACCGTGCAGGGAAGATAATGAACGATCCACATACGGCTAATCAAACATAAAACATTCTTAGGCAAGGTACCCCTAAAAGCCAAAACTACCTCAAAGGTAACACATGCTACTCAAGAAGATAAAATAATCCAAAAGTAAGAACACTCAATCCAATACTGACACCTCATAACCAAACATCATACATGAACCAAGTATAAACCAAATACCAAGATCATAAGATAAAGTCAACGAAAGATAATCATCTCAAGTCAAAAGCCACATGTCAAAAGTACAACATTCATGAATCACCAATCATCATCAATGAAAATAAATATCCACAATAAACACATCCAACAATAAGTACACCACCAGAGATACACAAATCTACAGAGGAGACTTAGGCTACATACTAGGGAGTGTCATCACATGGCTGCTTGAGTTACCCTGGACTGATCTCTTAATAGACCCCGGACCCTCAAGCGTTGAGTTACCCTGGACTGGTTACTCTGAACCCCGGACCCTCAACATCACACATGTGGAAACTAGAATTTTTTTTTTTTTTTTTTTTTTATTATTATTATTATTATTATTATTATTATTATTATTATTATTATTAACTAAGTCAAATTTCAATAATTTTGTTTATTAGAAGAACAACCCTTCTAATAAATTTAGATAAATTATTATATATGAAAATTTTAAGAATTGTATTATAATTCTATATTCTTTATTTTATAATATTTTTCTTAACGAACTTCATAACAATATTATTTTAATATATACATATTTTAATAACATTTACGATATTAAATTGATAGGAAAAATAAATTGAACCCTTCGAATTTTCAATCCTAAGATTTTCATTTCCAAAAACAAACCCCTTCCAAATTTAAATTTCTTAATTCCAATTTAATTCAAAACCCAAATTTCAATTTAATACTAAATTTCTTTCAGAAGTAAAACAAGGTTTTCTAAATAGTTTTTTTTTTAATCCCGATTCCCAGAAGAAATCAAATCGCAAAAGATTCAAAAGAAAGGTAGCAAGATTCATTCAATAAAATTTGAGAAAGCAATTTCGAACAAGCACGAAGAAGACAAAGATCCGAAAGTGTTTCTAGAATGGTTCACAAACCCTACCTTGATCTGATGCTAACAATCTGGTGAAACCCTTGCTAATCCGAACCCTTCCAAGCTTCCAAAGATTTCTTTGCTCCCCTTTCCAAAAGTGTGTTCCCTGAAAACCTGTGTGTGCAATAATGACCCAAAACCCTCTAATATAGAATCTAATTACCTTTTAGGGCTTCTGTCCCCACAACTCTAAAATAATAATTACTTTATTTAATTAATTCATTCATGCACAATTAATTTCCCTTTTAATTAAAATTATTATTTTATTATTCCTTTCATGCACATTAAGTGAATTGTTAAATTACTTTATTTAACTTTCCACTTTACTTTAATAAATTTATAACTTTTTAAATCTCATGTGCACATTATTAAAATATCTTTATTCAAGTTCACATTTTTATTTTTTAATTAATTTTATTTTTAACTCATGCATAATTCATGCGAACTATAATCTTTATGATAATTAAATATCTTTTCACTTTTAATTTCATTTTTAGAAACTTAATTGATAAAATATTTATTAACTTAAATAACAATAATATTTAGCATTTATTTAAAAATGCACTCTAAATATATTATTATTAAATTAAATAAATATAATCACGTTCTAAATTTAAACTTTAACTTTTATCTCCAATATTTAATTCTCTCTTATTTAATTAATTCATTCATGCACAATTAATTTTCTTTTTAATTAAGATATTCTTTTATTAATCCTTCATGCACTTTAAGTGAATTGTTAAATTACTTTATTTAACTTTCCACTTTGACTTTGCTTTTAAAGTTAATTTATAATTTTAATCTCATGCGTACTTTATTAAAATTCCTTTATTCAAGTTCACATGTTTTTATCTTTTAAATTAATCTCTTATATTTAAAACTCATTCATGCAAAATTAAATCTTTTCCATAGATTAATATCTTTTTCCTTTTTAATATATTTTTGAACATTTAAATTGATAAATATTTATTAACTTAAATAACAATAATATTTAGCATTTATTTAAAAATGAACTCTAAATATATTATTATTAAATTAAATAAATATTATCATGTTCTAAATTTAATCTTATAGCTTTTATCTTCCAATTCAATTCTTTATATTTAATTAATTTCTCAATTAATTAAATATAATTAAATATTCAAAAAGTCATAATAATTCTCCATTAAATTAAATTATTAATTTAATCTATTAATTAGACTTAATTAATAGAAAATACATCAAACACTCACAAAACAACATACACACAAAAATACTCACGGGTTTTAAAAAGGGTAGACAGTCTGTTACGAGTCCTCCTTGCAGGACAAGTATTATAGGCTTATGGCTAGGATTGGACCTGATCATTATCTTTCCATTCTCACCATTTGAGTATTTGTAATAGGGCACGCTCATCCTGGCAATTCAGGGAAGTCGATGCCCGGTACCTACATCCTGCATAAAAGACAAGCATGTACATGTATATAATATATCTAAACTAAACAGACAATGGCGGGGAGTGGTTCATCGTGTAGATCCCGACTAGTAGGTGACTACGACTCCCTCCCTTAACCACATCAAACACGTCAGACAGAAAGATAAAATAAACACACACACCATACACATGCAAGTATGGGGTAAGTATAATAATCACAAATCTAAGATCAAATGCGTACATATAATAATGCATCTCTATCAATACAACATAATCATCATTAAAGACATCATGTTAACATTTTTATGAAAGAAACCACATTTACTAACTAGGATCATCAAAATACCATTAACAACACATGAATGAAATCAACTAAGCAATAATAACCGATGCATTTGTAATCAAAGTCATGAAATAATATTATAATAATGTAAATCTCGTATCTCTAAAACTAATCAATGCATAAAATTAGCTTAAAAGAATTTGACAATGATAATAGAATGTGAACTAAGGGCAGGCACTACATTCACCCCCCCTAGAATGAGATGAGTGCCTCGTCTTCTTGAGAGGGCTTTCTAGTGTCCACATGTGTGATGTTGAGGGTCCGGGGTTCAGAGTAACCAGTCCAGGGTAACTCAACGCTTGAGGGTCCGGGGTCTATTAAGAGATCAGTCCAGGGTAACTCAAGCAGCCATGTGATGACACTCCCTAGTATGTAGCCTAAGTCTCCTCTGTAGATTTGTGTATCTCTGGTGGTGTACTTATTGTTGGATGTGTTTATTGTGGATATTTATTTTCATTGATGATGATTGGTGATTCATGAATGTTGTACTTTTGACATGTGGCTTTTGACTTGAGATGATTATCTTTCGTTGACTTTATCTTATGATCTTGGTATTTGGTTTATACTTGGTTCATGTATGATGTTTGGTTATGAGGTGTCAGTATTGGATTGAGTGTTCTTACTTTTGGATTATTTTATCTTCTTGAGTAGCATGTGTTACCTTTGAGGTAGTTTTGGCTTTTAGGGGTACCTTGCCTAAGAATGTTTTATGTTTGATTAGCCGTATGTGGATCGTTCATTATCTTCCCTGCACGGTGGGAGTGGAAGCCTGACTAGGTAACCACGCGGTTGGGAGGTAGTGCCTTCTTACCATTTGGGTTCCCCTTCACATTGCTAGCTAATGGATGTTCGTTGCAGAAGATGTACCTTTATCATTCTTATTTCTTATCTTGGAGACTTCTTTTCTGATGATGTATATATGTTATCATGTATTATATCTATTCTCACATACCCTGCGACATGTGCAGTGGATGTTATTGATTGGATGTACTTTCATTGTATTGTTTATACTTATGCATTTGCTTATGCGATTTATGTATCTGTTATTTCTTTATGATCATGTGACATTGTACTTGAAACTTAAACTAATTAATTTAAAATTATTAAATGTGACTCAACGTAAAGGAATCCTTGAGGAATTGAAAACTGTATCTGTAATTGCAAATGTGTATTTGATATGTATGTTCTTATTGCTTCCGCATTAATGTTATCTTGATGTTGTTTAAACTTTAAAAAAAAAAAATAGTTCAGTAAACATTGTAACATTTTAGGTTTATTTCTCTTGGGTTCCCGAGTGGGGCGTTACAATTACAAGTCATTTACATATTACAAATCTATGTTTCATTCCTCCATTTTTCTTGGCTTCCACACACTTAAGCTCTAATAGCTTGTTCATCCTTCAAGCATTCATACTCTTAAGCTTTCTTGCTTTGCGTGCCAATAGCAATCACCTCTGTTAGGCCACTAAATGAAGCAATGCCCTAGACTCCTTGTGTTCCTTAGGTTCTTGTACATGATAACCTTTTCTTCTGACTAGATATCTCTATAAATAGAGAATTCGGATCTTTTGTCATTTAACTGCAATCGTCCATTTTAGGATTAGGTAGGATACAATGAATCTACTCACTTTTCCATTTGGTTCCTCTAGAAAACTCTTCTACAATCTTCTTTGAATTCACCTCAAAATGGTTTACCTTGAATTCTATGCCACCTTCTTATCATAGTTATCTTCCACACACTTTACACAATTTAATTAAACAAAATAGTCAGCTTAGATTTGTCAAATCTTTGATTTAACATTGTTTTCTATTGCTCGACATCTATATTATTCTATTACTGGGCCAACACTATTTCACTCAACAAACAGTCTATTTTACTGATGCTCAACACCAACTGAACTTTACTCGACATATACTAAAAATCACTTGGCTTGTACTAATTTTCATCTTTGCTCGACACCTCTTGATTTTCACTCGGCTTCCACTAATTTCTACTCGGCTTGACATATAATTTTCTTACTTGATCTTCTTCTAGTCTTAACTTGAGTAATCTTTCATTTCAAAATTTAAGCAAATAAACAATACACTATAATATCAATGTCTTACTTGGTCATAGTGCTTCTTTTACATACCAAATAACTCAACCTTTCTCTAGGTGCTATTATTATCTCTCCTTTCTTCAAATCCTCTTCATCAATCAACTAAATGATAGTTTTCATACCAAAAAGAAATTGTCTCACCAACAGGTAGCAAGTTATACATCATTGACAAAATAATGATTGTTCCATTACAAGTTCTTCACTTCAAAATAATATTATACCAACATTCCACTCTGAGTTTTAAAAATCAATGTTAATAGGATGGTGGAAATTGCAAGTTAAGCTTGTAAGCATAGGTTATTAGTTCAGAATCACTCAAGATATTTTCAAATCAACTTATCATCACAGAAAGGTGATGATGAATTACAACTCATTCTTCACATGGCACAAGATTTTCCTCTTGACTATTATGCTACCCAAACTTTGGTCATCTCTATAATTGGGATATGAATCTACATATCTCTATTGTTGCAACTCAGAACTATTGGGATGTATATTATTTATAAATTTTAATGCAACCTATGAAAACAGATTTTCTACAGTAAAAAAAACCAGTCTCAGGGTGGGAGACATAACATTTTACCCCACTGTTGGAATTTACTCAATTTTTGATATGTTGTTAAGAAACTAATTTTCCTAATCTGTATTGGAGCGATTAAACAAATTCAATTAGGTTTAAAAGTTATAACTGACTATGTCTGGGTCTACCCAATAGGAAAACAACCTATTATTTAGACAACAACAAGCACAAAATAAAAAAAATCTTGCACATATCAATCAATTGCAGCATAGTATCCACCAATTGTGGTATTGATGAATACAAGAATACCATTTAGAGAACTTTTCTATAGAAAAAGGAAGATTGACATGTGCAAACAATATGTCTAGAGAATGATCAATTAACTTTCTAGAACATGGCTGATTAGTTGGGAGACACCTATGGGATACTCATAGATTGACACTTGTCATTGATTTGAGTTCTCATGTGATCCATAGTTTAATAAAAAATTATATAATTGATAACACATAAAAGTGAAGTCATTAAATATTTAAAATCAATCATATATAATGGTTAGAAGATGGGAAGTAAGCCAAGAGGAAAAGGTTTTTTAAAAAAGTAATAAAAAAAGTAGAAGGTTTCCAAGAATTAGTTATATAGCTGAAAAGTTATCTAGATACCTTTGAAAGAAGAAGATAAATAGGGAACATAAAAAGAGGAAAAGGGTACTTCTCTTCACCGACAGTTTTGTAGCTACACACACACACACAGAGAATACATTTTTATGGGTAGTGATTGTAACAAGGAGAAAAAATAGAAGTTTTTTTTTTTTTTTCTCCTACTTGATTGTAATGACAAAGATAAAATGATATTGTTATTGTTTTGTTATGCATCTAAAATAAAAGAGGGTTTCATATATCAGATTCTAAAGTCTAAACATGATTTTCTTGGATTGAAAGAGATTATATAGTCACTTATTTCATGTTTTAGGTGCAATTATGCATTATCATTCATAGTATGAAAAATAAAATAATGTTTCCTTTTGCTTCCCTTGTGATGTGAAGGACTGGATAGATGGTCTTGTGGCTATTTGTTTGTTTTTTTTCTTATTGTCTAGTTTGTAAATCTTATAATCTCATTTCTCCCATAGTGATGTGTAAATGTTAGAGAGCCTTTGTGTCTTCTAGTAAAAGACATGACCAACTATTTAAATTCATTGAATATCCTTCTAAGAGGGAGTTGTACCTCTCAGTTCAGAGGAAAGCTATCAATCTCATGATAGTATTTTCTAACTATTAGTGGAAGTTGTTCTTCTATTTGGACATTTTGAGTCATTCTTTGTATTCAATTTTTGAAGGAAAAATCTGTTTACTAATAGGATGGACATTTAACCACAAGTACTTGTGTTTTTTGAGTGAGTGACTATTGGTGCATGAACATAGGAAATGGGCAAGTGCGCTAAGATGGTGTACAAAAAGGGGGGTATAAGTGGACACCTTTTTTATGAGATTAGGTAAACCTGAACTTGGACAAGACATTTGAGGGTCATCCACTAAAAATGACAAGATGTGTAAAACATATAAGTTGTAGTACTCTGAATCTACTTTCTAAATTACTAGAGTTTTTACAAACTAGGTAACATTAGGTGTGTGAAATCCTGTGAACATGAAAAAATAGTTCTTGAATTTTTTAGAAAATATAACATAGTTGTTTTCATGTGCAACACAAAAGACATAGTTATATTTAGTATTTTTTATATCCATTTGGTAGGATGATAGTTATGAGTCATATCTAGAATTTTTGTATTTTTTTTGTAATTTTGTGATGAGTATTTCTTTTTTGTTATGAATTGTTGATAGACTACATCCTAAAATTTTGGTTTATGTTCGTGTGCTAAGCATAACTTGCATCAAATTAATTAAAAATGGATTTTTTTTAAAAATGTGTACATAATCAAGTATAGAACAATATGTAATTTATTTTGAATTTGGTTAAGTATATCAAAAAAAAATTTTAAAAATGGTAGACATATATGTTAGGCATTAGTAAAAGTAATTAAAGTTTACAATGAACATATGTTGTCCAAAAAAAGAAAAAAATATCGTTAGAAAGCTAAGAAGATGTGTAACATTATGGTGGTGATTTTAGAGATACCCACTTCACCATTAACATACCTGACAAAGACAAAGATGAGAATTCATCTTAGAAGATGAAAAAATGTCTGAAGGAAAACAATGGAGGGAAAATAGTCTCCCAAGCCTTTGGGTCATTTTCGTAGACTATCACCAAGCCATAACTTGATCAAGTTTTTTGGATTCAAATAAATCGATTGGGTTATGAAAATATAAAATGCATTCAGAACCCAAATGGGTTTTGTAAAACCTGATCGAGTTTTGTATTACTACTACACAAGGTTAGATTGAGGCAAGGAGAGAGGGAGAGAGAGAAATCAGGTTATGTATTATACTAAACAAGGGTCTATCATATCTCCCAATCCTTGTCTCCATCCCATCCTCTCTCTCTCTCTCATCCCCTTCTTTCTCTCACTCTTTCTATCATATCGCATAATCTCTCTCTCTCTCTCTCTCTCACACACACATTCTCTCTCTTTATCCTATCCCCCTCTCTTTTTCTCCTATCCCCTTCTCTCTCTCTCTTTCTATCATATCCCCTAATCTCTCTCACTCATTCTCTCCATCTCTCTCTCTCTCACTCTTTCTATCATATCCCCTAATCTCTCTCTCTCTCTCTCTCTCTCTCTCTCTCTCTCTCTCTCTCCTCCCTCTCTCTCTCTCTCCCTCCCTCTCTCCCTCTCTTTCATTCTTTCTCTTTATCCTATCCCCTTCTCTCTCTTTCTCCTATCCCATTCTCTCTCACTCCATCACATCCTTCTCTCTCTCTCTCTCTCTCTCTCTCTCTCTCTCTCTCTCTCTCTCTCTCTCTCACACACACACACACACACACACACACACACACACACACACGCACACACACCTTCTTCTCTCTCTCTTTCTCTTGCACCCCCTCCCTCTCTCTCTCTCTCTCTCTCTCTCTCTCTCTCACACACACACACACACACACACACACACACACACACACACACACACACACACACACGTGCATGCACACACACACATCCCCTCTCTCTCTCTCTTTCTCATATCCCCTTCTCTCTCACTGATTCTCTCCATCTCTCTCTCTCTCTCTCTCTCTCTCTCTCTCTTCCTCCCCCCTCTCCCTCCTTCCCTCCCTCTATCTCATTCTCTCTCTTTATCCTATCTCCTTCTCTTTCTCCTATTCTCTTCTTTCTCTCTCCATCACACACTCCATAATATCCCCCCCTTCTCTCTCTCTCTCTCTCTCTCTCTCTCTCTCACTCTCTCTCTCTCTCTCTCTCTCTCTCTCTCTCTCTCTCTCTCTCTCACACACACACACACACACACACATACATTCCCTTTCCCTCTTCATATCCCCTTCTCTCTTAATCCTATCCTCTCTCTCTCTCTCTCTCTCTCTCTCTCTCTCTCTCTCTCTCTCTCTCTCTCTCTCTCTCTCTCTCTCTCTCTCTCTCATTCTCTTCATCACTCCCTCCCTCCTTCAATCTACCTTTATGTAGTAGTAATCAAAAACCCGATTAGGTTATTAGTCCATATGGATAACGCAATCACAACTCAATAACCCATTCAGGTTATTAAAAGGTATAAATAAAAAAAACATCTCAACAGTTATTATGTTATTTTAGTTTGGTCCACTAGATTCTACTACTATTTCACATGTATCTTATTTTATGTTAGTATATTATGATTGAGCATAAAATAATCATGAAATTTTTTTAATTTTTTTATTTTATTGTTTATTTTATTCATGTTATTGTTTTTATGGTAATTTTCATCTACAATCATGGGAAAGAACAAGAGAGGAACAATTGAAAAATGAGAGGTAAAAAAGGAAAAAACAAGAGAGCGTATGAGGAGATTACATAAAGGTACATCATCAAATGCCTCCAATGTAAGTGATGAAAATCTATCTATTGATATTGATGTCGCAAACACACCTAATTTGACAAACAAAAATGTTCAACATAGCCCAATTGAAATGATTATGATAAAAACACTTACATTGCCTGATGCCCCTAATGTGACATCTCAAGTTGAAATGATGAATGCACAAGATTTAAGTAATGATAATAATGAGCATCTACATACATTAACATCTCCTAGAATAATTCGTAGAAAACCAAAGTTTCTATTTGACATTGATGAAAATATTTTGAAGCCAATGCATGATAAAGTGTTAGAAATAAATTGTAGAAGAATTGTTCGAAAGACTTGGAATAACTATTATGAAAATTTAAATCAAAGTGGAAGAGGCCAACTTGTTGAAATGGTTAAAAATCTGAAATTTATAGAGACAATGAGAATTTTGGGGTTGAGAACATCTAAAAATAGTAGTGAAAGAAGCATTTTTAGAAACCTTTTTGATGCATACCAATCCATTGGTTCAAAAGTATGTACTAAAGATTCTAATACAAGTTGAAGGGTCCTCACATAAACCATAATGGGAAAGGAAATGGCAAAAACTTGTATGGTAATCAAAACAAGTAAATCATTAAAGATAAGTAGAACAACATTAGTCAAAGCCTTAGTGAGGTGAGAGAAAATTGAGAATTCTCATGAGACTTCTTTATGGTCATTCCAAGGTAGACTTCCATGCAAGGATAAAGTTATTGTTGATGCACTAAGAACATTAATAGAAAACTTTTGGTGTGACAATGCAAGGGCTTCAGCAAACAAAAATGTTGTTGTCAAAAGATAAATTGGAAAAAAAAAACCATGAGCCACATGCAAAATATATTTTTTGGATATGACTCAAACACAATTTATGAAATGTTTCTTGAAATATTTCATGAATTTAAAATCAGCCAAATATTTCTTGAGATGACAAAACCATTTTATGTTAAGATAAATCTAACACGAACTACATGTTGAGTTTTCTATGCATTATGATGTTTATCGTTATATATGTTGCACTTTGCATACTAACAAAATATTGTAGGAATGTGGTTTACAATTACCTCCTAAGTCACTGAGAGAATTTATTGCAAGTGTACTATGTAAATGAAATGATGGGTGCATTTATTATAAAACCATGTGTTTGAATGGTTTTTGCCCTCAATGTGTTCGTTTGCAAAAGTTGCATAGATGCCTACATATAGATAGCACACATGAAATTGGTAATACACTAGTTTCTTTTAGAAAGTACATGTCAGTTATATATGGTGTTAAAGATGGAAAATAATTAAAGAGGTGTGAATTAGTGAAAAGTAATGTATGTGTAGGTGATTTTATGAAATTATTTCAAGATAAATTAGTTTATCACTACATAGGTCATACACATAGAGTTAAATGGTTAGATGAGAAATTCAAGTTGTGTAAGGACACTTTTCCCTTGGGTACGATTGTGTTAGTTATTGAATTCACTAAAAACTATACACTAAAACCTTAAAATGAAGTGCAACTAATGTATTACAACTCTATAAAAGTGTCAAATTTTGTATACATAACATTTGTTCATGCACATGATAGCATAGAGGATTATAGAAAAGTATTGAGAGAGTATCACTTCTATATCAACGATGATTGAACTCATTCGTCAGATTTTTTGCAAGGATGTTTTAGAGTTTTCTATGAAAATTTGAGGGAAAGTGAAGAAAGATACAATCAACACATTATATGGTTAGACAATTGCACCACACAATTCAAGAATGCAAGGATGTTCTATTGGTTGAGTAGGATGTATGCAAAAAGTGGAGTGCAACATCTTTTGAATTTCATTGAGATAGGACATGGAAATAGAGAGCATGATGATGCTAGAGGATGTGTGATAATATCCCTTAGTAGAGAGGAATTCAAGTACAAAGGTGGCACAATATTAGGAAATGTTGAAACAATTGTCCAATGGTGCAATTCTATGATGGGACTAGGTAATACATGTAATTCTATGGTTTCTAGATATTTTTGGTTGATACCTAAAAATAACATTAAAAATTTTCAAGATTTTTGTACACTTACAAGATCAAGTGAGATGCATTCATTTTGAAGTTCAAATACAGTGTCACTAGCTATCCATACTAGAAAGCTTGCATGCTTTTTCTCTTCATGTATGCATCATTTATGGGATAAATTTGAATCAAAAGAGTGGATTGACCAATGGTCTTGTAGACATTTGCATCTAATTGATTCATATAAACTTCCTACAATACTACAACTCAACCAGGTTCAAGCATCAACAGATTTTGAGCATGTATCTGACCTAGTTGAACTAGGTACTTTATCAATTTATTACTTTGCTAAAATAGATTAGTAACTTATCATTCTATATAATGTAGGTCATTTATATGTAGTTATTGCATATGAAAATAATGTTTAAGTAACATATTAGTTTCTATGTCAGTGTATTGATCCAAAAAATAAATTGATAGTTGCAGTCATTTATGGTGATGATATTGAGTACCCAATAGGATTCGTCATTGTGACAGGCACATAGCTTAGAAGGTAGTATATTTTTGTCCCCTACCATGAAGATCTCTTTAAGTCAAATTTTCATGTATAATGTATCAATTTTCACTTTAAATTGTCTTTACAGTTAAATGTAAGCTCCCTATCAAGAATTCTACCACATGGTTATTTGAGGATTTTGAGACACACAAACATATTCTTCATTACTCTAACCTTATTGGTTTTCCTCACAATAGGTGTATAATAATCATGCTCTAGGCCATGCTTAGGAATAATATATTCAATCTAAGGATTATTTTTCCCACTATGAAGTGCATTTAATCTTGTCAACCCAGGGATGTATACTTGAAATGGTCGGCACAATATGTGTACTAGTGCTCTTCATGAGTCATTATGCTTATGTTGTAGGAAAGTAAAATGCAAGGAAAATAACCTACACTATCATTGTAGGAAACTGATACTCTTAATTGGAACAAATACTAGAAATGTAATGAAATGTTAACATCTATTCCAACTCAGTTCATCTACTATAACTGTTCTCACAGATGCTAAAGGAACATTTACAAAGTATGATGCTACAAGAAGGAATTTACAACTTCTATGTGCAATACTAGAAATGCTTGAAAATAAATCTATACTACTCTAATCTAATCTAATCCACCTCCCATGTGGGCCCCATTGGTTGGATTCTTCTAATCTACTAACATAGAATAGAAGCCAAAAACTATTTCATTGTTTCAGAAATTTAATACATGGGAACAATACATAGAACTGTAAAAATAAAAACTCACTAAAAAATTTAATAGTTCCTTATCATAAAATTTCTCCTTCTAACTAAACTAACACACATAGTTGGATCCCTAGAAATAGAAGATCAAAATCTATTCTGAAACAGAAAAGTAAACAACCTAGCTATAAATCTATAGGAGAGAAAGAAGGAAAATAATAGGTTAAGGTGGGAATAAAAGATAACGGCTTAAAGTAGGAATAATAAAGTCTGGACAATTGCTTTAACATAGCAATAAATGTAGAGAATATAGAAATTCTTCATGGCTCCTCCATACTCACAGTCATGTCCTTCGATACCATTATGACTTTTCCACCGTGGCTGAACTTCAATGTCCTTCTCCTTGAATGTTGTTGGTTGTCTTCAATGTTCACCTTTGAATTATTCCAATCATATTCAACTTCATTTCTAATAGGTTAGTTATAATGCAAAGATAAGCATTATCAAATTAAATTCAAATATAAGAACACACATTCTAATAATTATATGAAATACTACATCATATATATGATATTGGCAAAAGATCACATACTATCTACCCATAGGTTAACCATTGGTTTAGGTAAACATAAGTACACAAATGTTTTGATGAAAATGAAACAAAGTATTAACAAAATGTTTTAAAACTATCATGAAATAGAGGCAATAATTAGCCTCATCATCTTCCCTCTGGTAAATTAATGTTTGTCCTCAAGCATTTCATTTCCTAGTCAATGACTTGAACTCCCCAACTTTTGTCCTTCCTTTCCTGGTACTCTTGAAGGTATAGTAGAATTCTCTTGTTCTTTCCCACACTTCCCTTCTATTGTCCTCCTATAGCTTGTCGAGTCTGTCAGCATTAATGTCATATAAAGGCCACATGAGCATTGGAGGTTGCATAGTGAGTGGACACCATAATTTTGGTCTAGCCTATTTCTCCAACTCTAGATACTTTGGAGCTCGATGAAGGGTAGCCTCCAAATGGCTCTGACCTTTTAAGTGACTTAGGCAATCTGGCCCATCTACTCCTAGGACTAGTCATAGCTCTTTGGAAGACAAAGTAGGGTAATTTCTCATAATCAACATAGGCCTTGGATCTGGTAGTGAAGATTCTATCCCTTACTTCCTTGTTCTTATCCCCATAAGTTAATCTGAATTGGTCCCTAAGAACTTCTAGTTTACTGCTCTCAGCTCTTAATGGTAGGGGCTATGTCCTTTCCTCATCTCTATAATTATTCAGTTGCCTATAATAGTTTTCTTCATTAGACATCCAGGAAATTAAAACTCTTAAATGTATATCCACTATATAGAGTAAAGGATTCCATTGGGGTTTTGATGGGATAATAAAATTATGCACATATAATTCATAGAGAAAATTCTGCTGCTAGGATGGCAAAGTCTATTATAAACCATAGAATTCTTGGGCCAATTTGAATTCTACATTAATATCCTTAAGAGTTAACATAAGTTATAATAAAAGAAATTGTTCATTTAAATAGAGAGCATAGATTCGTGGCAGTGGTCTATAGGTAAGTGCTTGATTAGCCAATTTGAGAGCATGATTCATTGGTTGTTTTTTATTTGCTAATTGCTCCTTCAAATCTACGATTTCTTCCTAGGATGCTATGACTTTGTTCATCTTTTTCCTCTCCTCTTCCCATAAGGCCTCAACAAACATATGTTGGCCAAACAATTGAAAAAAGATTTTTTGTAGGGTAACAAAACCATTGTCTTATTCATGGTTTCTTTTCCTCTTCCTCTATTCCCTCCATGAATGTTCTATGAAATCAATAAGCCATGTTGATTTATAGGGAACTAGGGCAGTGTTTGGATAAACTTGCTCGAGAATTGTTTCATCTTTACTACTTGAAGTACCTAGTTGGTATATTGGGGTATCATTTGGATTTTCATTGAACTCAATCCTACGTTCCTCATTAGGGTTTTTAGGAATGTCTGCAGTTTCAGGATGAGGAGGAGAGTGATTAGGAATAATTTGTCTAGGGGATTATTTAGTAGATAGCTTGGACAAAGTGGATTCTTTGGAATTTTTCCCTCTCATTCTAGGGCTTCTTCTTATAGGCGTTTCTTCTTATATCATAGCCTTTTGCCTACCTTTTCCTTTTGGTGTCTCTGCTATAGGAGTAACTGCTATAGGACCCTTCTTAGTTTTTTTTTGTCTCACAACTATAGGGTTTGGCTCTTCTTTTACTAGAATAGAGATTTCTTCTTGCAATTTTCATTCTCTTTGCTTGGCTAGAGGTAGGTTTCTAAGTTTCTTGAATAGGTAAAGGCATGGTCTCTTGCACATTTTCTTGGACATTTTCTTGTACATTTCCTTGCACATTTTCGGCTTCAGTCTCTTGAGTGCTTTTTTCAGTAGGTTCATTAGTGGGAACTACATTCTCCTCACTGGGTTGTTCATTAAGGGTAGCTTGGGGTTGTAGAGTTCTAGCTTGGACAAATTCTACTCGTGACATGGGAGAAACATCCCTAAGTGACCTTTCTATGAGTAACTTAATTAGGGCATGATGGGTGATAGAATTGTCCTTCACCTTTTGGGTTTCTTCCACACTAATACACAACATATTGTACAAGAAATTGAGAACATTTACCAGATGATTATGCCTTTTATGACCGAGAAATTTAAAATGGTGTGCATGTAAATATGAAAATCTTCCTTCACATGTGAGGTACTTGATAATGTGCATGGCCAGCTTGTTGTATGGCAAAAAAAAGGATGTTCTTTTGCAACCTTTCCTGGTAATGTCCATCTAGTATGACAAAATGAGCTCTGGCTGATCTTACGTCATGCGTATTGGGATAATGTTCTCCTATTGCTAGTAACCTAATTACTTCTGCTATACACTCTTCTATAGCAATCATTGTTAAACCCCATACAAAAGCTTCTCCTTCATCAAATATCCTTGTGAACTCTTTGGCTACTTCATCATCATATGCAGTCAAACTTAGGAAATAACCTAACCAACCACACACATTAAATCTCCTTAAAACCTCTACACTTGAGAGAAAAATGGTATGTTCGATTGGTTCTCGTCTCTGTAATTGTCCACCCATTTCTACTTAACCCTTTCACTATCTGTGCTACTTGCACTATTTCTCCCTTATGAATTCAGGCTTCTTTTGTTGTTTAATAGACCCATTTCACATTTCATTTGATAGGCAATTAATGTGATAACAATTTGTTACGAGCAATAATATGGCTTTAATGAGAGTAAATCATGGATGTGTGTGAAAATCATCCGAAAATGGAATTCAGATCACTTAAAATTTAAATACAACTCACATCACAACCTAACAATAAAATCATTCAAAAATAAGGGGTATGACACCTAGACACTTGTGTACTTCTAACAAATGAATTCCATCAATAAAAGAAATATGAAGATTTGGAAAAAAATCTTTACAAATAAATGGAAATGTCATTGGGTTTTAGTGACCTCCTTGCCCCCTATGAAATATGGACAAGTGTCCACATTTGTTAGACTTAGTACAGGGTATGGAACTGGCATAACGCCACCATAATATAAAGAATGCAATATTAAATATAATCAACAAAATCTGCATACTATAAATGAATAATAATTTGAAAATCTTATACCTATTAATTGATTGTCACACATATCAAAAGGTGGTGGAAGTTACATTAGTAGTGACAACATCCATCAACAAACTTGTAGTGTGTATTGAAAGCATTAGAAAATGATGACATGGAAAATGGGTGGGTGGAAGGTAAAGAAATGAGATGAGGTGGAAAAAAGTGAATGGGGAAATTTGGAACTTTATGTGGGCATAAAGTTTTTATTATGAACATGCACAAAGAAATTAGTGTTGAAGAGAAGCAGATGAAATTTTAACACCTTTAGCTATAGGAAGAGTTACCTGATGTGTATTTGAATTTGGCCACTGGAACTACTATAGGAAGTACTCTTTAGTTTGAGGCCGTTTATATAACTTGAGTTTGTGACCATTGACTAATAATTTAAAAGGCATTGGATCAATTGTAGTTAATTGAACAACTCCATTGTTAGAGACATGATTAATTTCATACGGACCCAACCATCTTGTCTGTAGCTTTCCTGGTATATCTTTAAATTTGGAATCATATAGTAGTGCCCAGTCACCAACTTGAAATTATTTATTGATAATTTGGGAGTCATGCCATTTCTTTATTTTTTTATGTACAATTTCAATGTGCTCCAAAGCAGTTTTGTGCATTTCATCCAAAGAGTTAAGGTGTAGAAGATGTTCTTTCTATGCTATAGGAAGTTCGATGTCTAATTCCAATGTATTTCTTAAAGTTTTATGTTCAAATTCAATGGGGATCATTGCTAATTTACCATATAGGAGATCAAATGGTGTGAATCTTGTAGTAGTCTTCCATGTTGTTCTGTAGGTCCAAACTGCTTCTTGTAATCTAGTAGTCCAACCCTATAGTGCAAATGAACTATTTTTGTTAGGATGTTCTCTAGCTCACGATTTGTGACTTTTGCTTGCCCATTAGCTTGAGGGTGATAAGGACTAGATTTTTGGTGCCTGATGTTATATTGTTTCATCAATTCTAAGATTAGATTAGAGGTGAATTTTGCACCTTGGTCAGTGATTAGCTCTTTGGGTACACCATAGTGAGTAAAAATTTCTTCATATAGAAATTCAACAACTTTTTCATCACGAGCATGCTTCATGGTCTTGACTTCAACCCATTTGGTTAGGTAATTAGTACACACAAGGATATAGGATTTCCCATTGGATGGAGGATCAATTGGACCAATGAAGTCCATGCCCCATTTTTCAAAAGGTGTTAATGCCATCTGTGGATTAAGAAGCATTTCATCTATTCTTGTTGGTCAGCCCATCCTTTGACACTTATCACACTTCCTTGTATAGTTTGCTACATCTTTGTGAAGTGTAGACCAATAATAATCAGTTGTCAAGATTTTCAAGGATGTTCTTTTTGTTGCAAAGTGCCCTCCACATGATTCATTATGACATGCATGTAGAATGTCATATGTCTCATCCTCTCTCACACATCTTCTCATAACTTGATCAAGTCCAGTATAAAAAAAGAGATTATCTATCCAAGAGAAATGAAAACTTCTCTCTATAAGCAACTTCTTATCCTTGTAAGAAAAATGCTCTGACATTTTATTAGTTACAATGTAATTAGCAATATTTGCATACCATGAAGTTTGAACAACAATATGAAATAAGTGCTCATATAGAAATGCATCATCTACTAGAGTAGTGTCATTATCGTCATGATGGATTCTTTATAAATAATCAGCTACAACATTGGCTCTTCCAGGCTTATCAACAATAGCTATATCAAATTCTTGCAACGACAGTAACCATCTTGCTAACCTACCTGTTATAGCAGGTTTGTTCGTGAGATATTTAATTGTTGCATGATCAATATGCACAAATATGGGATAGCCAATTATGTAGTGACAAAATTTTTTTCAAGGCATAAACTACTGCTAACAATTCTTTTTCAATCACTATGTAGTTTAATTTTGGTCCATGAAGGCTTTTGCTAAATATAATATATTGCATTTTCAAGATTTTGAGATTGTTGCCCTAGAATTGCACCTATGACATAGTTAGAAGCATATATATATATATATATGAAAAGGTAAATTCCAATCAAGGCCTTGTAAAATTGGGGTTGTAGTGAGAAGTTTCTTAAGCTATAGGAAGGATTCATTACATTCAAATGTCCAGCTAAATTCAGCTTCCTTTGTGAGTAATTTATACAAGGGACTAGCTATTTTGCTAAAATCTCTTATGAAACATCTATAATATCTAACATGACCTAGAAATGATCTTACATCTTTTGATTTTGTAGGTATGGGTAATGTTTGAATTACCTCTATCTTAGCTAGATCCACTTGTATTCCTATAGCTGATATGAAATGACTAAGTACTACACCTTCCTACATAAGCATGAAACATTTTTCACTATTAAGTGCCAAAATATGTTCTTGAAATCTTATCAAAACCTTTTCAAGATTCATCATTGCTTCCTCAAATGTGACTCCAAATGTTGTGAAATCATCCATATATATTTCCATGCAATCATGTGATATATCAGCAAAGATGTTAATAGCAGCTCATTGAAATGTTGCAAGAGCATTACACAGACCAAATAGTAAAACAAAATATGAAAAAGTACCCCATGGGCATATGAATGTGGTTTTGTCTTGGTCTTCGAGAGCAATGCTGATTTGATTATAACCACTATACCCATCTAGAAAAGAGGAATACTTCTTGCCAGCTAGAGTGTCTAGAACTTGGTCTATGAATGGTAAAGGAAAGTGATCCTTTTTAGTAGCCTTGTTCAATTCTCTATAATCTACAAAAATTCTCCATTTTCCTCCCTTTTTGAGCACTATTACCAGGGGTGACACCCATTGACTATCAGATATAGGATAAATGAAACTAGCATCAAGCAATTTTCACAATTCAGTTTTAACTATTTCTCTAAGGCTTGGATTTATCTTTCTCTGGGGTTGATGGAGTGGTAAACATGCTTCATTGATGTATATCCTATGAGTGCACAATGTAGGACTCAACCCTTTCATATCACCATAGTCCCATGCAAAGGCCTTTTCATGCCTTTGAAGAAACTCTTGTAACTGTTCCATTTGTGTGGGTGTTAATTTGGGATTAACAGGGAGATTATGACCTTTAGATAGTTCAATAGTTGTGGTAGACTCTATCATAGTAGCTTGAGAGATTATACTTGCTTCTAATTCACATGGTAAGAGTTGATGAAGAATATCAAGTTCTTTAAGCAGAGTACAACTCTCACCACATTCCTTATATGTAATTAATTCCAATACAGAACTTTCAGATACATCATTTTCTACCACACAACTATTAGTAAGAATACTATAAAGTATTGAATCTTCCTCCTGTAGCTTTAAAAATGATTTTATATGTAACATCATAAGCTGTACTATAGAATTTAATTCTTCTTCTTCATCCCCTAAATCTGGCCAAACAGACGTGCTAAAATCTAGTAATGGTTGTGCTGGAGGATATAAATCAAATTTCTTTGTTGCTTGGCCATTGGATATGGTCATATTCCCTGATCTACAACTTATATTTGCATCAACCATAGCTAACCATGGTCAACCTAGTATGAAAGGATAACTAGATAGATTAACTTTGAGGGACAAAATCATGAAGTCTGCAGGATACTCTAGAGAGTCTAAGGTTACAACTATGTTTTCTATCATCCCATCAAGGGTGACAGTAGAACTGTCTACAAGTTGTAGAATTGTTGGAGTAGCCTTTAATCCCTCTATTTTCAACTTCTTCATAGTGTCTTTGGTCATGACATTTATAGAAGCTCCAAGATCTATTAAAGAATTTTTAATAGACTGACCATTTATACTAACATCTACAACTGGACTACCTAGATCAGAATATTTTGGTGTGATCAATTTTTCTAACATAATGTCAGCCAATTGTCCCACAACATGGGCTATGGTGGGGTCCTTTTTCTTCCTCCCACGCTTCTTTAGGTAGGCTTCTCTAATGTCTTTTCCATATATTGGAACATCTGTAATAGCTTGGAATAGGGGTATTTGGACATGCATGTTCTTCAACTAATCAACAATATCAAAAGGTTGTTCCTCTATTTGTATAGGTTTCATTTGTATAATCTTTTCTGGAAAAGGAGGTTCCACCACTAGTTGAGCTTGGGTTGAAATAGTGATATTGGTTGGGTCAACCGCTTTAGAAATTGAGGTTTTTGATGCTATAGGAGTATCTGGTATTTTAGTTATAAGAGATAGTTTAGGCATTGGTAAAGTTGTACCAGATCTCAGATGTATGCCTACAACATTCAAAGCGTAAACAGTATACTACTAAGCATCAACACTATACATGGGTTGCTATGGCTATTGGCTTTTTGGATTTGGCTAAGGTTGTGCTGGTAATTGTGTCTATTTTTGAGGTCCAAGATTTGTAGGTGGTGGCATTAGAGTAGGTTGTTGAACTAGAGGTGGTACTTGTGGAGTACTAGTATTTTGGTTAGGCCACTATTGAGATCGCCTCCATCAGTTCATAGATTGCCAATTCCCTTGGGGTTGTTGCCATTGGTTCTATTAGTTTTGTTAGTAGTTATGTTGTTTTGCCATTGGTTATTCTATTGGTTAGGCCAAGATGGTTGGGAATTCTGAGGCCATTAGGCTTGTTGCAAATTGTTTTGCCCAGCATTATTCCAATTAGGTTGATATTGTCGAGGACCGTGGAAATTATGGTTTTTCCATTAATTACTATATGAATTTGAATTTTGCAAAAGTTTGTAGGCATACCTTAACGTTGGGGCCATGGCCAGTGTTGAGCAACAAAAAACACTTTCTCATCATCTCCATCTATCTTGAGGTACTCAATTGGAAGATTCTGGTTCTCCATGCTAGCAATTAGTTTGCATTGGAAATCCTTCTTTTGCTTTCAACAATGAGGGCAATATTCAGCTAGTTGTAATTTAGCTTCTGCATGCTTCTTCTTTATAGTCATTGTGTCAAGATGTGTAGTGACATCATTTATAATATCCTGCTTGAAATTTGATAATAGATTAGATATCTTGAGCTTTGAAATACCTTGACTAATTCCTTTAGTGACTGTTGAACGAGGTCCTCAGCCTTTCTTCATAGTTGACCTTGAATAATTTTGACAAATCTTCTTGAGGTCATCCCAGGAAGTTTGATATACATCACCACTAGCCATCAGGTCCAATGCTTCTAGACAATCATCATTCACACCTCCTAGAAAGACTAGCTTTTCTGAATCCTCAGACAACACATGTTGAGGGTTCTTCTGCAATGCATACAAGAAATGTGAAACATAGTCTTCTAATGTTTCTTCCTCCTTTTGTGATATTCTAAAGACATTATCTCCTCTTGAACTAGATGCTTTGAACTAGAAATAGAGTTTGCATTTCATCCCAAGTTCTTGTTGCATTAGCTCCTAAGTCAATGAACCATCATAAAGGTGACTCTTTTAATGTTGCTGAAAATAATTTGAGCTTATAGGCATCAGTTTTGTAGTCAAAACTACGATAGAGTATATCAAACCCAAACAAGAAAGTATCAGGGTCTTCAGTTGCAAGGCCATAGAACTTTGGGAGAGCAGTTGGAGGTATGTTTTTGAGATTAGCATTGGTTACAAGGCTTGGAAGAGGGAATGGAAAAGTAGGTTGTGCCATTACTGGAGGTATTAGATTTTGAGGTTGCTACTAAAAAGGAACATTGAGTATTGGGTTATTAACAACTGGTGGATTCAAGGCAGTGTTATCAAGGAAACTAGCCAAAATTTCAGCAAAGAGTTGAAGACCACTTGTATCCATAGGTTCTACTCTTGAAGATGATTCTATAGGAAAAGTAGGGCTTGCATCTTCAAAAGGCAACTCAACTTCTTCTTCTTCAATTTCTTCGTTCAAATTAATAGACTCCCGTGGAAGAAATTTTTAATATTCATCTCGTTGTCTTCCTCTTCGATGCATGCAATTGAATTCTTCACACTAGTGAAGAAAATTTTAAACTAGAAATTTCTAAAAACTTGATCTAAGAACTATGACTCAAGAATTCTCCCAACTTGACACCATCCCCAGCAATGGTGCCAAAAATAGTCTGCCTCACAATAGATGTATAACAATCATGCTCTAAGCCATGCTTAGGAATAATGTATTCAATCTAAGGATTATTTTTCCCACTATCAGGTGCATTTAATCTTGTCAACCTAGGGATGTATACTTAAAATGGTCGGCATAGTATGTGCACAAGGTCTCTTCATGAGTCATTATGCTTATGCTATAGGAAAGTAAAATGCAAGGAAAAGAACCTACACTATCATTGCAGGAGATTGACACACTTAACTAGAACAAATACTAGAAATGTAATGAAATGTTAACATCTATTCCAACTCAGTTCATCTATTATAAGTGTTCTCATAGATGTTGTAGGAACATTCACAAAGTATGATGCTAGAGGAAGGAATTTACAACTTCTACGTGCAATACTAGAAATGCTTGAAAATAAATCTATACTACTCTAATCTAATATAATCCACCTCACAAGTGGGCCCCCTTGGTTGGCTTCTTCTAATCTACTAACATAGAATAGAAGCCAAAAACCATTTCATTATGTTTAAAAAATTTAGTACATGGGAACAATGTGTAGAACTGTAAAAAGAACAACTCACTACAAAAGTTAACAGTTCCTTGTCATAAACTTTCTTCTTCTAACTAGACTAACACACATAGTTGGATCCCTATAAATAGAAGATTGAAATTTATTTTGAAACAAAAAAGTAAACAACCTAGCTATAAATCTGCAAGAGAGAAAGAATGAAAATAGCAGCTTAAGGTGGGAATAAAAGATAATGACTTAAAGTGGGAATAATAAAGTCCAAACAACCGCTTTGACATAGCAATAAATGTAGAGAATATAGAAAGTCTTCATGGATCCTCCATACTTGCAGCCGTGTCCTTTGATACCATTATGACTTTTCCACTGTGGTTGAACTTCAAAATCTTTCTCCTTAAATGTTGTTGGTTGTCTTCAATGTTCATTTTTGAATTCTTCCAATCATCTTCAACTTCATTGCTAATAGGTCAGTTATAATGTAGAGATATTTGCAAATAAGCATTATCAAATTAAATTCAAATATAAGAACACACATTCTAATAATTATATGAAATATTGCATCATATATATGATATTGGCAAAAGATGACATACTATCTACCCATAGGTTAACCATTGGTTTAGGTAAGCATAAGTTCACAAATGTTTTGATGAAAATGAAATAGAGTATTAACAAAGTGTTTTAAATCTATCATGAAATAGAGCCAATAATTAGCCTCATTACTTATTTTTGCAACAAATATTCAATTGATATTGTATCATGGTAGGCCTCTTAACAAGAAGTTTTGGAAAGTACATGAATTTGATCACAAGGAAATACTTGATACAATAAGGGTTAGAGCTGATCGAGAAGGTTCCCTTGATTTATTGTGTGCTATATAGTTAAATCATTCTACATATGGTTGAATGATTTTGAAAATTTTGTATATTTGTTATGTGAAATGTTGCAACTTCACAGTGATGTGCATATGTAGATGCCAAATTTTGTATATAAAAAAGAGAAGATGTATGTAACATGTGCATATTTATATGCCATATTTTGTATAAAAATCTAATAAGAGATGTCACATGTGCATATTTAGATGGAAAAATTTGTATATAAAGAAGAGAAGAGATGTAACATATGCATATTTATATGCCATATTTTGTATAAAAATCTGATAAGAGATGTGACATGTGCATATTTAGATGCCAGATTTTGTATATAAAATCAATAAGAGATGTAAATATTGTACATTATTGTTATAATTTTTTCCCTTGAACTTTTTTTGTGGGTTTGATGATATCCTTAAAAAAAAATTAATTATCTTCAACTTATATGGATTTAGATGGTTGTCCTCTTAAATTTTCTCTCAAATTTCTCAAAACATCAAGAAAATAAATTTTATATTTAGATACTCATTTGGCTTCTCTACAACATATGAAAATATTTGATTGGATTTTTTGAGACTGTGTCCTTGTTGTCACACTATAACACCCCTTTTAAGGCTTAAAATAGCCCTTTAACTGGCACAAGACATGATGATGATGTCATCATGAGGTCAATAGGTTCTACAAAGAGTTAGGGTGAGGGTTTTAATATAGGTAAGGTTTGTGGTTAAGTTTGAGATGATAGGAAGGTCATTTGACCAAATTGGTGAAAAGTTACAAAAAAATGTAAAACTTGCACTATGCAACTTTGCAACTTTTGGCAAGAAAGCTGCAAAGCATTGAAGAGGAGTCCTAAAGGGTGAATAACCACCCAAAAACCCAATATAAAGTACAATAAGAGCATTGATAGGTTGGTGAACTCATTTGGAGACCAAAAGATCACCTAGTGTTTCTTTGTCTAGGTTCTTCTAGGTTGGACAAACATAGTCAACATTTGGTCCAAGGTAGACTCAAGGTTGGATTTGATCATTTTTGGTCATCTTTACTCTTTAGACATTATTTGGGATCATTTCATACCCAGTTGGAGTCAAATTTCATAATAGTGCAAAAGGTTGCTAAAAAGTTGCAAAGTGCAAATTTTGCAATTTCTTGCAAAAGTTGTCAAGAATGCATAGCCAAGTGTAAAAGTTGGTTGGGCAATGACTAAATGACTTGGAGGAGTGTATATGTGTTAGAGATCACCAAATTTTTGGTTTGGAATCAAGAAGACAAGTATTGGAGCAATTTTTGTGCCTTTTAGAATGTTGATCCGTATTTTCTAATATTTTTTTGGGTTTTGTGTGATGAGCTGATTGAATCCAGTCCTTTTATTTATTTCACATATTCAAGGCATTAATTTGAATGATTACAATAGATTAGAAAAATAGATTGCATTCACTTTCCTTCATTTTGTGTTTTCCTAGTAACTAGGGTTTTGAAGCTTCTAATGCATTCCTAGCAATCCAAGGCTCCTCTATTAGCTCTGGTTGGTCAGGTTTAGGCTAGAACCAACCTTGTTTCAGCCAAAATATCCCTCCAATAGTATCAACCACACTAAATGGAAGCATCCCTAAGGGTCTTTAAGCACCACTAGGCTGTGATAATTGATTAGGCATTTCCCTAAGCTCATACAAGGCATTGATGAACTGTCAAGTGCTACAGGATCACATTATCTAGGGCTAAAAAAACCTATCTCAATTTTTAGAGATTCAAATTTTTGGATTTGGCATTTGTATCTCGCCTATTACCAAAAGTTACAATGTTGCTCAGTTCAAATGAGTAAGCTTGTGTATATTTCAAACTATTGGTCCTAGGATGAAATCATTTTCTTCGTTAGCTTTGGTTAGTCGAGTTTAGGCTAGGACCAACTTTGTTCTAGCCACAACATCCCTCTGATGGTATTGACCACACTGAATGGAAGCGTCTCTAAGGGTCTCTAAGCACCATCGAGCTACGATCTTTGATCAGGCATTTCTCTAAGATCGTATAAGGTATGGACAAGCTTTCAAGTGCTACATGATCACATTATCTAGGCATAAAACAACCTATCTCAATTTTTAGAGATTCAACTTTTGGATTTGGCATTCGTATCTTGCCTATTGCCAAAAGTTGCAATGTTGCTTAGTTCAAATGAGCAAGGTTGTGTATATTTCAAATTGTTGATCCTAGGATTGAATCATCTACTATGTTAGCTCTAGTTGGTTAAGTTTAGGCTAGAACCAACCTTGTTTCAGCCACAATGTCCCTCTAGCGGTATTGACCACACTAGAAGGAAGTATCCCTAAGGGTCTCTAAGTACCATTAGGCAACAATCTTTGATCGAGAATTTATCTGATCTCATGCATGGTATTGATGAACTATCAGGTGCTATAGGATCAGGTTATCTAGGCCAACAATAACCTATCTTAGTGTTTAAGAGATACTACTTTGTTTGGATTTGGTATCCATATCTCGCTTATTGCCAAAAGTTGCAATGTTGTTCAGTTCAAATGAGAAAGGTTGTGTATATCTCAAACTATTCACCCTAGGATAAAATCATCTACTCTGTTAGCTTTAGATGGTCATGTTTATGCTAGGACCAACCTTGTTTTAGCCACTACATCTCTCAAATGGTATCGATCACACTAAATAGAAGCATCCATAAGGGTCTATAAGCACCATTGGGCTACAATCTTTGACTGGACATTTCTTTGAGCTCGTGTGAGGTATTGAAAAACTATTAGGTGCTATAGGATCATGCTATCTAGGCATACAACAACCTATCTCATTTTTAGAGATTCAATTTTTTTTGGATTTGGCATCCATATCTTGCCTATTGCCAAAAAGTTACAATATTGCCAATTCAAATGAGAAGGGTTGTGTATTTTTCAACCCGTTGGTCCTACGATCAAATCATCTTCTTTGTTAGCTCTGGTTGGTCAAGTTTAGGTTAGGAACAACCTCATCTTAGCCACAATGCCCCTCCAATGGTATCTACCACACCGAATGGAAGTGTTCCTAAGGGTCTCTAAGCACCATCGGGCTGCAATCTTTGGCACAAATACAAATATCATGACACATTTTTACTTTTCATGCCTTATAACATCAAAATAAGTGAGATATGAGTTTGATTACATGTTATAATGAATTTGAAAAATATGTTACATTTTTTGTATAAAATAATGAATGTTCACGTGTTTGATCAATTGCAAGAAAGTAAGATGAAATATAAGTTTGTATGCACACACTAAACAAGTTGGATGGAAATCCAAGTTTAATGTATATCAAAATAAAATATATATTATGCCATATTAATCATATAATTACAAAAAGATGTTATGTCTCATCAGTACAATACAAAAGTTGAATACTCGACAAATGTTGAATGTGTACAATAGAAATGTTGAATGTGCACAATGCAAATTATCTCGAATATATAGAATAGAAAAGTAAAACAATTGACAAATTTTGAATGTTTACAATAGATTTCAAATGTGTACAATAATTTTTTTGAATATATACAATATAAAAATCAAATACTTGACAAATTTTGAATGTGTACAATAGAAATGTCGAATGTGCACAATATGAATATTGAATATATACAATACAAAAGTTGAATACCCAACAAATGTTGAATGTGTACAATAGAAATGTCAAATGTCCACAATACAAATCTTGAATATATACAATGCAAAAGTCAAATATATGTCAATGTTATGTGATGACCACAACTATATATGTATATCACTATCAATATCTATGATTGTGTACGATCATCAAAATTAAGCCTCTTTGATGTGGTTTGTGGCTTGCTTAGTGTCTACAGAAGAAAAATTAAAATACATTATCAAATATCTTATCTATAAGTAATATGAAATTATCTAGAAATTGGGTTCTAAATTGTGGATAGTTGAGTTGTTCATTACCTCATCCCTTTGTTGCACAATTGGATTGAATGATAATAGTATCGGGCTCCTTCTTCGATGGATGGAATGATGAGGTAGAGTGAAGATGGGAGACATAACTATCAATGAATCAATTATCATAGGAGGCACAACCTGTATGGTAAGTGATAAAATGCTAGAATTATAGAGTGGCATTAGGGATTCCAAATAGAGTAAAAAAATAAAAAGTGTATTGCAGCCTGAGCTAGATCTCCCATGCTAGTAGGAGGTACAACCACTAATGAATCAATGCTAGCATGAGGTACAATGTGTATGGTAAGTGATAAATTTTTAGCATTATAAAGTGGCATTAGGGATTCCAAATAGAGTAAAACAAAATATGTACTACAGCCTGAGCTAGATCTCCTGTGCTAGCAAGAGGTACAACCACTAATGAATCAATGTTGGTATGAGGCAGAACTTGTATGGTAAGTGATACAATGCTAGCATTATAGAGTGGTATTAGGGATTCCAAACACAGTTTAAAAAAATGTATTGTAGTCTAAGCTAGATCTCCCGTGCTAGCAGGAGGTAAACCACTAATGAATTAGTGTTGGTATGAGACACAACCTGTATGGTAAGTGATAAGATGTTAGCATTATAGAGTGTCATTAGGGAATCCAAATAGAGTAAAAAAAACACAAAATGTACTGCAACATGAGCTAGATCTCTCATGCTAGCAGAAGCCTACAACCACTGATGAATTAGTCCTGGTATGAGGCACAACTTGTATTGTAAGTGATAAAATGTTAGAATTATAGAGTGGCATTAGGGATTCCAAATAGAGTCAAAATATATATATATATACTATAGCTTGAGCTAGATCTCCTATGCTAGTAGGAGGCACAATCATTGATGAATCACTGTTGGTATGAATAAAATGTTAGAATTGTAGAGTAGGCATTAAAGATTTCTATCACGCACACAAGCAATCCAAATTGAGATCACAAGAAGGCTTCAAAAAATAATCTACATACATACCTCTAGCCTATTGTGTTTGACCATATAGTTTGGTGCTCAAGACTCCTAACAAATTGAAATGGGAAAGGATTTGCACGAAGTCTTAAAGAGTGTTGTAATAGGTAAAAGATAAATAACATATCTTAATAAGATAAATTGTTGATAATTACTATAAAAAAAAATTTAAAATATACTCATTTGTAAATGCAACTGTTTAATATGTATATAGAAAAAATGCATACTATAACCTAAAATTTATGAGAAGGAAAATATGAAAATTTACCTCTTCCATTGCCTCAACATCGACAGTCTCATGTGCATTCATCAACTCTACAAAATTCAGTTGTTTCTACATATATTAAACAAAAAAATCAACACATACTCATCAATATTGAGTACATGTATATACAGTCATTCATAAAAAATTTCAAAACATAAACTTGATTTGTATTTTATACCCTTTTTTTGTTTCGGTGTTCTTGTTGATTTCCTTCCCTTTCCTCCAAACCTAGAGTTATGTGGAGTACCCTAAAGAAGAAACAAATATAACATAAGAGGAATTAATAAGAAACATATGAGATCAAATCATATGGTAAACTTCATAGATGTTCAAGCTATGATATGACATAGCTCTCAAGGCCAAAGTTAATGTTAGAAAGTGTGGCATCATCAACTTGAGAAATTTCAGCCCTTGACAAGCCCTATAAAATAGTAAAGAGTATTGTTATAAATATGAGATAATGTTGTAAATGGAAAGAAGGCACAATAACAAGAAGAATATCATAGGAGGGAAATAAGAGATATGAAGAACTTGAAGGATGATATTGGAAGGATAGTTGAAAGATATGAAAATTTGGGGCTCAAAAATGTGTTAAGGCCTAAATTGTAAATAAAGAGACCAAGAAGGAAAAGAGAGATGCGAATGAACTTTACCACATTATGAAGTAATAGAAGTGGAGATTCATGATCTCCACACTCCTACAAGACACCCTATGTTATATGGAGGTTCTTTGATGTAGATGGTTATATGGAGAATGAACTCATGAGGTTCATTAGATGGAGTTTAGGTATACTAGGAGAAGGATATGTGGATGGTAATTGGATGGATTTAATGAATTTGGGAGGGTTTAAATGATGTTAGGAGATGGAAGAGGATCTATAAGAAGGTTGGATGAAAGAGGGATGATAGTTATGTGACATGGAAGAGGAATGATGAGTGTGGGAGATGGAAAGGTTTCAACATGATAACAACTTCACATGATCTAATTAGATGAGATTTCCTCATCAACTTAACTTGGACATGGATATTTTGTTGGCTTCCTTGTATGACTTCTTAGAGATTCAGTGTTTGTTGTAAAACAATTAAGAAACAACATTTAGGGAACTTTTTATTGTTAATGTCATACCAATTAAGAACCAATATTTTAAAGCCAATGTATTATTGTACTTTTAAGAATATTTAAAAAACTTTACCTTGGGTGTTCTTGCTCCTAGCCTCACACCTC
Organism: Cupressus sempervirens; assembly: GCA_028749045.1. Classification (NCBI taxonomy): domain Eukaryota; kingdom Viridiplantae; phylum Streptophyta; class Pinopsida; order Cupressales; family Cupressaceae; genus Cupressus; species Cupressus sempervirens. The sequence goes on from CM053786.1 coordinate 69,144,988, forward strand.
CAAAAGAATGAGTACTTTGTGGTGTTCTCATACTACTTGCTACACCTTCCATTGCATATTGTTCACATATCAATCTAGAGTGATCTGTAAATTTTTTTTAGTTTTTCGATAGTTAGCTAATTAAATAATATCATGTCAAAATTCAAAAAAACAAACCTATGCCTCTTGTCCACTGAAGACCATCACCATCAAATCATCTATGAGTGTAAAATCCCCACCTCCATATGAATAACAAGTATGCCCACAATGTACACATGGATGAGATAACACTCCATCCTTAGATGCCTCCATATCCATCTCATCACGCATGTGGTGATAGCTAAAACAAAAATGTTGATTGGGCCCCAAAGATTGTAAAAATGCATCTGTTGATGATGCAAGTAGCACAAGATAGGATGACACTAGTGATGCAAGTGACACAACCAGAGATGACACTAGTGGTGCAGGTGATGTTGATGGAGATTTCATAGGATGTGATGACCGAGGTACCATAGGTGATGATGGAGTTGTTGCATGCTATAATTGTTGGAATTCTTTTGAATAACTAGGGGGGTTAATTAGTTATCCAAGGTCTAGATGTATAAATAAAACTTTTCATAGCTTAGTGAACCCATATCCATAAAACCTTATTATGCATGCATCTATTAGATCATACAATGCTTAAATTTGTAGGTTACTTTCCTAGGTCAAAACAACTTTGCAGAAATGTAAACATGAAACATAATTGATTCAAAAACACATTTGACACAAGGATTTTATGTGGAAAACAAATTTGAGAAAAACCACCAGTAACATGCTACTAATTCTCACTCTTCTAAAGTGATTCCCTATGAAAGGCCAACCCTATTAAAGGTCACAATATAGACTATTAAATGTGACCTTGTTAGAGGATTTCAATCACCCTATAATGAGTGAACCTTGTTAGGGGACTATAGATCATTAATTTGGAATGTTACCCAGTTAAAGGATTTACAAATGAATGTTATGTGAACCTTAATCCAAAGGATTTACCCTAGACTGATACTATGATTAGAAATTAATAGTAAGGCTAGATCTAATAATAGATTACAACTCACTTGTAGATTATAGGTCTTTTTTTTGAGTCCTCCATTCTACTTGGCTTTCACACACTTCAGCTCTGATAGCTTGTTCATCCTTCAAGCATTGATACTCTTAAGCCTTCTTGCTTTTCTTATCAATAGTAGTCTCTTCTATTTGGTCACTGAATGAAGCAATTCCCTAGACTCCTTGTCTTTCTTAGGTTCTCACACATGACAACCATTGCTTCTGACCAACTCAACTCTCTCTATAAATAGAGATTTAAAATCTTGTGTCATTCAACCTCAATTGTCCATTTTAGGGTTAGGTAGGATTAGGTAGGATACAATGAATCTACCCACTTTTCCATTTGGTTCCTCTAGAAACTTCTCCCTCAATCTTCCTTGAATTCACTTCAAAATGGTTTACCTCAAATTATGTACCGCCGTCTCATCATAGTTATCTTCTACATGCTTGACACAATTCAAGAAAATAAAATAGTCAGCTCAAATTTGTCAAATCTACGATTTAACATGAATGCTAGAACTTGGCATCAATATGCTATCACTTAGCTACCATACTATTCTTACACTCGTCTTCAACTAGTTAACTTGGAAAAAAATAAAGGTTATTGGTTCTTAGCATCAACTAAACTTTACTTGGCATACACTAAATCTTCACTTTTCTTGGTTCCAATTGATTTTTTTCTTGGCTTGTACTAACTTTTCTCGGCACCTACTATCCACTTGGTTGAGCTTGGTAGACTCAATTCTTCTTACTTGTTCTTCTAGAAATCAATTTGGATTATCCCTTTTGGGAATTTAGGTTAAGGATACCATAATTATGATGTTTATGAGAGTATTTTTCATTTTATTATGTTCATGATCTTTCATTTTATTCTCACTTATGCTTTTGTGAATTTGATTGATACTAGTCTTCCTACATTCAAAACTTTCATTAAAGATTCATGTGGTAGACTTATTGTTCTTTTGGATTATGTGAAGGATTTGGTAGATGATACACCATCTCTTAATCTTCCTAATCTCAATCCAATGCCTAATTCTCTATATGTTAATCCTTGTTCTTCTCATGGTTATGATGGAATTCAAGTTGTAGTTTAGGATGTGGATGTGCATGAATTGTTTGATTTACCTTCTCATCTAGTTCATGATGATATTAAAGGAAAGGGTAAAGACACTTCTTCAAAACCTATTATTCCACCTTATACAACCTCTTCTCATGAACATGATAAACAATCACCTCCTATAGAATCTTTACATGATATGTACACTCCAAGATATAATCTGATTACTAAACAAGGTTATAAAGGTTTAGGGTTTTGTGTTAATGAACATGGTATTAGGTATCCAATTTATATACCCTCTAAACCAGATTTGCATGGTGTTGGTTCTTCAAAATCTCAAGTTAAGGAAGGTGATGTTAATCATTTTCATCCTTTTCATAAACATCTCCCTACACCTACCTTGGATAACTCTGATATTCGTCAAGAGGTGCCTAAATAGGTATATGTTGAATAAATGAGTTCCAAAAAAGAAATATTTAAACCTATTTCAAAAGACTCCTTATCCAAGTATAAATTTTCTTTTCATTATCATAATACACCCTTATTTTATGATTGTAGACATTTCAAATTGTATGTTTGTGAACGAGCTGATTTAGGAATTATATCTCACTCTCGTGCAGTTTTAAAATTCCTTCATAATTTTGATATAGGGTATTACCCTCCTTCTGATATAATATAGATTTTTTCTCCTCTTGTCTCTAGATTGGGGGGCAAAAGGTGTATTTTCATTCTGTCTCTTAGGATCCATTAGGCCTAATATTGGGCTTCATTGGTATTCGTTTCTCCTATTTTTCTATGATCTTATATTATGCTATGTTCAAGATATATTTTCTAAGGTATTTGTTTTGCAAAGGTATCTCATGTCTTCTTCCTTGGGGGAAAGGTTCTTCCTTCTTTCTCTTTGTCTAAGGAACTACTTTCCTTAGCTTAGTGGCATTTGTTTATATTTTAATATTATTTCTTCATATAGACTGATGTTTTGACTATGGATAATATTTTTAATATAAGAGGTTGTTGTCCTAATTCATCACCTCTTCTCTATGTTAAAAATTATGTACTTTATACACTTTTTCCCTTGCTTTGGTGTTAGAGTTGTTTTCCTCATTCTAAATATTCCTCTGCTTCTTCTTTATGAGGGGCTTGATGATTGAATCTTTGTACCTACTTGGTTTATCTTTGAAAGATGATATTTTATATAAAAAGCACTCCTTTGTGGTGTGTGGTGGGGGTCTTGTTCATAAGATATCTTTCTTTGAGGATCCTTTTTCTATAAGTGACGTATCATTTTTATGATTATCTATGCTCTTGGATGTAGGGGTTAAAATCCCTTGCTAAGAATATGGTATACATTATTGTTAAACAAGATATCTCCTTGCCTTGCGAAGTAGGTATCCTCTTCCTCTTCCTTATCATGTCTCATAGATAGCCACAATAAGGAGGGGACATATATAGGGTCTCCCTTGTATTATACTTTTTTATTTATATTCCAAATCTTGGAAGGTAACACATATAAGTTGCTAAATCTTGAAGAGACACATTTTCTAATTTCTTTTATTTATATGCTAAATCCTCTGAGGGTAACACAAATAAGTTGTTAAATCCTAAAGGGGCACACATTTTTCAAAATTTATATGCTAAATCCTATAAGGGTAACACACATAAGTTTCTAAATCTTGAAGAGACACACATTTCTAAATATCAAAAGGTATCACATAATTTGCTAAGTCCTGAAGAGGTACACATTTTTCAAAAAAATTCATATGCTAAATCTTTTGAAGGTAATGCACATAAGTTGCTGAATCCTAAGGAGACATGCATTTCATATTCATAGTGATACAAGAAGGTGGATCTATGGATATTCTAGAAGCCTTCAGAAGACACATTACAATTGAAAGCACAATTTATGGGTGAACTGTCAGGTTTGGCCACTTGTTTAGCACTTCCTCTCTTTTGGTGATTCATGGTAAGATGAGCATCTTACTAGGTGAGGTATCATTTCTTCTTTTCATTCTTTTCTCTTTCATGCTAGTAGGATTGGATCACGAAGCTATGTTATTTATAGTATTTCTCTTGTCTTTCTTATTTAATCATTTATTTTTTTATGATAGTTTTCAAAATATGATATTAGTATGAGAAATATTTCTTAGCGAGGTTTCTTGTGCTAGTTGATTTGGGTTTGTTTAGAGCTAATCATTTCTTTTATGTTGTTTTGGGTTTTGCACCCTTGTGCATGCATGTTGAGTTAGAATCCTTATCTTGGGGGCTTGTGTCCTTAGCTAAAGTGTTATTTTGTAATGCCCCGCCAAGGGATCCAAAGAATTCCACTAAGTTTGCCAAACAATTTTTTTTTTTAAACATGAAAGTAAAACCATATACAACACTTGCGGAAGCAATAGTAACAAATCAATAAAAATAAACATAACCTAACATAACAGTTACATTCTTTAAAGATCCCTTAACGTTGAATTACTTCTAATCATAACTTATTCATCTAACATTACATCCTTAACAATGAAATAACAGGGATACATCCAATGTTCTTAAACCATATACAAGTGTACATTTTAGATTGCTCAATCATCCACTATACATGTTACAAGATATGAAAAGCTTAAAAGAATAAACATCTATGTAAATACAATACATCATCATACTAACACTAATCCATGATGCAATAAATAAAACCACATGTCATACATGATACATCATCATCATAAAGATATAAACACCCATCATAAAAGATAACCATATATCACAAACATAAATAACTAAGTGCACGGTTCCTCCCAACCGTTAATAGCATCATTAGACCATCATGGATCCTAGCCATCCCTTCATGCGTAACATTCCAAAGCACCGAAGAGATCATCGGCTATAAACATAGTAGGAATGTCACTCCTAAAACATCCTACTAACATGCAAGTAAAGCATAAGATAACATCATCTAACATATGCAAATCATCAATATAAGAAACATACTAGTAAATACATCCCTCATAAGGTATATCGTCTATCATAATGCTCCAAGAATAGAATGAAGATAAATACCAACCAATAATACTCCAGCCACGATGTCTCGGATGGATCTCAAATGATAAGAGTGATAAAACACTACCACCCGACCGCGTGGAACCTAAATGGTCCACTCCCACTGTGCTGAGGAGATAATCTCAAGTCCCAAACAGGATATCAAAACCACAAAGCATAAATCTCTATAGTCCAGGAATCCTAAAAGTAGACTAACTCAAAGGTTCCAACACACACAAAATTGACATCTAATTCCCAGAGGCACACAATGACATGTAGGAAACCTACTCTGCAAGCGAGAAAGTGTCATCGCATTTATCTTGTACAAGTTACCCTGGTAGTTAGCTAAACTCCACGGGTCCATATAGATCTCATGAGGCCACTAGTATCCTCTCATACTGACGAGGCGTACTATGGAATGCAAGTTCGCAACCATGCATCTCACTACTCCCATCCTAGCCTATATAAGCGCTCAAGGCATGGGCGAGAACCAAAACAATTATCTTTTTAGGTTCATTTAATCCCCATTTAGTGTGTAAATGTTATCACTTATTAACCAAACTTACAATGAGTTACCCTGGCATCTACTTAGGGCCCCGGCCCCCATTGCAAGCCACTTCCCGACACTACAAGTAGATTACCTATCCTAATGCTCATGGAATCATAATCACCACAGTCATGTACAAGCGACTATAAAAAAAATCCAAAAGATAATCCATAAAAAGAATCATCAAATATCCACAATATAAGCATCAAATATCCATAAGAATCATCAAATCTCCAAGATAAGAATCATCAAAATCTCCATGAGTATCCAAAAAGCATTCATAGAAAATCATGACCACAACAGTTCTCTATTGGCAACTGAAGGCATCACTGATAATCATAAGTATCAATTGGTTCTCAATAACCAAAATATATCTCAAAATAAATCACCATATCCATTGGTTCTCTACAAACAACCAAGAATATCTCAAAATCATACTGATCGAAGACTCTAAAATGGTTGAGTCAAACATGTCACAACATGACATCATCAAGAGATAAATCCACATTTCAGTCCCATCATGGCGACTAGAAAGTATTCCAAGGATAACTGATCGATGACTCAAAAATGATTAGCTCAGGTGTCTCAAACACATGCATCTCAGCTTCATACATGAAGACTGATGAACAAGTACAAACATTTCATAGAGCATACGATCACATAATCATAGTTGGGCTTATAAAGATCGAGACAAAATAAGATCAACATACCATCACATCTCATAACTCGCGAGCCTCTGGTAACAACCTAGGACTGGTTAACACTAGTTAACCCAAAAACCCAAAACAAGAAGCATATAGAATACACGATGCAAACACATGTTTTGGTTTACTAAAATCACTTAGTTGAATTAAGTGTAGAGCTTCAGTTTTCATTTCAAGTATACCTCAAGTGTCTAAGTTTCATCATTTAACCTACAAGTCAACCCATTTGTTCCTCGATAGCATTATCCTTCTATTATTAAGAATTACATTCTAAAAATAACTTAAGGATAACTATTCACTGATTGACCATTAATTAAATTGTTCTCTTTATTTAACTATGATCCATATTCTAATTGATTAACTTTCCTATGATGTTACTTCAACTTTTCACATAAACCAAGGATCATTATTCATTATCATATAAGAAAGCCAATTATCAATCTTCGAATAAGAATATTATAACTTAATTAAAATGATCAATTAAATCAATCAATTCTCATAAGTGCACAATCCATGACCTTTTATCATTCTAATAGTTCTCAATTAGAAACTTAATTAAGTACTACTAAAGTTTGAGTCTTTTAATTTAATCGTTATCATCGTTGACAACCATACAATATCTAAGGTCATAATTTAAGTCATAAAACTTATCAATTTTGATATCAATATTTCTACAATCTCATTAAAAGAATTATATCAATTAAATCTCTACTACATAACTTAATTATTAATTAAATCAAATTAACTCTCAGTAATTGATTTAATTAATAATTACATAACAATAGCAACACTCCAATTAATATCAGTTGACTAATAACTAACTATAATTTTGTAAGTTAAAAGTCAACTATAATTCAATACTCAAATGATCCTATCAATAATTCAATAATAATATCTTGATACTATTTAAATACAAGCTATATTAGAAATCTTAATAATAGTTCCACGTGACCACATTTGTCATCTCACAAAGAATACCTACATTCCCTAGACAATTTGCATTATCATATTTCAAATAAAACTCTATCGCGCAACTTAATTATTAATATCATAGTTATAATATCAACTCAATGAATATCAATTGATTACAAATCGATTATACTTCAAATCCAAAAACTATTATCTTTACAAAACTTTAATCATTAAATAATCTCCACTAGGTTAAATCTAATCGAATTTATTGATAACTATTTAAACCATTATTTATTAATAGTTTGATAGTCCTTACAAACATTAATAAATAATAAATTTCTCAAACTATAAATACTCGATCTATAGAATCCTTCTATAAACTCATTAGTTAATATTTGGCTAACTCTTAACTCCATTAAGGTATTCAAACGTATTAACCAATAATATAATAATCAGTCTTAATCCAATATCATTCAGAGTTTCTAAACATAATATAAATTATCATCTTACAATTATTTAATCAATATTAAAATCAACCATTAGACTCCATTTTCTAATTGTTCTAATAATATTTTGTCTATATAAACGTTGTTTGAAAAAGATCCCTATCATAAATCAATAAGACTCATTGTAGATTTTAACATGAATAATTTTTAAATTCTTAGCATTATCATCTTCATTAAACAACTCTAAAATTGTTTAATATATATTAAGTAGTATCCAATACACATTATAAAAATTCCACTATATAAACTATATTAAAATCTCTTTTCTTTTAATTTTCTCTCATTTAAAAAATCTATTTACTTAGATTGACTAATAATTAACTATACTTCTTCTACTATTAACTAATCTTAATTAAATTTGATTAAATTAGATTAGATAATAAATCATATAAAACTAATGCATATTAGTAAGATTCTAATAAGAGAAGTTTGCAATAATATCTTTAATTCATTCCATGCTTTGATATATTATTTTTGTGAAGTTTAAGCATAAAGAACTCTTGGTTATGGGAAATGAAAAAATATCTGTCTTTGAATAAAACAGTCTCAGTACGACGGCCATATCTTCCTAATGAACCGTTGGATCAAGCTGAAATTTAAATATGTTGGAGAGGGCTAAGTTGCGTCAATTCTGACTGGAGTGATCGAATAAATTCGATCACGATAAAAAGTTATGAATGACTGAGTTCAGGTCTATCCAAGGGGCAGCGACAGGACAATTTGTGATGAATTAAGAATTTTTTCTAAAAGGCAATTGTTCTCTAAATTTATCCAATAATTTCACTAATGGATTTGGCCATAAATCTTGAAACCATTTTTAAATCTATTTCAATTTGATTCTAATTTGAACTCAAACCCGTTTAGATCTAATTTCTTCCTTAATTGGATCTAGTGTTTTCTAATGTTTTCTTCTCATCCAAATAAAATATCTAAATTCCAATTTCAAATAGTAGATTCAATCACAGAGAGTATTCAGACACATAAAACAGATATGATGAAGACAGGAAGAGAAAGAGTGCAAAGAATATGCGAATATCACGAGTGCACCTGGACACTGATGCTAATCCGTCATGCCTCAGAAGTCCATAGAAAATCGCTTCCTTCTCCATCATTCGCAATCCCTCCAAGATCCAAGCCAACCAAAAGCCTCCAAGTGACTAGAAGAGCTAGAAGGAACATAGAAGCATGTAGAACATATGAGCCTCTCCAATGCATGTAAGCTTGAAGCTTCCATTTTAGCTTGAAGCTTGTAGCTTGTAGCTTCCATTCAGCTTTCATTTAAGCTTCCATTAAGCTTGTACAAACACACTAGAAGAGCCTCTATTTAAAGGCCTCTAAGATGCATCTAGAGTGTCTCTAGAAACAACTAGAAGATAAGCATGACAACCAAGCATGAGCCTTCTCCAACCTTCTAGATGAGTCTTAAGGTTGTAGACACCATGTGCTCAAATAAAATGCTAACTTTTAAGTGTAGACAACTTGTGCAAACTTAGAGTGCAAACTCCAGTGTTGTCTATATGACAACTTTCGAGAATTTGCCAACTCCTATGTGAGCAAATATTAAAATAATGCACATTAATTAATTTAATATTTACTTTTACTCTTTCCAATTTAATTTATTTATTTATTAAATCTCATGCACTTACTTTAATAATTCCACTTTTTAATCTTAATATATTTATATTTTAAGCACATGAAATTTAGAATCTTTTATTAATTTAAAATATATTTTCCACTTTTAAATTTCATTTTCCAAAACTTAATTGCTAAAATATTTATTAGCTTTAATAATAATATTATTTAGTTAAAAATTTAAAACATAAACTCCAATAAATATTGTCACATTCCAAATTTAATATTATAACTTTTATTTCACATTTAATTATTTTATTTAATTAATTTCTCAATTAATTAAATAAAATAAATATTAAAATATCATATTAATTTTCTATTAAATTAAACCATTAATTAAATCTTTTAATTAGGCTTAATTAATAAAAAATATATTAAAGACTCATAAGGTAGAAATACGAAAACCCATCATAATAAAAAAATATACAAAATCAAACCAAGGGTTAATATCATGAATTACATTATCCAACGTATTCGGAGGGTACTTAACTCAGATACTTGTCCTAATCTTTCCAATTAGAACAAATGGCTTAAAGGGTTGGGATTTGGACTTGAGAATTTATCTCCCCTCTCTTATCATTGAGATAATGTGATAGGGTACGCTCATCCTGGCAATTCAGGGAAGTCGATACCCGGTACCTACAACCTGCATAAAAACCATGCATGTACAAGCACAATATATACTAAACTAAATAGACAATGGCAGGAAGTGGTGCATCGTGTAGATTCCGACTAGCAAGTGACTACAACTCCCTTCCTTACCACATCAAACACGCCATACAAAAGCAAACACGCAAAGCAAACACGCACACCATACACATGCAAGTATGGGGAAAGTATCCATAATAAAACACATATGATAATAAATCGTCTAACTAATCATCATTAATAACTGAAAGCAATTTAGTAATCATCATGCATACATGAAATATAAAGTCTAAGTGATCTCATCACATAATAAACTGAATCCATAGCACAATATCTGATAGTCTCAAAAGAATGTTGCTAACCAACAACATGAAACTAGCTATAAAAGAGTTCAACAAGGTTAGAAAAATGCAAATTAGGGGCAGGCACTACATATTTTATCTTTTTACAATTCTACTTGGATCTTTTCTTTCTTCTCCTTTACCAAGAGTTTGCACCGAGTCCATACTCTTGCTAAAGTGGGGGCTAAATGTATCATCTTGAAATGGAAGCACTTCCATGTTAAGAGTGTTTAGCCCTCTAAGTAAGTGGTGTAGGGTCATGTCAAGTACCTTGAATGGGTCTTTGCATGGATCTGGTTGTTTTCCATTTGTTCTACTTTGCCTGACAACTTTCTTTGTGAAAATCAGGACTTTGACTTTCTAGGTCAAAGATGACCAAAAGGGTCAAGGTCAACCTCAACCCTAACCTAGGTCAAGGATGACCTTGACCCTGACCTAGGGTAGGGTCAACCTTGTCCTTGACCCTAGGTCCAATTTTCAATTTTTGGGAGTTCCAAGATATCTAGCTTTGGGAAGTTTCTTTTTCCTACTTCTAGGTCAATTGTATTGAGTTTCTATATGGTAGACTCTTAAATTGCATTTAATTTGGATCCATTTCTAGGGGTTAAGGTTAATTGGGATTTAAGGCTCCCATGTTGGCCTTCTCTAGGAGTTTGTTCCCTATATCTCTATATAAAGAAGCCTTCTTTCCTTATTTGATTTTTTATGAGAGCATCAAGGATCTATTTTAATTCCATTACTAAGGTTGATTCCAAATCAAGGTTTGACCAAGGCAAACCCCTCATCCAAACAAAAAAAAAAAATTTCTTGTAGATACAAGAGTGGAACAATTAATTAAATTGTACATTTGGATACCCTTTTTGTTGAACTTGCAAGATCAGCGAACAAAATTTTTGTTAGAGCTGTGCAAGTCAAGGTCAACTTTTCAAGGTAAAATTGTGCCCCAAGGTAAGATTATGCTCCTCTATTTGGGTCAAGGTCGACCTTCCTTTAAAAGGACAAATTTTTTTTGGGTTTTCTTTGTCTAGACATTTCCAATCCAAAATAGGTTGCAAAATTCCTCAAAACTATACACATACATTATAAATTAGTATTTTCTTGATTTATCCTCGTATCGGGTTCACGAAAATGAATAGGGTAAAAATGGATCCTTAACAATGCTTCTAGCATTCACCACTATTCATTTATTATTTTTAATTTTATATGGAATAAGCAATGTAAATACTTGAAATTAGACAAGATAAGATACATACCTCAAAATAGAACCAATCTAGAAATGAATGTTTTCTGATGTCTATGCATAGCTTCTAGAAATTTTGTCACCTATTCCAAATTAGAAATGTCAAGATGTAGACCAAAACTTTTATCCTTCTGAGGGTAGGTTAACCTTGACCCAGATTACAAGGCACAATTTTACCCTGGGGTACAATTGTGCCACAAAAATTTGACCTTGACTTGCACTGCTCTGATGAAAAATTTGTTCGCAAAACTTGAAAGTTTGTCGAAAAGGGTATCCAAATTTGTACTTTGATTCTCAAAAAAACACCTACATATATCTAAAAATGGGGTTTTTGGGGTGGCTATATAGGGTTTTGCCTTAGTCAAACCCCTACTTTGGTGATTTCCACCTCCACAAATAGCTGAATATAATAGAATATGTGTGTGTGTATTGAATATGTAATGCAAAGATCTAATCTGCTAGATTGAAACCCTAGTATGAATATATATGAGAAAGAAATGCATAGATTTGAATAAGATAAGAAAACATAACAAGCCCCCAAGTCTAAAGTACTCCTACCAAAACTCATAATTCGTAATTGCTACCCCATGATTGTATCTTTGAATGCTTGAATATTGATAATGGCAGATTAAGAAAGATAGGCTCTCTCTTGTTCCAAATAGATGTTCACAATATTGTGCTCATAAAAATGCTTGACATCCACAATAGCTTGATCTTCTATATCATTCTCTTGCAATCTTTCATCTTCACAACATCGTCTCATTCTCTTGTTATCTCTTGATTCTAGTTGTCTCCTTCTAGTTTTGGTTGAATGCAAGTGAGAGTCTTTATATAGAGGCTTCAAGGTGAGGCTTCTAGAGTAATGTGAGGACCCATAATTCAAATTTCACCTCAAATTATGGTCCCATCACAATAACCACCTAAGGAGGGAAAATAAACAAATGAATAATAAATTTAAAACCCTTCCACATTCAGATCCGAAAGCCCAATATTGATTTGAGGGCCCTCCAGGATTAAAAATTGAAAGTGGGGATCAAATCCTGAAGAAAAGGATGACCTCAACCCTATACTAGATTAGGATCAACCTTTTCAACCTTTCCGTAGGATAGGGTTGACCTAGGGGTCCAAATCTTTCTAGAGTAGAAAATAGGAGGTTCCCAAGACGCCCAGAAACCTAGAAATGGTATCAAAATAGGACTAAGTGCCAAGAATAGGCACAAAATCCTATGACAAACATGATGGAGGCTAGGGGGACCTATTCCTAATTCCTACCTAGAAAATAAAGTTGTAGAGGAGGGAAATTAAGGATAATCTTTGAGATCCCAACCCTAATTTCACCTAAAATGAAAGAATCATGATAAATATACTAAAAGAGGGTGTTAAACCTACCAATACAGAAGTGCTTCCATTTTAAGATGATATATTTAGCCCCCAATTTATCTTAGATATGAAACTACATAAATATGTAAGTTAAAGTAAGAAAACATCATAATAAATAAAAAGGACATAGCCAAGTCCTCAATGTAGAGATCCTACAAAAACACTATTAGAACTTGCAACACACAAGGTTAATGAAAATCCATAAATCAACGAAAGCTTACTAAATGAAACTTGAGAAGTTTATAAGGCCCCTTATGCCCCCACTATTTCAACTTTCTATTTCTAAAGGGTAAAACAAGGTGATAAGGATAATTCTTTACACTAGATATGTAGTTCTTTGAAAAGATATTTCTCAAACCAATTATAATGATTCATACCCTTCCTAAATTGATTCAAGGAGTTAGGCATCTAAATCATGATTCCAATCCCACTAATGACACTAAAAATGAAGTTATTGAACTCAAGCTATGATGAAAAGAGTGAATGTCTATGTAAATGCATGAGAAAAGGGGAATCTGAGTTTACCATGAATAAACCCTAAAAGAAACCCTAAATTTTACCTATAAATAATGAAAAGGAAATCATACTTACTCATTCTTACCTTTTGTAGATCCAAAACAAGGAAGCAAGACGTCAAGGAGAGAATAACTTTGGGCAACACTCATGGAGCTTCTAAGATAGTGCTTAGCTACCGGATGGTCACTTCCCAAGGTGAGTTTGCTATTGTGTGTTCTTAGACTTTAAAAATATTTGATTTCTATAGGAAAGGTTGATCTAGAGCCTTAAGGGTTGACCCTAACCTATTAATGTCTACCTTGATCCAAGAAGGTTGACATAGACTAGAAGGTTTCCACCCATTCTATGATGAGGTCGTCCTTGACCCAACAAGGTCAACCCTAAACCAAAAAGGTTGACCTTGACCCAAGAAGGTTGATCCTAACCTAATTGAGGTCACCCTTGAACTAGTCAAGATCAATTTGTAGATTTGATGATACAAAATACTGATATGCTATTTGTTTGTTCTTACAAGACATGGTTCATCTCTGAGAGCATCCTTTTGGAGAGTTTCTTGTTATCATTAAAGAGAGACTGTCTAAACTTGATGAGGATGAGATACAACTACTAAGAGATGTAGGAATGTACAAGGTATTAGTCCTACCACACATCAGGCTACACCAAGGCATGCTATTGACTGTGATAGAGAGGTGGGATGAGGATACATGCTCCTTCCATCTTCCCTTAGGAGAGATTATAGTGACATTAGAGGATTTCTCTAAGATCTTGCAACTTCCAATCTGAGCTGACACCATCAGATCTAGAGCACAAAATGTCTGTGAGGAGATCCTTATAGACAAGGAGTATTTCTTGGGATAGGTTTCACAAATGTGGACTCGATCATATCATGTCCTTTTATCTTCCATACTATCAAGAACTACACCATTGGTACAGAGAGTGATGCTTGGTATAGTATCCTTGGTCATGTTACCCAATTCAAAGGGTACCATACTTTCTACACCTCTTACCCATCTTATATGGAGGATAAAGAGTGAGAGGATTGTGTTCATGATGGTTGAGGTGCCATAAGTGAAGGAAAACCACCTAACTGTGAGCCATGCTCAATGATAAGATTTGTCAATGATGCAGCCACATGAAGAGTATATAAATCAATAGAATCCTTTACAATTGATGGGAGCACAACATGAGGCATGGTTTTTCATGTTTTATGTCTCCTCTCATGTTGTAGTAGCACCCTATGAGTCCTAGGTCTATCCTGCACAAAGCTTTTCCCTCTACCCTTGAACTCATGGATGTCAAAGCAATTTGGCTTCTCGCCAAGGATGAACTCACAATATAGCTTTCACAAAAAATATAGAGGTGCCTCATAATTGTTACATGGTGTTAGGTTAAATACCATATACCACCTATCCCAGAAACATGATCTCATCCTAGTATAAGTGCACTAATGAATATGAATTTTTTTGGTTGTGTGTAATAGGGAGTTGCCAGATATAGGATCAATGAAAAGAGAACATATAGTACCTTTCTTTATGTCTTTATCTTTCACTTGCTGATATGATAACCCATCGTCATAACATGCATGACACCTATCCATCTATGTACCCCATTTTGTAACCTCCCTAGACACCTCATTTACATTTTGGGCCATTTGTTCAAGTATATTCCCTAGGATTGAGTGGTGAGAAAGTGTAGATGACTGCAACCTATTGACCATTTGGGTAATGTTAGCACTATTTTGTGTAAGGAGGTTTATGAGGTGCTCTTGTGTAGTAGTTAAATGATGTAATTGTATGTGTGGGTGGTTTATAGGAGGCGGTGATTGTTGAATGAGAACATTGAGTGGAGGGTTTTGTGGCTGTGTCACTAAGTGTAGAGGGTTTTCTAGTTAAGTCACAATGGGTGGAGTATTTTTTGGTTGTGTAACGACAAGTGGAGGGTTTGATTTTGTAGGAGGTGGTCTTTTGCCTCTCCCTCATTTTCTTAGATTCCTTGATGCATTTATATTTAATTATTTTTTTAAATTACAAAACTTAAGAATTACAAAACCACATTACAAAATTTGATGGGAAATACATAAATGATGATTAAAATGGAGACCTACCTAATTTGTAGGGTTCCATGGATGAAAATACAATAAAAATTCTATTTTTCTCCCAAACCCAATCTGGTTTTGAACTTCTCCTTCGCACTCCACACTGTTGCTTCCATTTGATGGTATAAAAACACCATCAAACATGGGAAGTAGGAAAAACCCAATTGGGTTATTAAATAAGATAGATTTAATAACCTGATCAGATTTTTCAAATTATAATGGTTAGGCTTGGATACCAAGCCTGGCCCACATTTCACTTTTAAATAACCTGATATTTTTGCTTCTTTTTTTTTGGATGTCCACTTTTTCTTACACCAACTTGGTGCACTTACTCGAGTATCAGGTGAATATTTTGAAATGAGATATTTGTATTGCTTTGTGCTCCATGATACC
The DNA here is from genome assembly GCA_028749045.1 of Cupressus sempervirens. Classification (NCBI taxonomy): domain Eukaryota; kingdom Viridiplantae; phylum Streptophyta; class Pinopsida; order Cupressales; family Cupressaceae; genus Cupressus; species Cupressus sempervirens. The sequence continues at coordinate 69,161,051 of CM053786.1, forward strand.
TATAGAGAAACATGTGAATGCCTAAAATTTGAAACCTTAGCTTTAAGCTCTTCACTCAACTGCAAAGGTACAACAAAAACTTGACAAAATTATACATATGGTATAGGAGTTATAGGTATGTAAAGTTGGCATGAGGAACTATTGGATATTTCCTCCTATTACACATACACTAAATGTATTCATTTATTGTGAATATATTATTTTTAAAAAAATGTTTCATTGGTTTTTTTAATGAATTTCTATCACTTACACCCAAGAGAGGTGCACAAGATACACTCGTACGCATTTGAATGGAAATCATAAATTAAGCTTCATATTAGATAAGGAAGTGTATAAAAGTGAAGATCTACAAACACGTGTCATTATATAAAAAAAATTGATATATAATTTAGGTAGACTCTACTATGTATTTGAGGAAATGAGAGATTTCAAACAATTAACACCATTTTGGATAAATTTACCTTTTTGTTATTTTTTAGGTCATCTAATAAAAATCATAATATTCAAATGGAGTGAAAAGCATTAGAAAATGTATTATTGGTAACTATTTTGTTTCCTCTAAAGGTTAAGCACACTTTTCTTGTAACTAAATTTTCAAAACCTTGAGAAAATATTGTTCCTTATGAATCAATTATTAGAAGCCCCTCGACGTCATTAATTGATAAGTATAATATGTTTTCAATAACAAGTCACATTGTGATATTGTTATCAAGATCCAACTATGTAGTATTAAAAATTCATCAACCCATATTTCATGAGTAGTGGCTCACAAGAACCCATCTATCATTAGAATGAATTAAATAGTTAGAGCTCATTACATCTAGGTGATGCTCACAAAGATGATCTATCAAATATTCCCATAAGGTCCAATTCTAATTTAAGTCAATCATGCTTAACATGTCACCATGAGCATGATGATAAATACTGATGATTTTTTCTTGATTATTTTTAATAAATATTACTTGAAAGAAAAACATGAGATTGATAACATTGTTAAAGAATGAGAATATTGTAGATAAGAAAGGATCAATGACTAGGAATTACACCTTGGTGTGCAATGGGTATGACAAAGATGTTGAAGAAGGAGATTGTTGTAAACAAATTGATACAAGTGTGATAAATTTTTCAATCATTGTTTTGTCACTAATGTCAAACCTATTGTTTTTCTGGTAAGACAACTACTTATGTGATTTAAATACTATCACTCATTTGATTGATGAAGAATATTTGATAAAAAGATGTAATAATAGCACCTAGAGGAAAGGTTGAGTTATGATTATGTAAATGAGTACAAGAATTAGTTCAGATAGTGATAAGACAGTGTATTGATAATCTACTTAAGGTTGTAAAGGTTGGTTACACTATGCAAGTTTAGAAGAACAAGTTAAACAAATTTTGTCTAAAAACCTTAACCGAGTGGAAAGTAGGTGTCGAGTAAAGTCAGTGCAAGCTAAGCAGAAAATCAATTGGAGATGAGTAAAAGTATAATTTAGTGTATGTTGAGAAAAACAATGGATGTTAGGTAAAGTTTAGTTGATGTTGATCACTAGTAAATTTTAGATCATGTCGAGTGATTTTATAGAGAATGTCGAGCAATAAAATATGTTTTGAGCATAAAAAATAAGTTAATGTGAATTCGATGGATCTGAGCTAACAAGTTTGTTTTCTTGGATAATGTGAACTAGGTGGAAGATAAGATTGATGAGATGGTGGCACAAAATTCATGGTAAACCATTTTGAGGTGAATTCTGTTGGTCTGACTTTTTCTGTAACAGAAGTCTTTTGTTCAATTGTAGAAAAGTCAAATTTTCTATTCCTAAGTGAAACATAGGGTTTATGGATAATCCATCCATTGAAAAAACTCATGAAAACCCTTACAAAAAAAAACTCATGAAAACCCTATGTTCTCTTTATTCATAAATTTTCGGGTGTGAAATTTTAAATTTTCAAATGAGACAAATATTCTGTCACTTTTTATCTTTTGTTCCCCTGAGACACCTTTTTCTCATTTTTCCCAGCCGTCAGATCCAAGTAGATCTACCGTTGTTGTTACCTCGCTATGCAAAATTGCATGTTTTTTAAGTATTTGCAAGGTAGCGAATGCTGAGTATTTTATGAGGCGAGACCGCAAAGTGAAGATACGGCAATCAAAGCTTTGTTTTCTGAATGTTTTATTGTGCAGGTACACGTTGCAACTACCGTCAAAATAGGAAAGGGGACCTAGTAGAATATCTGAAATCAGAGCCGGAATGATGATTTTTCTGACACTTTGCCACTTCTCTATCAGAAAAATCAGACACTTTGCCATTACCGAAGTAGCGAGGCCTGTGAAATCTGAAGGGGCAGCAACATTGCATTTTTTCGGTGCCGTGACTACACCAGGTGGCGCGACAAGTCATAAATGCCATTGTCAGAAGCAGTTTAAATAACAAAAATAATTATCTGTTGCCCCTTGCATTTTTTGGTACGGAATTCATTAAAGTGTCGGAGCTCGCTACCTCGCTATCGAAAAGATCAGATACTTCGTTGTTAGTGAAGTAGCGAGGCCCCGTGAAATTTGAAGGTCGGTAGGACCTTTGGTGATGTGGAATGATAATTAGGACTACAGTAAACTCTTGACAGGTGCCAACTATGCAAAAATTTGTATTTCATTAATGCCTTTTTGATTGAATGTACAAAGAGATCCTAAACGTCAGATTGGAATAGAATCAACAGTCCTCGCTACCTCACTTTGAAAAATTGCACACTTTTTAAGCCATGCGACATAGCGAATATGAATCAGAAGACCCCGTGCAGTTTCCTCACCCTTGATTGACTATATGATCAACGGTTGTCATCTTCTCGCTATGAAGAGTTGCGAGGGAGATAATTATAGTGACATAGTGAATAGGGCCCACCGTTTTCTTTCTGAGCAAACCCAGTAACATATCATTTGACCGATTCTGGATCAGATCGACAATTGTCGCTGCTTCGCTATGGAAAGGTGCTCATTCTTTATGCATAACGAAGTAGCGACATGCTGACACGTGTCCTTAGTTGTCAATGGGTCCAGATACAACCGCCATAAAGGAAAGAATTATATACGTGGTAAGTTCTCATTGGGTAAATTGACTGACATGTCAAATGCAACTCCTAGTTGTTCTCTCCATATCACATGATTGTAGGATCTTTGAAGATCGACGACGCAATTTTAAACACAGAATGTAGTGCCACTCTCTGTATTAAGTAGACATGAAAGCATCGTTCATGAGAAAAAAAAGAGTATAATATAGAGAGATTTCATCAGTTTCATCTTACGCGAGCAAAGATTTGGAGCCATTCTTGTGTAGAAGCAATTACTGAAGGAAATTGTGCCCAAGCCTGGTAGAAATTATGAAGTTGTCTGTTCGCGGAAAGTTTGCGAAAATACAGAGGAAAACTAAGATAGAATTCAAGTAAGTAGTAATACCATAATCCTCGTAGGCTTTTCAGTTCTGAAAAAAATAAGTCTAAGATGCCTCCGAAGAAGGGATTTTTGGGTGCAGTAAATTATTTGGATAGGAATGTGCATGATGATTTTCTTGAGTTGCTTCCTGAGTCTACTGTAGAGACAGTACAAGTTAAAAGGTTAACCTCATTGAACCCTAGGCTAAGAATAGTTGATGGATTGTATAATAAGGGTAATTGGGTTCAGGATGCTCAGACTTCTCAAACTGGTTTGAGTTTTTTCAAAAAATGGTTCACAAAAAGGAAATTATATGCCCCTCATGCCAATATATGGAATTTTGATCTTGGAAAGCTTGTTGTTCCCAGTGTGTTTATGGATTATGACCTGCTTGAAAATGTAGTGAAAAGCTATGATCCAGCCACTAAGGTAGTGAGAAGAATGGATGGTGAGGTTTTAATTACCATCAGTCCAGAAGAAATTAGGAAGGTTTTCAGTCTGGGACCTCTCATCATGTATCATGTGCCCATTAATTTGATAGAGTTAGAAAAAGAATATATGTCCAAAAGGGATGTAGTTAGACAAGGTGCATTGAAAGCCCACATAGGCAGAATTGGAAACCCACCAGCAATAACATCATCTTCTAAAGAACCTTTCAAGAAATCATGCTTTAATGTCAGGGTAGTAGAGATATACAGGACCCTGTGCAGAGTCTTTGAAGAGGGTGAAGAAGACTTTATTCCGGTGAGCTTCATGTATATGATCACCCAAATCTCTTCTTTTGGTGTAGAAATAATTTTTGATTTTGCATCTTACCTGGCTAATGAGATTCACAATGGATTGGTGGGGATTGCAAAGGGCAAGGTGGAAAAGGTTTGGGGTCAGTACTCCCTATTGATGCATATGTTTCTTTTTAAGGGGGTTACATATTTCGGTAAAGAAATGGTTTTAAATAGGGAACAAGAGGGGGAGGCACTACCAGTTCAATTATGGAGTGCAAACATGACTAGGGAAGCAGAAAATGCTAGTTTTGTTAGATTTGATAGGCACTTTGCTTCTAAACTAAGATGCCTCATGTTGAGTGACAATCCCAGAATTCCTAAGGCACTAATGCATCTTGTTAGGCCTATGGACAGACCCCATAGTTTAAAAGTTTCACATAATTGGGGAGATATCATCCCATATCCAGTCTCAACTGTCATTAGGGTCTATGGTTTCAAAGGGACACCCCATGTACTACCCTATCAGGTACCTTTAAAGGTAGGGGTAGCTAAATTTTTATGGTAGTTGGGAGGAGTGGAGGAAACCTTTTTGCACAAAAGGGGAACAGGATCAATTTTTCCTACTTGCATTGTAGCTCACCAGTTTGTAATAACTAAAGAAGGGTGGATCTTCCTATATAAATTTTTGGATCAGTATAAGATGGCAGTATCTCATGCTCGTTTTTGTGACACAGAAGATTTCTCTAATTCTGCTCTTAGACATAGGATCAAGCTTCGTCCAAATTAGCATGAATTCTATTTCCCTGAAGATATAATAAGGAATGAATATTCTCTCCAGGAACAAGAAACAAAGAAAGAAAAATGGAGAGTCTATTCAAAATTTTTGGAGTTTATTAATTGTTTTGACAAAGATTGCAGTCCTCTTAGTAATGCTGCAACTAATGCAGATAGGATAAATAAGCTCATGAGTACATTCTCAAAAATAATGGAGGTAATGAATGAAAAGAAACAACATTTTATTGATTCTTTTCCAGATAAAGCCAAAGAAGTTATGAGGAAATTGGGTTTCACCCCTAACATAGGAGTAGGCCCACTGGTTGTGCAAAAGAGGACAGGATATATTGTTATTCAGGATTAGATGCCCATTGTAAACAAAGAAAAATAGGTAATTGAATCTACTAATACTGTCCTTGAAGAAAGACCCCCTAAACCTTCTCTGAAAAGAAGAAAAATAATAAGGGAAGAGGAATCCCATGATGAAGGTTACTCACCTTCCCAAACTCCAATGAGAATTGAGGAAGAGCAGCTCACCAATGAGCAAATTGAACAAATGGGGTTGCAAGGAGGAGTTTTTGTTACTCAAGCAGAAATTGATGAAGGGAACCCCCAGGAGCCTCCTGTGCCAAGTCTTGAATTAACTGTAGCAGATTTCAGAGGAAGGGAATTAGACCCTATTTTGGAACAAGCCAGTCAGCAATTTTTGTTTGATAACAATTTTGTAAAATCTAGGGTTTTCCATTAGTTCGCATGGAGGGAAAACATGCATATTTTTGAACAAAGGTGTAGGAATATGAAAGCAGAGCATCCAGAAATGGATGAAGCCTCCATTCAAAATCAAATAAAGCAACAAATGATACAAGAACTCCAGAATATAACCCTTGACGAGGGTAGACAGATGGTGAAAAATGCAAATATTTTATTATTGCCCAATTGGGATATTGTTGATGCCTTAATTTTTAATTCTGTGTCAAATAATTTAGGATTACAGGATCCAGATAAAAAGGAATTCTTTGGAATAACATTCAATAATGATCAAGTTGCCCTTGTTATGTGGTCATTAAGAAGAGGATCCAGGACCCAGGACTACTCCATTATAGCCTGATGATTCAGGACTAACAGGGAGTATCATTGTGAGGAGGGTCGCTGATACTTCAAATGTACAGGTAGCCTACATGAATGTGGATTATTCTAAATTTGCCTTGGCCACTGCAGAAAGAGAAGAAAAGGAAATGACTGATTTGCAGGGTAAGTATGGAATAGTGGTGGATGCCTACAATCAAGAAGTAAAAAAGAGAATTGAGCTGGAAAAGAGGGTATCTCAATTGGAGAAGATACTTGGGAAAAGAAAGGTGGGAGAATCCAATACACTTAGAATTGCGTACCCTTCACAGTCATTTTTTGGATCAACCCCTATCATTGAAATACCTGACACCCCCGAAAGACCACAATTCTATACTGTAGAGGAATTTGAAGAAGAAAAAATAAAATTGCATGAGTTGCAAATAAAATTGAGAAATCAATATGAAGAAAAGTTAAAGCAGGGTGTAATATATTTGAGGGATAAAATACAATGGTCAACTTTTTATGATCAGTTGACAAGAATTATAACCCTTATGGATGAGTTGAATAAAGAAAAGGATAGATTGACTCCTCTTGCACAGAAATGGAGGGAGAGAAATAATGATATTACAATCATATGTATATCTGTAGTCCAAATGCCTTATCATCAAGTTGAGAAGATTTTTGATTTGTTAAATAAGTTAGAGAATTTTGGTGATGAAAGAGATTCTTTACAGAGAAGATTAACACTCTGTTTTTCCGAATATATTGCTGAAAAATTCACCCTATTTTTTTGTGCTTTAGAATCTGTTGATACAGTAAAGGAAAAGGAAAAATGGAAAAGGGAGATGGATGAGTTATTCAATGAAAGAGTAATAAACATCATGAGTGAGGCTGGCCACTAGTTCTGGGCAAAGACAAATGAAGAGCTTGTAAAAATATAGTTGTTTTATACTGCTATGAAGAAAGAATTTGATGATTTAGAAGAAAGTGCAAATTCTTTAATAAAGATACAGAGAGAAGCTCTAAGTTTTGATTGGCCAGATGATGATGTTTTTAATAAATGGAAAAATTAGTTTATGGAACAGATGTCAGGAGACAATGAGGAGGAAGATGCGAAAGTAACAGTTACCCTTGTAATTAGTAATGAAGACATGGAAGATCCCTAGATTAAAGTGAGTTTGTAGGTAATTGAAGATGATACATCACTTTCAGACCTCATGGCTATGTACTCCGAAGATGAAGAATGATTGTAAAATTAGATCATATTGTCTTGTCCCAACAACTGAGAAGCATAATAGAAAGGGACCCACCAAGGAATGTTTGTTGTAATTAGCCTTTCTATTATTTTGTTCTTGTCTTTTTGACATAAGTATAGGTGAGTGCCCCCTTTTTTTTGGAGGGACACCTATCATTTGTTTTTAGCCTGAAGCTTGTTGCATCTCACACTATTTAAGTGAGATCCCAAGGCTAAAGAAAAGGGTCCGAATTCTTTTTCTTCTAAGTATTGTGCTTAGTCTAGTTTTTGGTCCAAATTTTGAAGGCAAGTTTGTAATGTATTTTTCTGTCAAATTTTCTGAAAATACATGAAGATAGAATGAACTGTGTTTCTTTCTTAAGGCTTTTCTGAGTTTATTGTAAAAGATATACCATTTTCAAAGGAAATGAATACAAACTTTGAACTGTCCCCATATCAGTTCTTTTTGAATTTTGTCTCCTTCTCAATACTTAGCTACCTTGATGTTGTATGAGTAAAAGCTTGTACAATTGAATGCAATCTAGTTAGGTTGTATATCCATCTATCATTGATGTTAATTCAATGGATTAAATAAAAGCTTTGATGAATGTGATAAGATTCCTTAAGTATTGAAAAGGATTTTGAATGATAAATTCTGATAAGAATTGCTGATAAAATTTGTTTGTAAGGCAACAAATTAGATCTTAGATTTTGCTATAGACTCTGAACCCCAATGGATTAGGCACTGATCAGGTTATTTCAGCTGAAGGAGAAATATCTTACAAATGGTTTTTCAAATGCATCATCAAATCAAATTTTACTTTTATTCCCTGTAGATCTTCAAAGTTGGCCAGCACTTGTCTGCATGGAATGTTTTAGCTTCAGTTAGCCATTGTTGTTAAAAACATCTGCAGATCTATAGAAGAATTCTTGGTCATGTCTGTTTATGGGATGTATTTATCAAGTTAGTAAAAATTATGTATATGTTCAAGGATCTTGAAATAAGAATCAGAATGAAACTAAGAACAATCCTCACACACTTGTTTCAATTTTGAACCATCCCTGGGTATATCCACCCTGGTTTTGTAGAGCCAAAAGAGTGGAAAACCATCTATGGTTTTGTTGAAATTGGGTCCTAGTAATTTGCATATACAATTGTTAATGAGAATTGGCTAATCTTTAGGTTGTGTATGTACTGTTATCTAGGTATTAAGCCTTTTGTCGCTTAGTAGTTTTAGTACCATTTAAAACACCAACAAAATGGCAACTTTGCTGGGGAGTTGTCCAATACCTCTATGAAAAGTACTACAGTTTCTTTGGTCCTGCTGTGTACGTGTAGGTCATGTGATCTATGTCTTGCCCGTGGTCATAAGGGAATCTTGTAGTGTCAAACCTTGAGAATTTAAAGAAGATACATCCCAAGTACCATTGCTACACACTGACGTATCTAGCCTATCCAAGTGTCTTATCTAAAAAGCAAGAGTTGCAGTCTTACAACATCAGTGATTGGTCTGTCTGTTCCATTTATTTTTGTTCCTACTTGTGTATCATTTTCTTTTGATTAGCTAAAAGTGTCATTATACATTTTCCCGAAATAGGGTGGCGACTCAATCAAGGTTTTGAAGATAGTGCTTATTGTAACAAAAGGTGAATATGGCTAACAAGAGAAAAAACACAAGAGCTTACATGATAGCCAATCCCGATGTATCAATGTATACTGATTTACCCCAAGGTGGTAGGAAGAACCAAAATAAGAAAAAGACAAATCCAAATTCCACTTGGAAACCCAGAGGTCATGCATCCGTCAATTCCTGTTATCAACCAGTAATAGGAAGAGAGTCTTCTTTGCTTAGCTCTGAATTCAAAAGTACAAGACTCTTAGGAGGCATTTTCAGTACCCCATTACCAGATGAGAGAGTTTTTCAAGACAAGGACATGCCTACTATGGGAATTGCTTCATTAAGACCAGATCCTGTAGCCGATATAAATTATAGGCTAAGATTTAGGAGTTCATCTGATAATCCTTTTAATCCCAGAGTAGCCCCATACGTAGAACCAAACCTTATGGATCTGGATGACCCTGCTGATTCCGAGGCAACTTCTACAGATCCTAAAGAAGTGCACTCTGAGATAGAATTTTTGAAGAAATGGATTACTGAGGAAGAAGCTAAATGCATTTGTCTTGAAAAGGAGAAGGAGCAGGCCACCTTAGATGCCATAATAGATAGAGATACTCTATTAGGAAGGATGGCTGCTTTGAAAGAGCAAAATAAAAAATTAGAAGAGAATACCACAACTCTCTATAGGGATGTTTTTGGAGATGTTGATAACCTAAGAGCTAAAGTGCAAGAATGGGAGAAACACCTAAATTGAAGGCAAGAACCAGCTATTGCTCAAGTTCAAGCCTATAAACCTGTTCAAGTTGATCCTATAGAGCCCACTACAAAAGCTCCAGATAAAGGGAAAGGCAAGGTTATAGGAATCCAAATAAATGAGCCTCAAGCTATACCAAGCAAACCTATACAACCCTCCATGTCAAAGTTAGATCTAGATCTTGAGAAGGCTCGAAAAGAGAGGGAAGATCTTGCAAAAGAGCTTGAGAAGGTTGAGAATGAAGCTCAAGCTGCAGAAACTAGAAGGAAAATCCAATTCATAAAGTCTAATTCTGCATTGGCTTCATGGCCCAATTTGTTTATCCCACCTACAAATACTACACCAGTTAGTGCTCCCACAATTTCAACTCAGGGAATACCCCAATTTGCCCCTACCTCATCCTCCAATATTGGCACCCAAGTCCCATTTGTCCCACCACAATAGTCCCAAGCCGCTCCATTGAGTCAAGCTAATATAGCTAGTACCTCAAATGTCCTTGGTTTCTAGAAGAAACCTATATACCTAGAAAAATATAGACAGATATCATTTGCTGGTATTCCTGGTGCCCCCCATCCCATATCTTTTGATTTAAGGGATAAAGTGGTTAAGTTTTTTGGAAATAATGATGTTATTGGTGAAGAGCATTTGAGGATTTTCATTGACATGTTGAATGATTATGAAGTTGAACACGAATACATGGTAATGAAATTGTTTGTGCATTCACTAACAGAGGATGCAAGGGATTGGTTCAGGAGGTTGCCTGATGACAGTATTACCTCATGGAGTGATCTGGAGAAGTTGTTCAAAGAGCAGTATGGGGACAATACCAATGCAGGATTCATGTTGAACGAGTTCAACAATATCAAGAAGAATCCAAACGAGTCCACATTTGATTTCAATGTGAGATTCCAAAAAGGTATGTACAAACTTTTTCAATTCACGAGGTTAAATGAAGACGTCTGTCTCACAACCTATTTCAATGCTTTTGATAGCAAAATGGCTTATCAATTGAGGGATAAAGATCCTAAAACTTTGAGAGATGCCTATAGAGTTGCAATAAATATAGAGAATAATAGAAAGGCATCTAGAAAACTAGGAACTGTTTAATCCTAAAAACAATAATAAAAGGGAGGGTGACAAAACTCCCATAGGAAAAAAGTGCAAAGAACCTACTATAGGCCAAGTTTTAGAAATGCTCAAGAAGATGAATCCCACTAGTTTCAATAAGCCAAATGTTGTTGAAAGACCCCCTGTGAATAACAACAATTTCAATAGGCAGCCTAGGATGCAGAATTACCCTTATACCACTCAGTGGAAAGATGGTAAACCAGTTCCCAACCAGACCCAAAATGTGAAGGATAAGGGTACTCCAGGCCCCCTGCAAAGGAACATTGTAAATATGAATGATGATGTACCATGGTGCATTATATGCCAATCACCTCACTCTACTAATTATTGTGCTATTGCTCAGTCATTTTCCCAAGCCCAAGGAGTGCAAGCTGAAGAAGAAACTAAAGAGAAAAGCCATGATGATATAAGCTACAATATGGTGAGCATGTGTGATGATTTGATAGATTCTGATTCAGAAGAGCCTGAAAATGATGTTACTAGCCAGAGAATTGCTTACCAGCTACATCATCAGCAAGTACTTTCAGATGATGAAGGGTATGATATAGATAAGGTATGCAGTACATTTTTTGATGTAGGTCTCACAAGTTTAAGAATGCTCTCCAAGGAGGAGATTGACAGAATTACGGCCGAAATGATTTCACAAGTCCATAGTAATTATAATTTGAGAAATAGAGCAATAAATAATGATGTAGGAAGGCCATCTAGTATCTTCATCAAGGACATCACTCATAAGATGAATGATCAAGACAAGAAAATCAGTGAAGATGTGCCTAAAATCAAGGAGAAAAAGGGTAAGAAATGGGAACCAAAGAAGAAGGTTCAATTTCAGATAAGTAAAGCAACAAAACCAGTTGTGCAACCAAAGAAGTCAGAACTGGATGTTATCAAGCAAAATGTGGTGTCTACTACTCAAAAGACTCCGATTCCAGGTACTATTGTAAAACCTACTATGGTTGAACCTATTGATATGATATCCATGTTATCTCAAATTACTGTAAAAGTGCCCTTGTCTGAACTTTTTAGAATTGAAGAGCATAAGAATAAGGCTTTGTCATGGTTGGGTGGAATAGCAAACAATAATATTATTATAGATCAAACTATGTCCCAACAGACCCCATTAATAATAGAGGACATTGGTATCATATCCCAGATTCCTCAAATGTTTCTAGATGATTCCTCAGTGGCATTCATAGAAGATGTTGATCATTTTTTCCTCATTCTAATCATAAAGGGGAAGACCTTAAAAAATTGCATGATAGACTCAGGAGCTTCCAACACTATAATGCCTTTCAAGGTAATGGAAGCCTTAGGATTGAAGGTAGATACAAAGCAAGGCAGATGCAGAGGGATGGATGCTAGGGAAGTCCCAGTCATAGGTACTATAAATGCCCTACCATTCAAATTGGCTGCATATCCTAAAGTAGAATTAACCATGTCTATCCTTGTGGTAGATATACCTCCACACTACGGAATGTTACTCTCCAGAAAATGGAGTGCTACCATGGGGGGAAGCCTACAATGTGATCTTACTTATGCCACTTTTCATATAGGGGAAAAAGTTGTCAGGGTAAATAGGGAACCAAGGGTTAACCACATCTTAGGTGAAGAAATTGACAAAGATACTACTTGTTTCCTAGATACTAGGATTAATGCTTTCAGGGCTGAATTGATTATTCAAGAAGTTGAAAATTTACCTGCTATCATCGAAAATGAGGTTGAATGTTGCATGAATTCACCAAAATTATGGACAATGTTCTTTGATGGGGCTAGTTCTAAAGAGGGTGCAGGGGTAGGTGTAGTCTTTGTGTCCCTTGAAAATAACACTTTTAGGTATTCATTCACCTTGAAGTTTGCCTGCACTAATAATATTGCAGAATACGAAGCATTGCTGCTAGGACTCAAAGTTGCCATACATCATAAAATTAAGAAATTATGTGTCATAGGGGATTCTAAACTAATTATCTCTCAGATCAAAGGAACCTACTCATCCAAAAATAGGAGATTGAAACAATATAGAAACGCAGTCTAGGATTAGATAGAACTCTTTGATGCATTCGGGATCTCATGGAGAGATAGGACCCAAAATAAGATGGCTGATCTATTGGCAAACGTAGCCATCAAGCCAAAAGAAATATCATTTGCAGGAATCTCCCAGATTGAGGTGCAAATCAGGCCTTCCATACCTGACAACATTGAAAATTGGTAGGTTTTTGAAGATGACAAAGATATTACAATTTTTTTGTTAAATGAAGACAAGTATCACGGTCAGGAGATGGATTGTAGTGGACTAATTGAAACCATAAATGGGAAGGAAACCATTTTTGGTCAAGAAATAATGCAATTGAAAACAAATAAGATGCCAAAGAGGTTAGTAGTCTTGGAAAATATTTTTGACAATCAAGATAGAGTAAAATCTAGAGTAAATGACCCCAAACCCCAGGAGTTAGAAGAAATAAACTTGGGTACTGATGAAGTTCCTAAAAGGGTTTATATTGGCCAAAATCTACCTATTGAAATACGAAAAACATTGATTGACCTACTTAGAAAATACAGACATGTTTTTGCTTGGTCATATGATGACCTTAAGGCTTACAGGGAGGATCTTTTCCAGCATGTCATACCATTGAAGGAAAATGTAATACCTTTTAGGCAAAAATAGAGACCAATCAATCCTACCCTTGCCCCAAAAATGCAAGAAAAACTGACAAAATTGAGAGATGGTGGAATAATCAAACCAATTAGGCATTCCACCTGGGTTTCAAACCTGGTTCCTGTTAGGAAGAAGAATGGAGATATTAGGCTTTGTGTTGATTTTAGAAATTTAAACATTGCATCTCTGAAAGACAATTATGGCTTACCTAATATGGAAGCCATGTTACAACAAGTGACTGGCTCTGAATTGATGTCAATGATGGATGGTTTTTCTGGATATAATCAAGTTCTAGTAAAAGAAAGTGAACAGTTCAAGATAGCCTTCACAACCCCTTGGGGAACATATGTGTATGTGAGGATGCCTTTCGTCTTGATTAATGCAAGAGCTACCTTCCAAAGAGCCATGGATGTAGCATTTCATGAGTATATTGACAAATTTATGGTTGTGTACCAGGATGATCTTACAGCGTATTCTAACAAGGCTGGAGATCACTGCAAACATTTGGAAAAAATCTTTATAAAAGCCCTGGAATATGGGGTATCCTTAAACCCAAAGAAATGCACATTTGAGGTCACAGAAGGAAAGTTATTAGGACACATAGTATCTAAGGATGGGGTAAAAATAGATCCTGAAAGGGTAATAGCTATTGGTAAAGTCCCCAAACCAAAAAATGTGAAAGGAATTCAATCCTTTTTTGGCCAGGTCAATTTTCTGAGGAGATTTGTTACCAATTTTGCTGAAATCAGTAGACCCATCTCAAAGATGCTCAAGAAAGGAGTCGTTATAGATTGGAATGGTGAACCCTCGCAAGCCTTCCAGGATATAAAAACTGCAATAAAGAATGCTCCAGTGCTGAGGACCCCAGATTATGCAAAACCCATGCATATTTTTTTCTTTTGCATCATTCCATACTGTAGCTGCAGTCTTATTATAGAAAAATCAAGAAGGATATGAGCAGCCTATTGCCTTTTTCAGCAAGTCACTGTAGCCTGCTTAACTGAAGTATGAAATAAATGAAAAGCAAGCATATGCTTTGGTAAAGGTAGTAAAAGTTTTCAGAAGTTACTTGGTAGGTGCTACTATTATCGCTTTTGTACCTAGTGCTGCAGTCAAGGATATATTCTCTCAATAGGAAGTATCAGGCAGGAGGTGCAAATGGATCAATAGAATCTAGGAATTTAACATTGACATACAAATAACAAAGTTAGTAAGAGGTCAAGGTTTGGCCAAACTCATGGCCGAAACTAATCTAGAAGCTAATCAGATAAATCTGGTAAATGATGATCTCAGAGCTGACTTATGTGACATGGATCAATGTGACTGGTACACCAATGTCATATATTACTTGCAATGTATGGAAGTTCCTCCCCATTTGCCTAACAATGAAAAGAGGAATACTAAATTGCAAGCCATCAGGTATATAATTGTCAAAAATAATTTATGGTGGAGAAACTTTGAGGGAGTTCTGTTGAAGTGTGTTGATAAAGAAAGGGCAAAAGAGGTTTTGCAAGAAATGCATGCTGGAGTATGTGGAGGACATTACATGGCCAAAACTGTTGCACATAAGATAATGAGAGCTGGATTCTAGTGGCCTTCTCTATTCAAGGATGCTCAAGTTATGGTTAGAAAATGTGATCCTTGTCAGAGGTTTGCTGGAAAGCTGAAATTCTTAGGAAATACTCCATTGAAGCCAGTTGAGACTCAAGCACCTTTTCAACAATGGGGTCTGGACTTCATAGGAGAGATTTTCCCCGAGTCTAGCACTAGCTATTCTTGGATTCTGGTTGCTACTGACTACTTTACAAAATGGGTAGAGGCTATCCCCACAAGAAATGCGACAAGTGAAGTGGTAAATAATTTCCTGTTGAATAATATTATTTCTAGATTTGGATGTCCACAGAGAATTGTCACAGATAATGCTATGTGTTTCAAATCTGAGGAGTTCATCAAATTTTGTGATAAATATGGAATGACAAGATCATCATCTGCTCCATATCATCCATAAGGGAATGGACAAGCTGAGTCCACAAATCAGAGCCTGTTGAAGGTCATTAAGAGAACCTTGGATGATAATAAAAAGGCATGGGATTCCAAGTTACAGTTGGCAATATGGGCTGACAGAGTAACTGTAAAGAAAGCAATTGGTGTAGCTCCATTTGATTTAGTGTACGGGATTCAAGCCAGAATGCCTCAGAACAACTTGATGGGACTATACAATTACATCCAGTTATATGATGAAGATACTACAGATGAAATGCAAGAAAGAATGGATGAATTGGTAAGATTGACCGAAACCAAAAGAGAAGCATCTTTGAGGAACCAAAAGTTGCAATTGCAAGTCAAGACACTCTATGATAAAAGAACTGTAAGCAAAAAATTTGAAAATGGAGATCTAGTTTTAATATGGAATGCCAGAATTGAAGATAAAGGAAAACATGGCAAATTTGATCCTATTTGGTTAGGCCCATATCTCATTGAGAATACTTGGGGTGAAGATTCTTATATAATTAAAGATATATCTGACAATATTCTTGAATTGCCAGTTCATGGACAGTTCTTGAAGAGGTATTTTTCTTGAAAAATACTTATTTTCTTCCATGAACAGTAGTTTTAGGGTTTCCTGTCTTTTTTTTTTTCTGTAAAATCCTTGTAAGTATCCTTGTGCAGCCTAGTTCTTTGTTTTTGTGTGTTGCTTTGTGCTCTCTGAAGAAGTTGTCATCTTACCAAATGTGTGGTCTGCTCTCCCATAGATTTTGAATTCTTGCATAGACTCAAGTAGTCTATCATCCCCAAACAGAGCCACTGTTGGTCTGACTTTTTGTGTAACAGAAGTCTTTTGTTCAATTGTAGAAAAGTCAGATTTTCTATTCCTAAGTGAAACATAGGGTTTCTGGATAATCCATCCATTGAAAAAACTCATGAAAACCCTTACAAAAAAAAACTCATGAAAACCCTATGTTGTCTTCATTCATAAATTGTTGGGCACGAAATTTTAAATTTTCAAATGAGATGAATATTCTGTCACTTTTTATCTTCTGTTCCCCCGAGACACCTTTTTCTCATTTTTCCCAACCGTCAGATCCAAGTAGATCTACCGCTGTCATTACCTCTCTATGCAAAATTGCATGCTTTCTAAGTATGGTGAGGTAGCAAATGCTTAGTATTTTATGAGGCGGGACCACAAAGTGAAGATATGACGGTCGGAGCTTTATTTTTTGAATTTTTTATTGTGCAGGTACACATTGCAACTACAATCAAAACAGGAAAGGGGACCCAGTAGAATATCTAAAATTAGAGCTGGAATGATGATTTTTCTAATGCTTTGCCACTTTGCTATCAGAAAAATCAGACACTTCACCGTTAGCGAAGTAGCGAGGCCTGTGAAATTTGAAGGGGCGGTGACATTGCATTTTGCCGGTACCGTGACTACACCAAGTGGTGTGACAAGTCATAAATGTTGTTGTTAGAAGCAGTTTAAATAACAGAAATAATTCTTTGCTGCCCCTTGCATTTTTTGGTATGGAATTCATTAAAGTGTCAGAGCTCGCTACCTCGCTATCAAAAAAATTAGATACTTCGCCGTTAGCAAAGTAGCGAGGCCCCATGAAATCTGACGGTCGGCAAGACCTTTGGTGATATGGAATGATAATTAGGACTACAGCAAAATCTTGACAGGTGCCAACTATGCAAAAATTTGTATTTCATTAATGCCTTTCTGATCGAATGTACAAAGAGATCCTAAACATCAGATTAGAACGGAATCAACAGTCCTTGCTACCTCGCTTTGAAAAATTGCATGCTTTTTAGGCCATGCGACATAACAAATATGAATCAAAAGACCCCGTGCAGTTTCCTCACCCTTGATTGAGTATATGATCAACGGCTATCGTCTTCTCGCTATGAAGAGTTGTGAGGGAGATAATTATAGCGACATAGCGAATAGGGCCCACCGTTTTCTTTCTGAGCAAACCCAGTAACATATCATTTGATCAATTTTGGATCAGATCAACGATTGTCACTGCTTCGCTATGCCAAGGTGCTCATTCTTTATGCATAACGAAGTAGCGACATGCTGATACGTGTCCTCAATTGTTAATGGGTCTAGATACAAGTGCCATAAAGGAAAGAATTATATATGTGGTAATTTTTCATTGGGTAAATTGACTGACATGTCAAATGCAACTCCTAGTTGTTCTCTCCGTATCACATGATTGTAGGATCTTTGAAGATCGACGGCACAATTTTAAACATAGAATGTAGTGCCACTCTCTGTATTAATTAGACATGAAAGCATCATTCGTGAGAAGAAATAGAGTATAATACAGAGAGATTTCATCTATTTCATCTTACGCGAGCAAAGATTTGGAGCCATTCTTGTGCACAAGCAATTACTGAAGGAAATTGTGCCCAAGCCTGGTAGAAATTGTGAAGTTGTCTGTTCGCGAAAAGTTTGTGGAAATACAAAGGAAAACTAAGACAGAATTCAAGTAAGTAGTACTACCATAATCCTCGTAGGCTTTTCAGTTTTGTAAAAAATAAGTCCAGATGCCTCCGAAGAAGGGATTTTCAAGTGCAGTAAATTATTTGGATAGGAATGTGCATGATGATTTGCTTGAGTTGCTTCCTGAGTCTACTGTAGAGACAGTACAAGTTAAAAGGTTAACCTCATTGAACCCTAGGCTAAGAATAGCTGATGGATTGTATGATAAGGGTAATTGCGTTCAGGATGCTCATAATTCTCAAACTGGTTTGATTTTGTTCAAAAAATGGTTCATAGAAGGGAAATTATATGCCCCTCATGCCAATATATGGAATTTTGATCTTGGAAAGCTTGTTGTTCCCAGTGTGTTTATGGATTATGACCTGCTTGAAACTGTAGCAAAAAGCTATGATCCAGCCACTAAGGTAGTGAGAAGAATGGATGGAGAGGTTTTAATTACCATCAGTCCAGAAGAAATTAGGAAGGTTTTCAGTCTGGGACCTCTCACCATGTATCATGTGCCCATTAATTTGATAGAGTTAGAAAAAGAATATATGTCCAAAAGGGATGTAGTTAGACAAGGTGCATTGAAAGCCCACATAGGCAGAATTGGAAACCTACCAGCAATAACATCATCTTCTAAAAAACCTTTCAAGAAATCATGCTTTAATGTCAGAGCAGTAGAGATATACAAGACCCTGTGCAGAGTCTTCGGAGAGGGTGAAGAAGACTTTGTTCCGGTGAGCTTCATGTATATGATCACCCAAATCTCTTCTTTCAGTGTAGAAATAATTTTTTATTTTGCATCTTACCTGGCTAATGAGATTCACAATGGATTGGTGGGGATTGCAAAGGGCAAGGTGGAAAAGGTTTGGGGTTAGTACTCCCTATTGATGCATATGTTTTTTTTAAGGTGGTTACATATTTCGGTAAAGAAATGGTTTTAAATAGGGAACAAGAGGGGGAGGCACTACCAGTTCAATTATGGAGTGCAGACATGACTGGGGAAGCAGAAAATTCTAGTTTTGTTAGATTTGATAGGCACTTTGCTTCTAAACTAAGATGCCTCATGTTGAGTGACAATCCCAGAATTCTTAAGGCACTAATGCATCTTGTTAGGCCTATGGAAAGACCCCATAGTTTAAAAGTTTCACATAATTGGGGAGATATCATCCTATATCTAGTCTCAACTGTCATTAGGGTCTATGGTTTCAAAGGGACACCCCATGTACTACCCTATCAGGTACCTTTAAAGGTAGGTGTAGCTGAATTTTTATGGCAGTTGGGAGGAGTGGAGGAGACCTTTTTGCACAAAAGGGGAACAAGATCAATTTTTCCTACTTGCACTGTAGCTCACCAATTTGTAATAACTAAAGAAGGGTGGATCTTCCTATATAAATTTTTGGATCGGTATAAGATGGCAGTATCTCATGCTCCTTTTTGTGACATAGAAGATTTCTTTAATTCTGCTCTTAGACATAGGATCAAGCTTCGTCCAAATCAGCATGAATTCTATTTCCCTGAAGATATAATAAGGAATGAATATTCTCTCCAGGAACAAGAAACAAAGAAAGAAAAATGGAGAGTCTATTCAAAAGTTTTGGAGTTTATTAATTGTTTTGACAAAGATTACAGTCCTCTTAGTAATGTTGCAACTAATGTAGATAGGATAAATAAGCTCATGAGTACATTCTTAGAAATAATGGAGGTAATGAATGAAAAGAAACAACATTTTATTGATTCTTTTTCAGATAAAGCAAGAGAAGTTATGAGTAAATTGGGTTTCACCCCTAACATAGGAGTAAGCCCACTAGTTGTGCGAAAGAGGACAGGATATATTGTTATTCGAGATCAGATGCCCATTGTAAACAAAGAAAATCAGGTAATTGAATCTACTAATACTGTCCTTGAAAAAAGACCCCCTGAACCTTCTCCCAAAAGAAGAAAAATAATAAGGGAAGAGGAATCCCATGATGAAGGTTACTCACCTTCCCAAACTCCAATGAGAATTGAGGAAGAGCAGCTCACCAATGAGCAAATTGAACAAATGGAGTCGCAAGGAGGAGTTTTTGTTACTCAAGCAGAAATTGATGAAGGGAACCCCCAGGAGCCTCCTGTGCCAAGTTTTGAATTAACTGTAGCAGATTTTAGAAGAAGGGAATTAGACCCTATTTTGGAACAAGCCAGTCAACAATTTTTGTCTGATAATAGTTTTGTAAAATCTAGGGCTTTCCATCAGTTTGCATGGAGGGAAAACATGCATATTTTTGATTAAAGGTGTAGGAATATGAAAGTAGAGCATCCAGAAATGGATGAAGCCTCCATTCAGAATCAAATAAAGGAAAAAATGATACCAGAATTCTAGAATATAACCCCTGACGAGGGTAGACTGATGGTGAAAAATGCAAATATTTTATTATTGCCCAATATGGATATTGCTAATGCCTTAATTTTTAATTCTGTGTCAAATAATTTAGGATTACAGGATCCAGATAAAAAGAAATTCTTGGGAACAACATTCAGTAATGATCAAGTTGCCCTTGTTATGTGGTCATTAAGAAGAGGATCCAAGAGTACTCCATTATAGCCTGATGATTCAGAGCTAACAGGGAGTATCATTGTGAGGAGGGTCACTGATACTTCAAATGTACAGGTGGCCTACATGAATGTGGATTATTCTAAATTTTCCTTGGCCACTACAGAAAGAGAAGAAAAGGAAATGACTGATTTGCAGGGTAAGTATGAAATAGTGGTGGATGCCTACAATCAAGAAGTAAAAAAGAGAATTGAGCTGGAAAAGAGGGTATCTCAATTGGAGAAGATACTTGGGAAAATAAAGGTGGGAGAATCCAATACACTTAGAATTATGTACCCTTCACAGTCATTTGTTGGATCAACCCCTATCATTGAAATACTTGACACCCCTGAAAGGCCACAATTCTATACTGCAGAGGAATTTGAAGAAGAAAAAATAAAATTGCATCAGTTGCAGATAAAATTGAGAAATCAATATGAAGAAAAGCTAAAGCAGAGTGTAATATATTTGAGGGATAAAATACAATGGTCAACTTTTTATGATCAGTTGACAAGAATTATAACCCTTATGGATGAGTTGAATAAAGAAAAGGATAGACTGACTCCTCTTGCACAGAAATGGAGGGAGAGAAATAATGATATTATAATCATATGTATATTTGCAATCCAAATGCCTTATCATCAAGTTGAGAAGATTTTTGATTTGTTAAATAAGTTAGAGAATTTTGGTGATGAAAGAGATTCTTTACAGAGAAGATTAACAATCTGTTTTTCCAAATATATTGCTGAAAAATTCACCCTATTTTCTTGTGCTTTGTAATTTGTTGATACAATAAAGGAAAAGGAAAAATAGAAAAGGGAGATGGATGAGTTATTCAATGAAAGAATAATAAACATCATGAGTGAGGCTGGTCACTAGTTCTGGGCAAAGACAAATGAAGAGCTAGTAAAAATACAGTTGTCTTATACTACTATGAAGAAAGAATTTGATGATTTAGAAGAAAGTGCAAATTCTTTAATAAAGATACAAAGAGAAGCTCTAAGTTTTGATTGGCCAGATGATGATGTTTTTAATAAATGGAAAAATCAGTTTATGGAACAGATGTCAGGAGACAATGAGGAGGAAGATGTGAAAGTAACAATTACCCTTGTAATTAGTAATGAAGACATGGAAGATCCCCAAATTAAAGTGAGTTTGCAGGTAACTAAAGATGATACATCACTTTCAGACCTCATGGCTATGTACTCTGAAGATGAAGAATGATTGTAAAATCAGATCATATTGTCTTGTCCCAACAACTGAGAAGCATAACAGAAAGGGACCCACCAAGGAATGTTTGTTGTAATTAGCCTTTTTGTTATTTTGTTCTTGTCTTTTTGACATAAGTATAGGTGAGTGCCCCCTTTTTTTTGGAGGGACACCTGTCATTTGTTTTTAGCCTGAAGCTTGTTGCATCTCACACTATTTAAGTGAGATCCCAAGGCTAAAGAAAAGGGTCCGAATTCTTTTTCTTCTAAGTATTGTGCTTAGTCTAGTTTTTGGTCCAAATTTTGAAGGCAAGTTTGTAATGTATTTTTCTATCAAATTTTCTGAAAATACATGAAGATAGAATGAACTGTGTTTCTTTCTTAAGGCTTTTCTGATTTTATTGTAAAAGATATACCATTTTCAAAGGAAATGAATACAAACTATGGATTGTCCCCATATCAATTCTTTCTTAATTTTGTCTCCTTCTCAATACTTAGCTACCTTGATGTTGTATGAGTAAAAGCTTGTACAATTGAATGCAATCTAGTTAGGTTGTATATCCATCTATCATTGATGTTAATTCAATGGATTAAATAAAAGCTTTGATGAATGTGATAAGATTCCTTAAGTATTGAAAAGGATTTTGAATGATAAATTCTGATAAGAATTGCTGATAAAATTTGTTGTAAGGCAACAAATTAGATCTTAGATTTTGCTATAGACTCTGAACCCCAATGGATTAGGCACTGATCAAGTTATTTCAGCTGAAGGAGAAATATCTTACAAATGGTTTTTCAAATGCATCATCAAATCAAATTTTACTTTTATTCCCTGTAGATCTTCAAAGTTGGCCAACACTTGTTTGCATGGAATGTTTTAGCTTCAGTTAGCCATTGTTGTTAAAAACATTTGTAGATCGATAGAAGAATTCTTGGCCATATCTGTTTATGGGATGTATTTATCAAGTTAGTAAAAATTATGTATATGTTCAAGGATCTTGAAATAAGAATCAGAATGAAACTAAGAACAATCCTCACACACTTGTTTCAATTTTGAACCATCCCTGGGTATACACAACCCTAGTTTTGCAGAGCCAAAAGAGTAGAAAACCATCTGTGGTTTTGTGGAAGTTGGTTCCTAGTAATTTGCATATACAATTGTTAATGAGAATTGGCTAATCTTTAGGTTGTGTATGTACTCTTATCCAGGTATTAAGCCTTTTGTCGCTTAGTAGTTTTAGTACCATTTAAAACACCAACAAATTCAAAGAGGATTGAAGGAGAAGTTTCTAGAAGTGATCTATAATATGGGGTAGATTCAAATTAAATCCTACTTAATCTATCCTAACCCTAAATTGGACGATGGAGAATGAATGAAAAAAGATCTTAATTTCCTATTTAAAGGAGTGGCTGGTCAAAAGAAAAGGTTGTCATGTGTGAGAATCTAAGGAAGACAAGGAGTCAAGCGTATTGCTTCATTCAGTGACCTAATTGAGAGTCTACATTGGCATGTTAAGCAAGATGACTCAAGGGTATGGATGCTTGAAGGGTGAACAACCTATCCGAGCTGAAAAGTGTGAAAGCCAAGCATAATGGAGGACTGAATAGAGATCAGTAATCTGCAAATGAAGTTGTAAGTTTTTATTAGATCAAGCCTTACTATTACTCTCTAAAAATTGTAATCAAGCTAGGGTAAATCCTTTGGATGAAGGTTGACCTAACAGTCATTTGTAAATAATTTAACTGGGTGACATTCCAAGTGAATGGTCTAAATTCTTTTAACAAGGCTCACTCCTAATAGGGTGATTGAAATCCTTTAACAAGGTCACATTTAACAGTGTGTATTGCAACCTTTAATAGGGTTTTCCTTTCATAGGGCATCACTTCAAAAGAGTGAAAAATAGTAGCATGTTCCTAATAGTATTTCCCAAATTGGGTTTCCATGTAAATCATTGTGTCAAGTGTGTTGTTGAATCTATTATGTTTCATGTTTATATTTCTGCAAATTGATTTGATAGTAACCTACAAGTTTTTAGGTGATTGCATAATATTATGGATGCATGCATGATGATAAATGTTTTATGGGTTCACTAAGCTATGAAAAGTTCTATTTATACATTTAGACCTTGGATAACTAATTCAAACCCCCTCTTAGTTATTCTAAAGAATTCCAAAAATTGGTATTAGAGCTATCTACTCTAGAGGACTAGTTTGAAGGTACTAGAAGCACAAAGATCAAGATATCAAAAAGAGATGTACCAAAGCTTAATAGAGATAAATTTTTTGCATGGAAAAGTTTGATGAAGCTACACCTTCGAGGACTTAGAGATCATACACAATCTACCATTACTACCAAGAATATTTATCCTACTAGAACCCTAACTATTAAGGATCTAAAAAAGAATAAAGAACAACCAAGCAATGCTAGAGATTTCCTTTGCCCTAAGATATGTTGAATTTGATGATACCAAAAGTCTTGGTAGCGCAAAGAAAATGTGGGATGCTTTACAAAAAACTATGGAGGAGACATGAATGTTTTAAGGTGCAAAGCTGAAAGTCTCAAAGGTATGTTTGATGACCTGAGAATGCAAGAAGATGAGAATATTGCTCAATATGACTCAAGGATAAAAGATGTTGTTAATGCAATAAGAGGAGCTACTAGCACACTAGATGATGATACTATACTAAGAAATTTTTTAAGAACACTATTGCATATATATGTTATTCAATTTTCTACAATACAAGAACTAAGATGTATATTAGGGAATAATCTATCACTTGAAGGTCTAGTAGGTAGGCTCACTTCTTTTGAGCTATCTAACTTTGATAATTACAAACCTAAAAATATTGAATTTTCTTTCAAATCTAAGCTATCATTAAAGGAACCTGATGAAAAGAAGAAAATTAAAAAGTTAAAGTACATGTCCAGTGATAGTGATACATATGAGAATGATATAGATCAACTTGAAGCACTACTAACAAGAAGATTTCACAAAGGTAAAGGCAAGTTCAAAAGTAAATTATCTATCATTTGTTTCAATTGCAATGAGGTTGGGCATATTGCTGCTAGATGTCTAAAGAAGAAGAACTATAGATGTGGCAAAAAGTACAAAAGTAAAAGACATGAAGACAACAAGGATTACAAAGAAAAATGCAAGAAGTCTTGCTATATAGTGTAAGATTTGGTAATGATGCACCATGTTTGATAAAAGGAAAAGGTTCTATCAAACTCACAAAAATAATTTTATATGACAATGCTTACTATGTTGAAGGACTTAACTATAATTTGTTAAGTGTGTAACAACTGAATAATTTAGAATGTAAGGTTGAGTTTGAAAACAAGATTGCTAAGATATATGATACTAATGGAAAACTGATTGGAAATGGTGATCAAACTAGGAATTATCTATTCTATCTTGATATAGAGGATGCTACTTGCCTAATTGTAAAGTTTGAGGATGTATGGCTATGGCACAAAAGGTTATGTCATGTTAATTTTAATAACTTGGTTAGTATCAGTAATATGAGAAAAGTTAGAGGTTTGCCTAAGTTGAAGAAGCCTAATAATGTAATGTGCAAACAATATTAGTTAGGAAAAATGACAAAGTCAAGTTTTAAGAGTAAAAATCATACCTCTAAAGGAATACTAGAGATTGTACATACTAACTTGTGTGGACCAATTGAAGTGCAAAGCTATAAAGGAGATAAGTACATTATGCTACTTTTTGATGATTATTCTAGAATGATGTCAGCCATGTTTCAAAAATAGATATCTGATGCTTTTCAAATGTTTAAGTGGTACTTATCAAGAGTTGAGGAGGAAATAGGTAAAAGTTTGAAATGTTTGAGATCTAAAGAGGAGGAGAATTTACATCAAATGAGTTTGAGATGTCTTGTAATAATAGAATAATCAAAAGAAAGACATCTTCTCCCAGAAACCCTCCACAAAATGGAATTGCTAAAAGGAAGAACAGGTCTATAATGGACTATGCTAGGACACTCATGATGAAGAAAACTCTTGATTTGAAATAGTAGAGAGAAGTTGTAAGTACAACTATCTATACCTTGAACCATGTAAAAGTCAAGAAAGATACTCAATTAACACATTATGAACTATGGTATGGTTACTCACCCAAAGTAAAATATTTTAAGGTATTTGGAAGAAAATGTTGTATTCTCAAAGATTTCAAGAATGGTAAACTAGATGCAAAAAGCGAAGAAGGTATATTCCTAGGTTATTCCACAAGAAGTAAAGCTTATAAGTGTTTAAATACTAACACTAACAAAGTTGTGGAAAGTAAAAATGTGAAATTTGATGAATATATAGAAGTATATGAGACAAAACCTATTAAGGAACCCAAAGAATACAAATCATTTGTATACTTTTATGAAGGTATGCCTCTTGAAGAAGATGCTACAAATCAAGCTACAAACCAAGATCAAGTTTCATTGATTGCCAAGTCACATACTATGAATGTCGAGTTGCATTCAGGAACTAAGCTACATTTTATAGAATGAAGTTGAGACACATTCTGATTCTAAAATTAGTGTATATGAGAGAGATTTTGAACTACATAACAAAGATGTACATAGTGACTCTGATGTGGATAGACCAAATAAAGAAACCAGAGTTGAACTAAGATTGTCCAAATATGTCAAGAGATGTCATCATGCTACACAAATTATTGGTGATAAGGATGCTAGACCAATGGGAAGAAAAAGTTGAAAAATGATACATTCTTGCTGAGCATTAAAAAGCCTAAATTAGTGAGAGATGCCATAGAAGATGTGGATTGGATTAAAGCCATGGAAGAAGAGATTGAACAAATTGAGAAAAATAAGACATAGACTCTAATTCCTAGACTAGAAGACAAAAATGTGATTGACACGAAGTGGATATACATAACTAAGCTAGATGAAAATGGTGAATTCATAAGGAACAAGGCAAGATTACTCTTCAAAGGATATGCGCAAGGAGAAGGAATTAACTATGGAGAAACATTTGCTCCTATTACTAGATTGGAAGGAGTAAGAACTTTGCCTACTTATTCTACATAAAAAGGTTTCAAAGTTTATCAAATGGATGTCAAATCTACATTTTTGAATGACATATTAGAAGAAGAAGTTTAAATAGAATAGCCATAAGGATTTGTTGATGTTAACAGTAAGAACATGGTATCTAGATTACAAAAAGCTTTATATGGTTTGAAACAAGCACCAAGGTAAGTGCACCAAGTTTTTGTGCCAAAAAGATGACATTTTTTTTTCTAGTTTTAAAAAGTGTGTGCGTGCTATAGTGCACATGCACTATGGCTTGGGAAACCCAAGCCATAGCATGTGCACACTATAGCGCATATGCACTATATGAAAACCTAAAAAGATTTATAAATGGGCTACAAACCCACAACCCATCTCATTTACATTTTATTATGCAAAATTTAGAGCTCACAATGTGAACTTGAGTTGAAGAATTAAAGATTTTTACCACCCACCTCCCCAAAATGCCTCCCTGTCATTGAAGTTTGAGATAGAGATCATGTCATATGTTTTCTACTCTTATTTTTGCATTGTTTTATATGTTTTTGCACTATTTTGTAGATTTTTTTCAATTTTTCTTTAAATTTGTTTCTTTATTTAGATTAAAATTGGTTTCCTATTAGGAAATGTGGATAATGAACCACCAAATCTCCAACAAGATCAAAACCAAAACCCTCCACAAAATCTGAATGAAAACCCTCCACAAGATGAGAATCAAAACCCTACACAACAAGAGCAAGAAATTCCACAACCCGCATCGATTGGAAGACCTCACACAAGACAATAAAATAAATGAAATATAAAGAGGGAAAAATGAATTAGAAGCACTCATTGGTAGCTTATGGACAAACCAATCCAATGAGAG
Organism: Cupressus sempervirens; assembly: GCA_028749045.1. NCBI lineage: Eukaryota > Viridiplantae > Streptophyta > Pinopsida > Cupressales > Cupressaceae > Cupressus > Cupressus sempervirens. Next base: position 69,188,595 of record CM053786.1, read on the forward strand.
CACAACTAGCATCCTCCCTTGAGTCCATTATGACCCATGTAGCTTTTGTTAGTGGTCAATTGGATATTTAGCATATTAAGAGGGATGAACAAAAAAGATATTATGCAAACAAATTATCATATCAAGATGTAAAGAAAAAAAAAGAAATACCAAAAGGTAGAATTTGTGCATTGTTTAGAAAACCTAGTGAACAAAATATTATTAGAGAGACAACTAAATGGTTCCCCATCCATTGGTGCATACATGATGGTATTAGAAATAATTTTTGGGATAGATCAAGGATGGTTTTTGATGCCCCTCCCCACAATAATCATGAGGTCACAATGTATTTCTTACATAAATTATATTGTGAATTTGTCCTTGGGGATATCTCCAATTATTTTGATATATTAGAATCTTAGGGTAGACGTGGGGGGTCATCATTTGAGAGGCTGAGGGCATGTTATGACCCTAATGTAGTTAGGGCACCTGTTGTCAAGCCACGGGGTGAGCATGTGCTTATTCCTTTAGTTGTGAAGGAACATGTAGAGACTAGCATTCTAGGGACTATTAATTCTTTGAAGTAGACCCTCATTCATTGCACGAGTCCACTAGTTGAGGAGGAGCCTTCTATGCATCACGATCACATGTGCACATCATGCAAATCCTTATGGATGTTTGATAGTCATGGTGGAGATAGTATGGATGATGGGCTAGTCACTGATCAGTTCTTGAATGAGACATTTTCCATTGACACATAGGTAAATTACAATTATAATAAACTAATTTTATTACATTTAATATTTATAGTGAATGACTAATTAATTACCATGTATTGACATTATTCAAAATTTAGAGTTAGAGTGTTTGCAACCCTAGTAGAGATCCCCCAACCCCATTTATCATCTCGTAAATGAGTCCAAAGGTATCTATCAATTTAATCATTTAAATTAATACATATATTTATTAAGTAATCATATGAAGGATTGAAAAAAAAATTATGCATGTGCATCACTTCTCTACTAGACCATCAACATTCACTAGGCACTCTGAGCCTAGGTTTCATACGAGCTTCATAGAGGTACATTTGTTTCATGTTAATTTAATTTATTTGATTATATTTTTTTCATGTTTCATGTTCCATATAACATGTATTTTATGACATGCAGCTCTTGACATCTAAGACTCCTCCTCATCTTTGGCAATCCATCGATTGTGGAGTTGCTACAGCGATGGCTAGTTTAGAGCCATTGACAGAGGTATGAAAGAATTTTCTTGGTCTTAGATGTTGTTTATAATAGTTAGTATCAAAATTTATAATTATATTTTAAGTGATTATACTGATTGAATTGTTGTAGGGCCTTGTTACACTCGATCATTCACAAGCCTTTGAGGTAGATGTGTAGAATGACTATTTGATGGTGGTAAGAAAATAATTAATTTAGTGTGTACATATATTTGATTTCAATGTATAATAATTATTGATTCATATCTACTTTGTTTGTATCAACTCAAGTTAGACAAGAGCCTAAACAAGAAGACGAGTGAGTGTGTGAGGAAGAACCCATCATCTCCATCATCTCCCTCCACATGATGATCGAAGACCGCTAGGGATTAGTTTCCTTCCCCTTGTGGGAAGGAGAAGATATAGTTGATAGACACACATGTATAGGCATCAGTGGACATATATGTTGGATTTTATGTTAGTGGACAATTTCAATATACATTTGATGTATATATGACATTTTATATTTGATGTATGACATATATTTGATGCATGACATTATTAGACTTATGACATTATTGGTTAATATATGATATGTTTGTTCATGTATGACACTATTGATTATCATAATATATTATATGTTTGTTAATGTATGACATTATTGGTTATCATAATATATTATATGTTCGTTCATGTATGACAATATTGGTTATCATAATATATTATATGTTTGTTCATGTATGACATTTTTGGTTATCATAATATATTAAATGTTCATTCATGTATGACATTATTGGTTATCATAATATGTTATGAGGTTGCATGGGTACTTGTACCCATACCCCTGGTACTCATACCCATGTACCCAAGTACTAGGTACACGTATCCCAAGTACTGACTACTCGATGGAGAGCATCATAGCTAAGGACCTTGGTTGAGATTTTTGAAATATTTTTTTCAGTTTTTTGTTTGTGTATTAACTTGTTGTTTATCAAGCTTAATTCAATACCTAATCAGTTCAAAACTTTGATACAATATTGATTAACAATAAACTTTATCACTATTCAAGCATAAGTTTATCATTTCCAATATGTCATTGTCATATGGATTATGATCTTGTTCATGTTGAAAGTTTTCCTTCTTTGTTATTTGTTTATCAAACTTAATTGAATACCTAATTATTTTGAAACTTTGATATAATATTTATCAACAATAAAATTTATCATTTGCAATATGTCATTGTCATATGATTTATGATCTTCTTTTTCATGTTTAAAGCCTGCCTTCTATGTTATGCATCTAAAAATTTATCACAAATTATTATTAAAAACATATAACAAATCTGAAACTGAAAATAATACATTGTATTTGCAAACTTTATTACTATTCTTGATTTGAAAAATCATTTTCATGACTCATAAATTTAGGTTATCTATAAATATAAAAGTATAATTAAAAACAAAGTTTGACATACCCAAGTACCCCTATCCCCTATTATAAAAAATAGCTATACCTGTACCCGTACCTATACCTGTACCCTAAGTACCCCAAGTACTCCTATCCCTATGCAACCTTGTATATAATATGTGGATCTTGGTGTTTTCTCTATACCTATGTGATCTATAGGATCTCTTTCTACTCAGAACATCCCCTGACCTTGCCCAACCTCCTCACAAAGTTAACTGATCCAAACTTGCAGCATCACTCCCTTACTCTTCTAGGAACATTATCCCTCCAAAGGTTTTATAGGCCTACTAGGGTACCCTGGCACTCCCCAATCCAACCAAGGTTTCCATGATGTCCTAAGGTGTTATTGGAACACTTGTACTATGTTTGAATGGATAACAACAATGGGTTTGTACCTGATTCCAAGATTTCATCACAAAAGGGCTACAAGGAGAGCCCCTAATTAGGCCTCCACCTAGGTTTATAGGGCTAATAACTCCTTTTTATTAGAGTTTCAACACCTCTATCCTTAAGAAAAAATTATACATAGGACCCATGCTCAATCATTTTTAGGTTCTTAGGGTGCCTACAAGTCGTACAACAAAAATAGAAAAATTGAGGGTTTGGTAGGGTTTTCTTGGCTGCCCATTGTCCCCACTTTTAAGAAACCTTCCACAATTCAATAAGGACTCCTCCTCCATAAGTTATAACCTCCTCATACCCCTCTTCAATCCCTTATAAGGGAAATTCTTCATTCTTCAAGCTTTGCTCTTGAGAGCTCTTTCTTTGTTGATAGTCCCTAGCTAGGCATTGCCTAGCTTGCCTAGGGCTTGGTCAAAGAATTCTTTACACTCACTTTCAAGGCCCTTACTTGCATAATATAATAAATTAGGGTCTATAGCCTTGAAATATAGAATACTATGGAATTTCCATAGTGGAGACAAGACTTACAACCCTTTCATGATATACAACTCCAAAACTGGCAATAGATAGGTATCTTTGAAGAAATTTAGAAAACCTTTCAAAAATTGGTCACAAACCATAACTAATGCATGGAAAATGGAAAAAAAAAAAAAAATACAACTACAAAATGCAACAAAATAATAATATCCATGTGATTTTCCTCAAAACAAGATTAAAAACTAGTAAAATCTGTACTAAAACAGTCACAATCTGTTGCATACATTCCAACAGTATAGATTCATACAAGAAATGAGTTGCCAACCCTTGATTAGGGTTCCTCCAAGCATAAATACATTTATACTTAGGTTAGAGATAGGTTTTAGGGCTTTTTCAAATCTTCTTTATGAACTAGGTCTTTAGCATCAATTTGAAAAAGTTGCTCAACAACTTTTTAAAATTGCAAGCAATTTTGGGGCAGTTTTTATTGCTCGGGTAGTCTTGTTTTGACTCACATTTCAAGACCATGGTATGTCTTCCCAAAACATCCTTGGGAGTGAAAATTCACTATCTTGCTTCACCTAAGAATCCCCAAATTCATAATAACATCCCCTCCACAAGGTGGCAGATTTACATAACATTGCATTGTTCATGCACTTTGGCCTTCTAAACAAGTAGTCCACCTTGGAAGGTTATTTTAATGCACACCCATGCCTAAAATGCAATAAAAACTCCTAAATCAACCTTCCCCCACCAAAGAGCTAAGAAGGATACCAACCCAAAGTCAAGGTACCATTCTCAATAGAGACCAACGAGGAAACTTTAAGACCTATCCTAGCTTGGACACACAAGCATGAGCTAAATGCCCTTATTGTATTCACATACTTCTTCAGAGAAGTTCATCACACCAAAAATTATATGGTGAGAGCCTTAAAAGGGTGCTCCTATGCCACCTTCCAAGAGATTCTTCAATATCTTATGAGTGAAAACAATCTTTCAACATCCTATGACTTTATTTTCCCTGCAATAACATGTAATTTGTTGACTTTTAGACAACTCTTCACAAAGGGAAGTGGTTATGTTTCAAACCCATGAAATGACTATTAAGAAAACCAAGAAGATCATTAACATCTTCCACTAACTCCATTCAATGATAACATGTAGCTATATAAGGTTTAATGACTCTCAAAACACTTATTGAGTCGACTTATTAACAAAAACAACAAAAAAAGGAAAATCATTAGGACTAAGGCAATTTGGGTTTATAAGTGACCTCAAGTTCCTTGACCTTATAAAAAAGGATCATCCCTTATTACCATAAAAAAATAACATGTTCAAAATGATCTATATAATCACACCTTTACCTTCTATCATGACTCTCTATCATTGGATGAGATGACATGTCTAGTTGCCATAGTCAAAGATCACTACCCTACGACATTTAGTGACCCTTAGGGATGATTTAGCTTAGCATGCCTGAGAATGTTTGAGTGCTCAATAGGATGGGATGAGCTTGGGGCTAGTTCTTGTAATCACCTAAAAATGGTAATCTAGACTATTAGCCCCCTTTTCAACATTTTGGCTAAATTAATTTAATCATTTACCTAGACAAAATTGCTAATAATCAATTTATTTGATTATAACCTATAGTTTGACTATGCTATCCTAAGTTCATTATTTGATTAAAAGAACATGTCCCCTTTTAATTAAATAAAAGACCCCATTCTTCTAACCCACTTAAAGTGCACACATAAAGTCCTTTTTCTATTTTACAATTAAAAGAAAAGGCTTTGTGACTTTTGTCTTATATGAAAAGTCAACTTATATTCTATTGGTTGACTTGTGTGTGCACATGGATCACTCCTCTTTTTGAATTCCACCGTTGATCATCCACCATCTTCATCTTGATCTCTACTGTCCATATATCTTTAAAAGGGAGAGAGCTTTCCCCCTCAAAGGAGGAATCCATCTTTTGAATATTCTTATGTTGCAGGTTTTCTAACAGGTTTCTTTGGAGCTTTGTGGAGAACTTCTCATTTCTTGTCTCATTCTCTCATTACCATTGCACACTAGTTTAGATTCATACTTACATGCTAGTTTAGTTATTTTATTGTAATGATCTATCTCACATAGTTTAAATAACAGTATTGTAACACTCTCATACATGCTTAGCATAGTTGCATTTTTCATTATCATCTTAGCTTAGTTTCCATAGTTGCATTTCATTCTTGAGGGATTCCTTGAAGATATTTGCACTCTTGCTCTTGTCTCAAAGAACCTCCCGTTGCATGGTTTACTAGCAAGAAGCACATTTCTAAGGCTTGGCTGAGAGCCTTCATGATTGAATACTAGCTTCTTGCACTCCATGGATAGGGAGCTCTAAGTCGTCATTCAAACATTCCCAACTCATGGAATCGTTTGGATAGAATGGTTTAGAGCGTGACACTTTCGAGTGTACATTTTTGGCGCCCACCGTGGGGCTTGAATCAAGTTTCTAGCTCCATTTGCTTTTATTTTTTATCTTTAATTTTTTACAGTAGCATATTGGATCTAATTAAGTGATTTTGTAGGATTATCACTTTGATTTTAAGGCCAACCCATAAGTAGATTGGTTTGAAGACCAAAAATCTAGTTGGTTTAAAGATTTGATCATATCTTTTAAACCGCTTAGATTTTGATTTTGAAATTTTTTTTGTAGGTTTTTTATGTATCCAAAATGTTTCAATCCAATTTTTAGAGAATTTTAAAGTTATTTGAGAAAGTTATAATATTTTCTTTTTTTTTCATAAAAAGTCATTTTTGGTCTCACATCAGCGTCTTTTCAAAAAAACTTACATTTTAAGAAAGGGTTTTCAATTATAATGGGGGTTCTTTCTTTGTGTTTTGAATTTTGAGTTAGTATTAAGGATCAAAAACTCAATTTGATAAATTTAGCCTATTTTGACAAAATCGATCTTTAGAGCGCAAATAAAGAGATTTTTTTAAATTTCTTGCATTTTTGGAAAGCTCTCTGATTTTGAATAGGGGTATCTTCTTTTCATTTTTATTTTTGGATATGAAATCATAGCAAACAAGTCCAATCTTGTTGACTAGGTCAAAATCAAAGAGTAAAAATGAGAGCATTTGTGATTAACTTGCACTTTCTTTGCATGCACTTGGTTGGAAGATAAATTGGATTTTTGAGGCAACTCACCAATTTTTATTGCATATTTTTATGTTATTTCACACTAACTTTTGGTGCTAAAAAGTTGTGATTACAGGTTGCCATCCTTATGAAAAAAAATTGAAACATTGCATAAAAAGAACCCATGTAAAAGCTTCAAATGTGCAAGGGCTACTAACATTGTTTGCAAGGCTGCCCAAAGCATAAAAACCCAAAAAAAAAAATATATATTGTTTTTTTTTTTGTTTTCATATGTGTCATTGACTAATTATTTATTCTCCATAGGCACATAAAACTTGTGATTGGAGTCTTTTGGTAATAGGAGAGTATGCTCTTCACCCTTGTGGTGAATCAGAAATCTTGACTTGCCATTTGGTTTCAAAAGCAAGGGGTAACTGAATCTTCTTGGCATGTTTGGGAGAAAATGATTGGAATAGGAGAGTATGCTCTTCACCCTTGTGGTGAACTAGAAATCTTGACTTCCAAAAGTTGACCCACTTTGTGTAGTTAGAATCCTTTAGAGGGCCTGCTCTCGAACAACCTGAGAGGAATGACCCAAGTGGGGACAAGCTGATTACCTAGCTCTTCCAACCCACTATAAACTCAAGGCTACCAAGGACATAAAACTTTGGTAGATGTGGTGTTTGTCTTCGCCTAGTGTGATCGCTTATGAGATTTCGACCATAGGGAGATCACTAGGCAAGAATTCTTAAAGTACTCTTGTGGTCGCAAGATCGGTTACTCATCACAAGGTGAGGTGTCCCATAATTGGGAGCAAGAGGAACACTATGAACAGAAGCCCTATCTAAAAACCCTAAGTTAGTAACTACCTTTTTTAGCCACTCAACTTCTTGGTGCAAGGATCGATCCTAGTGGACTACCCGGATCACCCCAAGATTTTACACTCACCATATGTGTTCCCTTGGTTGTGCTTATGGCACTTCCATGACAAAGCCAATATCTCTTGTGGGAAACCACTTGGTGTGAGGCAAAGGAGCATCAATTGTGGGCCAAGTTGTTGAGTAATGAACCATGACTTTTAGGTAGATATTTCTTGATGTGTTCTCGAATGTGCTAGACCTATGAAATTTTTTTGAACATACACATGACGATAGTTCTAGGGATTTCTTTTAAGACGTCACATATTCTTGTATCATGCAAGGTTGCTTTGTCCCTTGCTTGATTTTTTGAAGACTACTCCATGTGTCACTATCTTGCTTGGAAAGAAATTGCTTTTGAACATCAAACTTTCTATGCTATCAACTATTGTCAAACTTTGTCAACCAAGTCAAAACATCAAGTCTTAACATTTTTCTTGTGTTGCTTGCTAAAGGGAGTCTCATAATTTTACTTTTCTTTTATATGTCTCTAGTGCTTGAACATGCTTAAAGTGACTCTTTGGTCTTAGTGCTCATGGTCTTCGTATCTTCATGGTCTATGTTTTCTTGATAGTTATCTTTTTGCTGAAATGGTTACCTTGATTTCTTGACAACACTCTTGGGTTGGGAAAGTTGTTCACTTGTCACCCTGCTTGCTCTATCTATTTGGCTATTTGGGAATCTTGCCTAGCTATTGACCTGAGTCATTCATGTCGTAAGTTTCTTGGACATATTATTTGACAAGTCGCTTTAATCTCTCTCTACTATCTTGGCAAGTGAACACTCTACCTCCTATAGTTTCAACATCAAGTTATCTTGTAGGCTCTTTTATGCTTGGCTTTGCATCTAAAACTATGGGATCTAAACCTTGTGCTACCAAACTTCAACCGAATCTAGATGATCATGATATCCTCCATGTCACTAAAGAGTTTCAAGATCTATATGTGCAATAAAAAGAACTAGAAGAGACAAATGATCTTTCTTGCCTTCATCTATCTAAGCGCATGACAGAAATGAAGTCTAAACTTGAGAAAAGGTTAGAGGAGCAGATTGCATCATTACATGAATCTTCTTTAAGATCTTTACATGCATGTGAGTCACCTTCTTTGAGGTCATCCTCTTATTGTAGGTCTACATGCTCTACTTCAGGACATCAAATGTCTTCATCTTCTAGATCTACAGACCTCTTTAGAAAACAAGCAAGTGATACCTCCTTTGAGCCTATGCCAAAATTTCATGATGGACCTATCTTTGACCAAGCTAATGATGAAGACATGGATGCATACCATTCACTTGAGAAACAACAAAAGGACTCTAGACATACTTCTAATAGAACTTTTGCTCCCTTGGAAGATTCTTATGATGACACATTACAAAAACTTCTTGGCAATAAGATCATCATGTTACCTAAGTCTAGCTCATATGGAAACCCATTCTTGGATATCTATTGTGCTTATCATCAACATAATGAGCATAGTACTTCGGATTGCATTGAGCTAAAACATAAAATCCAAGATCTTATTGATAATGGAATTATTAATACCTCTAATTATTCATGTGATGAGGATACTTTTCTTGAGAAAGATCATATTAATGAACCTATGTCTAGTGATGGTTTCCTTGATACCTCCACTTCTTCCAACACTCGTGCATCTCCCAACACTTCAAAGCTTTCCAACATGCCTCCATCAAATAAAGAACCTAATGCTTTCCACATTGACTACGTGTATCCTCAAGGGCTACCTCTAAAAGAAACTCAAGCTAACCTTCACTTGGCTGCAAACCTTTTCCATGCTACTAATCCTAAATATCCTCAACCTTTATGCACTACTATACCTAATCCAAGTACTACTCCATTCACTCTTCATTCTCCCTTGTCCTTAGAAGTGGCTCCATGTCAAGAGGACTCTCAAAAATAAAAAGCTATAAATGTCAAGAAACATCAAGATCAAGCACCCTTTCATCTCTTTCAAGATTTTTCCCCTCCATATCCTAAATCTTGTCCACTTACTAAGTATGATGAAGATACCACTTCCATTATCCCCCTTGAGCTTACTGAAAATTATGAGAAAATTTCTCTTCCTATGCTATCCAAGGCTACTTGTCAAGATCAAAGCATTGCCTCATGTTCTACTTCTCCACATCCACTTCAAAATTGTGCTCAAGCTTCAAGTGCTTCTATTAAAAATGATGTTCCTATCAAAGGTACTTATGAGTCTATTGATGGCTTTGACCATGTTGCTCATTCTAAAGATGTTGATATCCCTTCCCATTATCCCTTTGTATCTTCTAAATCTATCCTTGGTCCTTATCCATCTAAGCTAAAGCATTCAAACCTTCCATCCATATTGGGGCCTTATGTTCCTCCATCTCCTACATTCACTCATAGCTCATTCCCTAGCTCTCCTATAATACCTCAATATCAACAAAGACACTCATCCTTGATGACTTTTCACCCATCTATCCATCTAAACCAGTGTTATCAGCCTTATTCATCCACAAATCCCAAGTCCTTTGGAAGTGAGAATAAACATAAGAATCCATTGAAAAAGAAAGATCACTATGTCCCAACTAATCGAAATGTGAATGCTAAGAAGGAGAATGCACAAAAGAGACCACAAATGTCCACTATTAAAAAAGCTAAATCAAAGAAAATATGGGTTCCTAAACCCATTATTGAAGAAATGTGTTTGGAAGTATCCAAAGGAAAATCTAAAGCTATATGGATTCCCAAGTCTCTTTTAGAAGACTTGAATATTGAAAATACTTCAAAGTTGACATTCAAGCTTCCAAAGGCTTCCATTCCATATTCTTCCAAAAATCTTCCTAAAAATATTCCAAAGCCTTCCACTCCACGTTTTTCCAAATCTTTTCTACCACCTCATACATCTAAATCTCAAGCTATTTCGTCCATGATTCCTCCATCGTTCCAATACCATTCAAGGTGTGTGTCAATGTTGATCTTGTCCAATATTTCAACTACCCTCATGAAATCCTCTAAATCTTACACTTACTTTCTATACATGAACTATTATCCTCCATATACTCTTCCTACTACCATTTCTCTTTCATCACCCTATCAACATCTTTGAGCATACCTTTCTTTGGGCTTGGCTTATCATGACTTGTCTTTCTTATAGGAGCACTATCTACATTCAAATAGCTTGAGCTCTTTCTAAAAATTCAAAAAAAAAAATGAAGAAAAAATAGAAAAAATGAAAAAAAATGAAAATGTACCTTAGTGAAAACCACATCTTGTGGCACCTTGGTAGAAAAAGTAAAGAGAAATAAATTTATCCTATGGTGAAAACTACTTCTTGTGGCACCTTGGATAAGTACCATGATGAAAACTTGGCAAATAGGAATCATGCATAATTCTTTCATAATCCATCTATCCCCTCTTCTCTCTTTGATCTTGACAATGTTGAGCTAGCTTTGCATATTGGCTATCTTATCCATGAGATTCTCTATTTGTGCTTTCTCATCCCCTCATAGCCTCCATCTTGAGCTTTATTTTTATTTCTCTATCCCATTGCTATCCTATCTATTTGACCCTTGGGCTTGATCATAATAAATGAAACATGGTTCTCATAGGTCTCTTGACATGGCTACTCTTTTGGATTGCACGCTTTCATGCTATCTTACTCATTAGCTTCCATCACTTATCTTATATGCTATCACACTTGTTGGCTTCACCACTTATCCTACATGCTATCTTTCTCATTACTTCCATTGCTTATCCAAAACATGCTTCATATGACTATTTCACCTCTTTCCCTAGCTTGGGTACTCTTGAGGAGTCAATCCTTGAGGATCACTTTCACTTGCTTCATACTCCTTTTTCATCCATCTTTTCTTATCCATTGGCTCATTGCTTCATCATATCCTATACCTTTCTAGACATTGGGAGAAAATGATGTGATCTTGCTTGAGAACTAGTGATATCTAAAACCTTCTAAAAAATTCCAAAAAAAATCATATATGATGCTGAAAAAATCCTAAAAACTAGAAAATGTATTGAAAAAAAGATCTTCTTAGTGAAAACCTAGCAATAGGCACTTTGATGTATCACCAAAAAAATAAAAAATATTCAAAAATACAAAAAAAAATTGAAAAGAGTCCTGAAAAATTTTGTCAAGTGGTGAAAACTTGGAAACAGGCACTATTTGAAACCCTCGCACCTATGTCTATCAGTCTCAATCATCCACTTTACTACACATTTCCTGGCTTGGAATTTTTTCTTTTCCTCGTCTCAGGGGCATAGCTACTTAGCCTTTTGAGGATTCTTGTGCATTAGGGTTTTTTTGACAACTCGCAAAATAGTGTTTCTCAACACTACCCCCACCCACTTTGACATCAAGTGTTTCTCAACACTTTTCAGATAGTTTACCTATAGTCTCCGATGTCACAATATTTCTCACTATCAGAATCAAGTCTTGAAGAAATGGCCAAATGACTTACACACACACACTTTAACACTTAAATGACTGAATTATGCTGACCTTTATCTACTTTGTGTGTTGTCTATGATGATTTCTTTGCCATGTGTTCCCTCCCTAATAGTCTTTTGAGGATGTCATTGACCAAAAGACTGGGGGCATGGGACATATTTTTTGATTTTTGCTTGTGGGTATACTTTGTTTATCTATAGTGTTGTAAGCATGTATGCTTGTCCTATTCAACATTTTGACTTACAAATGTATCATCCTTGACTGTTTTGCAAGACTGCACTCAGGGTTTATCCTAGCGCTTATGCCTTGATACAGGTGTAATCTTGCTAAATTAAACTTAGGGAATCTAATCGTATAGTTATCTTGACTTACATGTCTCTGATGCTTAGATTGGATTTCCATATACCTATCTGATATCGATCATATTCATATCCTCATAGTTATACTAGTGATGGTTGTATGATCTCATGATGTCCCTAATAACTGCTCAATGATGAAATTAAGAGTCTAAATGTTATGCGCTTTGTGCTGGTAAACCACATTGCATATCAGCTTGCATTTTAGGTTCATTTTCTAGCTTAGTCTTGCATTATTGCATATGGGGAGAGCTCTCTCTTCATCTTTTCGCAAACATATCAGCTAACTCCTTTCATATATTTCTTTACTTTCTTCTTGTTCATGTCTTTTCACCTTCTTAATCTTTCGCTTCATCTCTTTTCTATCTTATCATCACATTATATAAATTTTTGACCTCTTAAATAATTTTGACATCTTGGATTCATTTTCGAGATCGAAATCCAAATCTGAGTTCATCTTGATGGTCAAAATTGTCTTTTAAAATTCTACTTTCTTCTGAGCAGTTAGCTAACCTTTTGAGGTCTAATCTCTGAATCATCACTGGGGCATCTTCATTTCTTCATGTCTTCATCATTTCCATACTTCATATCTACTTCAATTCACTGTTTCATGTCTAAAATCACCTTTCTACTTGTTTCGACCTAATTTTTATGCTACATCCTTCAAGGTCAACTCTAGTCAAATTGGGGCATTTTATCAATTTCTTTTATAGTCATTCTTGGGTTCTAATCATCTATCTGTCATCTTGGACATTGCTATATTCTAATTTTCTCATGTCTAGCCATTTTTTGCATCCCCTTACCTCATTTCAATTTTGATACTCTATCACTGATTGCTACAACTATCTATTTCTTAAGAGCATTTGTTTGATCTTCTCACTTGTTCTTGATCTATCTACTTTGCTAAGTGTTACCATTCTTCTTGAATTCTAACATCATCTTCCTAGTGTTCAGTACTACCACTATCAGGCTGTACATTTAGAACTTGCTATCTTTTTCTACATTTTGTTCTTCAAAATCAAATATCTATATCTATCACCGCCTACTTGGCTTTCTATTTTCTTTGACATAATGTGTTCTCAAATCGATCATGCATTAGTCAAAGAGGGGCAAATGTAATCACCTAAAAATGGTCATCTAGACTATTAGCTCCCTTTTCAACATTTTGGCTAAATTAATTTAATCATTTACCTAGACCAAATTGCTAATAATCAATTTATTTGATTATAACCTATAGTTTGACTATGCTATCCTAAGGTCATTATTTGATTAAAAGAACATGTCCCCTTTTAATTAAATAAAAGACCCCATTCTTCTAACCCACTTAAAGTGCACACATAAAGTCCTTTTTCTATTTTACAATTAAAAGAAAAGGCTTTGTGACTTTTATCTTATATGACAAGTCAACTTATATTCTATTGGTTGACTTGTGTGTGCACATGGATCACTCCTCTTTTTGAATTCCACCATTGATCATCCACCATCTTCATCTTGATCTCTACTGTCCATATATCTTTAAAAGGGAGAAAGCTTTCCCCCTCAAAGGAGGAATCCATCTTTTGAATATTGTTATGCTGTAGGTTTTCTAACAGGTTTCTTTGGAGCTTTGTGGAGAACTTCTCATTTCTTGTCTCATTCTCTCATTACCATTGCACACTAGTTTAGAGTCATACTTACATGCTAGTTTAGTTATTTTATTGTAATGATCTATCTCACATAGTTTAAATAACAGTATTGTAACACTCTCATACATGCTTAGCATAGTTACATTTTGCATTATCATCTTAGCTTAGTTTCCATAGTTGCATTGCATTCTTGAGGGATTCCTTGAAGATATTTGCACTCTTGCTCTTGTCTCAAAGAACCTCCCGTTGCATGGTTTACTAGCAAGAAGCACATTTCTAAGGCTTGGTTGAGAGCCTTCATGATTGAATACTAGCTTCTTGCACTCCGTGGATAGGGAGCTCTAAGCCGACATTCAAACATTCCCAACTCATGGAATCATTTGGATAGAATGGTTTAGAGTGTGACACTTTCGAGTGTACAGTTCTTACCTAGCCACCTAAAGCTAACAAAAAAAATAGTTCAATCCCAAGACAAAAGGTGAGAGAGATTTGGTAGTTGGCAACTTTTTACTGGCCAACACTACAAGTTTTAGCATCACCTAAGATGGCATTGCAAAATCAAAACAAAGTAAGATCATAAAAAAAGTGAAAGAGATTATTGTAGGTCTCTGCAACATGGTCCTATAAGACCTAGAATCACATCCATACCTTTCACGTGCTTCAAGATATGCCCCACCAAAGATAGTTTCCCTATGGCTTTTAGTGACCCTTAGGGATGTTTCAGTTTGGTGTGCTCGAGAATGTTCAAGCACTCAATAGGATGGGATGAGCTTGGGGCTAGGGTTTACCTAGCTACCTAGAGCTAATAGAATAGATAATTTGATCCCACGACAAATGGTGAAAGAGATTTGGCAGTTGCCATCATTGAACTAGCCAACACTACAAGTTTTAGCATCACCTGAGATGGCGTCACAAAATCAAAATGGAGTAAGATCTTGAAAAAGAGAGAGGTTATTGTAAGTCTCTGTAACATGGTCCTATAGGACCTAGAATCACATCCATACGTCACATGAGCTATGAGATATGCCCCATCTAAAATTGCTGCCCTATGGCATTTAGTAACCCTTAGGGATGTTTTGGTTTAGCATGCCCAAGAACATTTCAGCACTCAACAGGATGAGACAAGCTTGGAGCTAGGGTTTACCTACCCACTTAGAGCTAACATAATAGATAGTTTGATCCCATGATGAATGGTGAGGGAGATTTGGTAGTTGGCAACTTTGTACTGGAAAACACTATAAGTTTCAACATCAGCTGAGATGGCATTGCAAAATCAAAAAATATTAAGATCTCCTAAGTGTGAGAGAAATTATTGTAGGTCTTTGAAACATGGTCCTATAGGATCTAGAATCACATCCATACCTCACATAAGGTCTAAGATATGCGTCATCAAAGATCGTTTCCCTATGTAGTGACCCTTAAGAACATTTCAGTGTGGCATACCTGAGAACATTCAAACACTCAATAGGATGGGATAAGCTTGAGGCTAGGGTTTACCTAGCCAGCTAGAGCTAACAGAATAGACAGTTCAATCCCATGACAAATAGTGAGGGAGATTTGGCAGTTGGCAATGTTGTACTAGCCAACACTACAAGTCTCAGCATCACCCAAGATGGCATCGTAAAATCAAAATGGAGTAATATCTCCAAAAAGTGAGAGATTTTATTGTAGGTCTCTACAACACAGTCCTATAGGACCTAGAATTGCATCCATACCTTGTAGGAGCTTCGAGATATGCCTCATCAAAGATCGCTACCCTATGACATTTAGTGACCCTTAGGGACATTTCGGTTTGGCTTGCCCGAGAATTTTTGAGTTCTCAATGAGATGGGGTAAGCTTGGGGATAGGCTTTACCCAATCAACAAGAGCTAACATAAAAGAAATTTTGATCCATGATGAATGGTGAGGGGGATTTGATAGTTGGCAAGTATGTACTAGCCAACACTACAAGTTTCAGCATCACCTAAGATGGCATCACAAAATCAAAACAGAATAAGATGACCAAAAAGTAAGAGAGGTTATTGTAGGTCTCTACAACATGGTCCTATAGGACCTAGAATCACATCCATACCTTGCACGATCTCTGAGATATGCCCCATCAAATATTTCTACCCTTTAGCATTTAGTAACCCTTAGGGATGTTTCAGTTCAGCATGCCCGAGAAATTTTGATCTCTCAAAGGGATAGAATGAGCTTGGGGCTAGGGTTTATCTAGCTACTCAAAGCTAACCGAATAGATATTTTAATCCCATGACAAATATTGAGGGAGATTTGGTAGTTGGCATCTTTGTACTAGCCAAAACTATGATTTTTAACATCACTCAAGATGGTGTCACAAAATCAAAATAGAGTAACATCTCCAAAAAGAGAGAGAGGTTATTGTAGGTCTCTAAAAAATGGTCCTATAGGACCTAGAATCACATCCATACCTTGCATGAGCTCCGAGGTATCCCTCATCGAACATCGCTGTCCTATGGCATTTAGTGACCCTTAGGGACATTTCAATTCACCGTGCTCAAGAATGTTTGAGTTGTCAATGAGATGGGGTGAGCTTGGGGCTAGGGTATACCTAGCCACCCAGAGCTAATATAATAGATAGTTTAATCCCATGATGAATGGTGAGGAAGGTTTAGCAGTTGGCAACTTTATACTAGCCAACACTACGAGTTTTAGCATCACCCAAGATGGCATCGCAAAATCAATATGGAGTAAAATCTTCACAAAATAAGAGTATTTATTTTAGGTCTCTATAATAGGACCTAGAACCGCATCCATACCTCACAAAGCTCTGACATATGCCCCATCAATGATTGCTACCCTGTGGCATTTAGCGACCCTTAGGGATGTTTCAGTTTGATGAGCCCCAGAATATTCAAGTGCTCAATAGGATGGGATGAGATTGGGGCTAGTATTTACCCAACAACTTAGAGCTAATAAAATAGATAGTTCAATCTCATGACAAACGGTGAGGGAGATTTGGCAGTTGGCAACTTTATACTAGCCAATAGTACGAGTTTTAGCATCACCCAAGATGGTATCCCAAAATCAAAATGGAGTAAGATCTCCTAAAATTGAGAGAGGTTATTGTAGGTCTCTACACCATGGTCCTATAGGACCTAGAATCACATCTATAACTTGCATGAGCTCCAAGATATGCACTGTCAAAGATCGCTGCCCTATGGCATTTAGTGACCCTTAGGGATGTTTCGGTTTGATGTGCCTGAGAACGTTTGAGTACCCAATAGGATAACACAAGCTTGGGTCTAGGGTTTACCCAACCACTTGAAGCTAAGGAATAGACAATTTAATCCCACAATGAATGGTGAGAGAGATTTGACAGTTGGCAACTTTGTACTAGCCAATACGATGAGTTTCAGCATCACCCGAGATGGTGTCACAAAATCAAAATGAAGTAAGATCTCCAAAAAGAGAGAGAGGTTATTATAGGTCTCCAAAACATGATCCTATAGGACCTATAATAACATCCATACCTTGCACGAGCTCTGAGATATACCTTATCAAAGATCACTGCCCTTATGGCATTTAGTGACCCTTAGGGATGTTTCAGTTTGGCGTGCTTGAGAACATTCAAGCATTCAATGGGATGGGATGAGCTTGGGGCTAGGGTTTATCTAGCCACTTAGAGCTAATAGAATAGATAGTTCGATCCCACAATGAATGGTGAGGAAGATTTGGTAGTTAGCAACTTTGTACTAGCCAACACTATGAGTTTCAGCATCACTTGAGATGGCATTGCAAAATCAAAATGGAGTAAGATCTCCAAAAAGTGAGAGAGGTTATTGTAGGTCTCCATAACATGGTTTTATAGGACCTAGAATTGCATCCATACCTTGCATGAGCTCTAAGATATGCCTTATTAGAGATCATTTCCCTATGGCATTTAGTGACCCTTAGGGATGTTTTAGTTTGACGTGCCCAAGAATGTTTGGGTGCTCAACAAGATAGGAAAAATTTGGGGCTAGGATTTACCTAGACATGTGAAGCTAACATAATAGAGAATTCAATCCCACAATGAATGGCGAGAGAGATTTGGCAGTTGGCAACTTTGTATTGGCCAACACTACAAGTTTTATCATCATCCGAGATGGCATCACAAAATCAAAAAAAAGAAAGATCAACTAATAGTGAGAGAGGTTATTGTAGGTCTCCACAATATAGTCCTATAGGATCTAGAATCTCATCCATACCTTGCACAAGCTCTAAGATATGTCCTTTCAAAGATTCCTACCCTATGGCATTTAGTGACCCTTAGGGACGTATCAGTTTGGCATGCATGAGAACATTTGAGCACTCAATAGGATAGAATGACCTTGGGGCTAGGGTTTACCTAGCTACCTAGAGCTAACAATATAGATAGTTAAATCCCATGATGAATAGTGAGGGAGATTTAGTAGTTGGCAACTTTGTACTGGCCAACACTATGAGTTTCACCATCACTCGAGATGGCATCACAAAATCAAAATGGAGTAAGATCTCCAAAAAGTAAGAGATATTATTGTAGGTCTCTGTAACATAGCCATATAGGACCTAGAATCACATCTATACCTTGCATGAGCTCTAAGATATGCCTCGTCAAAGATGTTGCCCTATGGCATTTGGTGACCCTTAGGAACTTTTTATTTTGGCTTGCCCGAGAACGTTTAAGTGCTCAATGGGATAGGATGAGCTTGGGGCTAGGGTTTACTTGGCCACTTGAAGCTAACAGAATAGACAGTTTGATCCCATGACAAATGGTGAGGGAGATTTGGCAGTTGACAACTTTGTACTGGCCAACACTACGAGTTTCAACATCACCCAATATGGCGTCACAAAATAAAAATGGATTAAGATCTCCTCAAAGTGAGAGAGTTTATTGTAGGTCTCCACAACATGGTTCTATAAGACATAGAATTGCATCCATACCTTGCATGAGCTATGAGATATGCCCCATCAAAGCTTGATGCCCTATGGCATTTAGTGAGCCTTAGGGACATTTTGGTACAACATGTTTGAGAACATTCGAGCACTCAAAAAGATGGGATGAGCTTGGGGATAGGGTTTACCTAACCACCCAAAGCTAACAGAATAGATAATTCGATCCCATGATGAATAGTGAGAAAGATTTGGTAGTTGGCAACTTTGTACTAGCCAACACTACGAGTTTCAACATCACCCGAGATGGTGTTGCAAAATAAAAATAGAGTAATATGTCCAAAATGTGAGAGAATTTATTGTAGGTCTCCGCAACATAGTCCTGTAGGACCTAGAATCACATCCATACATCACACGAGCTTTGAGATATGCCCCATCAAAGATTGCTGCCCTATGGCATTTAGTGACCCTTTGGGATTTTTTAGTTTGGCATGCCCAAGAAAATTCGAGTGCTCAACAAGATAGGACAAGCTTGGGCCTAGGGTTTACTTGGCCACTCGGAGCTAACAAAATAGACATTTTGATCCCATGATGAATGGTGAGAGAGATTTGGCAATTGACAAATTTGTACTGGCCAACACTACAAGTTTTAGCATCACCTGAGATGGCATCACAAAATCAAAATGAAGATAACCAAAAAAGTGAGAGAGGTTATTGTAGGTCTCTACAACACGATCCTATAGGACTTAGAATTGCATCCATACCTTGAACAAGCTTTGAGATATGTACCATCAAAGATTTTTTCCCTATGGCTTTTAGTGACCCTTAGGGACATTTTGGTTCGGCATGCCCAAGAATGTTTGAGCACTCAATGAGATAGGATGTGCTTGTGGCTAGGTTTTACCAAGCTACCCAAAGCTAATAGAATAGACAGTTCGATCCCATGATGAATGGTGAGGAAGATTTGGCAGTTGGCATCATTGTACTAGCCAACACTATGAGTTTCAACATCACACAAGATAGCATTGCAAAATCAAAATGGAGTAAGATCTCCAAAAAGAGGGAGAGATTATTGTAGGTCTTTGTAGCATGATCTTATAGGACTGAAATTGAATCCATACCTCACATAAGCTCAAAGATATGCCCTGTCAAAGATCATTGCCTTATGGCATTTAGTGACTCTTATGGATGTTTTGGTTCATTGTTCCTAAGAATGTTTGAGCACTCAATAGGATAGGAAAAGCTTGGGGCTAGGGTTTACCTGACCACCTAGAGCTAACAGAATAGACAATTTAATTCCACAACGAACAGTGAGGGAGATATGGCAATTGGAAACTTTGTATTGGCCAACACTATGAATTTCAACATCACTCGAAATGGTGTTACAAAATCAAAATGGAGTAAGATCTCCAAAAAGTGAGAGAGGTTATTGTACATCTCAACAACACAGTCCTATAGAACCTAGAATCCCATCCATACCTCACACGAGCTCTAAGATATGCCCTATCAAAGATTGCTGCCCTATGGAATTTAGTGACCCTTAAGGACATTTTAGTTCGGTGTGCCCAAGAATGTTTGAGTGCTCAACAGGATGGGACAAGCTTGGGGCTAGGGTTTACCTAACTAGCTAGAGCTAATAGAACATACAATTTGATCCCATAATGAAGGGTGAGAGAGATTTTGCAAGTTGCAACTTTGTACAGGCACCCACTATGAGTTTCAACATCACTTGAGATGGCATCACAAAATTAAAGTGGAGTAAGATCTCCAAAAAGTGAGAGAGTTTATTGTAGTTCTCTACAACACAGTCCTATAGGACATAGAATTGCATCCATACCTCACATGAGCTCTGAGATATGCCCCATCAAAGATCGTTGCCCTATGGCATTTAGTGACCCTTAGGGACATTTTAGTTTGGCGTACTTGAGAACATTCGAATGCTCAAGAGGATGGGATAAGCTTGGGGCTAGGGTCTACCCAGCTGCCTGGAGCTAATGGAATAGACAATTCAATCCCATGACAAATGGTGAGGGAGATTTTGTAGTTGACAACTTTGTACTAGCCAACACTATGAGTTTTAGCATCACCCGAGATGGCATCACAAAATCAAAATGAAGTAAGATCTTTAAAAAAAAAGAAAAATTATTGTAGGTCTCCATAACATGGTCTTATAGGACTTAGAATTGCATCCATACCTTGCACAAGCTCTAAGATATGCCCCATCAAAGATTACTGCCTTATGGCATTTAATGACCCTTAGGGATGTTTAAGTTTGGCATGCGTAAGAATTTTCAAGTGCTCAACAGGATAAGATGAGCTTGGGGCTAGGGTTTACCCAACCACCTAGAGCTAATGGAATAGACAGTTTGATCCCACGATAAATGGTGAGGGAGATTTGGTAGTTGGCAACTTTGTACTGGCCCACACTATGAGTTTCAACATCACCTGAGATGGCATTGTAAAATAAAAATAAAATAAGATCTCCAAAAAAGTGAGAGAGGTTATTGTAGGTCTCTGCAACACGGTCCTATAGAACCTAGAATCACATCCATACCTCACACGAGCTTCAAGATATGCCTTATCAAAGGTCGCTGCCCTATAGCATTTAGTGATCCTTAGGGATGTTTTGGTTTGGCATGCTCGAGAATATTTGAGTGCTCAATAGGACTAGAAAACCTTGGGGCTAGGGTTTAACCAACCACCTAGAGCTAACAGAATAGATAGTTCAATCCCATGATGAACAGTGAGGGAGATTTGGTAGTTGGAAACTTTGTACTAGCCAACACTATGAGTTTCATCATCATCGATCAAAGATCACTGAGATGGCATCGCAAAATAAAAATGGAGTAAGATCTCCAAAAATTGAGAGAGTTTTTTTTAGGTCTCTACAACATAGTCCTATAGGATCTAGAATCGCATCCATACCTCACACGAGCTCCGAGATATGCCCTGTCAAAGATCGTTACCCTATTACATTTAGTGACCCTTAGGGATGTTTTGGTTTGGTGTGCTTGAGAACATTCAACTGCTCAAGAAGACAAGATAAGATTAGGACTAGGGTTTACCCAACCACCCAAAGCTAGAGTTAGTGCAAGAAGTTGAGTCTCACTTTTGGCCAAAAAGTGGAAGTGTTTTTCTTGTTTTTGAAATATTTTGTCAATTGATGCCAAAATTTGAGGTATTTAGATATTAAATATTTAAAAACTCCATAAATAAAAATTGTAGTGCCCGAGATCTTATTTTTGAATATGTAATTTATTTGTATACCCATATGATAGATTTTTTTTTTCTATGGATCTTTAAAAATCACTTTTTCAAAATGCTTGTTTCATGACCATACCATGCTCATGTATGAACACCATACTTTGACACAACTAAATGAATTTTTAGTAATCCTTTTAAACAGAGTTACCTTACACACCAAAGATTGATGAGAATATTTTTCTTGAATTTTTCAATGAATATTTTTTATTATTAATTTTTAATTGGCTATAAAGGTAAATTTTAAACCCTCTCATGTATGGACACCATAATTTGATCAAAATTTCACTTGTTTCAATTTTTTTAACTTCAAAAAAATTGAATGTAGATTGATGACATATTAATTAATTTAAGAAAAAGTATAAAATTAAAAAGTTATTAAAGCTTTAGTGAACATTGCTATTTTTCATTTAAGTACCACCTTTCATTAAAAAATAATACAAAAATAGTAAATAAAATCATAACAATATAAAATTTATATTTTTAAAATTAGGATAGTGAGAGCTCTAAAGGTTTTTTGTTTTGTTAAAAAAATTTGATCAAGAAGACCCTCTAAAAATTATGGCAAGGCATGAATTTGTCAGTTCAATGTCTTAGCCAAATCTTGAGAGGCAAGGCATAGGCTTGGTCTCACCAAGCCTGTCACAAACCAAAATCTAAGGCAGGAAAAAAAATCCTACCTCATGTTTTAAGAAATGGGAACCCATTATTTGAATTTCAAAAAATGGGTATCCGTTTTGAAAAACTAAAAGCGGCATGTAAAATCGCCTTTTAACCTATTTTTTACTTTTAAAAAATGGGTGCCTATTTTCTAAATTTGGGTCAGGTGCCCGAACCGAAAATAGGTGCCCATTTTTTAAAATTAGGTAACCATTTCTAAGAGGTCTCATTCTATGGATTTTACTTCCATGGAATTGCAACCCAACTTTGTGCATTCACCCACTAATGGAATAGATAGTTTGATTCCACAACCCTTTTCCCACTAAGTTGCAAATTTGAGCAACTTTTACAACTTTCAACAATGCAACTTTGCACAAAAAGAAATTTTTTTGTATTTTTCACTTGATTCCACATCTATGACTTGGAAAGGATTTGGAAAAACTAAAATAACTTACTTCCAAATTCTCAGCTCTTTACTAGTTCCCAAACTTCTACCATTCACAAATCAACACGCTACAAGAGGTCAAATCCTTCATGGTACTTGACATAGGGCTTGATTGGAAAAATCACAAAACACATCCTCTAGTCTTGAAACTATGGAATCTAAAAAAAGACCCTACTAACTACCATTTACCAAGTGGTCATGAAATTTAAACCAAGGAAATTGTAGTTAGAGGCCCATTTTTGCTATGTGCACCAAAATGCTGTCCTAAAAACCTAGTTTCACTAAAAATGCAATAGTTTGAGTTAGAAAACACGTAGAATGATGAGACCAGAAGAAAAAGAAAGCTGATTCAAATATCTATCTTAAAAATCCATCAAATTTGGTCTAAAAGTCTGTAAATTTTGTGCAGCATGCAAACAGCAGTAAAAATGATTCAAAAACTAAATTTCTTTCTTTGCAATTTCTTCCAATCCATATATTAATGCCCTCCAAACCTCAAAAATGAGGTATACATATCTCCTATGTATATTTTAATGGTTAGAGCCAATATTTTAATAGTTATAACCCTTTTCCCACTAAGTCACAAATTTGAGCAACTTTTACAACTTTCAACAATGCAACTTTGCACAAAAAGTACAATTTTTACATTTTTCACTTGATTCCACGTCTATGACTTGGAAAAGATTCAAGAATACCTAAAGCCAACTAAAAAAAACTTAGTCCTAGGATTTCTTGACCAAATATATTAAAAATCCCAAATTTTTCTAATGAGCAACTTTTAGTTATAAATTGCATAAAGTGCCTTAAGCATACAAAATGGTGTCTTTCTTTGACAACCATGGAATTCTCATCTAAGGGTTGTTTATTCTAGCCTAATTAGGTAAAAAAAAAATGAAAACAAAAATATAAACCAAGTTGCAAGGACTTATTGGCTTATCAGTTTCAAATTTGGTATAACACCTAAATTGGAGGTTGATGCTTTTTCCTATTAGTATGATGACAACTCTACCATGGTTTTCTATCATTCCATTAAATTATAGGGAATCTCATGATGTATTTGAAGATGCCTTTTGATACCTTTGTATGTCTCTATGAACTTTGTAAAAATGACTAGATTGGGATAGTATCTAAGATCATGGAGCGAACATTGCGTTTACTAATCCTATTTATCATTATGGTGGTTTATATTAGCATGTATATCTTTAGACTATTGTGTATTTTAGACTTGATGATCCCCTTTGTTGTATCAATTGTGTCATATGAATAATCCACACCATTTTTCCCACCAACTATTCTCAAAACTCTAATTAGAGACTTCTACATTTTTGCAATTCTTGCTCATATGAATAAATATCTCACAAAGTATATAAATATACCTCAAATGATTAGAAAACCTATCTCAACTTGCTCTATTAAAAAAAAATCATTCTTTCTTAGTGCTTTTTTGTATTTGGCCTTGTAATAAAAAATCTCCATATGGTCAAATTCAAAAATATTAAGAAACGATCAAAATGGATTGTGGAAATTTCATGTATTTTTTTAATATTTATTTTCTCTTCTACGACTAAGGATTTTGGAATGCAAAGAAGTGGGTAGCAAACTTTGTCATTTTGGATAACATTCATTACTATCTGTAAAGGAAGGTATTATATTGAACACACTTGCATGATTATAAATAAATTTGCTAATAGTTTGACCTCTCATTATTATAGATTTAATTCATGGAAGTTTATCAATGACTTCTAGCAAAAAGTGAAGAGAATGTTGTGCATATGACATCCTAAAACTTATCTTCCATTAACCATAGAATCTAATAAAGTGAAAAGTGTATGTTTTGATATGGGCCTATGCAATGCATCTATAGATTTCATGAAAATTTGTGCCAAGATTATTTTTTAATCAAGTAAATCATTTTAGATGATATGATAACCTATCATATCCCACTCTTTATAGTGTTTAGCAAGTACATCTATTGCATCTTGACTTGCATCCCTCAATATTATTTTCCAAAAAATATCATGCAAGGGAGATTTAAACCCAAGACATGCAACTATTATTTCATCCACCATTTCTTTTCAATATGCCTAGTAGCACCCAAACCTTAATCCACCAAAACCTTCTTAAGTGCCTAGTAGCACCCAACCCACTACAAGATGCCAAACAAGGTTTCCAGCCTTTACCCAATGCTAACCTTTGTCTCTTCAAGTGGACTCCACTTCTCCAAGGTCTTCCCCTCTCCATAGGGTTCTTAGCAAACATGGGCCAAAATAAGGCTTTAGGGACACTAGCCCTCAATTAGGCCAAATAGGGAAAATTAGGCAAAATGCTTTCAGGGGTTCAAATAAAGACAATTTTTTTCATACTTAGTCCTATCCCACTAGAATTCATCCACTTTTAGGGTTCCCACACTACCAATAGACCTATTTCACAAATCTAGGCCTAGAAATGCTAGTAGGTATGTTTTTAGTTTTCCAAGGCTAACTCCATAACTCCCCAAACAATGTGGAAAAAAAAAAAACCTTTTTGGATACCCTTTTCTATTCTATTGATGATTCCAAAGACTCATGGGCTGATGTTGCTCCAGCATACCCAAACACCAACTAGGTTCACAGTCCTAATATGCCTAATTAGGTTGTCTTTCCAAGGAAAGTGTCAAGAGATAGGGTCATAGAATCAGAACAAAAATGTGGGACTCTTTCTCACCATTCTAAAAATCCATTCCACCCTTCACTTGGGTCATTACAACAAGTTTGAAAGTTTTACACCAATTTCTCTTCAAAACTAGGTTGAACACATGATGATTTTTAGCCTAGGGCCTGCAAGAAAAAATAGTAAACCAACTTTTCTACCCCTAAAACTCTTCCATATGTAAGAATAAACCACTAAATTTCTTCCCACCAAATGGCATCAATATCCCACTATTGGATTGCAAGTTAGAGGGCCATAAGTGTAATCTAGTCAATTTATAGGCTTACCTAGGTAGTCCTTAGTAAAATGGCAATATCTTACACAAATGAATAGATCAAAACCTCAAACCAAATGAAAATAAAAGATACTTCAAATAACTATCCAACCATATCAAATTTTCACATGTTCCAATCCGTACACGTCTATACAACAACAAAACACATGAAAAATTACAAAAAATAAAGTTTTTATTGCTTCAAAAGACATCAAATCCATACGACCATCACCCACTGAGGCCTATATGGTCATATCATCCATATATTCTTCCATTCCAATGGTTATAAGCACATTTCAAATGGTGGTTGTAATGTACACTTGGTTTTTCAACAAAATTGCAAAGTTGTCAACATTTTTACAATTTTGCTTGACAATTTTTGCATTTTTTTGCAATTTTTGAGATCTTAACTCCTAGACACCTTAAACTTAACCCAATGAACCTAAGGACCTTTATAACCTTCTAAGAAACATAAAAATCCTTTTTTTCTTTGAAAAATCACCTATATTGTTCATTTTTTACCCCTTGGTTCAATTTGGCACTCTGGGTTATAATGGCACCTAAAGTCCAATTGACCTTACATCTTGGGTCTTATTACATCATTTTCAACCTTGTTACTAATTCAAAACTAGGATGACACTTATCTATTTTCCTTGGTGCCCTACACCAATGATCATCCAACTAGACAAGTTTGCAATGCTTGGGTGCATGAAAATGCATTAAATTTGATGTCATAGGTATAGCAGTGGGAGATCTTCCTAAAGAAGGCCATGGATTTATGTAAAAAATTAAAATTAATTATCATAAATATGGTATAGGATCAACTAATAGGTATTGGAAGTAATTTCCTTGTTAGATTTGAAGAGGCCCTAGTTTTTGGCCTTGTTTGGTGAGAGTTTCATAAAAAGCACATATAGAGAATTGATGGGTTTAATAAAATTGAAGAATCATAACTTTAGGATCATATTAAGATAATTTACCAAGTTTTATGGTTGGGGGATAATTATTCTATATAGTTCATTTGTAAATGGAGGGGTTTTTATGACTAAAAAGTGGCCCATAGTGTAACAAAAAAAACTTGGTCCAAAACAATCATACCTCATCTTTTGATATGTTATAGAGAATCCAAATGGATATCCTAATATTCAATTTATTTTATTTATGTTATGGAAAAATGTGGAGAAAAATTCAAGAGGACATCATTTGAGGGCTAATTGGGGCTTATAGGCCTAATAGGCTGGGATGATTGGTTTACCTTAGAGATAGGCTCTTGGTATTTGGTAAACTGGTTATTTAGGGTGTATTAGGGTATTCAAAACCATTATATTACTAAGAAGTCTTTTGATAATTCATTTAATTGATTTGGGAAACTTAAGCCTTAAGGTTGCATTCACAAACCTTTAGAAAAAACACATTGTTCAGAGTATTTTCTCATAGAACTTGGAAGGGCCCATCTTGCTTTGCATCACTTTTCGTACAAGTGTCTATAAAGAAGATATGTAATCATACCCTAAAGACTTGATTGCAAGTGTAGAAGAGATACAATATGTAATTGGGTCCTACAGCTACATTAGAAGTTGTAAGTTCAATACATGTTTGATATGTAGTCAAGTCTCAAATACTTAACTATGATTGTGTTAAAAGGGTGATATGCAATTAGGTCTTCAAGACTAGATTTTAGGGATGCAAGACTTAACCCAATGACATATGAAGATTCTTAAAGAGCTTGTAACCAATTCCTAGAGACTTGATTACAATATGTGCCTATCAACATAGACGAATGAATTATTGGTTGGGTCTTAAGGCTTGCCAACCACATAGGCATGAGAAAACTTGCAATAAAGTTTGTGAGACCCAATTGTATTTTGTTAATGCATGTAACTTATGACTAGTAATTGATGTCAAGGACCTTGACTACATATGAGAAGTAAGACAAACTATTCACATTTTCAGATTCAAATATTGACCTATACACTAGTAACTATGAGGATAATGCAAGGGCATTCAAAGACATTAAAAAAGGGCATAAGTGATGCAAGTGGAAGGGTACTAACAAGGTATATTTGGAAAGTAAAACCTACAAGAACAACCTAAAAAGGTTTGATAGCCCAAACAAGGCTGAAGACCCCACACTTGCACCTTGACAACAAATATTTCTTAATACAAGAAATCTACACCAGACTTGGAACCAAGAACTCAAACTCAAGAAATGATGTTCTTACATTAGAATAGGAATATTGACTAGAATTGAAGACCCCAAACTGAGAAAAGGACATAGTTCCTTCATTAAACTCTTAGATTCCTAGTAGCCCAAGGAATGAGACTTAGGTCTGCAACTTGTACACTTGGCATGAAAAGAAAAGACTAACACCAAGATTACTTCCTATTTCTAAAGTACTATCAGATTCCAAAGTGGGGAGATCCCATTAGCAAGCAAATTGTTAAAACCCGTGAGTACAACATTTACACACAAGGGCTAATTAGGCCACATATACAAAGGAGGTACCATTCAAACACATGCTAAAAACATGAGACCAATTGGAGATTTTGAGGAATGATCCAAATATGTTGATTACCAAGTTACAAACTATAATATGGAGTTTTGAGGCCTTAAAATACTGGGAAAATAGGTTTGTGTATTGATGAAACAATATGTGCATTGTTCAATTCACTTGCTTCATATGTTCTTTACTCTTTTGTATCCTCGCCTATATAATTCAAACTTCTACTACATGCAAAATATTGTCTAACACTTCCCACTTGTTAAATGGGCTATCCCTTAGCAATTCCATGCTAGGGACCCTTCCCTAAGCTAGAGACTTATCCCTTAAGTTTCTCATTTCCTTATGGTAAGGTATGCCTTGACTTTTAGGCCAATTAGTGACTCTTCCAAATACATTGTGACTTCCTACACCCTAGCTATCACACCTAGCTTTAATGACCCTTATTGATGCAGAGCACACAACCTAATTTTGCCACTTGGTTCTTAAACCCCTAAGGGTACCCAAACTGACTTCAGGATGATGTCTTGGTTACTAGCCTTTTCCAAATGATGACCTTTACTTATCCAAGTGGACTCCACTCTCCTAAGGTCCTTCCCTTTTCCTAGGGCTCTTGACAAACTTGGATCAAAATATGGCTTTAGGGACACTTTCCCTCAACTAGGCTAGTTAAGGAAAAACAAGTAAAAAAAAATCATGACTTCAAACTTACACTTGATTCAGCATTTCTCAGACTAAACCACTAGGATCCATGCACTTCCAAGGCCCCAAAACCTTCAAAGGATCAATATCCCTAACTTAGGCCTAGAAATCCTAGTAGGTCAAAATTTAGTTTTCCTGGGCAAACTTCCAAACTTTCAAAAGGACAAGGCCAACTTATCACCTTTTCAAATACCTTTTACCTAGTTCTTGAAGACTCAATGAATTCTCAATTATCTTTGGATTAAAAGATTACACAAAGAAGATCTACCCAAAAAAAAACACATGAACTATCTAAACAAATTATAACATAAAATATACTATTTATATGAAACCATGAATGATGATAATGTACCTAGATTGACATGCACATCATCATCAACTTTAACATAGAAATCAACATCCCATTTAGTGACTGTTGTAGAGAAGTAGATCTTGGTCTTTGCTGAGAGTTGATGGTAGCCTTTAGTATGTTCAAGTCTAAGGAAGTCATTATGCTCTACATCTTCTTCTTCAATTGCGTGATCCAAAATGCCACCTAGTGTAGCACTGTGTACAATCACAAACCTTATCACTATCCCCTTCTCCTCCTCCAACTTCTTCAGCTTTGTCCCTGCCATTCTCATTTCCCATTTCCCATTTTATTTGTGGGCTTCAAAAAATACATGGTAATATTCAAATTAAAGAGCTTACAATTGTTACAAGTGTTTTAATTGAGTATAGTTGTTGACTTTGTGGCATCCAAGTGTGTTGGCCAGAATCACGTCATTTTTTACTGCTAAAAGTAGTGTTGATTCCCACCACAACAAATGCTCTTTTGGAAAAAGATTTATTTCCTTTCTCCACTCCATTCATCTTCATTCCACTTGCAACTCTTGCTGCTCCTAATTCCATTTCTAGTGAAGATATTTTTTTGTCTAATGACTTAAATAACTCATGCCCCTTTATATTCTTCAAATGAATCTTAAAACTATCCATTACAATACCACTTATCCCAATAGATTCAGCTAATTTAAACTTCTCATACATTTTTATATATCTTAGATGATAACACATCAAAATTCAATATAACATTATAAGATGGGTTTTATAAGTTTATGATTTGAAAATAAATTTGTTTTGGAGTTTATCTGAAATAATTACAAATGACAAAACAAATAAAAGATAAAAGAATGTTAGTCATAATATCATTATTGGTAACAATGTTCCAAATGCAAATATTTTTTTTTTGAGCTTCTAGCAATGATCAAGCAACTTATTGAATGGCTTGACGAGTCTTGGAAACTTCTCCCATTATATCCTTGCTTTCACCACTTTCATGTTTCTGGTTACATGCACACAATCATGACTTTACATCACAAAGCATTCACATTCTAACAATTTTTATTTTCTTTCATTACATTTTGATCTAAACAAAAAATTCTAAACTTTCACTTATTCAAATGACTAATATGTAAATGGGTCATATTAAAGAATCTAATATAAATTCAAATAATGTATCTAGATTCTAAACAAATAAAAAAATAAAATTCGTGATTTAAACTTATCTCATTGCTTACACATAATAACTATACCCACCTTGTCATGTGGACAGTCTTGGGGGAGAAGTTGCAACATTATATTTGGATCCAATTGATCACTCTTTATCTCTCTCTTCCTCTCTCTCTATTCAATCTAATGAACCAATTGGATCTGCTCTACATTTTAATATCTCAAGTATTCTCTCATGGTCTAAATCACGAACTTTCAAAAGAATCTTATTATGTGGTTTTCCACCACATTTTATCAAGTGACCATTTGATGCAACAACAAGGTTTGAATAATGAAGAATCTTCCTCTCTATTTTCCAATCCTCAAATAACCACAAGTGAGGGTTCTTCATAGAATATCATCTAAGCAATGTACCAGTTACAACCACCACACTGATATGGTACTCTAAACCTTCACCATCTATAACCAAGTGATCCAATTTTTGTTTGGCTTGGATACAACAACACAAATAATAATTTGTCCCTTCTTCATTGTATTGGTGTAGAGCACCTAATCAAATGTTTATTTTGTTTGATGTAACAAGGTCTAGGGATTGATCAAATGATCTCCCTAAGACCATCCACTCTTGTAATAGATACAAGACCCCATGGTGCAATTATAAGCCTGGGTATCATTTGGTCCAATAAGGTGGATTTTGATTTATTTCATGTTTGCGAGGGTAGTTTAAGTGTTTAGAGCATTAGGAGAACCTATAGGAGTGGTTAGAATTCAATTTGTAGGAAAATGTGGTCACAAAGAAAAATTTGCAAAAATTGCAAAAAGTTGCTTATCAACTTTTGTAATTTGTTGACAACTTTTTAAATAAACCATTCCCAATGGCTGCAACTACCATAAGGTGGTTCTACCTATTCCAAATGGCCTATAAAGGCTCTAAAACATCTGAAGGAGGGGGATGTATGAAGTAAAGCATTGTACTTGCTCTTTTGATCAATAAAATCTATTGTTCTAGTACAATTTTTTTGATTTCTTTCATACAGTACTGCATTTGATGATTGGAGGGTAAAAACTTTGCATTGATAAGCTGGCCCTATTTATTTATGAGATTTTGGTTTTTTTTTCAAGTTTGTATCAATCATAGTATTCAAGTTATTTAATTTTCTTGGTCACTGCCCTATGAAACCCTTAAAACTAGGGTTTGGTCAAAGGAATGGCCCTAACTTGAATCTCCACAATTGGAATTTATTCCAATTTGGCATGGAACAAGTTAGGGATATGCTCTTTGATATTTTCCAAGCTTTGGAATAGGAGGTTGCAACAATGAATTTTAAGAGCAAGCTCTAGGTCAAATATCCCTATGTATTTGACCTTATTTTGAGGAAATTTGATTGGATAATGAGAAGAAAGGAGGTTTAGGACTTGGTGTAAGAACAAGATACCCTTGTTTAAGTTAGGAGAACATCTTTGTGGTAGGGGTTTGATTTCATGAACCCATCATTTATCATTTTCCTTGAAAACCATGCCTAATGTAGCTAATTAGGCCTATGTGCTTAGTATTAGTTGAGGCATGCTAGAGTGGAGTGAAACCTTGAAACTTTGGAGTTTATCAGCACTTGGAAAAGGGTATTCAAAACTAAATTTTGTTTACCAAGTCCTTTTGGTGAGTTTTGAAGTTATTGGTGGAAAACTCATTTAGGAGACCTAATAGGCTACTAGGTCAAATTCAGCATTTTGCATTGTGGGTTGTTGGGAGTGGATCCATTGCATGGTTTACCTTGTTTGGGTTGATTTTGAATTGTTTCAAGCCTTTTTTGGTGTTATAAAGGCCAAGAACATCAAAATCCCCTTCTTGCCAATTTGGGGTAGGAAGTGTTGTTTGCACCAAGTTGGGTTTTGTGTCTTGCTTGAGGAGTTGGATCTATAAACCTGGTTAAGAGATTGTTTAACATGAGTATCCACTAAGTAAAGTGAACCAAAGCTTTTGAACAATCCTTTGTGAAGGTTGGTGGTTGTATTGATTCTTGCTTCCTTTGTGCTTACTCTGCATAAGTCTTCAGGTGCAATAACAACAAAAACATGACCTATAGTAACAAATGTACAAAATGCAATTATTAATTCAAGAAATACTTAGGTGAAAGTTATAAAGTTACATACTAAAATTACAAAGATATATATATATACACACACACATACATACATACATACATACATACATATGTATATGTATATGTATATGTACATATATATATATATATATATATATATATATATATATATATATATATATATATATATATATATATATATATATATATATATATATAGACATATATGTATATGTATATGTATGTATGTATATGTATATATGTATATATATATATATATAACTGTAATCACCTAAAAATAGTCATCTAGACTATTAGCCCCCTTTTCAACATTTTGGCTAAATTAATTTAATCATTTATTTAGACCAAATTGCTAATAATCAATTTATTTGACTATAACCTATAGTTTGACTATGCTATCCTAAGTTCATTATTTGATTAAAAGAACATATCCCCTTTTAATTAAATAAAAGACCCCATTCTTCTAACCCACTTAAAGTGCACACATAAAGTCCTTTTTCTATTTTGCAATTAAAAGAAAAGGCTTTGTGACTTTTGTCTTAAAGTCAACTTATATTCTATTGGTTAATTTGTGTGTGCACATGGATCACTCCTCTTTTTGAATTCCACCATTGATCATCCACCATCTTCATCTTTATCTCCATCGTCCATATGACTTTAAAAGGGAGAGAGCTTTCCCCCTCAAATCATCCATCTTTTGAGTATTGTTATGCTGCAGATTTTTTAATAGGTTTCTTTAGAGCTTTGTGGAGAACTTCTCTTTCTTGTCTACATTCTCTCATACCATAGCATTTTAGCTTAGATTCATGCTGCATGTTAGTTTAGCTTCTATTTTGAAATAATCTATCTCACATAGCTAAATATTTTGATTGTAACACTCTCATACATGTTTTAGCATAGCTGCATTTTGCATTCTCATCTTAGCTTAGTTTTCATACTTGCATTGTATTCTTGAGGAACTCCTTGAGACATTTTCATTCTTGCATCTTGTCTTTAGAACCTCCTATTGCATGGTTTACTAGCAAGAAGAGTATTCCTAAGGCTCAGCTGAGAGCCCTTGAACTTGAAATAAACTCTCTTGCACTTCGTGGATAGGGAGCTTTAAGCTGGCATCCAAGCATTCCAAACTCATGGAATCGTTTGGATAGAAGGGTTTAGAGTGGGACACTTTTGAGTGTACAATTACTAGGTTGCACTAGATCAGACAAGCAGTCAAAGTCAATAGACAAATCCATCTCTACCATTTCCAGTGCTTGTGGGGGATGATAGATGTAAATTGGGTCCAAAACTCATATATACCATTTGTCTACCCATTTAGGTGACTCACAGTCATCCCAATTTTTCTCTACACATGATGGACAGTAACATGCCATTTTTTGTGTGTGGATACTCCATGAACCTGCATCAGAGCTTCTAAAAGAGTGCAACTCACTTGATCTTATTAGTGTACAACAATCCTCATATGGTGCAATGTTAGTATTATTTATCAACCAAAAAAATCTACAAACCATATACTCACCTTCCTTACCTAGACCCATCGTAGCATTACACCATTGGATGATGGATTTTGCATCTGTCAATATTGCTTCATCTTTGTACTTTAGTTCTTCATGAGCTAAGGCTATTTTGATGCATGCACCTGCATTGTCTGCTCTCCCTTTCCATGACCAACCTCTGTGAAATTTCACATATATTGAATTCTACACAACCTGTGCATCCTACTCAACCAATAGAAAATTCGTGCATTCTTGAATTGAGATGCGCAATTGTTTGACAAAATAATGTGCTGATAATATGTTATGCCCTTGTTAGCCAAATCTCCATAAAATAGTTGAAAACAACCATGTACAAACTTTGTAGAATGTGATCGATCATTGCTGATGTAAAAATGGTACTCCCTCAAAATCTTCCTGTCATCCTCTGTACTTGTAGGTGAATGGATGAATGTTATGTGAACAAATATGGAAACCTATTGATAAGTATAATACTTTTCTTTCACCTCATTTTGTGGTTGTAGTTTTTAGTTCTCTACGAAGTCCACAACTGAAACAATGGTATCCAGTGGAAACGTATATTTGCACAACTTGAATTGCAAATCTAGTCATCGAGCTCTATGTGTATGCTTTGCATACTCATAAATAATATTTTCATGATAAATCTTCATGAACTAATACACTATAATCTTCTCAATGATGAAATCTAATCTTCTACCCTATTTCCCATCTTTTAGAGCATATGTCATAGTCTTAAATTTTCCATAATCTACTATTTCATTTCCAATTGCATATGTAATATTCATATGTTCACAAGTTGATAAAAGTTGCAAAGAACTATAAAATAATCATGTACCATCCAAGAATGATGTCTTGTAAAATTATTGGCCATCCCCTATTTCACATAAAATGTTGGATATGAATTCCCTTCAAGATCTTGGTGTCTTATTCATGTCACAATCCTACAAAACAAATTTAGAATGCAAAAACACACATATGTGCCTTAAAACATCAAAATGGTTATAAAATTCAATATGTATCGTACAACAATAAGTTGTGTGTGTGTGATTTATCTTCACATAAAAAGATTTACCCATCTCAAAAAATCTTTGACTTATTCGAATTTGAGGATACATACCAATAAATTTTGCAAAAAATTGTATTTGAGTTGAGTCCAAAAAATGTTTTGCATGTGGGTCACAATTTTGGCTACCGATTCTCCTTCTTACAACATCTCTTTGATTAGGGTAAACACATGTGTTATTTTTCCAAAAATCTTTGATCAATGATTTCAAAGCTTCACTAATTTGTTTATCCTTTCACAGTAGTCTACCGCTAAATGTCCATAACTTATTTTTTGTTAGATTTTCCAATCTCTTATGCCTTAGCTTGGCTCTCCTTAGAGTACCTCTACCAATTTTCAATATTTTACTTGTCTTTCTCATAAGTCAAGCTTTCTTCATTTGGGTACTTACTATTTTTGATGTAAGTACTCATTTTGTGATATTACTATCTTTGGTGCATGATTTAGAACCCACTTTTTTATAAGCACTCATTAGATTCTTTACAATACTTTTTTTCATTTGAATCATCCATCATTTTTAGCCCAAGAATCTTCATGATAGGCCTAAATTTAAAATTTCTTATCATTTCAACAAATAATTGGCATTGACCTATAATATTTAAATCTTCAAAGAATAATCTCCACATACAATTAACTTTTTTTTAACAAGTACGCTTGCTAATCTTGTTAAGCATTGATTTCAAAATGTTAGTATCAATATCAATCAAATATTTTGGTCTCTTAAATGAATTCTAGAATATTTTATAATCTCTCTTATTCCCTCAACATTTTGAACATCAACATAAGGTTGAGTGTTTTGCATACCTTGAACCGAAGATGATGTGCCTTGGCAATTAGATGCAAAAGATGGAATATCACCTACTTGATATGTTGATGTTGTGCCTTCAACATGACATGATGGAGTGTGTACATCCTCAAATCTACAAATTAGCATCTCTTCAACATGAGAGGATGATATGACTCCAACATTGGAAGATAGTGTAGCTTCACAATTCAATTGTCTTCTTGAGAGTAATAGTCTCATTCATTCTCTTTTTCTTTCTAATTCTTCCTCTTTGTTTCTTTGTATTGGTGGTTCTTGTTCCTCTTCAAAAGTCAATTCTTCATTATTGCTTTGCAATTTTCTTTGTTCATGTACTAGTCTCATTTTATCTCTTTTAATTGCCAAATCTACCTCCCTCTCTTGCTTTGTTTGAGTTTTTGGTTTCTTCCTTAGCATGATGATGATTTCTATATGTCAAATTATTCAAACATCTGAATTAATTACAATTTGTAAATTACAAATCATTTAAATACATATAAAAATTACAATTATATCAATGAATACAAAATATATATTAAATAGCTTGCCAAATTTCTAACCATTTCCAAATTACATTTCATTCAAACATACAAATTTCAATGAATTCGTTATATATTAAACAACATGTCAAATTATAATCAAATTTGTCTATATATATCAACAAATAATATTTAAAAAGGACTACAAGTTAACCTTTTCTATAGAAAGAATATTCAAAAAGCCTTCAAATAGCATATCCAATGATTGAATTTGGGGTTTGCTAGTTTCAAAAAGTCTTCAAATAGTGTTTTCTAACTTTCAATAGCTTGAAACCCATGTTTTCTATCAAAGCAACAAAATGCACATCAAACGAAAAGAAGAATATGGATCAAAAGGGACCTAGTCTTGCTTTATGACTATTTTTTGGTGATTTCACATAGTGTGTATTCACTATGTGAAAATAAATCTCTTGCTATCCCACCATCTCGCATCCCCTACTCTCTTTCTCCCTACTTTGTCTCTCCTCTCCCATCCCCTACTCTCTCTCACTCTCTCTCCTCTCCCATCCCCTACTCTCTCTCTCTCCCCCTCTCCTACTTGCTCTCCCATTGCCTACTTTCTCTTACTCTCTCTCTCTCTCTCTCATTCCTTACTCTCTCACTCTCTATCCCCTTCAATCCCTTACTCTCTCTCTCACTCATAGACTCTCATCCTCCTCTCTTTCTTGCTCTCCCTCTCCCACTACCTACTCTCTATCTCTCTCCCATACCCTACTCTCACTCGCTCTCTCCCATCCTGTTCTCTCTTTGCCACCATCTACTCTCTCTCAGAATCTCACTCTCTCTCCCATCCCCTACTCTCTCTCTTACACACACTCCCATTCCCCCCTCTCTCTCCCACTCCCTCTCCCACCACGTACTCTCTCTCCCATCCACTACTCTCTCCCCTCTCCCATCCTCTACTCTCTATTTCATAGATACACACTCCCATCCCCCTTCTCTCTCTCCGCTCCCATCCCCTACTCTCTAGATCTCTCACACACACTCCCATCCCCCCTCTCTCCCCCTCTCTCACTCCCTCTCCCACCGCCTACTATCTCTCACTCTCACTCTCTCTCCCATCCCCTACTCTCACTCTTTATCTCCCATCCCCTACTCCCTCTCACACTCTCTCCCATCCCCTACTCTCACTCTCTCTCTC
This sequence comes from Cupressus sempervirens, assembly GCA_028749045.1. NCBI lineage: Eukaryota > Viridiplantae > Streptophyta > Pinopsida > Cupressales > Cupressaceae > Cupressus > Cupressus sempervirens. The sequence continues at coordinate 69,226,692 of CM053786.1, forward strand.
CCATCCCCTGCTCTCTCTCTCTCTCCCATTCCCTACTCTCTCTCCCATCCCCTACTCTCTCCCTCTCTACTCTCTCTCCCATCCCCTATTCTCACTCTCTCTCTTCTATCCCTTGCCCTCTCTGCCACCCATATTCTCTCTTACACACACTCCCATCCCCCTTCTCTCTCCCTCTCACACTCCCTCTCCCACCACCTCCTCTCTCTCTCATCCACTACTCTCTATCTCTTGGGCTACTCTCTCTCTTCTCTTTCATAGACACACACTCACATTCCCCCCTCTCTCTCTCCTCTCCCATCCCCTACTATCTAGATATCTTGCACACACTCCCATCCTCTCCTCTCTCTCTCTCCCTCTCCAACTCCCTCTCCCACCACCCACTATCTCTCTCACACACTCTCTCTCTATCCCTCTCTACTCTCTCTCACATCCCCTGCTCTCACTCTCTCTCCCCCATCCCCTACTCTCTCTCTCACTCTCTCCCATATCTTACTCTCACTCACTCTCCTATTCCATACTCTCTCTATCACCCCTACTCCCTCTCACACTCTCATACTCTCTCCCATCCCCTACTCTCTCTCTCTCTTACACATTCCCATTCCCCCCTCTCTCTCCCACTCTTTGTCCCACTACCTACTCTCTCTCCTATCCCCTACCCTCTCTCTTCCATCCCCTACTCTCCCTCCCTCTCTACTCTATCTCTCCCATCCCCTAATATCTCTACCACCCCTACTCTCTCTCACACTCTCTCCCATCCCCTACTCTCTCTTACACACACTCCTATCCCCCCTCTCTCTCTCCCTCTCCCACTCCCTCTCCCACCACCTACTCTCTCTCTCCCATCTCCTAATTTCTCTCTATATCTCCCCTCTTCCATTCCCTACTCTCTTTCACACACACACACACCCATCCCTCTCTCTCCTCTATCATCCCCTACTCTTTCTCACTTGATCTCCCTCTCCCACTCCCTCTCCCACTTCCTACTCTCTCTCTCTCTCACTCTCTCTCCCTCTCTACTCTCTCTCTACCACCCCTTACTCTCTCTCACATTTTTGTACTCTCTTGCATCCCCTACTCTCTCTCTTACACACATTTCCATCCCTCCTCCCTCTCTCCCTCCCCCACTCCCTCTCGCATTGCCTACTTTCTTTCTCCAATCCCCTACTCTCTCTTGGGCTACTCTCTCTTTCACACACACACACACTACCATCCCCCCCTCTCTCTCCCATCTCCTACTCTCTCCCCCCTCTCTCATCCCCTACTCTCTCTCACTGACACACTCTCATCCTCCTCCTCTCCCTCTCTCTCTCTCTCTCTCTCTCTCTCTCTCTCTCTCTCTCTCTCTCTCTCTCTCTCTCTCTCACTCTCTCTCTCTCTCCCACTCCCTCTCCCACCACCTACTCTCTCTCTCTCCCATACCTTACTCTCACTTTCTCTCTCACATCCCCTACTCTCTCTCTACCACCCCCACTCTCTCTCTCTCACTCTCACACTCTCTCCCATCCCTGACTCTCACTCTCTCTCCCATCCCATTCTCTCTCTACCACCCCCTACTCTCTCTCTCCCATCCCCTACTCTCTATCTTAGACACACTCTCATCCCCTCTTTCTCCCTCTCCCACTCCCTCTCCCACCACCTACTCTCTCTCTCTTACTATCTCTCTCCCATCCCCTACTCTCTCTCTCCCCTCTCCCATCCCCCCTCTCTCTCTAGATCTCTTACACACACTACCATCGCCCCCTCTCCCTCTCCCTGTCCCACCACCTACTCTCTCTCTCACTATTTCTCTCCCTCTCTACTCTCTCTCTCTCCCATCCCCTACTCTCTCTCTGTGTCACCCCTATTCTCTCTCACACCCTCGCCCATGCCCTACTCTCTCTCTTACACTCACATCCCCCCTCTCCCTCTCCCTCTCCCACTCCCTCTCCCACCACCTACTCTCTCTCTCTCTCTCTCTCTCTCTCTCAGGCTAATTTCTCTCTCTTTCACACACACACACACACTCCCATACCCCTCTCACTCCCCTCTCCCATACCCTACTCTCTCTCACACACATGCACTCCCATCCTCCTCTTTCTCTCACTCTCCCTCTCCCACTCCATCTCCCACTGCCTACTCTCTCTCTCTCCCCCATCCCATTCTCTATCCCATCCCATACTCTCTCTTTGCCACCCCTACTCTCTCTCTCTCACAATTCCTCTCTGTCCCATCCCCTACTCTCTCTCCCCTCTCCCATCCCATACTTTCTCCCTCTACCACCCCTAATCTTTCTCATACTCTCTCCCATGCCCTACTATCTCTCTTATACACACTCTCATCCTTGTCTCCCTCTCTCCCTCTCTCACTCCCTTTTCCACTGCCTACTCTCTCTGTTATCCCCTACTATCAATCTCTCTCTCCCATCCCACACTCTCTCTCTTCCACTCCTACTCTCTCTCACACTTCCTCTCTCTCCCATCCCCTACTCTCAATCTCTCTCTACCATCTTGTACTCTCTTTGTCACCCCTAATCTCTCCCACTTCCTCTCTCTCCTATCCCCTACTCTCTCTCTCTCTCTCTCTCTCTCTCTCTCTCTAACACACACACACACACACACACACACACACACACACACACCCATCCCCCCCTCTCTCACTCTCACTCTGCCTCTCTTCTTCCCTCTTTATGTACTATTTAGGTCTCAATAGTGCATGTGCACTAAAGTGCCCACACACTATTAAGGCTAAAATTTAATAAGCTTTAAATAGCGTGCATGTGCTATTCAAACCTTTGCATTCTACCAAGCCTAAGGTTCGGTTTTTCCTTGGGGATCCAACTCAAAGGTTTGGAGTCTGTAAATTAGTTTGAGATGTGTTTTGCTAGAAACATACAAAAAATGATCGATTTTTCTTGTGTGCTCTCCTTCAAGATTCCTCATGGTTGAGCATCGATAAGATCAGGTTACATGACATTGTAGGTTTTTGTGTTAGTTATATAACCATATAATTTATTTTTTATTTGAACTATATCAAACCTTTCATCTATAATTTCTTTTGAATGTATAATCATTTTTTGTCAAAAACCAACATGTACTAATTGAGCTATAGATTTTAGCTCGTTCATCAAATTTTGCAACAACTTAGTTTTTTAGAAACTAAACTCCATTCTACACTCTCTGAAAAAAAGAAATTTTAATTTTAGATTAGTTTTCAATCATTTCTAGGGGGAGCACACATATATTTTACATTTTTTGGATGTTTCTAGTTAAAAAATTCATTAAAAAATTACACATTATAAAATTACCAAAAAAATTTGGCATAAACTACATAGTGTTAAGTAACTTTTGACTAGAGCAATTAAATAATTTCAAAAAAAAGTTAAAATTTTAGGGGGGGCACACTTTGTACTATGTTATGGTTTTTTGAATAAATAGTACCACTTTCTATGGGCCCCTTTTTTGAGAACCTAAAACAAAACCATTTTGAAATTTTTTTAGTAGTTTAGAAACTAGATTCAAAGGACTACTATGTTTGTTTTTGTCATATCTTAAAAAAATTAGCATAACTATCTTCAAATTCTTGTTAAAGTTCAGAAATTGCTAATTTTAGAAAAAAAAAGGTGTCCACTTATACCCCCCTTTTAGCACCACAACTTGGTGCACTTACCCACCAAGAGCAAGGTATGAGAGACTTCATAATTATCTTTTGAAGATTGAATTTGGAAGAATTGATGATAACAAAAATTTATACATGAAGACAGAAAAAGGAAAAGTTATTTTGTTATCTGAAATTTTTGTTGATGATATCATATTTGGAGGTCAAGATGCTTTATGCAAGGCTTTTGTAAATGAAATGAAGCAAGAATTTGTGATGTCTGTGTTTGGAGAGATCAAATTCTTTGTGGGTTTGCAAGTACATCAGATGAAATATGGTATATACATCACTCAGTAAAAGTATGTCAAGGAGATACTAAAAACATTTGGATTGGAGGATTCCAAACTAGTAAGTACACCTATGGTGATAGGACATAAGTTTTCAAAGAATGATGATTCAACTAAGGTGAATCAAACATTATACAGGTCTATGATTGGTAAATTACAATATGTAGTACATAGCATAATTGATATTTCATTATCTATAGGGATAGTTGCAAGGTTCTCTACTAATCCAAGGGACTGTAAAGAGAATATGAGATATCTAAAAGGAATAGAGGAGTATGGTCTATACTATAATAAAAATAAAAAATTTGAATTAAGAGCCTATACTAATGCTGATTGGGATGGAAACATTGATGAAAGGAAAAGCACTAGAGGAGGAGAATTTTTCTTAGGCAAGAGATTGGTTGCATGGACTAGCAAGAAATAAAATTGCAGTTCACAATCTATTGTTGAAGCTGAATATATTGTTGCTATTGTAAATTATACAAATATTGTATGGATCAAATAGATATTCAAAGGTATGAAGGAAAAGATCATTGAACTAGTGATACTTTATTGTGATAATACAAGTGTTATAAATATATCAAAGAATCCTATGATGCACACAAAGACTAAGCACATTTCAATCAAGTATCATAACTTGAGAGAATTAGTTCAAGATAAAGAAGTGAAGATGGAATATGTTAACATAAAAGAGAAGATTACTGACATCCTCGTGAAAGCATTACCTAAGGATGCTCATGAGTATATAAGAGGTAAAGTAGGGGTTACACTCCTATCAAAGGCTATCTAAGTAACAAAAGGATTTCCCTGCAACAAACAAGTTGATTGCCATATGTTACAAATTGATGCAATGGATCTTACTTTAGGAGCTCCTAAATTCATCAAATAGTTGGAACTACAAATTAGCCACAAACAAGGTGACAGAGGGAGAAATTGAACAAGTTTATATCTACTTATTACAATGTCAAGTCTTTGGCATTGTTTTCAAAGAGGGAGGTATACAACTAGAAATGGGAGATATATAGATAGAATGGGAGATATATAGATAAGAGGGAGAAATTCTTTAACTAATCCTAGAGGGAGAAATATAGAGATTGGAAGATTGAAACTAAACAACAAAGAGGGAGAAATCCTAACTCATAGTACAAGGGAGAAATCTTGACTAAGATATTGTAGAGGGAGATATAAGAAGTAATTCAGAGGTAATCATAAAGATGATACAAAAAATCTTTGTAACTTGTTTAGAAGATGAAAGTTGTTGAAAGAGGGAGAGATTTCAATACAAGGAATTATTTTCTATTTGGTCTTTTTTTGGTCTTATTGTTTTAACCTAGTCAGTTTGGTTTTACATCAATGCGAAAGAGAGAGATTGTTGAAGAAGGAGATTGTTGTAAACAGATTGATACAAGTATGATAAATATGTTTCAATAATTGTTTTGTCACTAATGTTGAACTTACTATTTTTCTGGTAAGCCAACTAGTTATATGATTTAAGTACTATCACTTATTTGATTGATGAAGAGGATTTGATCAAAAGATGTAACAATAGTACCTAGATGAAAGGTTGAGTTATAATTATGTAAAGGAGAACAAGTATCAGTTAAGATAGTAATAACATAGTGTATTGATAATCTACTTAAGGTTTCAAAGGTTGGTTACACTAAGAAATTTCAGAAGAACAAGTTAAACAAAAAAATTTTGCAAAGCTTGACTGAGTGGATAGTAGGTGCCGAGAAAATTCAGTGCAAGCCAAGCAGAAAATCAATTGGAGTTGATTCAAAGTCTATTTTAGTGTATGCCAAGAAAAATAGTTGATGTCAAGTAAAGTTTAGTTGATGTTGAGTACCAATAAACTTTAGTTCATGCCAAGTGATTTTACAGAGGATGCCAAGAAAAATAGTATGTGTCAAGCATCAGAATCAAGTTAACACCAAGTGTCAACATTATTCGAAAGACTGTGAATTTGATGGATCTAAGTTGACAAGTTTGTTTTCTTGGATTGTGTGAACTAGGTGGAAGATAAGATTGATGATCTAGTGGCATAGAATTCATGGTAAACCATTTTGATGAAAATTCAAAGAGCATTGAAGGAGAAGTTTCTAGAAGTGATACGTAATATGGGGTAGATTCATTGAATCCTACCTAATCTGTCCTAATCCTAAATTGGATGATGAAGAATGAACGACAAAAGATCTTAATTTCCTATTTAAAGGAATGGATGTTCATAAACAAAGGTTGTCATGTGCGAGAACCTAAGGAAAATAAGAAGCCAAGGGTATTTCTTCATTTAGTGACCTAATTGAGAGTCTGCATTGGCATGTTAAGAAAGAAGGTTTAAGGGTATGGATGCTTGAAGGGTGAACAAGCTATCAGAGTTGAAATGTGTGAAAACCAAGTAGAGTGGAGGACTAAGATAGAGACTTGTAATCTGCAAATGAATTTGTAAGTTGTTATCAAATCAAGCATTACTATTACTCTCTAACAATTGTAATAATTCTAGGGTAAATCCTTTGGATTAAGGTTGACCTAACAGTCATTTATAAATCCTTTAACCGAGTGACATTCCAATTGAATGGCCCAAAGTCCTCTAACAAGGCTCACTCCTAACATGGTGATTGAAATCCTTTAATAGGGTTACATTTAAAGGTGTCTATTGTAACCTTTAACATGGTTGGCCTTTCACAGGGAATCACTTCAGAAGAGTGAAAAAGAGTAGCATGTTACTAGTGGTTTTTCTCAAACTGGGTTTCCATGTAAATCATTGTGTCAAGTGTGTTGCTGGAGCTTTTATGTTTCATGTTTACATTTTGAAAATCAATTTGACATTAACCTACAAGTTTTTAAGTGACTGCATAATCTTATGGATGCATACATCATGATAAATATTTTATGGGTTCACTAAATTGTGAAAAGTTTTATTTATACATTTGGACCTTGGATAACTAATTCACCCCCCCTCTCAGTTATTCTAAAGAATTCCAACAAAAGATATATTGAATCACAAATTGAAATAGGAAATTTGATTTAATTTGATGGCTAAAGATACAAACCATTAAATAGAATTTTTAGTCATTATTAAGTGTATTTCCTTTTATCAGTTGCATACAAATATTTTTTTCTATCACATTAGGGTAAAGAAAAAAGAATTTTTCTTATGTTTAAGATTATTCATAAAATTAATGTAAAACAAAATTTTCCTAATTAACCTAAATTTTGATGAATACATGTTATCATCTTAATATTTTTCTTTGCTAAAGAATTTTGTGAATAATTTGTGCAAACAATAATCAAATTAATAAAAGGATAATCAAGGAAAATAAATCAAAATATATATTGGACTAATTTTCAAAGTTCAAGAGAATAGTCAATTTTCTCTTAATACCACCCTGGGAATTAAGTGTTTGGTTGAGAGAAATAGGAAGGATTATATATATATATATATATATATATATATATATATATATATATATATATATATATATATATATATATATATATATATATATATATATATATATATATATATATATATAGGTTTATTAGTTCCTACCAGTGGAATGATACTTACACATCCACTAAGGTACATTTTTTCATTTGATTTGGTTAATTAACTAATTAAAACAATCTATTAAATTTCATTGACTCCAACATTATAACTAATAATTAATTTATATTCTTGATAATTTCAAAATATCATTTTTCACATTAATCATTGGTTAGAGCAAGCAAAACAATATTTTTTTTTGAAAAAAAAAAAACTAAATTATGAACATTATAACAATTAGAAAAATTTAGATCATCCTTTCAAGGATTTTGGAAATTTTTTAATAATACTGCCATGGTTGTTATTTCTAGAATTTTGTATGGTTGTTTTTGCTTGAAATTTCTTGAAGTTTCGTACATTGGATGAATTAGTTATTGTTGTTCAAATGTGAAATCTTCAATCTTTGTATTGGCTCCGACATCTCATTAATTTGAACCGATATAAAATCATGCATACACTCATTCAATCCAAGAGAATTCCCCACAATTTGATAAGTAATCCATAAAAAATTACCCCAATTCTAATAGAAATTCATGAGCAATCCATGAAATTTTAACAACAGTCCTTCAAAATAATGTTTAACCCTTTTAAGGTTGCATATAGATCACAGATGATGGATAACCACATGTTTTTTCTGGGCTAGGCCTTGACACTCGAGCTAAAATATAGTGGCACTTCTTCAATTTAAAGATCATCAACTCGTTAATCAATAAAACACATAGTTCATTCTTTTGTGGCCAGTACAAATGGAACCAAAATTTCACCCTTCTGTTGAGCAGGAAAAATATAGAAATAAAGATTATATTCCTCATAAGTTCATTTTAATATGTTATGTGATGAGATATATTGTAAAATGCCTCTTAAAGAAACAATCCAAGTTTTAGGTTGTATAATATCACATGTCTTCTATGAATAAGATATTTAACAATTTAATGTATAATATTCAACTGATAGGTATATTTTATCTATAAATAATTTTCCTTTGCATCTTTTAATTGCAATGTTCATTAAACATGTCTAAGTGTTATTATTGAGGAGTTTTTGTTTTAGCTTTTAGGGAGTTAAGAAACATATTGTGTTCATGAGATAGTATTTCCTCTAACCTAAATAAAAATAAGACATATAAAAAATCTTCAAGGTTAGAATAGAAAGGCCCTTATAACTATTGAAGTTGATGAAAGATCAACCCTATAGCTCCCAAGAATCTCCTACATGCAAACACCTATAACAGAAAGAAAGAAGCAAAAGCTATGCAGGCTAAAATTCCAAAATCCACAGATAAGACATTCTTGATGAGAAAAAAGAGAAATTTATATTATCAAAAGTGAATGAATGTTTAATTGCAAAGAGAGATCATCCTTATAAAGGAGATCAAAACCCTAATAGGTAACCAACCTAGGTTGCATGATAATAATTAATGAAATAATTAATTAGTATATGCCCAAAGTTTAGCTTAAGTAAAATAGAGATAATAAGTGAATTACTAATTAAATCAATATGATTTAATTAATAAGAAAAAAAAATTATTACTCTAACACACCCCCTTAAGATAAACTTAGGGAGTAGCTAAAAACCTAGAAACTACTACTAAAAGTAAATTTTGGTCCTGACAACAATGGCTAATGAGGTAACCAAGCACAACCAAATCTCTAAAAAGAGGAAATATAGAGAAAACTACATGGGAAAAACCTACTTCAAAAAGAGATGGAAATAATGCTAAAAATAACTACTGAAGGACTAAAGAAGCCTCCAAACTAAGGAATGTCCTAGAAGATAGGAACAAAAGATGATCATGAATAACACCACCGAAGCATGAAGAAGCTACAAAGCTCTATCAAATGTAACTATTGGTTTGAAGAATCTTCACTAAAATAGAACATGACTAGGTAGAGAAGACTATAATTTTCATCTAATCAAGAGGCACACAAAGGCAAACAATAGAACTCGAAGATATAGATGGCATGAAGCACAAAATCTTCAAGAGTTGATCAATCAAACATGGAAGGCTGCAACCAAAGTAGTATTGAAAAGAAGAGTGTCTATATGGTAAATGATCCATCTCACCAAAATGCATAGGTACCCAACCACTTCATCCACCTAGTATATAGGAACATATAGTGAATACATAGCTCACTCCATCAAACCAAGGAAGCATAAGAAACAATAGAAGAATCCCCTCTAATGTAGACAAGGGTGAGGTGACATGCAACTAAAAAAGTGGTCCAAAAAAATTGCATGCCAAGGAACAATGATCAAGATGCACAAAAGATTACATATTTATGTACTGAGGTGATCAATCTCAAACATGTGATGAGGCTAATCTCACATAAGGGAAACTCACTTGACAAAGGAAGATGCAAAAAGGTAAAATGTCAACCCCCTAGGGCACTTTAATAAGAGTAGTGCATGTACAATAAGGCACAAGATATGGTGAATCCCAATAATACAATAATCAACATGACTGTCCTCAGATGACATCACTCAAATCAGAAGGCAAAACAAGGAAAAACTATTGAAACAAAAAATACAGATGCAATATGGCACTTTATCTTAGTGTGTTTGGAAGAATACATACAAATGATGTCTAAATAGACTAGAAGAGACATAAGCTTGATGCAATAGAGAGTATACCCCATGAAAAATAATTTGAAGCAATGAAATTAGTCCCCATATCTAAAACAACCAAGATCCAATAGAATACAAAAATGCATAAGACTGAATAAAATGTGCATGGAGCATAATCTAGAAAAATAACTAGCATAATTGGAAGGAGCTCAGAAAGACCTTTCCAATGATATAAATAATTCCTAGATTAGAGATCAAATGCTCAAGATATGTCTACAAGTGTGCCAAAAGGAACCCCTGACTTTGATAGCTGAAAAAAGCCATAAAAACATCAAAACTTAAAAATGCATGTACCACTATGACGGGCTTGGAACTAGCTTTTTGGTGATATCTTATTGGTGGAAAATGAAGTTTTTTTGCCCAATATATAAGAAAAAATGGGAAGGTAGTTCTAAACAAAGCCAAAAGGGTAAATAGAAATGTTGATGCAATCCTGGCATCTTCAAGTGACAAGCATAAATTTGACAATCAAATAGTTGTCAAGGAAAAAAAATTCCATTAAAATAACCTTGTCACTGGATAATCATTTCATCAAAAAACATATAGGTCACTAGGAAGAAAAAGAAAGGTTGAATCCAAGAGGTGAGGTGGGGTAAAAAATAAGTAGAGAAAAAGGTTGCCCAAAGTGGCTTCACCAAAAAAAATGCATGTAAGTGCAAGAGGCATGGGGTCCAATAAAAAATGTTGCTCATGACCAAATGTGGGCAATCAACTAGCATCATGGGTCCTAATTGCATGTGCAACTCCATAAACCCAAAAATGCACCCACAAATCACTCAAAAGAAGAAGGTGTGGCATGGTATGCAAACCCTCCATTGAAAATGGAGCCATAGAAAACCTTATAAACTACAAGTGAGCCCAAGTGAGAGTGGGGCATGTGGATTGCAAGGTGTAGGAGGTGGAGTAAACAAAGAATGTCACCCACAAAAACTTTTGCAAAAGAAATAGTGTTTATGTGGCTACCAAAAAGATGCCTCCAATCATGCTAACTAATGTTATACAAGTGAAGGCACTATCAATTGAAAATACCTATTTAGGAACTCAAGGTCTCCAAATATGCATGTAGGCCTCACCAAGCCATAGGAACCAAAAATCGTCCTCCACCAATCCTACAAAAATCACATGAAAGCCCTCCATCAAAATATGTATGTATGATTGTGTGTTGGGGGTCTGCCCACCAAAAATGGTATCCATGAGAAAATTTAGAGGCATGGGATTCTAAAAAATTCCACCCTTTAACAATCTCAGCAAACATTAAGGACACTACTCGCAAATTTGTACTAAGTGCATTCCAAGGATGCATAGACCTATACAAAGTATGTCACCCAAGGAATAAGGTTATAGAAAAATGCATGTCTGATTAAATAAGGACTACCAAATGAAGGCATAGGTATAGTCAGACAAGTGGGGGTTGCTTCATATGACTACAGGAGAATAAATTCACCCACCTCCAATAAAAGTGCTTCCAAAATATACAGGTCTGGCTCACTTACCAAAAACAAACTTCATCCCCAAAGAAAAGATTAGCACTCCACCAAAAAATATGCCCCTTCCTCTTACAAAAACAACATGGGCATGAAGATCTAGAGCTCTGATACCAAGTTGAAGTTGATGAAAGATCAACCACACATCTCCCAAGAATCACCTGCATGCAAACACCTATCATAGACAGAGAGAAGCAAAAGCTATGGAGGCTAGAATTTCTAGATCCACATATGATACATTCTTAATGAGAAAAAAGATAAATTTCTATTATCAAAAGTGAATGAATGTTTAATTACAAAGAGAGATCATCCTTATAAAGGACATCAAAAACCTAACAAGTAACTAACCTAGGTTGCATGATAATAATTAATAAAAGAACTAATTATTATATGCCCAAAGTTTAGCTTAAGTAAACTAAATAATAAGTGACTTAATAATTAAATCAATATAATTTAATTAATAAGAAAAATGATTTATCACTCTAACAATAACATTCATATAATCCTACTTTATATTTTCTTGATAGACCTCCTCCATGACCTAACATCAAAAAAGTGGTGGCCATGTTGTATAAATATTGTTCATTCCATTAATTTATAAAATTAAGTACCCACATGACAAGTTTCTAAGATCAATTCCAAACAAACTTTGTTACAATTTCTACAATTACCAATGGCATGGTCCCATGGGTATCTATTCCACAATCCAATAATCTAATTCCTTAGATCAATGATAACCATCATATGCATGTTAAAATTTAAATTACTAAATCTAATAGGTTTGACAACTTACTTTTACTAATGAGTCCTTAAATCATAACCATAAGTCCTTATTCAAATGACCCTTTTAAAGATTTTTTATAGTATAACATTGTAATACTTTAAGTTTGGACATAAACCCAAAGCTAGAAGACATTACATGTTAATCCCTAAGTCATGTATTCTATTAGTTTCAAACACTTAGTCATTCACAAGGAAAGGTTATTCAATCATCACTGTGATCGAGTCATCTTATATAGGTCAAGCTAATGAATGAAGACTTGTAAATATTGTAAGTCATATGTCGAACGAGCTAATGGCTGCCAAGTAATCCAACGATTCCTAAGTTTTTGAGGGATGATAGTTGATGTAGAGAAATGTAGAGGTCAAGTTATTCAATTCATGATGAGCATAGTTAAGGCCAAGTGATAACATGAAGAAACAATTTATGGTGAGTGTCAATGTGATGTAAGTGTCGAGTAACATAGTTTAACATATTTTTCTGGAACGTGACAAAATTTAATGTTAATTTTTTTATCAAGATAGAAGTGTGTTTTGAAGATCAAGGAGGTAATCAAGGAGGGGATTAGCTATTCAAAGGAAGATCTTTAATCCCTAGGTAAGGTAATCCACCAATCAGAAAAATGCAATCACTAAGTGGAAAAAGGATTGATTCTAGATTATTGATTTGGATCTAGAAGGTTAACCCAAACAACTACTTAAGGATGTTCTATAACCTAGTTTGATGCGTGAGTGTATGTGCATGTGTATGTAAAGATTTTGATTGCATGGAAATTTTTGGAGGTGAATCAAAGATTTAAGAACAAGTAGTGTAAAGAGTTTTGAGCAGAGACAAAGAAGATTATCATAGTAAGGTGATATTATATTACATAGAGGAGATCTGTTATCAAGCATAGAAGTACTAACCAAAGGATTGGATTTTGAACATTCTAATAGATGTTTCACTATTTAAATCTCTTAACTAGGTATCTTTAATGGTCTGATGTAAATCTCCTAACAGAGTACTCACTTTATTGCAACATAAAACTCCTTTAACCAAGGTAGAACCCAGCAGTTCTTTTAGGCTTTAATAGGGAGAACCTCTGATAGGGTAGATCACAAGACGTGATCAAATCATCAAAGCCTTAAGAAACACAACTTTATTTTTGTAGAAATGAATATTTTGTGGGTGACATCCCCACTATAATTTTACCTTCACCTTGGAGGGTTTTTATGTTACCAAATATGTGTGTTGATGTGTTTTGTATTTATGAGTTTACATTCATGAAATTAGAAGGTAGATCGATATGATGTTGATGTAAATGGTTACATTGATAAGATATGGATGTTTAATTTAGTGGTGATATCAAATATGTTTCATTTTTGAAGTGGAAGAAGTTTTATAGACCCTGATTCACCAACCCCCCCTTCTCAGTATCACACTTTCCCTATTAGATTTCCAATAATTGGTATCAAAGAAGTGTACTCTTGGAAAAAGTCTAACCACTTGGAAATTAACGATCTTGAAGATGGAAACCTACAAATTGGGAAAGATCATTGAGAACCAAAAGATAGATGTTCATCTTGATTATGAACAAGTTCAGGCTGCAAAAGAGACATTAAGGAAATCCTTGAAAAGAAGGGAGGAGATGACAATTCACCAGAATGACACCCACTAAAATGAATAGACTATTCAAGAACTATTTGATGAAGGAAGATCCAGTGAATCTAATGCACCAATAGAAATTTTTTTGGAGAGGAACAATACAATGAATTAGGAAGTCATAAATTTTAAAAGATAGAATAAAATTCAATAAGTAAGGCTATGTGATGTGACCAAAAAAAAAGAAAAATGATGTAGAGAACTCCCCTTAATACCATAAACTTGTAACAGAAACAAAGAAATAACAGAAAATGCGAGAACAAAATATGGACTTCTTATTTGTACCATAAATGTGGAATTACAAAATTCATAAGTGCAATATGCTAACCACATGGATGCCCTCAATACAATAATTTGTAAGATAGGTTGTGAACTATCACCTCAAGCTATTCTAGACAATGTTTAGGCCTTTCTTAAATAGGTAGTTTTATGTCGCTTGAGTAGATGCTCAAACTTAATACCTAGGGCCGATAGACCCTAACAAAACATATGAAGTTGACCAAATAAATCTTTGATAATTATTTTAGAAATTTTGGGTAGCCCAACTTTGGAAGGTCATTTTTAGGATAAAACCACAGACAGAAATAAAAACTACATGCAAATATAACCAATAACAGAAAATAATAGATCACACAGAAATGAACACAAGGCACCAAGATTTAACGTGGTTCACCCAATCCCTAGGCTACATCCACCAAACAACAGTCTGATCTTATTACAATCCAGTGATCAAAACCTAATTACAATCTGTAATCCCTTATAGCTCAATACCGCCACAAGAACCAATTTCACATCACAACATAATGAAAAAATATCTAACCCTAAACCCTTATATACAAGTATTTTATGCCATTTTAGGGTTACAAAATGTCGGCCATATGTTGGTTACAATGTTGGCCACAACCCAAAAAAATTTGACAATACTAATTATGAAGTATGTACAGTACTTTCCTAATCAGTCACCATAATCTAAGTCATAACTCACTAATCATTGCTCTGATTGGCTATTATAACCACTTTTTGGAAATGACAGCTCCTAATCTAAAGGCACAAAACCATGCTAGTGCCCTTCCATCAGGTTTTCAGGCTTCATCCGGGTACTCTAAGGCCTCCAATAGTGAGCCTGAAGATTTTGCAAATTTTTCCACCAAAAATCTGCAATAACTTCTCTGATACTTGAGCTAGAGCAATGAGATTTTTATGGTAGGCTTATATCTCTAAGATGAACCTTCCTATAGAAAATGAGAACATTTTGAACTCATATGAAAAACTTAGTAAAAATAGCAAGTTCCCATAAATAGTAACCACCCTGTCTACTAGTCCTTATTAAAATAGAAAAGACTAAAAATAAAATATTTTTGGGTGATGCAAGATTGCTCATTCACCTAGGATGCTCTTGCATCAGACACCCAAGGTAGTTTGAGAAGTGACCCCATCACATCTCAAGTGTTCAGAGGAAAACAAAGATGGTTAACCTCCTCCTTTGCTAGCCATGATGAATCCATAGCTAGTCTCCCTTTCTGTTTGACCATATATTCCTCATATGTTATATTTCTAGTACATTTGCCAACATGACTGTCGAGTATCTCTTTAGTCTCCTTTGTAGCCGAACTAGTTGTTGGAATGTTCCATTGCACTTTTGAAACTTCATCTCCATCACCTCATTCATAATACTTTGTCAAATCTAAAATATTAAATACTAGTGAAATATTCAATTCAGCAAGAAACTCCACTTCATATGCATTTCCAAAATCATGCCTCTTTACTATCTTGCACGGTCCAAACTTCTTCATCTTCAACTTATTATATGTACCCAATGGAAAATTCTCCTTTCTCAAATGAACCATGACTTCATCTCCAATCTAAAATTCCTTATATATTCTTTTCACATCTACCTTAGCCTTATACTGTACATTCATCTATATGATGTGCTTCCTCACCTCCTCATGGACACTCTTCAAATGTTTAGCAAAATTTTCTACTTTAGCAATATTTATTTCTCCTTTATCCAATTACCTCAATTCAAAAGCATTTTTGTGACTACTCCCATATACAATCTAGAATGGTGATTTACCAGTACTCCTATTGACATAATTTTTATATGCAAATTCTATCTATGGTAAAATCATATCCCATTTATCTCCAACAAGCATCTCAACAAGTTTCCCAAACTGTGATTCATAGCTTATGTCTATCCATCAGTCTATGGATGATGTGATGAATTGAACTTCAAATCTATCTTCAACTTCTTCCATGATGTACACCATAAATACTCAACAAATTTGGTATCTTGATCTAAAACTATACTTTTTGGTAGACCATGTAGTCCCACCACTTCTCTGAGAAACAACTCTGCTACATGAACAACATCACTAGTTTTCTTGCGAGGAATAAAATGTACCATTTTTGAAAACCTATGAACAACAACAAAAATAAAATCATGCCCACACTATGTCCTCGATAATCCAAGAACAAAATCCATGATGACATCCTCCCACAACTTTTGTAGTACAAGTAATGGCTGATACAACCCTATATTTTTCTTCTCCCTTCGTCATCTGACATACTCAACAACTTTGTACAAACTTCATCACATCTTGTTGTAACTATGGCCAATAATAATTTTCAGCAACCAATGCTATGGTTTTATCTCTACCAAAATGTCCAACTAATCCTCCACTATGCTTCTCCTTGATGAGATTCTCTCTCATTGAACTTCTAGAAATGCACAACTAGCTTCCTTTGAAAATATATTTTCCTGGACCATGAAATCCAACCACTTTTTCTTGTCAAGTGTAACAGGTTCTGTACATTTTTTCCATGCTTCACCAAAATCAGGATCATCTGGATACAATGTACTAAGTTTGTTGAACCCAACCACCTCTATTTGCATTTCTGTCAGCAAAATTTGTCTTCTACTAACAACATCTATGACTTTGTTAGACTTCCCACTCCTATGTTTCAAAACAAATGTATAACTCTACAAAAACTCAACCCACTTTAAATGCCTTTGGTTCAATTTTTGTTCACTATTCAATTATTGCAAAGCTTGATGATCAGTATACAAAAAAATCTCCTTGGGAAGAAAATAGTGTCTCCACTTCTTCAATGCTTGAACTATTGCATAAAATTCCTAATCATAAACAAAATATTTCCTTTTTGCATCATTCAACTTCTCACTAAAATAAGAAACAAGTCTACCTTCTTGGCTCAAAATAGCTCCTATTGCAATACCACTAGCATTGTAGTCTACTTGAAACACCTTGTTAAAATTAGGAAGTGCTAAAACAGGCTGCTCTGTCATGTCCCCTTTTCAAATAATTAAAAACAATAATCTTTGCTAAGGCAGGCAGGCCCAAAAAGGTGAAGTTTCAGCAAAAGGGGATAATATTTGAAAGAAAATGGACTAATAAATGAAAATTATTATTAAAATATGTTTTATTAACCCCTCTTGGATGTGAGTTAGGGTTATGCCCTCTTTTAAGGGGTTTGGAGGCATTTTGGGCTCATTCCAGAACTTGATTTTTGCGCATTGCTTTGTTGTTCTTCAGAGGCTGCCAAACCTGTGGAGAAGGAGACCCAAGAATGGGAGTTTGCAAGTTTCTAGGAAGGCTAAGGATGGGATTTTAAATTCATTCTATGTGCATGCTCATGTAGAGTTTTCCTTTATGCTGAACAGTGCAGATTTGTGAGTTTTCGGGTGTGTTTTTTTTGTAAGAGTTTGGTGTTTCCAGTTGAGTATTTCATATCAGTTTGGGTTGATTTTTTATATAAAATATTTAGATGATAAAATAGAGCTGAATATATTTATTTTTCCATGATTATACTTTTTTTAATATATTATTAGTGTTTTTGTGGTGTTTCCGAATATTTTGTGTTGTTTTCGGGAGCTCGATGAGCATTCTGGTTGAGTATTTCATATCAGTTTGGGTTGATGCTGTATATCAGACATTTAGATGTTAAAATAGAGCTTAAAATATGTATTTGGTCATGATTATACTTCTGTGATAGATTATCAATGCTTTTGTGGTGTTTTCGGCTATTTTGTGTTATTTTTGGGAGCCTGATGAGCATTGTTTTTGTCCTCCATTTGGGAGCTGTTGTGTAAATGTTATACAAATATAGAAATGTTATTTTGGAGGATTTTATAATGCTGAAATTTCTATAAAAAAATTTCACTTTCAGATTTATTAATAATATGTGAAGTTGTGAAGTTTTTGGCACTATTTTCGGCATACCCGATTTGGGTTTATTGAGAAATTGGTGGATCCTTGAAATATTGGTTGTTTGGTCTTAAAGATCTGATTAGAGGCTTGAAATATCATATAAAATCAGAGAAAGTGACATTTTAGTGGTATCAAAGCTATAATCTTGCGAGTCTGAGGGTTTGTAGAAGTTTGCATGCAACTAAGTGATAGAGAAAAGAGATATTTGCAGCGAGAAAAGAATAAAGAAATTTTGATCAAACCTCCAGTTGAAAGTAAAAGTACAAAATCCAAGGAAGGAAAAAGTATGTCTGATCCAGATGAGATAGCAAATAAATTCTTCCAAGACATCCAAAATACTCAAAAGAAAACAGTGGATAGTTTGGTAGAAACTAGAGAGGCTTTACGAATATTGACAAAAAAATTGTAAGGAGTTGCATCTATTAATGAGAAAGGGAGCAGTTCAGATTAGCCAAGAAATCTGAAACCCACACCCTCTAAATCAATAAAAACTATTTTTCTACATGCAGATGAGCCACCAGTGCCAAATCCAACCCTTAATCCCATGGAAGAGATTATAGGTAACTTGATTGCATTAAGAGCTACTTACAATTGTTTAGATGATGACTTTCATAGTTTGGTTCCTTTTAGAAAATATGTGGATATGATGAACACTTTGATGCCCAAGAAAGAGTACAGGAGGGAGCATGACATAAGTGGAAGAGAGCTCATAAATAAAATAAGAAATTTTATAGCACGTACCTTTGATGGAACAAATAAAATCTCAGCTAGAGCATGGCTACAAAAATTACAGACCTTCTTCACACTTAACCCCATGAAGGAGAGTGATGTTGTTCAATTTGCAAATCTACACTTGGAAGATGTAGCCTATGATTGGTGGTATCATGGAATGACTACTCAAGGTCATGATTAGGTAACTACATTTGATGATTTTAATCAAAGAGTGATAGATAGATTTGACCTCAAGGATGATGATTATGAGGATGTTGTTGTGCATGATGGTGAGATACCTGGTATAGATGAGCAGGCATTGAGAATTCATGACTTTGCTGAGAGAGAGTACCAGACATAGTTAGATGCTTCATCACATGAGGTTGAGGCTGGTAGTACTTCACATGATTTATCCAGCCAGCTGAAGGTGAGTGAAGATAGTATTGTGACTACATTATCTCATCATGATAGGTATGTGGAGTTAGTTGGTATTGGTCATATTACTCAGGTGAGGAGTTGGCTTGAGTTACCAGCTGATTCTAGTTTACGGATATGGACTCGAGATTGTTATATTGGCATTTGGGATTCAGTTGATTGGAAATCTTTAACACTTTTTGGTAGCAGTGATTATTTGGGTGCTATCATGGGTTTGATTAGCAGATTGCACGGTGTTGTCTTTTCTTGTGCCAGGAGCTTATTCAATGTTGGTATTAGTTTTGATGCACTGGTGTTGGGCTTTGTTCATATATCTAGTCAACCATTTTTGCTGGAATGTGTTGATGATCTTTCATATTTGGTAGTGTGTATAGATGAGTCTCGAGATCATATTGGCATTGATGACATCTAGGAGGATGCAGTGGGAATTTTTGAAGACTTAGTTTCTTTGGCAGTTTCTTTTGGTATAGAGGAGTTGGATAGTAGTGCTATAGTTTTTGATAATCTGTATGTTGATATGAGCTTTGGAGTTGATTCGTAGGATATGGATGGTAATACTCTAGAGACCAGTAACCTTGAGGATACTCCTTTAGACAGTACGTCAGAGGAGGTTTGTAGGATATAGTCTAGCCAGTGCCATCATGTGTCTAGTCAGTTGAGAGTTAGTGAGCGAGACATTGCTATCACTTGCCAACATTTTGATGTTGCTCATTAGTTGTTAGTAGTTTATGGATGGGGTTCTCCTACTAGTGATGAGCAGGGAGGCAGTTACCTTTCCTTGATAGAGTTCCACTCTTTATGGGAGGCTATTTGGATTTTGAGATAGGATTATATGTAGTTGGTAGCTGACAAAGATTATCTTATGGAGTGGGGGAGTATAGCATACGATGCATTATTGGCCAAGGAAGATGAGGTGAGTGAGCTTGCTTAGCAGCTTGAGGTGACTTTTGAGATTCTTGAGAGTACACAGTTGGCTTTCAAGGAGTCACAGTTTCATTTGGATAAGGTGACCGTGGAGTTAGAGCAACTACAGTCTTTACTAGATTCTGTATAGTCACAAGCTATGGTGTTTGGTGATCTGAGGATGTCCATGGTCGAGATTGTCAAAGATAGTGGAGATGGGATGCATGCATCCTTGATACTAATATTGGCATATCAATTTCATCCCCACTAGAGTCAGGTTCAGTTGAGTTGGGTGCTACAGAAAATTGTTGTGGTATGCCTGACATGGTGGTGGCCTCTAGTACTGATGGCAAGAAGACTAGAGATGTTATATCAAAGATCATGTGTGATGTTGGTGAGCCAGTAGTTGGCATGGTTCTTGCTAGTAATACTACTCCCTTGGCAATTTATTCGAAGGTAGTAGCTATTTCCAACTTGGTTAGTGATCGATTGTAGTTAGTTACATCTGGATTGCATCTGAGCCACTGACTGAGATTGGTGCATTCTATCGGCATTAAACTATGAGGTATGCTCATTAGTTTACCTTTGATGACCATGTTGATGAGATAATGATACAAAGATGTACTTTGGTTCCTAGTTCTTTTCATAAATTATGGGACAGTTTGACGCCTCGAGATGAGAGTTGTGATGGGCATGACATGGCGATAGGTTATACAATTGATAGCTTGATAATACATGACTTAGAGCAGGAGTTTGGGAGTGATGTTTCAGTGGTTGTTGTTATTGATTCTACTCCTTTGGCTATGACATCTCCTAACTTAGCTAGTGATCAGTCACAGTGGGTTGTATCACTTGTTCATGGTGATCTGTTGACTAAGGTTGATTTTTTTATCAACATTATACTATAGGGTATGTACATCAGTTAGCATTTGATCCTTGTGTTGAGGAGTTGATGGCAAGAAAATTTGGTTTGTGTTCCATTTCTTGTTGTTTATCTTGTGATGGATTTTCACCATCAGTGGTGCATGGGAGTTATGGTTATGAGATAGTGGCCAGTGATCTGCAAAGTTGTGTTGACTATAGGAGTTGTATAGTGTGTGGATTCTCCATACTTGGTATAGTTTAATTTGGGAACGTTCACCATTGTTGCAGAGTTGGATTGTACATTTTGTATAGGCCAGTGGGATGCGTTGATGGTATTTACTATGTTGGTAGTTTGATTTGTCCACTTTACTTGGGTTTTGATGTTCTAAGAGTTTGTGTCTCATGCATTCCTAACTGTGGTAGTTGTGATTTTGGAGTTTGGTTGAGTTGTAATTGTCAGTTTGATTATGGATTCCTCCTTGTTATATTGCAGAGGATATTGTAGGAGCCTGTGTTAATTGATAGTAGTATAGTTCATGACTACATTTGGAATCCAGGTAGATTGATTGGTTTATTTTTCAGCCATTGCTTGAGGACAAGCAATATTTGGAAGGGGAGGACTTGTCATGTCCCCTTTTCAAATAATTAAAAATAATAATCTTTGCTAAGGCAGGCAGGCCCAAAAAGGTGAAGTTTCAAAAAAAGGGGATAATCTTTGGAAGTGAATGGACTAATAAATGAAAATTATTATTAAAATATGTTTTATTAACCCCTCTTGGACTTGATTTAGGTTTATGCCCTCTTTTAAGGGGTTTGGAGGCATTTTGGGCTCATTCTAGAACTTGATGTTTGCGCATTGCTTTGTTGTTCTTCAGAGGCTGCCAAACTTGTGGAGAAGGAGACCCAAGAACAGGAGTTTTTAGGTTTCTAGGAAGGCTAAGGAAATTATTTTAAAGCTATTCCATGTGCATGCTCATGCAAAGTTTGCCTTTGTGTTGAACAGTGCATATTTGTGAGTTTTCGGGTGTGTTTTTTGGTAAGAGTTTGTTGTTTCCAGTTGAGTATTTCATATCAGTTTGGGTTTCTTCTGTATATAAAACATTTAGATGTTAAAATAGATCTGAATATATTTATTTTTCCATGATTATACTTTTGTGATAGATTATTAGTGTTTTTGTGGTGTTTTCGGCTATTTTGTGTTGTTTTCAGGAGCCCGATGAGCATTTCGATTGAGTATTTCATATCAGTTTGGGTTGCTGCTGTATATCAGACATTTAGATGTTAAAATAGAGCTTAACATATTTATTTGGTCATTATTATACTTATATGATAGATTATCAATACTTTTGTGGTGTTTTCGGCTATTTTGTGTTATTTTCGGGAGCCCGATGAGCATTGTTTTTGTCCTTCGTTTGGGAGCTATTGTGTAAATGTTATACAGATCTAGAAATATCATTTTGGAGGCTGTTATACTGCTGAAATTTTTATAAAAAATTTCCACTTTCATATTTATTAATAATATGTTAAGTTGTGAAGTTTTTGGCACTATTTTCGGCATACCCGATTTTGGATTTATTGAGAAATTGGTGGATCCTTGAAATATTGGTTGTTTGATCTTAAATATCTGATTAGAGGCTTGAAATATCATATAAAATCAGAGAAAGGGACATTTCATGCTTGGTAAATTTCTTTCTCAATAGGTTGAAACTCTTAACTGCTCCTATAGTCCACTTAAACTCCTTCCTATCTCCTCTCATTGTTTCAATTGAGGGTCCACAAATGTCATTAAAACTTCTTATGAACTTTCTATAAAATGTATCTCATCCATGAAAAGATCTTACCTTTGTTGCACTCCTTGGAGTAGGCCATTCAAGGATAGTCTTCACTTTCCCGAGGTCCATTTTTAGACCTTCTCCTAAGACTACAAATCCTAGTACACCAACTCCTTCTTTGAAAAAATTGCACTTCTTCAAGTTTATCAACAACTTTTCTTCCCTCAACTTAGCAAACACCTTGCAAATATGAATCAAATGCTCCTCTAATGTCTTACTAAAGATCACAATATCATCTAGGTAAACAATGACAAACTTACCTAGAAACTCCTTTAGTACCTCATTCATGAGCCTCATGAAAGTGCTTGGTACATTGGTTAGACCAAAAGACATGACTAACCACTCATATAGTCCTTCCATTTTTTTGAATGTAGTATTCCACTCATCACCTTCTCTGATACAAATCTGATGGTACCCACTCTTCAGATCTATCTTTGTGAAATACTTAGCTCCACTCAAATAGTCCATAATATCATCCATCCTTGGAAATGGAAATCTATACTTTATTGTGATCTTGTTGATAGCATTATAATCTATGCACATCCTCCATTCTCCATTCTTCTTTGGTGCTAATACTACTAGTACAACACATGGACTTAGACTCTCTCAAATCAGCCCCTTCTACAACAACTCATGAACTTGCCTGTTCAACTCTTCACTTTCTATTGATGTCATTCTATGTGCTACCTTGTTTGGAAAACTCACTTCTGGAACCAAATCAATCTGGTGACTGATCTTCCTCACTGGGGGCAATCCATCAAGTACATTATCTAATACAATATTAGGAAACTCTCCCAATATATCTACAACTTCTTCAAGTACCTCCTTTACTTCTTCCTTACTATCTTTAGGAATTATAGAAAAACACATATGCTCATGCTTCATACCTTTAAGAAACTCTTTTCCATCAACAAAACATATTTTGGCAGTACTACATACTTTTTCTTCTTTTTCTTTCAACGACTTCAACTTATGTTTCACTCCATCCTTGGTTAGAGTATAGGTATTTGCTCGCACATCATGTACAACATGCCTATCAAACTGCCATGATCTACCCAATAACATATGACATGTGTCTATAGGTATGATATCACGTAGTACCTAATCCTAGTAGCTTCCAATCTTGAACTTTATTGAGCACTACTCATTGACCATGACCTTATGGTCATCTTGCACCCATGCAATATGATATGGATGTGGGTATTTCTACCTCTTTATGTTCAACTTGGTGATCATCATTTTTGACACTAGATTTTTAGTACTTCCATCATCAATTTTCACATCACAACACTTATCCTCACATCTGCACCTTGTGTGAAACAAGCTCCTTCTTTGTTCAGGTTCATTCTCATCACTCAACAAGACTCTTTGGTTAACTAGGACTTCTCCTCTTTTAGCATCTTTAGAATGCAAAGATCTGGCATCTTCATCAACATGTGCCACTCTGGCCTAGCCTTTGTTTCTTTGATCTATTCTTTCTTGGTACTAGGTACATTCAAGCACTCTATGCCCTTCTTCTCCATAGTGAAAACATTTCCCACAGAAGCCTCCTCTTCTAGATCCTTGCCCTCTACCTCTTCCTCTATGATATCTATTATTCTAATCATGAAACAATTGAAATTATTTCTCCTCTAGTTCTAATTGCTACTTATAGCCTCATCCATGTTCTTTTGATCATCATTACAACTACCATAAGATTGTCCACTAGATCTTCCACCATGACCTCTTCCACTATTCTTATTGTCAAACTTCTTGCTTAGTTTCTCCTAAACTTTTAGGGAAAATTGGTATGCCTCCTCAATACTGCTCATTCAAACCAAACTCAACTCATCCTAAATGCTTGGCCTTAACCCATTAAGATAACAAGTGACTTTCTCCTAATCAATTTCTACATGGCTAGTTCTAATGAGAACTCGATAGAACTCTTAAATATACTCTTGAACAAATTTTCCCACTTGCTTCAACCCTTGTATTTTCCTCAATAGATCAAGTTGATAATCCATGAGAATGAATTGTTGCTTTAGTTTATCTTTCATCCGATCCCACCTGGTGATTTTTTCCTTTCCCTTTCTATTTTGTTCCAACTGAACTACTTGGCTCCAGATCTTTGCATGCCTCTTCAATTTTGCCTTCAAAAATTTGACCCTATCAAGATCATCAATATCTTCATACTCAAAGTACTCCTCCAGTTCATTGATCCAATCAATCAGCTCCTCTGGGTTAAGATTATTCAAAAATGTGGGAACTTCAAACTTAGGTCTTTTTCAATCTTGGAGATGGTCCTAAAAAGTCACTCTTCCTCTAGGTTTAGAGCTACCTCTTCTCTGACATTTTTTTCTACTTCATCCTCATCCTCACTTTCATCTCTTATAGGAAGATTTATTCCTCTTCGCAATTTTTCTTCCAATGGTTGCATTTTCCTTTGGAGGGCTTGAAAACCCTTAGGTGTAACACCTACAGCTCTTCCACCATGCTCTCTTCATGGAGGCATTTTTGCACTTCTGTTGAAACCCTAGTGCAAATTGCCTCACAATTGGTGATCTATCTACACACTCAGCCCAAACCATAGTCCTAGTGCAAACTATCTCACAATCGGTGATCTATCCACATGGTCAAGAACTCCTACTTTGATACCACTTGATGCAGTGAACTCCCCTTAATACCATAAACTTGTAACAAAAAAAAACATATGCGAGAACAAAATATGGATTTCTTATTTTTGCCACATATGCAAAATTAAAAAATTCATAAGTACAATATGCTAACCCACATGGGCGCCTTAAATACAATAATTTACAAGGTAGGTTGTGAACTATCACCCCGAACTATTCTAGACAATGTTCGAGCCTTTCTTAAATAGGCAATTTTATGCCACCCAAGAAGGTTCTAGATTCTCAAACTTAATACCTAGGGTTGACAAACCCTAACAAAACATATAGAGTCAAAAAAATACATATTTAACAATTATTTTACAAATTTTAGGTAGCCCAACTTCAGAAGGCCATAACTCATGAACATTGCTCTGATTGGGTATTGTAACACTTTTTGGAAATGCCATCTCCTGATCTACAATATTGAAACCATGCTAGCGCCCTTCCATTGAGTTTTTGGACCTCATTTGGGCACTCTAAGGCCTCCAACAGCGAGGCTAAAGATTTTTCTGCAAATTTTTCCACCAAAAATCCACAATAATTTCTATGATACTTAAGTTGGAGCAATGAGAATTTTATGGTAGGCTTATATCTCTAAAATGAAGCTTCCTATAGAAAATGAGAACATTCCAAGCTCAGATGACAAACTTACTAAAAATAGCAATTTCCCATAACTAGTAACCACCCTATCTACTAGTCCTTATTAAAATAGAAAAGATTGAAAATAAAATATTTTTGGGTGATGCAAGATTGCTCATACACCCAGGATGCTCCTACATCAGACACCAAAATTGACACCAAATTTTGAGGTAAACAATAGAAAGGAAAAGTTCAATGTGGAGGAAGTATGAAATGAAATGAACCAAAAATGGAAAAAGAAGTTAGACGGAGGAAATAGTGCAAATGAAGAAATTGTGATCATTAAATCTAATTGATTACATGATTCCCTCATCTCAAACTAAATGGTAAGGTATGTATGAAACTATGTTTCAAACTGATAAATCATACACTAGTTCCTAATACTCTATGCATGTAAGTCCAAATCAACATAATAAAGATCCATAAGGATAGAAGTTAATGATTGAGCTGAGATTATTTTTGGTATCGAGTTAAAAATTTGGTAGATACCATGCCAATATTTAATGTCTATATGAACCAAGTCATGATATTGACTGAGCAAAGTTGAAGAATGTGAATCCACCAACTTTCATTATGTAAGCCAAGACAACTATTATACACATAGTTTACACCCAATAATCATATGGAGCATTTAATGGAGACTCAATTTGACCATTCAAACCCATTTAATGGATTTTGAAACTCATTTTGTCTCACTAGGTTTCTGAGTTTATAAAGAAAAGAATTTAGACAATTCCAGAGAAATTTGTGCAAAGTTGTGAAGAGATTCAAGTGTGTGCCACTGGATTAAGAAGAAAGTAATGCAAGGTTGTGTTTGAGACAAGTTGTAAAGTTTTTTGATTTTGGAACTCTAGATTGTACCAATGGCATCATCTACATCTATTAGTGAGAAAAATGAGGCATTGATGGACAATGATGCACAAATTGTTTGTAATGATGCATGTCCTTGAAAAATGTTTAAAGGATATCTAGATATCAAGTTGACAAGAGATTCTTCATGGGCATTTTCTGCAATTCCACTGACAGTGATTATGGTACATGATTTTAGATTGTGTTATATGTGCAAGATCAAAGAGATGGGAGATTTCAAGCTAAGAAATACTTGTGATAAGTTGTGTGACAATGGTAGATTGAGAGACAAGAACAAGGTCATGGTTGAGAAATAGTTAACTCTTTCCCTGGCATTTCCAATGTTATTCAAGTTTGAACAGATAAAAATTGTGTTGGGCCAGATACATGATATGAAATTGAGGTTGGAGAATGGACCAATCAGAATCACAAAGTCAATAAAGCATCATGCGAATAGATACCCTATTTTAGATGGAGTAAAGATTGTTTGATGTCAAGCAAGGGATGCAATTTAAAGAAACACAGAGGAAAAATGGGATAACAGAGGCATGTCGATCAATACTATTGAAGACGTCATAATCGAGTTTGTAGTTCAGGTAATTTCTCACAAGCTTTATTAGTCAAGCCAAATGAATAGTGTACCTTGTGTAAGGTGTAAACTTGTTAAGAAGGATCACAATTATGATTTGGCTGAGTTGCAACTAATTAAACTAGTCGAAAACCTTGGAGTAATAAGGAAGGAAAATAATATATCAAGTAAGTTTAGTTCTCTCATTGTATGCATATATTTCTATGTACAAAATTCATTTCCTACTATTGGAGATGTAGTATGGGATAGAAAGAGACCAATTACCAAAAAAATAAATGAGTTTATCAATCAAATAGGTGAAATTTTTGAGACCATAATAAATGGTTATTGTGAGGATTTCAAGAAGAAAATGAAGAAAAAATTTAGAATACCTAAGTCAATCGTTAACCAATACTATGATCACATATTATTTCTTATTGATATAGATTACACATACTTTTAGGTTGTTATTCTTAGAGTGGC
Source organism: Cupressus sempervirens (assembly GCA_028749045.1). Taxonomy (NCBI): domain Eukaryota; kingdom Viridiplantae; phylum Streptophyta; class Pinopsida; order Cupressales; family Cupressaceae; genus Cupressus; species Cupressus sempervirens. Next base: position 69,254,848 of record CM053786.1, read on the forward strand.
ATGGCTAAGACCTCTACACTATGAGGTAAATATTGATGAAGTGACAACTATCATCAAAACATTGATAGCTAAAGAGATTTATAAGAATGTCAAACCCTTCAGCACATATGAGACAACTAAAATCAAAATGATAAAGAAAAAAAAAAGCATGTTGAGCACTAGTGGATGGAGTAGAGGGAGTGATGGTTTTAAAAATTCAAATTCTCTAATGGGCGAGACAACTTTGGACTATCAGGATCGGGCCCTTGGACTAGAACATGGGTCATAGAAGGGGGATGGTCAAGTAGTTCCTGATATTGGGGACCAATCAGAGATTGTGGATGGGGACCCAGATGTCCCCCCAAGGAAGTGGTCAAGATTCCTTTGGATCCCGAAGCAGATTAGCAAGGCTCCACAAAATGGTCCTCCCTTTTTGGGATCAAACCCTTAGGTAAGTCTTCTTTCCCACCTATCAAAACTCTTTTTGTTTCAAAGAAAAGCTCCTATGTCATTTTCATCCTTGATGAAATCATGGATCATAGCATTCAATCCATGGCTTCAACTCTAATCAAAAAAAATTTGGGGCCTAGACCAAACATAGATGAAATCAGATCTTTTATCAAGAAGAAATGGGCTCTCAAAGGCCAAGTTTCGGTCATGGCAATGGGGAAGGGATTTATGTCTTTCAATTTTACATGCTTGGAAGATCTTTCCAGCATTCTATGTGAATGATAGTGGGCTATTGGATGTTCCACTCTGGTGCTTCAAAAGTGGTCTTCCAATCTAAACATAAATGGCTCCTTTTTTGTTCAAGCCCCTATCTGGGTTAGATTACCTGAGTTGCCCTTAGAATTTTGGAATGAGGATGTTTTTGTGGGGCTTGTGAGGACCTTTGGTGAACTCCTCTCTATGGACCCTATCACTACCTCCAAGCACCACCTCAACTTCGCTCACATCTGCATCAGTGTTAGAGAAGGCACATATATGCCTGAGACTATGGCTTTTCATTCCAAGCTCGGAGTGCACATCCAAAAATTGATCTAAAAAATTGTTCCTTTTGCCTATTTTATTTTCCTAAAGGCTGTTCACAAGGCTCATCAGTATCCCAGGGTGGAAAAGTAGAAGACCAAAGCTCCTGATACCTTAGAAAAAGCTAAGAAGATATCCTTCCCCTCTTGCCCTTCATCCAAAGGGAAGAAGAAACTGATCTAGAGGCATAAACCAGCCAAGTCTCTAGATTTGAGGGAGAGCAAGGAAGACAAGCAGAGTGCCCCTAGGTAGAATGAAACCAAGAAGGGTGATCCTACTTTGGAGTCAGTGACTATTGCTTCCCCAGCAGGAGCCCCAGATGTAGAGGAAGTAGTTGTGTTGGAAGGGCCTGAGCAGATCGCCTTGAGGTAGGTTTCTCCCCCTAATATAGAGAGAGAAGCTCCCCCAAAATCCTTCCCCTAGGCCCAAGGATTCCCTGCTTCACCCTTCAAGCTTGGTCCCAGGCTAGGGGAAGGCTCAATCTATTCCCATGGGTTTGGAGGCCAAAATCCTGCAACTCATCAACAATTCATCTCCTGACTAGGTCTCTCATTGGGAAGAATGGATTGACAATTGCTCTCTTGATAGCCTAAACAACTGGTGCATGAAGAAAAAGAAAAAGAAGAAGCAACTTTGAGATCACCCCCCTTTGTCCCCAATGACTACTCGAAACAAGGTTAAGGCTAATGTTGGTTTTACTCCCAAGCAACTAGGCAAGAAGAAAACCAACCAACTCTTGCAAGAAGAAACCAAAAGGAACCTAGCAGATGAGAGCCAGAGAACCATCAAAGGAATTCTCAAGAAGTAAGAAATGAAGTTTGTTTCTTGGAATATAAGGGGCTTTAATGAGGCCCATAAACAAGAATTAGTAAGATATGATCAGAGATCAAAGACCCAATTTTTTGTTGATTCAAGAGACCATGATGAAAAGGGATTTGGTTAATAAGTTATTTTTCAGTAAACTCATGAATAGTGTAGCCACTGATTTGGATGGAGCCTCTAGAGGGGTGTTGATTCTTTACAACAACAAGAAGTACCAATTATCCACCATTTTTAATGCAAATAATGCTCTCCTCTACAAAGTCTCCCTTCACCATAGTGATGATTTTTGGTTCATCCTAAACCTATATCCACCTAACTCTAAAAGGGAAAGGAAAGCCTTCTAGGATAGTTCCATAGTAGTCATCAACAACATCAACACCAAAAAAGGAATCATCATGGGGGATTCCAACTCCCCTCTCACTAATGATAACAAATGTGGAGGGCTAGCCCTAGATTAGCAAAGTAAGCTTGACCTCGCCAACTTCATCCACAATCTTACTATTATGGATGTGGATCTCCTAGGGGGTAGTTTTACTTGGTCTAACAAAAGAGTTGGAGGGGAATGTATCCATGTTCATCTTGACAAAGCCCTCATCTTTCCCAGGTGGCTTTAGACTCTCTAATATAGACTATCCCTCCTCCCTAGAGTTGGCTTAGATCACTCCCCTATTTCTCTTTCTGTTAGTCCTCTTGTTGTCAAAAGGACTTTTCCTTTTTCGATTTGATAAAATGTGGATAACCCACCTGACTTTGGAACCTAAGATTTCTTCATGGTGGAACATTGAGATCGAAGGCACTGCCATGTATAGGGTTCCCCAGAAATCAAAAAATGTTAAAAGAAACATTAAATTTTGGAATAAAATTGACTTCGGCCATATTTTCTAGGATAAAGATGAAAAGATTGCTTAGCTTAGCAATATCTAGGAAGAAATTTAGCATATCAGTTACAATGATCAAAATAGGTTGGAAGAGAGGGCCATCCTCTCATATCTCCATAACATCATTTCAAAGGAAGAACATTATTGGAAACAAAAATCTAGAGTTAATTGGTTAAAAGAAGGTGACCAAAACTCAAGGTTCTTTCATCTGAACAATAGGATCTTTTCCATTAAGAAAGGATAGGCTCATTTAACCAAGGATGATGAGATTGTAGATGAAGCTATTTAGTTCTTCTCCTCCCTCCTTTCCAAGGATCCTTCTCTCTCAGATCTTGACCAAGTTGACATTTTTCCTTCTATTCCATCCTTGTTGCAAGCGCACCATAATTCAATGTTGAAAGCTATCCCCTCCCCAGAGGAAATCTTCCTAGCTCTCAATTCTTTCCTGGGAGACAAAGCCCTAGGCCTGGAAGGTTTCCCAAGTTTATTTTTCCAAGTCTTTTGGGACATGGTCAAAAAGGGTGTAATTCAGGTGGTGCAAGAACTCTTTGGTGCCAAAAATCTTTTGAAAGAACTAAATGCCACCTTCTTGGTTCTCATACCTAAGACTCTGGCAGCTAACTCGATGGATAATTTTAGGCCCATAAGCATTTGCAACTCTGTGTACAAAATCATTTCTAAGGTTCTTACCTCAAGACTCCTCAACATCCTCCCTTTGATTATTTCCCCTCAGTAGACTGGCTTTGTTCCTGGGAGACAAATTCTTGACTTTGTTATCATAGTCTAGGAGGTCGTCCACTCTCTAGAGGCTGGTAAGAGGGAAGCTTTCTTTCTCAAACTAGATATGTCTAAAGCCTATGACAAGGTGGACTAGAATTTCCTTTTGGTAGTCCTACAGGCTTTTGGTTTTGATGCCCAAGTTTGCAAGCTTATCTCTCAACTTGTTACTTCTCCTTCTTTATTTGTTTTGGTTAATGGTTCCCCTTCTCTTTTCTTCTTTCCTTTGAGAGGGCTGAGATAGGGTGACCCCATTTCCCATATTCTTTTCATCATTATGGCTAAATGCTTGGGAAGACTCATCCAGAGGAAATGTCAAGATAGGATTTTTCTTGGTCTAAAGCCTTCTTCGGGTCCCTCTACCTTCACTCACCAGAAATTTGTGGATGATACCATTTTGGGGGGTAAAGCCACTATTAGTGAGGCTAGAGTTTTCAAGGGCCTCCTAAAAACCTACACCAAGGGCTTAGGCTAGGTGATCAATTGGGAAAAGAGCTCGATCTTCTTCATCAATAGCCCCTTGGAGAGATAGAGGAAGATTTCCCACATCTTGGGAAGTAGTATTGGGTCTCTTCCTACCAACTATCTCAGCCTACCCTTGGGCACCAGACCCCATGATTCTTTTTGGAATAGCATCCTAGATAGATCCAACAGGAAACTCATAGGCTGGAAAGGTGCCACCCTAAGCCAAGCTGGCAAGTGAACTTTGATTAAATCCATCTTTCAAAATGTCCCAACTTATCCCTTAAGCCTTTTTGGAATCCCAGTCATGCATGCTAACAGAATGGAGAAGATTCAAAGGGACTTTCTCTAGTTAGGGTCCAATGACCATAAGAGATACCAGCTCATCGCCTGGGATCTTGTTTGTCTCCCCAAATGCTATGGTGGTCTTAGCATCAAAAAAATTAGACATCTCAACAATTCTCTCCTAGCTAAGTAGATATGGCACATTTTTCAAAGTTTAGGTGTCTAGAGGGATATCCTGATTGAGAAATACCTGAGAAGGTAATCCATCAACTCCCTATTTGATGGGTCTAAGATTCCCTAGGGGTCCTACATTTGGAATGGGATTTTAAAGGCAAAGCCTCTAGCCAAATCTAAGGCCAGGTGGAAAGTTGGCAATAGGGACAATATCCTTTTCTGGCATGACAACTAGATGTGTCAGGGAACTCTAATCAATCACCCTTGCTTTGGTAGATGGGTTGAACAAAGCATAGAAAGATATGGTCTATATGTCAGAGATTACAGATTTGGAAGTGATTAGCATGACCTATCTGAGCTATCCCTGGACCTTAACTCTTTGATGATTTATTTGAAAGCCACCTTCCTCAACATTAGCAGGGATACCCTCATTTGGGGGGATTCTTTGAGTGGGCAGTTCTCTATTGCCTCAAGATATTTCTCCATATGGGATGGGATGGAGAAGCCAATTTTGGCTAAAGCCTAGATTTTTGGTCTCACTCCTAAAATCAACATTTTCTTCTAGCTTCTCTTGCAATACAAAATCCTTACCCAAGACAATTTAGCCAAGAGAGGCCAAATTATCCCCAATAGATGCAACCTTTGCAAAATTGTTAGAGAACCAGTGAACATCTAGGTGTTGGAGGACCTTGATGGAAGAACCCACTATGATGAGTTAATTGACCCTACTATGTTGGTCATCTCCGATAACACATAGGAAACTAGCTTTGATTTCCTGAATAATGCAAAGAATTCCTTGGTAGATAATTTTCATTCTATCAAATGGTTGTTTTAGGAAATTGAGGCCCTTAAGGAAAAGAAAAACTAGGACACCAGTCAGAATACCTGTAGGGTTTAGGAGACCATAGGAAAGAACACTACCCAAGTTGGTAACTAGAACATCCACGGTGGCAGGACACCAGGCATAGACAAGAGGATAGACTCTCCTTGGTTGAATAGAAAGTCTAGAACTTTGAATCCATCCACCAAGTGTTGATCAAACAAATTGTGGACACCCTGCACACTCTAAATGAGAATATTGTCAACTTGGGTGACTCTCTAATGAGAGTTTTCTTATGTAGGGACACTTCATAGTAGAATGGGAATGATTTTGGGTAGGTGGAGTTTGCTCAGACTAAAGCCAGGGACCAGGTGAACAAGGTAGACTAGGTGGAGACCCAGAATAGGAACTAGGAAGGAGTAGATAGTCAGAAGGATAGCAAAAGTTGCAGAAACTCTATAGGACCTAGACGGACAACCAATAGTCTGCTTCACTTTTGGTTTTGTCCTTTGTTTTGGTTTCTAGCCTTTGCCTCCTAGCCTCGGGCCTTTTGTCGGGTGTTGGATTTTTGTAGCAGTCTCTTGTTAGCTGGACTTTTTATTTTCCTTTCTGTTATGCTATAAACTTTTGGGTTTCAGGATCCCTGTAAAACCTATTTTACTTAATCAAAAACTAAAATCAAAATGGTGATGCAAACAAAGGTCCCCAAGATGGACAAAAAAAGGAATATGATGATCCAAGATTTAAAAGGTAAACTTGGAGAAGCACCAGTACAAATAACTGAAGGAAAAGGAAAAGATCTAAGTAGTAATGAAGGTGATGATGAAGAAGAACATGAAGGAAATAGAAAAGGCCTAGTTGTTGCTGAGCCCAAGAAAAAAAAAGGCAAGGAGATTTTTGTGGTTGAGCCTAAGGGAAAGACAAGCTTGAAGAAAATGGTTATCAATCCCACAACCATACCACAGAGGATCACTAGGCATATATCCAAGGTAATAAGTCATGCATCTATCGAGCCAATGAGAAAATGAATTGTGAAGATCACAAGGACAATTAAAGGAAAAAATCCTAAGAAGATGACATTAGATGCAATAGGGGATGAGAAAGGCTAATAGAAAAAGAAGTCAAGGAGAAAATTATTTGTTAAGCCTAATGATGAAGAAGAAGATGAGGTTGAAAGGACCAAATCTAATGACTTGAGTTGATTCCAAATTATACCAAGGAAAGAACAACACAATATTGATAAGGCGTGTGAGAACTTGAGAAGTCTAGTAGTCTAGTAGGATTGAACTATATTAAATATGAAACCTTAGAAAATATTGATAAAGAAAAGCTTAAACAAGAAGTTATAGATATGATGGTGAATTTTAAGTATACACCAATAGAGCTAGGCCAAGGATACTTATAGAGTTGTATAATAATATAGATGCAAAGTAGAAATGGGATCTAAGTACTAAAAAATAGATGAGAGGGGCTACATTAGCCCAAGTTATGCATGATTTATGAAAATAACACATGTCAATAGCCATGAGGGATTATGCTAAGAAGTTTGTGCCAAAGAGAAGGGCATATAAAATTTTGAAAAATAAAATAGAAGGAGTTGTATAGGAGAGTAAAGACCATATAGAAAAAAGTTTTTGGTCTTATACTTGCAGATGAGGAGAAGGAAGAAAAGGAAGAGAAAGGGTATAGGAGAAGTGGAGTTAGATAATAAGAAAGACATCGATGACGATGTCAAGATTTTAGTAGAGACAATTCATAAGATGGAAAAAGAGAGCAAGAAGTAGATAGAAGTAGTCACCATTGAAGATGAAACTCTAGAGAATACAATGCCAAATGTGACTACTAATGAGAAAGAATTAGTTAGGACTATGTTTTTCAAGCAACAAAAGAAGGAGAAATATTCTAAATTAATCAAATATACTTTGATGGAAACCAATCTAGTGATTGTGAAGATCAAGGAATATCCAAACATTCATGCAAAACACCAATCACAATAGGTAACAATTATTCTAATAGATACATCAAGAGTTATTGTTGATATTAATGTGAAAATGTCAAGAGAGGCAAAAGATGTTGTTGCTGAGAAATAGAGTGCACCAAAAATTAGTGGAAGAGATCAGAAAAATATTTCTAGGAAGGGAAATTAGAGGAGAATAAGGAGAAAGAGAGCCAAAATGCACAAGTAGAGAAATATAATACTTGTAGTGAAAGAAAAAATGTCTTAAGGCCTCCAAATGAGGGGAAAAAGGAGACAACATAGTTGAGTTTATATGTTCAACTCAAATTGACTAAGAAATAGAGATTAGTTGATGAGTCAAAAGATGTTGAGGGTACACAAGCAATTTTTAGAGACCGAGTATGTAGCTCAAATAAAAAAGCTTACAAGTATCCATAACAAGCTCTAACACTTCAAGTAAAAGGACTAAGAGGAAGAAATTTTAATCCCCTACTTCATTTCAAGCTAAGCCTATTACCCTTGAAGAGGATATAGTTATATTATTTTGGGCCAAGTCAACTCTGAATGATGAGAAAATAAAAATTTTGAGTGAATTATTTAGATAGAAGGAAAAGAAAGTTGAGTTGAGAAGATAGCACCAGTAGAAACAAGCACAAAAATGTGTTCTATATGATACAAAAGATATATTTCTTAAATCTTTTTTTTATTGATAATTTGGATGAGAATGCTTCCATTATTGAGCAGTTGATTAAAATTATAAAGAAATTAAATGACCCCAATGTTGATGCAAATAAGAGATTGATGCAATGGTCAAAAAAGAAGTTTGAAAAGAAAGTGATGGAAAATGTAGCAATAGAAATTGTTTTAAGACAGGTTGACCTTTTTAAACTTGTAACCAATTAGGAAAAAGTTTTAAATAATGTAAATATAATGTTTAGAGAATAGTGTGATAGATCAACTTACAAATAATATATTAGAGGGAGAAGCTGACTTGCAGTACAGTGCAAATTCACTAACTATACATGCCATTTCTAGTGCTACACACTTGTCTAAGGTAAATGTTCAACATGAAAGGCTTACAAAATTGATTCTTGAGTATATTTAAATAAGGGAAAAATTGATCTCTATACAAGCCACGATGACACCTCACCTTGAGGTTATGCAGTTGCATTTGAAGAGTGCAAAGGACTTAGTCCATGTTGATCCAAATTTCTCATATGTTGATAGTCTCATGGATCTTGCAATAATATTGGAGCTAGAGATTCAGGCTATTGAATTCATAAGGACTAATTGGAATAATACTTTGTGCTGTATTTTTTAAATTCACAAATAATTTTTGGGTTAGTTTGGTTTGACATCCCTACCCCAACATACATATGTTAGAAAGTAAAGTCCACCAGTATAACTGAGAGGGGCAAGGGTGGGGTGGGGGGGGGTGTGAATTGGTTATCCAACTATTATAACAATTATCAACCTTCTTAAACCTTAACCAAATGAGAAATCTAATCAAAAATCATAACAAGATACTTGTACATAATAACACTAGATATGTTAACTAGGGAAACCCTTGATCAGAGGGAAAACCTCAATGGGGATGGTACCCACAAAATGATGTGCTGATATAAGTATTTCTTGTTAGAGGATGGATACTATTAGGATTCAATGAAATACATTTAGTACATATTAGTCCATATTAGGAGACATTGAATTTCTATTAAGAGATTCCAACCCTATTAGGATTTGTGCCAACCCTATTGTTAAGAGTTGTAGAAGGTAGATGGACCCACTGCCAAAATAGCTTTAGGGGCAAGACCACTAAACTCACTATCCAACTAATCTCTATATTATTCCTTATAGAATAATAGAAATGAAATGTACTTATACTTCCTCTTCCTTTGTCCTATCAACCATACTTCTTCTTATACCGATCTTGATACCATACCACCAACTTCCCATCCAATAATCCCTTGGATCACTTACTCGCACCTACTCACACTTGCCAAATAATTCCTTGAGTCAGCCTTGAGGATTTCCTAATTAATTATAATAGAACCATATTAAGATAATTAAATTACTCTATAATTATACAACACTAATGGATCACAAACTTCACAATTTCTCACACGTGTGACCTCAAACCTTGTGCACTTTATAATGTCACCATTAGATTGTCTACTATCACTATCTAACCTTGCATATCATGATTCTATCTTTGTTAGGAGATACAATACCAACATCAAAAATTACTTGTTAGAAATTCTCTCTATATACTTTCTATAAATCAAGAATATCTTTTGCATAGCTTCATCTTCATGAAAACTTAACCACATCATCACTGCATGGTGTTGAACACATCCTTAATTGTGTTAGACTTGATCATTAATACTCTATCCATATGACCTTGTTCTCTATATTCTACTCTACTAGTCTTCACAGAAATATTGTTATGTTGACATCAATGACAAACACAGTCATGAATGCAACATGTCAATCATGCTAACAATCTCCCAAATTCTCTATCAATTCTTAGGATACTCTCTCAAAGGAATATCATTAGCATTCATGCTAGCAATCTCTCCCTTTAGCATTGATGGAAACATAGATGAAAAAACATCTGAGTTCTAAAAATATCAAATCAACACTCTATTGTTCTCTTCTTTCCAAATCCTCTTCATCAATCAAATATGAAATCCTTTGGAATACTTCTCTATCTACATCACTTTCTTTAGGATTGGCATTAGTTTTTCACACTCTGACTCTTAGGTATAACTTTTGGTCTTACATGGATGGAAATCACAATTTCTCCCCATTGATATTGACAACTCAATCTCTCCCCTATTCATAGGAGATCTCAGTCTCTCCCCCATTAGAGGATCTTATCCCCCATTCATGGTGCTTCTTTCTCCCCATTGATAGGAGATGTTTTCATGTATTCTCTCCCCCATTGACATCAATGAGAATGGCTTCATTATGTCAATCATTTGTTCGAAGTCTTTAACCATCTCTACTAGATGCCAAGAGTCCTTGAGGACTTTGCTCATCTCATATACTCTCCCATTCAAGAATCATCAACATTTAGTCTATACAAACATTAGTGTTTTGTACCACTAGATTGATGCAATCTCTATATCATCTACTCAGAATTAGGTAGGGTCATAGCCCCAAGCATACCTCACAAATACTCAAATGTATCTTTAGGTAAGGGTTTCATAAAGATATATGTAATCTAGTCTTTTGTACTGACATACTCCAATCTTATTTCTTTCTTTGTAACTTTCTCTCTCAAAAAATGATACTTAACAGATATATTCTTAGTCTTCGAATGCAACATAAGATTCTTAGATATACTTACTATACTTGTGTTATCATAGTATATGATAACATAATCTAAAAATTGTATCCCAATGTCCTTCAACATATGTTTCATCCCCATGATTTGATTACAATTATTTGTTTCTTCTACTTACTCTTTTTTAGTTGTACTCTATAAAATACAATCTTGTTTCTTGCTTTATGAAGAAACCAATCTTCCTCCAAGTAAAAATGCTCCACCACTAGTATTTTTTCTATCATCCATATTACCTACCCAATCCACATCAATATAAACAAACAAAGTGAAATCACTTGATCTATCATACTATAATCCATGATTAGGTGTACCATTTAGGTATTTGAGTATCCTCTTTACTACTACACAATGGTATTCCTTAGGATCAACTTGAAATCTCGCTACTATCCTAACTACATTATCTATATCTGGTCGCATGTGAGTCAAATGTTCCAAACCTCCAATCATGGGTCTATACTTCTTCTCAATTGTAAGTGTCTAATCTTTTCTAGATAACTTATGACCAATTATCATAGGTGTACCAACAAGATTACAACTTTCCAAGCCAAATCTTTTCAAAAAATATTTTAAATACTTAGCTTGTGATATGAAAATACAATCTCTATTTTGCACAATCTCTAAACCCAAGAAAAACTTCTTGTGACCAATCATACTCATCTCAAATTAATTCATCATCTCACTATCAAACTTATCACTTGCTTCATCATTACCTCCAAAGATTATGTCATCAACAAATATCACTATGATCAACAAACCATTCTCAATTTCTTTTAAACATAAGTTACCATCTTTCATACCCTTAAAAAATCTCAATTTTGCCAAATATTTATCTAATCTTACATATCAGGTTCTAAGTACTATCTTTAGACAAAACATTGCTTTCTTCAATCTGCATAACTTATCCTTTTCTTCTGTCAAAGGAAATCCTTCAAGCTGCTCAATGTAGACTTCTTCTTCAAGATCCCCATTCTAAAATGATGACTTGACATCCATCTAATACACTTTAAACTTCTTACATGTTCCATAAGCTAGGAACATTCTTGTTACTTCCACTTTGGCTATAGGGGAAAATGTTTCTTAATAATCTATACCTTCTTGCTATGAATAACCTTTCCATACCAATCTAGCTTTGTTCCTCACAACTTCACCTTGTTCACTCATCTTTTTTCTAAATAACCATTTAGTTCCTATATTCTTGTCTTAAGACTTAGGAACCAATTCCCATGTCTCCTTCTTTACAATCTAATATAGTTCTTTCATCATTTCCTGAATCCAATGATCATCATTGCATGCCTCATCCATGCTCTTAGGTTCAACTTGAGAAATGAAACATAATTCCTCATGCACTTTTTTTTATTCATTACTCCTTTATCTTTGCTCCCAATAATTTGTTCTACAGGAGATTCTTTTCCAAATTCCCATTAGGTGTAGGGTTTGTTATCTCAACTCTTATCCCTTCTCTTGGTTTTGTTCTATGTTCTTCTCTTTTCTCAACAATTTGTACATCATTTTGCAAGTCATTGCTAGTCTCAAAGAACACTTCTAAATTCTCACTAACAAATCTAGGATTATCTTCTTCTACATCAGAATTATAATCCATCATTCTCTCTTTAACTCTAGAATTTTTATCCACTTTCACATTTGCACACTCAAAAATAATTTTAATTCTTTTCTTAAAACATCTATAATCTTTTCTTTTTAGTGAATAATTATCGACCTATTTTTTTCCCCCATTCATCCTAGTAGTGATATATGATCTGGGAGATCTTCATTGGGCTAGATTCCTTACAGAGGGATAACATGAATTTTTGGGTTGGTATCACATGTTGGTTCTATGTTAACATCGTGTGTTAACCAAATCTTCCATGCCCCAGTTGATTTAGACTTGCACACATCAATGAAAAACACATTTCCATGAGATGGTCTCCTCATCTCACAAAAATATGTTATTGTGCCACATGGCAAGGGATAAAATTATTTTTATTAGCAGATAACATTTATTGTTTTCTCACCCCTTCTCCCTAGATGACTAGCTTGCATATCTGATAACTCTAATGTTTTTGCACACCATCTCAACATCCTCCTGAAAGTGCAAGATCCTACCACATTTCTAGTCCTAGATTGGCTCAGACTATGAAGATCTAATGACTTGTTGTGTTTTTGTGTGGTATATGATCATCCTCATAAGAACACAAGATGCTTCCATGTATCTTTAGCTAGTCATGTCTTTCTATCTTTGTGGGTGGTTTACTTGGCACATCATCCAATGCCATGCTTCCACACTTCTTCATTTTGATGTTTCTTTGTGCTGCAGCATTTCTTCGATGCTCCAAAACCTAGAATTGCACCACGTAGTAGAGGGTCCCACTTCTCATGTTATCTTTTTCCTTTTTTTCCTTTTGTTCTTCAAAATTTTTGTTTGAGATCAAGGACTCAAGAGAAAGAACCTATCAAGGTGGTTAGATATCTAGGTGGGTTGAAGTGGAAAATACAAGAAGAAATACCTTAAAATTTCCATATATGTTTCTAATTGGCACTAAAAGTGGAAGAAAAGATCAAGAAGAAGTCTAACACCAACTTTAGAGGAAGAGGTAGAGGCAGAGATGGTAGGAATCAAAGAGGTTATGGTGGTAGAGGTTCAAACTCAAGGAGCCAAGGGGAAACTAAGTGGAGTAAGAAACAAGAAGGGAATTCCAATAGAGTGAGTTTTAGTAGGTGAAGAAGCTCTAACAATGGTGGAAGAGGAAGAAGTGACAACTACGGAAGAGGATCTTACTTTGCAACCACAAAGTGCTACAATTACAACCAGATGAGACACCCTAAATATAGATGTCCAGCGAAAGGTTCTACTTCCCAAGGGAGTGTGAAAAGGGTCAATTATGTGTAAGAAGAGTCTAGTAACAAAAACAAACCATCTAAAGTGCCCTTTGAATCAGAAGAAGGTGAAAATTTAACAATAATAAGGACATTGATCAAAGAACACATAAAGTAAGAACCAAGCCATAGAAGAGCACTATTTATAAGGATGAAATGCAAGATGATGGAAAAATTTGGTAAGGTCATCATAGACTCAGGTTCCATGGATAATATCATATTAGAGGAGTAGCTAGAAAACTAATTATGAAAATGATTCCACATATAAATCCCTATAATGTTACATGGCTCAACAAGGAGAAACATGTTCTTATAAGTGAATAGGCATGGGTTGAATTGTCAATAGGAAGGTATAAGGAGAAAATTTGACATTCTATGGATGGATGCATGCCACCTTCTACTAGGAAGGTCGTGGAAGTTTGATAGACAAATAATGTATGATGGATCCAAAAATGCATATTCCTTCAATAAAGATGGTGTGACATTCAAGATCTAGTCTTTAATAGAATTAGGAGACCATGCCCTAATGTCCTCATGGTGGGTGAGAAGGAGAAGGAGTAGGGTTTGCACTAGTGTTGAAACCTAAACAAGAAGTTGCTAATAGGGTAGGAAAGAAAACAAAGTTACCTAATGAAGTGCAAGAAATGCTTGAAGATTCTAATAATGTTGTTAGTGATGGAAAACATACTACCCTATCTCCTAAGAGACTTTTTAGCCAATGAATTGAATTTATTCTAGGAGCCACCTTTCCTAACAAAGATGCCTATAAGATGACCCCTCAACCAACTGAGGAAATTGCCAAACAAATTCAAGAACTCTTGGATTGAGGCCTAATATGAAAAGTATAAGCCTTTGTGTTGTACCCACTATTTTATCACCTAAAAAGAGGGGTGGCTTAGTATTTTATTCAAGACTACTCCAACAAAAACACAATGGGACACTTAGTATTCATTTTGGATTCAAAAAGACTCAAGAGCTAGTAACTAGGTTCTATTTTTGGCCTAAAATAAATAGAGATATCAAACAATATGTTGAATGTTGTGTGGTATGTCAAAAATAAAAAAGGAACATCTTCCAATGAAATTCTTTACCATCCCCTTACAATTCCTAATAGGCCATGGGAGTGTTTAAGTATGGACTTTGTGGTAGGGTTACCAAGGACTAAGCAAGGGTTTGACAATATTTATGTTGTAGTGTACAGATTCAACAAAATGGCACATTTTATTCCTTGTAAGGAAATCCATAATGCTTTTTAGATTTCTCACTTGTTCTTAAAAGAGGTGGTAAGGATCCATGGCTTACCCTTAATTAATTTTTCAAACAGGGACACAAAGTTCATGAGCCATTTTCAGAAAACCTTTTGGCATAAACTAGGTACAAATTCATCTTTTGGATCCTCCTATCATCCTTATATAGATGGTCAAACTAAGGTCATAAATAGGAGTCCTAAAAACTTTTTGAGGTATCTTACTAAGGAATAAGGACAAGTTTGGGATCCACTGATTGGGCGGGCTAAATATGCATATAATGATACAGTTAACAAATCAACTGGTAAGAGCCCTTTTGAAATTGTTTATGGGTTACATCCTAGAGGGATGTTTGAACTAAGAGAGTTGAAAGATGACGCCAAAGGAAGTGGATATGCTGAGGAATGTTGTCACTCCATGGGGGAATTCCATGAATTATTAAGGAAAACCTTAACTGACAATGTTGATAAACTCAAGCATAAGGTGGATGATAGTAAAAGGGATGTCCAATTCCAAGTTGGGGATCTTGTGATGGTCCATCTAAACAAAGAAATATTGTAGAAGGTATTTTCTCATAAACTTTAGATGAGAAGGTTGGGACCTTTCCAAATACTAGCCAAGTATGACAATAATGCTTACAAGGTGGAGCTTCCTAAAGATATAGGGTTATCACCAATCTTCAATATTGTTGATCTGGTTAGATACAAAGACCCTACTCCAAATGTTGATAGGATACTTAAGGAAGTCACTAAAGATGTGGAAGCCCCAAACCTAACTCCTCCTCCACCTAAGGCATCTAAAAAGGTAATTGACTCAAGGGTTTACAAGAAGACTAGGACAACAACTTATTGGGAACATCTTCTCAAGTGGTATGGACAAGAAGATGTAGAGGCTACTTGGATCAAGGAAGAAGACTTCAATAAGTTGGGCATAGACTCCAATAAGTTGGGCATAGACTCCAGCTTTCTCAATCCAAGGATGGATTGAGTCTTTTTTTCCAAGGGAGTATGGTGTAGAAGCACCTAGGCTAACGCCTGGTCCTAGCTCTACACTTTGGGTTTTTGGCTTTTATTGACATTAGCCAAGTCATTTGATTGTGTTTGGACCTTAGAAGGTCATGTGTGTTTTCTCCTAGGTGGATCTGACTAGGCTTAATCCATTCTAGTTGTTCTTGTGTTTGGGTTGTTAAGGGGGTATTGGTCTTATACCCTTGAAGCCTGAAAAAGGTATGGTTTTGAACCTATTTTGTCATATATGCTATTTTTACATCCTTTTGCATAGGTTGGAGATTATACATTATTATTTGGAAAAAAATTGAGAAAGACATCAAAAAGATGTAAATTGTTGGAAAAGTTTTCAAATAGGTCAAAATGATTAAGATCATGTGAATTTATTCTATAAGGGATAAATCATGCCTAGACATCATAAATGGATTATAGTGGACTAAGCAATTCAAAAGTTGCCAATAACTTTGAAAAGTTGCTTGACATGATTTTGACAAAATATTGCATTTTTGAAAGAATGAGATTGATAGTTAAGATACACATTTGAAACTTCTCAAGGAACCTATAAAACCATGAGGAAAAACCATTCCAAGGGTTGGAATTTGTAAGATGTGAGTTTTGAAAATTGAAAGGCACAAGTTGTTGTTCCAAATTTGATATTTTTGAAGTTTTTCATTGCAAAAGTGCTTTAAAAGATTTAACCAATTCTATTTCCATTTGATCCTCATATTTCATACTTTTACAGTAATTTTTTTATATATTTCAAGTTGGTAGGATATCATTAGATTACAATTTAAAAATCTTTTGTTTGTAGTCAATCTGCTAGTTTCATCTTGACAACTTTGTAAAAATGAATCCCCCATGAATCCTCACCGTGGAATCATCATGTCTTTGAGGGACATGGTATTGGAGCCTTTGCAAAATTTATATATAAAAAGAGAGGCTTGGACAAACTAGTTTTCCATATTTCAACTGATGCCCTAAGTGATCTTTCAATGCATGGATAGGCGATCATAGTGCAAGCAAGTGGAATCTGGTAGGTTGAATTGTTATATATTTCAATTTGAGAGTTGTATAAGGAGTAGGGATGTGTGAGAAAGTCATGTGCTAAAGAAGAAGGTTCCAAGACTAATTTTTCTATGTATCTCATCATATCCTAATAAAGCTTGTTTGGAAATGCTTGAAACCCTTTTTCGGCATAAAAGTAGCAAGGGGATGTAATAAAATGTTAAGGACCTAAGACCCAAAAAATCTTATAGTATTTCCAAAAGGGTATCCATATATAAAAAAAATTTCCACCCTGTTAAGGGAAATTTGGAGCTATGGTCCAAAAACTAACTTTGGAGGCCTAATTAAACTAGGCTTTATTAGGATAATTTTGGCTAAGTTTGATGGAATCAATAAGGAGAGTCATGGATTCTAAAGCTAGAAGTTTGGTAGAAGTCTAAAATCTCTCAAATTAAGTCCCTCACTCCTAGTTGAAATTAGAATGTCCATGTTTGAGGAAATTGTAAGTTTGAAGGACAAGGGAAGATGTCTCTAGGAAGGAATCAATTTGGAAAAACCTTGGTGTAGTTGGGTAGGGAAATGAAGAGGATAAGATAGTAATCCTCTTGAGGTTAGGGTGACTAAGGAGAACCCTAATAGGCTAGGAGAGAAGCCTATATGAGCCCTTATTGAAGAAAATAGCTAGCAAGTTATCCAACTTATTAGGGAATCATCACATGAACTAAATTAAGATCTAAAACCACAAAGTGAGTTGTAATCATATAGATCAAAACCTACTATTTTCTTTTGAATCATTATAAATAGTTTGTTAGCTTGGTTTTTCACATGTTAAAATTTTATGCAAATTTGTAAGTGAAAGATCCAGTTATCCTTTTGTAGTTAGGGATTGTGTGTCTTTTAATTGTTCATGCCCTAAAGAACCCCTAACTATATTTTGCTAATATTATTTATGCCATAGGTCTCTAAAAGTTGGTTCACATTGTTCATATTTTCAAAATGTACGCAGGAAAATTCTTTATAAAGCCCTAAAAACCTTTGAAAATCCTTTTATTGTATGATTGTCACACACTTTTAAAAATATTTTCACGGCAATCTTTTTACCCAAGAATTTGAATTTTATTGGACCTATGTTTTCTTGTGGTTATACCACCTTTTTTTTAATTGATTAAGTTTTTAACCCAAGAAGAGTCATTTTCATGATCGTTAGATCTTAGTAGATCGATGATCATCACTTTCTCACTTTTTAAAGATAGATGATGATTAGCTAAAACAAGGAAGTGATGAGTTAACACATGTCCTTGTGGGCTCCTCTTTGGTTTTTAATCAATATAAAATAGTATATCTTTTGAGCCATTGATTAGATGCAAATCAACACTCATCGCATGCTCGCTTTCTAAAGTTACACGAAGGATAGCCAAAGTGAAAATGTGAGTGTTTGACACATGGACATAGTGGGACATGATGAATTAGCAGGACCTAACTGGTGATTGGTCAATTTTTTCAAGGTGTTAGGAGAGGCACATAAATAAGAAAACATAGTAACTCATTTTAATAACCATTAGATGATTGTGAATTAGATGGTATAAATCCTATTTTGGGCCTAAATGTTGAAAGGACAAAAGAGTTTTGGAGAATGTCTTAGAAATGATGACACTTTTTGGTGTAGGAGCACCTAGCCATCATATAATTAAAATATATTGTAATTTATTCTTTAATGATTTATGTTCATTCATATATGTTTAAATATCATTCTATGTAATGGAATCCAATTGAAAAAAAAAGTTGTAACAAAAATGTAATATTGTCCACATTATCATAATTAAGGTCCCAATTGGGTTAATATGCCAAAAGTGTTAAAATGACCTTTGAAAGGGTAATAAACAAGTTAAAGGTTATTAAATGGTCATTTCAATATGTCTTTAATGTTTATGCAAAGTCATGGTATCACATTTTTCAAAAGTCTGAAAAGTTGTCAAGAAGGTGAAGGGTTGCAAAAAAATGCAACAATGTAGAATTGCATTAAAATTGTAAAAGAAATTTCAAAGATAATTGATGGTATTTTTAAGGTCTAAAATGACCAAGAAAATATAAAATTAATTTTAAGGTTGAATCATATCAGAATGAAAGGAAATAGTAACTTTTGAAGAAAATTTGGAGTGATTCTAACTTGTTCTTTTGATTGGCTTGTTAGTCCTCTTGTTGTTTTCAAAAACTGTACATCTATGTAAAGCCTAAAAATTATGTACTATTCATATGATAGAGTAGAAAAATGAATAATCCTTCCATTTTTTCTTTTTGGAGTTTATTTCATGTAGATTTGAAAAAGTTATGAGCATTCTATGGATGATAGCTTTTTTCTTCAGATTTTCAAATTATAGTCATATTGAAGCAACATATATGAATGTTTACTTGTTGTTTAAAGGGATGAAACTAATATTAATAGAAAGAGGAATGAATCATATTTCTAATGAAATTGATTTGGTACATTTTTTTTACATTTTTTATAAGTTATGATCATTTTAGTGTACACTTATTATTAACCATCTTCAACGAAGTCACATAAAATGGGTCTCAATGTAAAGACCATAACTTTTCATTATATTGTTGGATGTTTTTGAGATTTAGATATGTTTCTAGAAACCAAATTTTTCCTAATGTGGATAGTTATATTTAAGAAACAATATTTTATTAAAATTTATGAATATATTTGTATGCAAACCTATCTCAAATAGCAGAATTGAAGTCGATGTCCTTAAGATTGATTTGTTATTTGATTACGGATGATTGTATTAGGAAATATGTAATGATGCCTAAAATCCATATTGGGATGATCTAGATTATAAAATAAAAAATATTGGGTGATTGTGGTTGTATATTTTTAGGAAATCAATGGCGGTCGCAAAGTAGTTAAAAAAAAATTGCGTTAGAATAAGTTGTCTAGATGGCATGCTCAGGTTGGAGTTTCTAACTGTTATAAAATATCTTCACTTTATGGAAGCCATTGATCAAAAGTACATCAAAACCCATTGATTTCTCAATTTTCAAAGATACATGAAGAATAACCAAAGTAAGAATGTGACCATTCAATATGTGTCCTAGTGGGCCCCAATTTATAAATAATTATAGATATAGAATAGATCATTTCTAATCGTCAGATCTTAGCAAATCAATGATTGTCACTTTCTTGCTTTATAGAGATGCTCTAACTTTACCTAAAGTGAGAAAGAGATGAGAAACTAGGTTTAAGGCTCAGACTATAGAGTTGGAGCAAGATGAGACAGAGTCTACACAACAATGATGGAGATCTAGTTTTCAGGTAGAGTTAAGCAATAAGAGACTTAGATGAAATTAGATGCACTGAGTGGCTCATCAAGAGGGAAATAAATTTTTTGGAAGTAGTTGGAGATGTTAAAGCTCTACTAGAGGTAAGTAGTTGACAATATACATAATTAAAGGAAGTAGAAGAAAAACATAATTAAATTAAAGACTCCTGTAGTAAGTGTCACCTTTCGATTTTGCAACTACTTTCTTGTTTTCGTTCAAATGCAAAGAATATTTTAAATGTAACATTATAAAAATATTTAGCCACTCATTTTCCATTAATATTTCTACATGTGTCCTCCCATTTGAATATTTTTGCAATCCTTCTCTATAAAAGGATTTCCAAGATGTGGAGTTAGGGTCCAAAGTTTGTAGAATTTTAATGCTTATGCTATTTACTGTCGGTCCAATTTTTGTGTTAATTATTTGATGTATTCATTTTTTTCCAATCTATGAATATAGTGAAAGATTGAGTGAAAAATTTTTTCATGTCTTGAGTTGTATTTTGAGCATCATACCAGTACTATATTATTCTCAAAGAAGATTGATACAAAGGAAAGTTTTGCATATCTATGTCTTTGAGTTTTGTCTCCATTTTCATATATCTGTAATTTTGGGATTGAAATGAACAAAGTGCTTTCACTTTAATGCAAATTGGATGGGTTGAATATCTTTTCATTGATTTCTTTTAAATCAAGGAGTTAAGTAAATGATTTCAAGAATTGATAGGGTTTCTAGCTATATGGGAGGGATATCATAAGAATGAAATTCAAGGTTAACTGCTGACAAATTTAATTGCAAGTCAATTAAATGGGTCTAAGGTTACTTATTTGACTCTGTATAACAATGGATAAGGCATTGATCAATTAATTTAGTTGCAAGTTGATATGATCATGTGGTTGCACAATACATATATCAATCAAAATTAATTTAATATTTATGTAATGAAGAATCAAATTAGTGGGCATTACTTATTTGTAATATCTTTCCTCTAAGTTATAGTTAGCTACTATAATCAAGGAGTTTATTGAAAATCCAAGAAGAAATATTGACCATTGTTATGCTATCGAGGATATAGATTTTTGAAGAAGAAATATTAGTGAGAAAATATTTGAAGAAAATCATAGAAGAAAACCCATCATTTCCAAATCCCTATGGTGCACCTACCTTGGCCCTACAAAGCCTAAAGTGTAGAAAGGCCTTATGAGATTTGTTCAAGTTGGTCCAAATTTGAGATTAATCCTATTGAATATGGGATCTAGCTATTGCTTAGGCTTGTTTTTGTCTTTTGCATCCTAGTATTGGGCTTTTGCAACCTTGTAATTTTAAAACACCAACAAAATGGCAACTCTGCTAGGGAGTTCTGTAAAGAATGTTGTCATATGAGCTACTATAGTCTCTGGTGTTATCTGCAAATTTTCTAGTTTGAGCATCAATCATTATTTCTATCCTTGTAGTGGTCTTTTTTAACAAAAAATCTTGAGAATCTAGAAGGTTTTCAATACCATAGGAAGAACGTGATGTGATTTTTCAATAGTGCCTTGTCTAAAAAGTAGAGTTGTATTCCCCAAAGAGTACAATGTTAAAAGTTTTCTAAATGGCCCTCTGTGTCAGATTATTTTTTGAAAGTCCTTTCTTAGAGATATTTTCCAATCTCTACAGCCATTTAAAGATATTTTCCCTTCATAGGGTGGGGACTCAGTCTAAATATTTTGTAGCTAGTGCTATATATTTCAAGTAATTCTAACAAATTATAGATAAGAGGAAAATGACATGAGAATTTACCAAGGCCAATACAAAAGTGCCATTGTATACAAAATTACCTCATGGTGGTAGGAAGAACTAAGCCAAAAGGAAGGTAGATTCTAGTCCTACTTGGAAGCCTAGAGATAGTGTGTCAACACATTTATAGCACCAACCTATGGTAGAAAGAGAATCCTCTTCCTTAAATTTTGAATAAAAAACTACTAGACTAGTGGGAGATATGTCCACAACCCCATTACAAGAAGAGATGATTTATCATGATAAGGATGTGTCTTCTGTAGGGGATATTCCTTTTAGGCCAAATGCAGTGAAGGAAATGAACCATAGGTAGGGATATAAGGGTAACCTAGATGTTGGGTTCAATCCTTAAAAAGTTCCATATGTGGAAAGGAATTTGATAGATTTGGATGACCCAATGGATTCAGAAGCCACTTCTATAGAACCAAAAGAATTATTTTTAGAAATAGAAGTTTGTATGAAAAGGGTTGCAAAAGAAGGTGCCAAATTCATACATTTGGAGGAAGAGAAAGAAGTTGTTAGCATGAATGCCCTCTTAGGAAGGGAAGCCCTACTCAAAAGAACGAATGCTCATCAAGAGAAAAATAAGAAGTTAGAAGAGATGTCTTCTAAATCTCACCCAGATGTATTTGGAGATGTTGAAGTTTTCAAACCAAAATTCCAAGAGTAGTAGCACCTTCTTAAAGAGGAGGGGCCTTTTTATCTCACAAGTTCAACCCTATAGGCCCATTGGACCTAAATTTATAGATTTCACTATGAAGAATCTTGACAAAGGGAAGAAAAATGTAGTAGGAATCCAAATCAATGAACCCCAAAATCATCCAAAGAATCCTACCATGTCTAAGCTTGACTTAGATTTTGAAAAGGTTAAAAAGGAAATCGAAGATTTAGCCAAAGAACTTGAGAAGGTTGAAAATGAGGCCCAAGCCATTGAAACTAGAAGGAAAATATAGTTTATCAAATCCAATTCTGCCTTAGCATCTTGGCCAAACCTATCCTTACAAGTTATCCCATCTATTCCTACTAATGGACCTCTATTAACTAGCCAAAATGTATCATAGCTAGCCTTTGCCTCATCTTCTACTACAATTAGTCATATACCTATTACTTAGCAAGTTCAATAACCTCAAATCCCTATGCAAACCCAAGCTACTGGAGCAAGTACTTCAAATGTTGTAGGATTTTATAGAAGACCCATTTATATGGAGAAATATAAGAAAATTTCCTGTGTAGGAATTCATGGCTTTCCCCATCCTATTTCAAATGATCTAAGAGATAAGGTTATTAAATTCTCAAACAATAATGCTATATCTGATGAGAAGCACCTAAGAAAATGTATAGACATTCTTAATGACTATGAGGTAGAGCATGAATGTATATTAATGAAATTGTTCATTCATTATTTGATTGAAGATGCTAGAGACTAGTTTAGGATACTTCCTAATGATAGTATCAACTCATGGAGTGATTTAGAAAATCATTTCAAGGAATAATATGGAGACAATGCCAATGTTGTTTTTATGTTAAATGAATTTAACAACATAAAGAAGAGCCGAAATAAGTCTACATTTGATTTCCACGTAAGATTCCAAAAGGGAATGTAAAAGTTGATCCAAGTGATGAGGCTAGGAGAAGATGTATGCCTTACAACTTTCTTAAATTCCTTTGATAGTAAGATGGCTTATACCCTAAGGATAAAGATCCTAGAACATTGAGAGATGCTTACAAGATGGTTGTGAATATTGAAAATAACAGAAAGACATCTGGTAATTTGGGGAGAAGGGATAACCCAAAACTATTCAATCCAAAGGGAAATAAGAAGGAAGGTGACAAGTCTATTACAACCAAGAAACCTGAGGATGATACAATAGGACAAGTATTGAATCTACTAAAGAACTTGAGTCCCTCAACATACCATGCTAATAATAAAATTTTGGTGAGAAGCCCCAATTCAATAATAATTACAACAAGCAACCTAGGATGCATAATTACCCTTATACAACACAATTGAAGGATGGTAAACCCATCCCTAGTTATTCTCAAGGTAGTAAAGATAAGGGTACACCAAATCCATTACAAAGGAATTTTGTGAACATGTTGGATGATTTTCCATGGTGCATTGTATGCCAGTTTCCTCATTCTCTTGGCTATTGTGCAATTGCTTAATCTTTTTTAGAAAATCAACAAGAGAAAAATGAAGAAGGAGAGGAAGAAGAGAATCATGAGGACATGGGATGCAACATGATAAATATATTTGATAATGGTAAGGAATATGACATAGAAGATTCTAAAAATGATGGTGTAAATTAGAGAAATGTATAGCGGCTACATCATTAACAGGTGTTTTTAGGTAATGAAGATCAAGATGAGGACAAGATATGTAATATGATGTTAGGTCGATCACATGAATTTGAGAAAACCATCAAATGAGGAGATCGAAAGAATCACTATAGAGATAATAGTTCAAGTGTACAATACTTATAATCTAAGAATCAAAACTGTTAACAATATTGTTGGTAACCCATCTAGTATTTTTATTAAAGATATTACTCATAAAATGGATGATGAAAATAAAAAGGATAGTCTAGTGATAGCTAATATCAAGGATAGTAAGAACAAAAATTTAATACCAAAGATGAAAGTATAGTTTTAAGGAGTTGAAATAGTAAAGCCAATGTATAAGAGAAGAAGTCATGTCCTAATGTCACCAAGCAAGTGCAAGAGCCTATTGTTCAAGAGAAAGTGGTTAGAGGTAATCTTCCCAAATATTTTACATATGATCCTTTTGATATCATTTCTATGATGTCTCAAATTACTATCAAAGTTCCCTTATTTGAGCTATTTAGAATAGAAGAAGACAAGAATAAAGCTTTTTCTTGGCTAAGTGGGATAGGAAGTAATACTATTGTTGAACAAGAACCATCAATAATGCAATAAGTACCACTTTTGATAAAAGATAAGGAAGACATTAGAGTTATGTCACAAATACCCTAAATGTATTTGGATACTTCATTTGCAACCTACATAGAAAATATTGACCCTTTCTTTTTGAGTCTGATCATAAATGGAAAGACCTTAAAAAATTGTATCATAGATTTAGGGGCTTCTAATATTGTCATGCCTTTTAAAATTATGCAAGCCTTAGGTTTGAAAGTGGATACAAAGAAAGGTAGATGCAGGGCCATGGATGGAAGAGAGGTGCCTATTATAGGTACAATCAATTCCCTTCCTTGTAAGTTAGTTGCATACCCTGATCTTGACCTAACCATGATAGTCCTAGTAGTAGACATTTATCCATAATATGGAATGTTTCTCTTAAGAAAATGGAGTGTTGCAATGGGAGGTAGCCTACAGTGTGATCTATCATATGCTACATTTCATATAGAAGATAAGGCCATGAAATTTTATAGAGAACCAAGATTTACTCATATGCTTGAGGAAAAAATTGATAAAGATGCTACATGTTTCCTAGATATTAAGGTTAATGCTTTCAGAGTTGAACTTATTATTTAGGAAATTGAAAAGCTAATCCCATTGATTGCACATGAGGTAAAATATTGTGTAGATTTCCAAACCCTTTGGACCCAGTATTTTGATGGAGCAAATTCTAAAGATGTGTTAGGAGCTAGAGTTGTTTTCATATCTCCAAATAAAAATAATTTTAGATCTTTATTTACTCTAAATTTCACATGCACAAATAATATTGTAGAGTATGAGGCACTTTTATTGGGATTAAAAGTGGCATCAAGTCATGGAATTAAGAAGCTACATGTTATTGGTGACTCAAAGCTAATTGTGTCTTAGATTAAGGAGACATATGCTTCTAAGAATAGAAGGCTAAAATAGTATAGAAATGTTGTTTGGGACCAAATTGAAGCATTTGATGCTTGGATGGATAGAAGCAACAACAAGATGGTAGATTTGTTGGCTAATATAGAAATCAAGCCTGATGTTGTATAATTTTCTAGTGTATCCATAATTGAGATGTAGAATAGGCCTTCTATCCCTGATAATGTAGAAAATTGGAAAGTGTTTGAAGATGACAAAGATATTCTGAACTTTCTTCTAAGTGATAGGAGATTGACTGTGCAACACTTGTGTAGACAATAGATGGTAAAAGCACTATCTTTGGTTAATAGTTGTCTAATTAAAATCAAATAAGATTCTTATGAGATTGTTGGAGATTGTCTTTTATAATCATGATAGGTGCAAGAAAATTGAAAGTGAAGAAAATGCCAAGGACTTGGAGGAGATCAATCTTGGGACTAAAGAATCACCTAAAAAGGTACATATAGGAAAGAAATTATCTTCTAAGATTTGACATAGTTTGATTAATCTATTGAGAAAGCATAGACATGTATTTACTTGGACCTATGATGATCTAAAATCCTATAGAGAGGATTTTTTCCTGCATGAGGTTCCATTGAAGGAAGGAGCTAAGCCTTTTAGAAAAAAACAAAGACCCATTAACCCAACCTTAGCACGTAAAATGCAAGAAGATATGGTAAAGCTAAGAGATGCAATAATTATTAAACTAATTAGGCATTCTTCTTGGGTTACAAATTTAGTTCCTATGAGGAATAAAAATGGTGATATCAAACTATGTGTTGATTTCAAAAATCTAAATATAGCATCATTAAAGGATAATTATGGATTACCAAACATGGAGGCCATGATGTAGAGACTTACTAGATCAAAGTTGATGTCTATGATGAATGTGTTGATAAGGATCATTTAGTCACAGTTCTGAATGAAATGCATAGTGGAGCATGTGGTGGCCATTATATGGCTAAAAAATTGCTCATAAGGTAATTAGAGCAGAATTTTGGTGGCCCACTCTTTTTAAAGATGCATATAAATTGGTAAGAAGATGTGATGTCTACCAAAGGTTTAGTGGAAAATTAAAATTTCCTAGGAACATGTATTTGAAATCTGTAGATTTTCAAGCTCCTTTCCAATAGTGGGGATTGGATTTTATAGGAGAAATTTCAACTAATTCTAGCACTAGTTATTCTTGGATATTAGTGGTAACAGACTATTTTACAAAATGGGTAGAGGTTATTCCTACCTAAAATGCTAGTAGAAAAGTGGTAAACAACTTCCTATTGAATAATATTATAACTAGGTTTGGATGCCCTACAAATATTATAACTCTAATGCCATGTTCTTTAGATCTAAAGATTTTATAAAATTTTGTCATAAGTAAGGTATTACTATATTAACATCTTCTCCATACCATCCCCAGGGAAATGGGTAGGAAAAATCAAGTAACAAAGTTTTTTTGAAAATCATTAAGAGAATCCTGGATGGGGACAAAAGCATGGGGTTTTAAATTTCCACTAGCACTCTGGGTTGATAGAGTGACATTGAAGAAAGCTATAGGTTGTGCACCATTTGATTTGGTGTATGGAATACAAGCTAAAATGCCTTAGAAAAATATAAGAGGTATGTACAAATTTTTTTCAATAGTATGATGATGATCTCATTAATGAGATGAAAATTAGAATGGATGACATTATATAGTTAGATGAGACAAGAAGAGATGCTTCTACTAGAAATAAAAAATTATAGATACAAGTTAAGCATCTCTTTGACAAGAAGGTACTATCAATAAAGTTCCATCCTAAAGATATGGTACTATCATGGAATGCCAGATTAGAAGACAAATGAAAACATGGTAAGTTTGACCCTATCTGGTTAAGAACATATCTAATTCATGAGGATTGCAGAGAAGACTCTTATTTCATAACGGAACTATCAAGAAACATTATTGAATTTCCAATTCATGGATAATTCTTAAATAAGTACTTCTATTGAAGGCATTAAATCTCCATGAATAGTAGTTAGGTCTGTACATTCTATAATTTCCTGTGCATATGTGTGTCCCTCTGTATATATGTGTATATGCTTGTATAGTCTAATTTTTCTTGTTCTATTATTTTCCCCATCTTTTTTAGGCATTGCTCTCAAAAGTTGTCATAAGTTTTCATGTATGTGGTTTTCTTTAACCAAAAATTTTGAATTCTTGCATGGAGACAAGTTATCCATCATCTCTAGATAGAGCCAATGTTAGCCTAGTTTTTGACATGTTAATTTTTATTCAAATTTGTAAGTGAAAGATCCAATTATCCTTTTGAAGTTAGAGATTGTGTGTTTTTTAATTGTTCATGCCCTAAAAAACCCCTAATTCTGTTTCCCTAATGTCATTTATACCCTAGGTCTCTAAAAGTGTGTTCGTATTGTTCGTATTTTAAAAATGTGCATGGGAAGATTCTTTATAAAGTCATAAAAACCTTTGAAAATCATTTTATTATATGATTGGGGCATAGCTTTTTAAAAAAAATTGAAAATAATTTTACCCTAGCACTTGACGTCTTTGACCTAGCTTTACCTATGGTTAGACCCCCCTTTATTTTATTGATTATGTTCTTAACCTAAGAAGAGTCATTTTCGTGATTGTTAGATCTTAGTAGATCAGCAATTATCACTTTCTTTCTTTTTGAAGATGCATGATGATTAGCTAAAGTGAGGGAGTGATGAGTTAACGCATGTCCCTATGGGCCCCTCTCTAGTTTCTAACCAATATAAAATGGTGTATCTTCCAAGCCATTGATCATATGAAAATCAACACTCGTCACATTTTTACTTTACAAAGTTGCATGAAGGATAGCCAAAGTGAAAATGTGAGAATTCAAAATGTGGACATAATGGGACCTAATTAATTAGTGACACTTAATGAATCAGCAGGACTTGATGAATCAGTGGGACCTAATGAATCAGTGGGACCTGACTGATGATTGGTCCATATTTGCAAGGTGTAAGAAGGGTACCATAAAAAGGAAAACATACCAACTCATTTTAATAACCATTAGATGATTGTAAATTAGATAGTATAAATTCTATTTCAGACCTAAATGTTGAAAGGACAAAAGAGTTTTGGAGAAAGTCTCTGAAATGATGACACTTGTCCACACTCAAATCCATCTTGGGCTGATTTTATAAAGGAAAAGAGATTGCGTGATCATGGTTGTAAATTTTGAGGAAATTAATGGTGGCCACAAAGCAGTTGAAAAATAAGAAATGCATTAGAATAAGTTGTCTAGATGGCACACTCAAGTTGATTGGAGTTTCTAATTGTTATAAAAGATCTTCATTTTATGGAAGTCATTGATCAAAAGAAGATCAACACATGTCACTTTCTTTCTTTTCAAAGATGCATGAAGAATAACCAAAGTGAGAATGCAACCATTCGAAACATGTCCTAGTGGGCCCTAATTCATAAAAAATTATAGATATAGCCTTGATATTTCATGATCATTAGATCTAAGCAGATTGATGATTGATGTTTTCTCGCTTTATAGAGATGTTTGAACTTTAGCTAAAGAAAGAAAGTGATGAGATGATGCATGTCCTATTCTCCAAAAATGAAAATGATAGAAATCCCTTAGCCAATGAAATTTGATAAAAGTATAGAGAACACAAAGATGGACATTATGTCTACACTCCATTGAGATGGAAGAAAGCACTAGGTTCAAGGCTTAGGCTATAGAGCTAGAGTAGGATAAAACAAAGCCAAGAGCATTGAACATTAATGCTCAATATACAAAACAATGATGGAGATCTAATTTTTAGGTGGAGTAAGAAAGCAAGAAACTTAGATGAAATTAGATTCACTAAGTGGCTCATCAAGAGGGAAATAATTTTTTTGGTAGCAGTTGAAGACAAAAGTAATTAAATTAAAGACTCCTATAGTAAGTGTCACCTGCTGATTTTGCAACTACTTTCCTATTTTTGTTTGAATGTAGAGAATGTTTTAAATGTAACATATAGAAATATATAGCCACTCATTTTCCAGTCAAATTTTGACATGTGTCCTCCCATCTGAAGCTTGTTGCAATCCTTCTCTATAAAAGGATTTTGAAGATGTGGAGTTAGGGTCCAAAGTCTACAGAATTGTAGTGCTTATGCTATTTATAGTCGGTCCAATTATTTTGTTAATTATATGATGTATTCATTTTTTTCCAATCTAGGAATAAAGTGAAATCTTGAGTGATAGGTTTTTTTATGTCTTGAGTTATATTTTGAGCTTTACACCAGTACTATATTATTTTGAAAGAAGATTAATACAAAGGAAAGTTATGCATATCTGTGTCTCTGAGTTTTGTCTCTATTTTCATATATCTGTAATTTTGGGATTAAAATGAACAAAGTTCTTTCACTTTAATGCAACTTGGATGGGTTGTATATCTTTTCATTGATTTTTTTTTAATTTAATGAGTTAGGTAAATTCTTTCAAAGGATATAATAAGAATGAAATTTAGGGTTAACTACTAAAAAATTTAATTGCAAGTCAATTAAATGGGTCTAGGGTTGCTAGCTTGACTCTGTATAAAAATGGCTAAGGAATTGATCAATTAATTCAAATGTAGGTTGATGTGATCACATGGTTTCACAATACATATATCAATTAAAATCAATTTTCCATTTTTGTAATTAACAATAAAATTGTTGGTGATTACTTATTTGTAATAGCTTTCCTCTGAATTATAGTTAGCTACTGTAATCAAGGAGTTTATTGAAAATCCAAGAACAATTATTGACCATTGATCTACTATAGGGGATATAGATCTTAGAAGAAGAAATATTAGTGAGAAAATATTTGAAGAAAATTATAGAAGAAAACCCATCATTTCCAAATTGCTAAGGTGCACCCACCTTTGCCCTATAGAGCCTAAAGTGTAGAAATCCCTCATGAACTTTTTTGAATTTGGTCCATATGTAAGATTAATCTTGCTAAATATGGGATCTAGCTAGTCCTTAGGCTTGTTTTTGTCTTTTGCATCCTAGTATTGGGTGTTTGCAACTTAGTAGTTTTAAAACACCAACACAATTTGTATTGAAATCCTTTTAATCAAAGGTTGACCTAACAATCATTGAAGGACTTAATAGTGTGTGTAAATCCTTTAATTGGGTGGCATTCTAATGGAATGTTCTAAAGTCCTCTAATAAGGTCACTCCTAATAGGGTGATTAAATCTTCTAACCTGGTCACATTGAGAAAAGTGTATTTTAATCTTTAATAGGGCTATATCCTAATAGGGCTCACTTTAGAAGAGTGAAAAATTGGTGACATGTTGTTGGTAGTTTTTCCCAAATTGGGTTTCCACATTAGAGTCCTACTTTCAAACTTGTGTTGAATGTTTTATGGTGTTTTACATTCCAAATGTTTACATTCAATAACTTTTTATTACATTAGGGTAGTAAAATGATAGTTAAAATTATTACAATAGAGAACAAGTTGTAGGATACTGTTGAATAGAAAATGTTTAAGTGTTTGATTGTATCATTGGTACTAAAGGACCTTGAGTAACTAATTCACCCCCACCCCCCTCTTAGTTATTCTAAACATTCTAAAAATTGGTATCAAAGCATTGGTGCTTAAGTAGGAGAAGTTTGAAGGTACTCAAAGCCAAAGGTCATTACTCACACATATCCAGTATTAGTAATGTGGCAATAAAATTTGTTGACAGTGAATATGTGAATACAATGATTGTTCCTCTGACTACTCAGTAGATGAAAGTAAACCAAGAACACAATAAATCAATGTTTGAGATTGCTTCATCCCTAAGCTATGTCGAGTTTGATGATATAAAATATTGTGATAGTGGAAAACAATTGTGGAACAAAATGAAGATCATATATGAAGGAGATGACAATGTCTTAACAAACAAAACAGAGAATCTAAGAGGTAAATTTGATTAAATGAGAATGACAGAAGGTGAGAACATAGTATAGTATTGTACAATAATTAAGGAATTTTTCAATGTTATTTGAGGTGCAAACAGAGAAATTAAAGATGAAACAGTGATAAGTAGGGTATTGAGAACTCTACTTCCTATTTATGATATTAGAGTTACTAAAATACAAGAGCTGAGATGAACTCCAGTAACAATTTTACTCTGGAAGGTGTAATTGGTAGGCTTACCTCTTTTGAGATGTCTAATTTTGATAACTACACACTTGCTACTGTTGAATCTACTTTTAAGTCACAATTGGTTCTTAGCAAGAGAAAAGAAAAAACATGTAAAGAGTGATAGTGACACTTTTGATGATGAACTTGATGAACTTAAAGCACTTATTGAATTTTTTTTTGTAAGAGGTAGAGATATATAGAAAGGTAAATTGGCTATTATTTATTTGTCATGCAACAAGGTTGGTCATATTGCTGCAAGATGTCTTGATAGGGAAGACATGGATGAGAGAAAGGAAATAAAGTATAGAGTAAGGAGAGATGACCAAGAATACAAGAAGAACAAGGATTACAAAGCTAAGAATTTTTTTGATATTTTTGAAGAAGAAAGTGACACTGAATTTGAAAGTAATGATGATGAAGTTGTCTTTGTTGCTATGAAAGAAGATTCTGGTGAAGATGTGAAAATTGCTTTAATTTCTTATGTGAATAAAAGTGATAGATAGATAATAGATAGCAAATGTTCTAATCATATGACTGGTGATAGAAATAAATTTGAGGACATTGGACCATACAAGGGTGGTTGTGTTAAAATTGGTAATTATATTCCATGTATTGTGAATAGTGAAGGGAGTATTCAATTGACTAACAAAATCAAGTGTGACAATATTTAGTGGGTGGAAGGACTTAACTATAACCTGTTAAATGTTTCACAACTAAACAAATCATGATCTAGAGTTAAACTCCATCACAAAAAGGCCTATATATATATATATATATATATATATATATATATATATATATATATATATATATATATATATATATATATATATATATATATATATATATATATGATGTTGATGGCAAGCTAATTAGAAATGGTGATCAAACAAAAGGTAACTTGTTCTATCTAGATTTATCTACTGAGACATTTTTGTTTACGCAACAATAAGGTGTTTGGTTATGGAAAAAAAAATCATGTCATGTGAATTTTGACAATTTAGTGAACATTAGTAAAATAAAGAAAGTAAGAGGGTTGCCAAAACTAAACAAGCCTGGCAATATATTTAAAAATTATGTCCATTGGGAAAAATGACAAAATCTAGTTTCAGGAGAAAAACAAACACATTCAATGATATTTTGGAATTGGTTCATTCTGACCTCTGTGGACCTATTAATATGGAATAGTTAAAGAAAAACCTTGAAGAAGCTCTTGAACAGATTGACCTTCTTACTAAAGAATGAGATAACTTGAAAGATAGGTATGAGCATGAATTTTTTTATATTGGCAAACTAAAAGATAAGATTGATGATCTGAAATCTAGTAAAGAATAAATTGTGCAAACTAGTGGCAATGATGAAGTAGGAAATCTCAAGAAAGAAAATGATATCTTGAAACATGAGCTAAATATTTTTGAGCTTAAGTTGAGTCTTAAAACTAATGACAATAAGAGTGAGCCCAATCTAAAATATGAGAATGTGGACCTTAGATCCTAGTTGAGTCAAGTTATATATGAATTAGATACTATCAAGATTGAGAATGTAGAATAAGAAAAGTACAATATCATTGTGAAAGGAGAATTAACACAAGCTAATAAATAGTTAGAGAAACTTTATTCGTTTAGTGAGGAGATAGATGAATAAATATTTCACCAAACACCTTCTTATGATAAGATAGGTCTTGGATATCTTTTTGGAGAGAAATCAGCCATGAAATTTGAAATTAGAAGAGAACCAAAAACCAATTATTGAATCTCCTAAAGAATCTGATCTAAGTAAGGTAGAATCAAGCACAACTACTAAAGTATCAAAAGAAATTGAATTAGTTGATTTGTCAATGAAACATGATGAACCTAAGGAAACAAAGCAAGTTGATAAACCTAAACAAGATGAACCACCCAAGGAAGTAAGAAATGAGTTTAGAGGTAGATGCTTCATATGTAATGAAGTTGGACATATGAAAAGGGATTATACAAGTAAGTCTTTTAAACCTATTACTAATTTCCATGGTTATAATTATCATGGTTATGGACATAAAGCACTAGATTGTAAGAAACCTGAGTTTGATGGTAATAATGCAAATAGTAGAATGTTTAGGAACACTAACCTTGTAGGTAATGAATGAGGGAGATCACAGAGAAGATACAATGATGGAGAGAAGTCTAATGGAGAAAAGAGCCAGTTTTTGTGTGAATAGGAAGAAAGTAGGACCTATCCTAAACCCAAATTCTCAAAAGGAATGATCCAAATTGTTTAACCACAAGGAAGTGATCAATTCACAAATGGGTCAAGCAATGGAGAATATCAAGAAAGGAGGAGATCCTATAATCTTGGTATGGAAAAGTATGTACTTGAAATCTAGAATAGATCTATAGAAGATAAATACTAACCTTTGAAGTCGGATGAATCTGGAAAATGCTGATTTTTGATGTCTATGTACAATTTTGGAGAATTCTACAACCTAATCTAGACAAGAAATGTTGAGATAGAGAAAATCGAGAAAACTTTTGTCCTTCTGAGGGTAGGTCAAACTTGACCCAGATAGAGGGGCATAATTGTACCCCAAAAAGTTGACCTTGACTTGCACTGCTCCAATGAAATTTCTATTAGCAGGTCTCACCAGTTCGATGAAAGGGATATTCAAATTCACACTTTAATTCATTGTTCCACACCTGTATCAGGAAGAAAAATGGTTTTTTTGTTTGGATGGGGTCTTTTCCTTGGTCAAACCCTAGTTTGGAATCAACCTTGAAATGTAATTGAAATTTTAATATGAATAGACAAAGTAAATGGAACTATTCACATTGCTTATGTTGAAATCCTCATGGAAGATTCAAATCCTTGAATCCACAAATACAAATGCACCAAATGAATGTAGAAATGTATGTATGGTGTCTCAAATCAATGGCATTAGATCTTCAACACCAATCTTGAATGGATCTTTGCATAGAAAAAGGCTTGGATGAATGTAGATGGAGAAATCTTCAACAAGAAGGATCCATACAGATTGAATCCTTCAATAGCTAACAATGGATCTCCTTAATGAATTGGATGCTTGAAAATTGGAATGCTTCAATTCTTCATATATAGTAGATATTTACTTCATAGAAAAAAAAAAATTCCAATATCTCTTATGTGCATAAATTTCATAGTAGGTAAATGTCAAAATGAGAGAAGAAGGCTTCCTTATATAGAGATCTAGGGCACAAACTTCTAGAGAAGGCTGACATGGGAGAATTAAATCCCAATTAACCTTAACCCCTAGACATGCACCTAGATTAAATATAATTTAGGAGTCTACCATTTTGAAACCCAAAATAGCTTACCAGGAAGCAGGAGAATGAAAATTTCCAAAGCTCGATATCCTAAAGCCTCAAAAAATTGAAAATTGGACCTACGATTAGGGATGAGGTTGGCCCTACCCTAAGTTAGGTTTGAGGCTATCCTTAACCTAGGTTAGGTTTGAGGTTGACCTTGACCTAAAAGGTCATCTGTGATCGAGAAAGTCAAAGTCCTCAGTTTCACAGAGAAAGTTGTCAAAAATATGTTGGAAATAGAAAGAGAGAAGAAGAATGGGGGAGAAATAGCCAAATCCAAGAAAAGACCTATTCAAGGTGCTCAACATGACCCTAGACCACTTACTCAGAGGGAAAAATTCTCTTAACATGGAAGTTCTTCCATTTTAAGATGATATAGTGTGTTACAAGTGTAATAATCCTAGGCATGTTGCAAGGAATTGTAGGGCACCTGAAAGTTAGAATGGAACAAAATAGAAGAAATGTACCTATATGTTAGTTATGTAATAACT
The DNA here is from genome assembly GCA_028749045.1 of Cupressus sempervirens. Classification (NCBI taxonomy): domain Eukaryota; kingdom Viridiplantae; phylum Streptophyta; class Pinopsida; order Cupressales; family Cupressaceae; genus Cupressus; species Cupressus sempervirens. Next base: position 69,290,396 of record CM053786.1, read on the forward strand.
TCATACACACAATGAGATATTGTAGAATGGACTGAAGAAACTTCAATAGGAATCCTAACAACAGAAGGAATAATAACAAGAATGAAAATGGCAGTGATAATAGTTAGAAGGAAGCAGTCAAGGAACTTGTTGATGAATTCAAAGAAGTATTTGTGAAAGCTAAGCATCCAAAAATCTCTTATATAGTTTTGGAGGAACAATATTTTGATGTACTTGATGATACATTGAAGCCACAGATTATTTGTGACTCATCCTACTTGAATTAAGCAGTTCCAGAAGAGGTAGACCATCAGTTGGTTAGAACTAATCTTAGAGAGTGAGTTGGAAGTTACAGAGTTAATAGGAAGTAGTTGACATAGAGAGGATATAAAATGGAAATCTATGTGAGATTATCAAATTGCAGTTGTTGGATAACATTGCAAAATTGAAGATGTCAAAGAGTGTAGTATTTAGATTTGAGTCCCTACTGACTCGTTTTTTTTTCTATGCTACAAGGAAGTTCTTAGGCATGACAAATTGGGATAGCAATGAGTGTGCAATGAAATTGGTGACTAAATGCTATAGATATAAGTAGGAGAATGTCAAAGATGATGACATTGACAAAATGATGAAGAGTTTCTAGTCTAAAATAAAATAGAGGTATAGAATACCTCCCTCCATGGTAGTGAAATATAAGGATGAAATATGCTTCATGGTGGAGATGGATAACACCTGTATAGAAGCTATGGTACCAAAGTTTAAGTTCATAGAGCCCACTAGATATGAAATGACCATAGAGCTCATAGAAGGGTATGTGCAAATCACACTCTAACTAGAGAAGGATAAAAAGTTCCCTAGAAGGGGGAACCTATGAGGAGAAAATAAGAATAGTTCAGTCTAAGCTACATAGTGTTGCTGTGATTTTAGTCCCATATATTTTTCAAGATTATAGGATTATGGTTGTATCAATATTTTGTGTCTGTGTCTGGTCTAGGTTTCCATTAGAGTTTCTTATCTCATCTTTATCTCTGAGTTTCCTAAGTGGGAGTACAAGAATAATGTAATAGATTCGATTACGCTAGGTGACTATGATTTGGGAGGGTAATTTTTGCATACCCTAGATGAGATAAAGAGAGAGAGAGAGAGAGAGAGAGAGAGAGAGAGAGAGAGAGAGAGAGAGAGAGAGAGAGAGAGAGAGAGAGAGAGAGAGAGAGAGAGAGAGAGAGAGAGAGAGAGAGAGAGAATTAGTTCTAATCATGAAAAACCCTAACTCTATGATCAAGTGTTACATTAAAGGCATAATATAGGTAGAATGGAGAGATTGAAAACATATTCAGAGCAAAAGACAATAGAGAATATCAAATATTGAAGCTTAAAGACAATATATAGATCATGAGAATGGTCTACAAGAAGAATTAGTTGAACTTGAATACAGGAAAAGAAGATAAATCATCAAAAGTGGTGAAAGAACTAGGTCAAAGGCGGTATGACTCTTGTTACACGTCTACATTGTAAAGTTGATAAGTCAAATAGATCAATAGAGGCACATCATTAGCCAATTGAAAGCCAAATGCTTACTTCTAAGTTGGGTCCCATTCAAATATTAAGTGAAATGGAGAATACATTCAACCATTAGATCTTACAAAGATCTACAAATGTCATTATATCATTATGGAAATATTCTCAATTGATAATTTTTGCAACATAGCAAAGATCCAACATGTGTCCTATGGGCCATCACATTTCATAAAGTACAGTCAAAATCTAGTCACCAGGTGCAACAGAGCAAGGAAGTTCAATGTCAGATTCTCTAGGCAATGAAAAAGTACCAACTATTTTCCACAATGTGTATAGCCAAAAAATGAACCCCCAACATAGAAAAAAACAAAGGTTTAAGACTTTTTTCGTTGACTTTCATATCAAAGAACATCTACAAAGGTCATTATATCATTATAAAATGATGCATATTTGATAATCGGTGTGACATAGCAACATGAAGGAACGTGTCATGATGGGCCTAGTATATTCAATGCAATACCATAGAGCTAAAAAATTCCAATGTTAGATTTTTTAAGTAATAAAATTCTTCCATCTATGTGCCATGATGTGCCTAGTTGGAAACAGGGACCCGCACTACAAAACAAAGAGATTTAACATCATTTTATTACTGTCATCAGATTAAAAGAAAGATCTATGATTGTTACTATCTTGCTATGTAAAGTTGTAAGGAAAATAATCATAGTGAAATAATGATGGAAAGACATGTGTACATGGAGGGACCCATAGAGGAAGTTATAAAGGAAGGTTATAATGTTGTAATGATGATTGTTGGTTTAAGATCGATGGTCAAAGTTCAAAATTGCAATGATCGTTAGAATATGAATTATATGGATTTGGTGCCAATGTGATTGCTATAGATCAGAGGAGCATGTGAACCATTTCAAGGAATTATAATAGTTTCTATTGTATTTTCTTAATGTATTGAATTGTAACTATTGACTATTGGATTTATGAGTTTTTCAAGTGCTCTATTAATGTAATTGATGAATCTATAACTAGCCAAGACCACTAAGAGGGGTCCTTTAAATGTAATTTCTTCTAATAATACAAGGACCAACCATTTTGTGCAACTTCTCCCCCTATATTTTCATATACTATGTGAGAATCGAGAGGTTGTATGAAATGGAGGATTTGATTGATATTTGTAACAAGGTCTTGTGTGATCTTAATTCCATTTGAGATCAACATATCAAATGTTCTAGTTATTGTCTCCTCTAGCTGAGCTAACCTTGCATCTTAGAATAATTTTCATTGGATTGTAGGATAGAAGCATTTGGAGCTATTAATTCCTTGATAGATTCCATTTTGGTAAAGGGTTATCAGTTAAGGTGGATTCCATTTCATCTTTCATGTGCATCTATATTCCTTCCCTACATTACATTCCAATAACATGAATCTACATTTAGGAGTAGATGTTAGAGAGCTTCATGGTAGCTTTGATATCCATTCCACAAGATGTTATAGGTTGCCCAAATCATTTCTACCTTGGTTGTTTGTGTTTGCAAACAATCTGGTTTATCCTCTTTTGCTATTAGGTTAAGAGCATACACCCATCCCAATGATCTATCAAAGACAAAATTCATTTCATATCTTGCATATAAGGGAGTTGTACCTTACAATTCAAAGGGTAGTGATATAAGACATACACTAACCCATTTTTTTGAGACATCCTTTTGTTTCCTCACATTTTGGGCATCTAGAGTCAAGGTAAAGACAAATTAGCAAGAGAGAAAAACTATTAACCAACACATAGCAAGGAGAGCAAGAAGAAAGTAGAGAAAGAAATTGATTCCATCCTTAAGGAATTAGGAATGGCCCAAAAGAATTAAATGAGGAAAAATTTATAGCACTGGAGATGAAGGCAAGTGGGAAACTCGAAGGGATAGCAACAACTCCTATTATTGTTGCAAGATCTTCAGTAGGTGTAACCATAACACAACCATATGCACATGCCCCTATTACAACTAATGAGGACAAGGAGTGATCAACCTAGAAGGAAGTGAGAGGTGGAAGCGCCTATTGAGTAGTAGAAATTAGAGAGATTAGTGATGGTGAAACAAGAACTTGCACCATCACCCAAGAAAAAGGATCAAGTAAACAACTAGTGGACTAGGCAAGAGAAGAAAAATGATGCAAGTTAGTGAATCTAAAATTTATGAGGACGAAACTAGAGATAGATCAGTAGTGCAAGATGGGGAGGAAGGTAGAACATCAACTAAAAAGAGAGCATAGAAACCTAAGGGAGAGAACCTTAACATGCAAATAATTAATGATGACAATTTTGTCCAATTAAATAAGTATTATAGTTTGTACAGTAATATGGATATAAGGCAATTGGAAAATTCCATTATGATTAACATGATTATAAGATATAAGAAGTTTGAGAATATTTTGACTAAGATACTTGAAAACCTACATAATAGGCTAATAAACAAAAAGAAGAGAGTATTGGAAGAAGATCTCAATTTGAGAATAACAATGATAAATAAACTATGTGAAGTTGACTCTAAAGAGGACTTTGATAGAACTTTGAAGGGTATTGAGGCCTTGCTAAGGAACAAAAGAAGAGAAATTCTTCTGATGAGAGGAAATTATGAGGATGTTAGAAAGGAAACAGAGGAGGAAATTGTCAATTTCATGTCTACAATGTTAGAGGTAAGTTCGTGATCAAATCTTGATAGCCCAGTGTATATACAAGCTAGTACACCTTCCATTAATGAGAAAGAAGATGAGGAGACATAACATGCACTTACACCACCACATATTGTTATGGGTACTAAATCCATGCAAGTTGATAGTACACAAATAACTATAGATGAAAAGCAAAAATATTTTGTAGGTTATGGAGAAAATATTGTTGCCAATATTAGTAATCTTAAAGCATACACTAGCTTAGATGATCATGAAGAAGAGAAAAAGAAGAAACAAGCTAAGGAAAAGGTGATAGAAGAAGAGAAGAGGAAAGAAACGGAGAGGATAGCAGAGGTAAAGATGATAGAGGAAGAAAAGAAATAGAAAAATGATGAGAAGAAAAAGAAGGAAGAAGAAGAAAAGAGAAAGAAAGAAGAGGAAGAATAGAAGAAGAAGAATGAATATGCAGAATGAAAGAAGAAAGTAGAAGAAGTTACAAGGAAAGAAACTGAGAGATTAGAAGAAGAGAAGAAGAAATTTGGGGAAGAGAAGAAGAGAACATAATTAAAAGTATTTACAATTATTCCTACAGTAACTCTAGTAATAGCAACAACATTATCAGTGCCATTAGATGATGAAAATGATAAAAAAAGATTGATGAGCTCACTAACCAAGTTGTTTGAAAATAAAAATTAGTGGAGTATTTGGAGAAGATGCTAACTGAAGTTTTGGACAAAATGTAATAGATAGTTGCTACAACTGTAGCCAATCCAGATTTGTAGTCAAAGGAAAAGGAGTTGGTGAAGACCTTTGATGAGGAATTCACAACTTTAGTAGAGGTAGCTTTGACACAAGAAAAAGTGAAGCATGATGCATCACTATTTGATATAGTATGCAATAATGTGAGAAATGACTTGAAATCACTTCATTGAAGCATCAAGGAACTTAGGAAACACATTGGTGAAGGAAAGAGGTTGTATGGAGAGTGCACATTGTCATAAAATTACCTTAAAAACTTTGAGAGTCAAATTATGGGTAAGAGAAGTGAACTTGAATCACTTACTAAAAAATTACAACTCCTAGAGACTAGCATTGAAGAGTATGGAATAGAAGTGGAGAAGATCCATAGCATGATAAGAGGCCTAGAATCTGACAAGGAGAAGGCAACAAAGAGATTCTCTATTCTTAGAGAATTTTTTTCACCAAAGATAAGCATTTTGTAGAGGCAACTAGAGTAATGTCTTACAACAAAGACTTCCTATTACAAGTTTTCCTATACTGACTTGAGTATAGTTGAATTGGCATCTCATCCACTATGCACACTAATCAATATTTTTGATACAATGAAGGAGAACTAGAAGAAGGAAGTGGATAGGCTAAAACTTGTTTATGCAGATTATTTTTCTAGTAGAAGAAGTTGATCAACAACAGGCCACCCAATTTTTGGATACAATTTTCGACATGTTTATCATTGATGTCAAAGGGGGAATAATATGTAAAAGAAAATTGTATGTGTGTACTAAGTGTATATGAGCAATGTTAGTATGCTAATAGAAACCAAATTTAAATAAAGCTTCTACAAACTAAACAAAATTCATAAACTTCAAGATAGACTAAGATGAGCTCTTAATTGAGAATATGAGCCATTAATGGGCTCTCTCAATGAGAAGCTCTCTTGTTGAGTAGCTTTGTCTAAATAGATAGGATGTATGCTCAAGCTTTATGCTTCAAAAAGGGCTTCAAATGGAGTTGGAATTTGGGTGTGAGTGTATGGTTTTGATGTAAAATGGCTTCTTAAAATGGCATTATGACTTTACTTCATGGATTGTGTTGTTTTGCAAAGGGGAAGGATCCAATTTATAGGCAAGAGGCTTGAGGGTTTGAGGGCTAAGATGCAAGGATGGAGAAAAGCTCATGGAGGGCTCAGATTGCATGAGAGAAGAGCACATGGATTGTGCTTCCTTACAGCCAATCAGGGAGTGACACATGTCATAGGGTGAGAGGATGGAGGAAAGGGGAAGGATGAGTCAACAAAGGAGGCTCAAGGGATAAAATCTTCATAAAGACCCTCATAATGGCTTGTAAGAGCAATGAAAGGGCTTTGGAAGAGTCATTTATGGCCTAGTGGGCTTCATAAAGTTTTATGGTTGGGATATTTTGAGGGAGATGAGAGGAATTTTGACTTGGGCTTGATTAGGAAGGTTTTAAGCTTGCTTAGGCTTGTTCAAATGATTAGAGGATGGATTAGGATGGTTTAGGATTAGCTTAGGGATATGCAAGTGGATGGCATTTAATTAGGGTGGGTGAAGGAGGAGATATTTGTTAACTTTGGCTTGGGTTAGTAAGTTTTAACCCATGTTTAGGAAATGTGACAAGGTTAGGAGGGGATTAGGATTAGGTTTAAAGACATCTTCTAGAAGAGTCTAGACTTTGGATGAGGATAAAGACTTTCTAGAATAGTCTAGAACTTCCTAAGATGAGGATGAAGACTTTCTAGAAGAGTCTAGAACTTCTTAGGATGAGGATAAATTAGATTTTTAGGAAATAAATAAAGTTTTATTTATTTCAAGGGTTTGGGTTGAGGAGATATTTATTAAAACTTTTTTAATAAACATGAGAATTAATATTTAATCTTAATTAAATATTTTGAGTTGGGATTAGGGGTAAGAAATGATGGGATTAGCCTTTAATCAAAATTAAAGAAGGATTAGAAGATTTTGGAAGAGGTTAGTGGTCTTAAGGAAATTGGCCAAGTTTTGGGCAAAAAATAAATTTTTTATTTATTTTAGGTTTTTTGGTCAATTTATTAATTAAATAATTAATAAATAAGGAAATAATGCTTAAATAAGATTTAAACATTTTTGGGAGGGATTCTTTAATTAAATATTTTTAATTAAGATAAAGGGATTTAATGGCATAAAAATTAATTAATTAATTAATTAATAAATGATGATGTCATCAGAAATTTTTCAGAAAATAAAAAATACTTTATTTTCTAAAGGTTTTTAGGTGTCTACATTTTTCCCCTCTTTGATGTGATGCCACAAGTGGCATGGCATCAAAGATAAGAAAATAAGATGCCCAAGGCTAGAGCAGAAGAGGAGAGAATGGACTGCAAGATGCCCCCTCAAGAAGGCGGCGGGGAGAGAAAGTGAGGCTCGACGACTTCTTAAAAAGTACAAGAATCTGAGATGAGCAAGAAGACTCAGATTGGCTTAAGAGAAGAGGTTTAGTTAGCTCAAACTCTCACTACGGGAGAATGATAAAGGGAGAATCAGAGGCACAAGAGGAAGCAAGCTTAAGATCTCAGGGATTGCAGAGGATGAAGGAGCGGAGCGGTATAAAAGGAATCCAGGATGGGAAGATGGATGAGGGGATTAAAAAGCCGATGCAATAGGATTTCAAAGAGTCAGATTGGCGGAAGATGGGTTTCGGAGATCCCTAGGACTAGGATTGTGGATCTTGAAAGATGAGGCTTGGTGGATTGATTTGGATTGGTGGATCCCTAAAGCTAAAGGTGAGGAGTGATTCAAAGAGATACTGATGCATAAGCTAGGGTAGGAGAGGCGAATGCTAGATATGGATAGGGGATAATGGAGATGAAGGAAAACCATTGAAGCTCTTTGAGCGGGGGGATACTTCAAAGAGAAGTACCACCATGTAGTTGAGCACTAGATTTGCTATAGGACTGTTGGTTAATTGCCAAGGTTACCAAGAACATCAAGGCCTTTTCACCAACTGTCCAGAGGACTAACGGACTGACTCAAAACAAAAACGCAAGGATTTCCCTAGCATCACACATGAATCTCGAAAGAATCAGAGTGGAATCGACACTGGGTAACCCACAAGCAGAAAAGAAAAACAAACAAAAGACTTGATCAAGACCTTACGCCCAGATTGCCCCATTCGCAGTATACAATGATATGAAAGATCGTGGCAACCTTGAGGAGGGAACAAAAAGATTTCTTGGAAAAGATACTTCAAGACCCAAAACGGAAGATTCCAAATCAAAAGAAAGTGAAAATCCAAAAGAGAAATATTTGCCAATGAGATGGGTAGGACGAGGTACTAACGGACCAAGATCAGACATGAGGAAAGCTATATCCTATAAGGATCTATCAGAGAGCACCTAAGCTGGTGGATCTGGATGAGTGATGCATCTGGCAAGCTGAACTAAGAAGGAGAACACTTTGGTGACAGGAGATCTAGCTAAAGGATGCATTGGGATAGCTAACCAAGGGTTGTGCGATGTGTGCAAGATGTTGAGCAAGGACGATCTGACACGAAAATTGGATAGATATAATGGTACTAAGCTAAAGAGGATGTACAAGCTGATAGACCAAGATATGTTACAAATGTACAAGGTTGTTCATGTTTGGGTTTTGTGAGATGGAAATTTTTGTGAAGGGTGGGATGTCTGCAATAGTTGATAGGCAGATAGGTAGATGGTTTGCAAAAAGCTTAAGTGAAAATGGGATTCTTTGTGTGCATGTGATAGGATACAAGCTAGGATACAAGATTTGGCATATAATACAAGCTAGAATATGATACAAGCTTTGGACAAGATTTGGATATACAGGCTATGGTACAAGATTTACAAGGTATAATACAAGCTCCATTAGATTTTGGATATTTGGTTGGAACACCAAAGGAACAAGCGGGTGTGTTATGGGATGGTGGGTGGATGGATGAGGGATAGGATAGTGATAGATAATGGGTTAGTCTTAGTACACAAGGTGCCTGAATTGTTAGGTTTTCACCAAGGTACCTATCCAAGGTGCTTGAATTGCCAAGTTTTCACTGTTGGATGCTTATTTCTCTTTACTATTTTTTTTTTTGTATTTTTCAAAAGCTGGGTATACCAAGGATCTTTAAGCATAGAACTTCTTGAGATGAATGATGTTAGTAGGATCATTCAATATTTCTCCTTCTAGTGTAGATAGTTGATAGGCTCCAGAGCCAATGGATGCAGTGACAACATAAGGACCAAGCCATGTAGGTTCAAACTTGCCTTTCTTTTCTCGATCTGCTTGGACTTTCATGTTTTCTTTGAGGACCATGTCACCTGGCTGAAAGTGTCATGGAAGCACCTTCTTGTTGAAATTTCTTTTGAGATGAGTTTGATAGATGGTGAGATGATCATAGGCTTGTTGTTGCTTCTCGTCTAAGAGATCTAGCTGGGTGAGTCGAGCTACTCTGTATTCTTCATCTAATATTTGCCCTTGCAAAGATATGCGCAAGGAGGGAAGTTCAACCTCTATAGGTAGTACCACTTTGGCACCATAGACTAGAGAGTATGGAGTTGTGCTCGTGGATGTATGAAAGGAAGTTCGATAGGCCCATAGGGTTGGATTTATTTGTAGATGCAAATTGCGACCGAAATCATTGACAACTTTCTTTAGGATTTTGAGGAGGGTTTTGTTAGTTGCCTCTGCCTGGCCATTACGTTGTGGGAAATATGGGCTAGAAAAGTGACAATGGATGTGGAGGGAAGTGCATAATTCTTCCATGTTGAGATTTTCAAAGTTACCTCCATGGTTGGTGAAGATGGTGGATGGGATGTCGAAGCAGCAAACAATGTGGTATAAGATGAACTTGGAAACCTGAACTCATGTAGCTGAGGTGAGGGGGACTACTTCCACCCACTTAGTGAAATAGTTTGTAGCTATTATTATCTATTTATGTTCATCATATGATATGGGTGTGATAGTTCCAACTAGATCAAGGCCCCAACAAGCGAAAGGCCAAGGTGGTGCAATAGGCTGTAGATCCTATGTTGGAGTGTGCACAAGATTTGCATGTTGCTGACGTGGGAGACACTTTTTGAAAAATTCACAGGAGTCTTCTTCAATCGTAGGCCAATAGTATCCTACTCTAAGGATTTGTTGCACTAGGACAATACCACTCGTGTGGGCATCGCAAATTCTAGAGTGTACTTCTTTTAACACCATCACGGCCTCGCTTTGGTCTAAACATCGAGAGAGAGTATCGTGATAACCTTGACGATATAGGGTATTGGCTATGATAACATAGCGGGATGATTTTTGGATGAGGTTTTGGCATTGGGTACGTGTGAGGTGAGGGGATATGATACCATTGTTAAGGTAAGCATGAATCTCATGGTACCAAGGGGATTGGGGACCAACCAAGATACAAACACAGTTTGAATCCTCATTTGCATAGGTGAGTGTGAGGAGCTGCTTGACTAAAAACTCATACTGTGTAGTTGCTTGGGGAATTTCCAAGAGCGAGCCTATAGTAGTCATAGCATCTGTTGCTTTGTTCTGTATTCGAGGCACTTGTGTAAACTGAAGCCTTGTAAAATTTTGGGTTAGCTGATCAACTAGCTCTTTGTAAGGTAATAGCTTTTCATCTTTGGTTTGATATTCATTTGGGGTTTGCTTGATGATGAGCTGAGAATCGCCAAAGATTTGTAACTCAGCAATGTTACATTCTGCAGCTATCTTTAATCTTGCTATGAGGACCTCATATTCAGCTATATTGTTGGTGCTAGGGAATTTTAGCTTGAAGGCTTTTGGAATGTAATCTCCTTGAGGTGTGACCAACAATATTCCTACCCCTAATCCATGAGATGTGTATGAGCCATCAAAATAAAGTTTCCATGGGGGCTATTCTTCAATTAGAGAGATATGCTCATCTGGAAATTCTGTGATTAACGAATAAGCATCTATTAGAGGTGCATCAGTTAGGTGATCTACTATAGCTTGCTCTTTGATTGCCTTTCTGTCCACATATTGGGTGTCAAATTCGCTAAGGAGCATAACCCATTTGGCCAAATGGCATGTAAGTGTTGTTTTGGAGAGCATATACTTGAGAAGGTTGATCTTGGAGACTAGTTGGATGGTATGACTTAGCATGTAGTGGCAAAACCTTTGAGTTGAGAAAACAACTACCAAACAAGCTTTTTCCATAAGAGTATAATTGAGTTCATAACCAACTAGGGTTCTACTGATGTAGTAGATGGCTCTTTCTCTGCCATAGTCATCGAGCTGTGCTAGAAGTGACCCTAGAGTAGTAGGCATTGCTAATATGTACAAAATCAAGGGACGACCAGGAACTAGTGGAACCAAGATAGGGGGATTGGTGAGATATTGCTTGAGCTGATCAAAGCTGTGCTGACATAAAGGATCCCACTTGAAGTTCTCGTCCCTCTTTAGTAAATGTGAAAATGGTGTACACTTATTTGCAAGCTAGGAGATGAAGCACCGGATGGATTGAAGCTTTCCCTGAAGAGAGCGAAGCTATCCCAGTGTCTGGGGAGGAGGCATGTCTAGGATAGCCTTGACCTTCTTGGGGTCGATCTCTATACCTTGTTTAGACACTATAAAGCCTAGAAGCTTGCCAGATGTGACCCCAAAGACACACTTCTTGGGATTCAGCATGAGATGATATTTGGCTAACCTATCAAAAACTTTCTCTAGGTTAGCAAGATGATCCATGAAGGTATGAGATTTGACCAAGATATCATCCACATAATCCTCCAAAATGCTATGGATGAGATCATGAAAAATGGTTGTCATAGCTCTTTGATAAGTAGCCCCAGCATTCTTTAGGCCAAAAGGAATCATGTTGTAATAAAAGGTTCCCCAAGGGGTAGTAAATGTTGTCTTATGCTGATCCTCTTCTGCAATCTTGATTTGATTATACCCAAAAAATCCATCCATGAGGGACAAAATTTCATATCCAGCTATAACATCTACAATCATATCTATGTTAGGCAAGGGAAAATCATCTTTTGGACAAGCTTTGTTAAGATCTCTAAAATCAGTGCAGGTTCTGATGTCATCGAAATGTTTAGTGATGGGGACCATGTTGGAGATCCACTCTGAGTAGTTGATAGGTCGAATAACCTTAGCAGCTAACATTCTCTCTAATTTAGCTTTGACCAGTAATGCCACCTTGGGGTGCATTTTTCTAAGCTTTTGTCTGACGGGCTTGATCTTTGGATCGACTGCAAGATGATGAACTACAAGCTTTGGATCAAGTCCTAGCATGTCCTGATATGACCATGCAAATTGGCCAATGTTCTCTCTTAAGACCTCAAAGAGGATATTAGCTTGGTCTTGTGATAGGGATGCAGCAATGTGAATAAGTCTAGGGATCTCTAAAGAACCAATGTTGACTTCTCGAGTATCCTCAATTAGAGTAGAAGACACCTCTGGTCGATTATCTTGAGGAGGCAATGCTAAATCTTCATGATCTTCTTGTGGCTCTAGATTTTCTTGCTGAGGGGTTCTCTTCGCTGCAATAGCTAGTCTCAGATTCACCTTAGTTCCTATTTTGGGTGTATCGAAACTAGGTTGGGGATTTTCTCCAAAATACCCCTTAGGATCTAGCTTGTAGATATAGGAAGAATTTGGCTTTTTTTTCTTATGAGGAGTTTCAGCTCCCATGAATCTCAGAAGTGCTTCCTCTGATGTGAACTCATCAATGTGTATGATGCTTGGTTGGTCCCAATCTATGAGTTGTGGATGGGCGAGTGGTAGGTCAATGAGGTGGATGGATAGTTCTTGGAGAACAGAGTCTCCGAGGGAGATTTGGTCTGGGATATCATCGTAGGCTCTCTTTGCAACTTCTTTAGGAATGTCATCAACTTTGACAAGGTCACGGTGAATGTTCAAAAAAGTGTGACCATCTGTATTGGTGCCCCCAATTGTGGGCATGCCAAAGCCAAGACCTGACTTTGATTCCCACTGGTGTGCATCGATGGGGCACTGCATGCCTCTTTCTTCTAGTCCTAGACCACCATCTTGATAGTTCCATTTGTCAGTGATGAGCTTATGTTCTTGGGGATACTTCTAGCTGAAGTGATTAAGGTGTGCTTGATTTCTTTGAGGTGCATCCTTATGTAGCCAATTATTTATATCTGGAGTGAACTCCTCATGAAGAGGGATTTTCAAGGATACAAAGGTTTTTGGGCCAAACTGTTTGTATCAAGGAGGTGGAATCTCCTTAGCTTTGTGATATGTCAGTCATCCATGGGCATGTGGATCAAGTGGGAGTGCCCTGACAGTAAATGCATTCGATAGACTATACTCTCCACAGCCTTTGTTATTGATCTTCACGGTAGACAAGGTAGAGGTGAGGATGGTTTCTGGGTCATTACAAGTGTGGGATGAGCTGGCGATGGATGTGCTGATATTAATTCCAGGGCAATGGTTTGTATATGAAGCTTCAACCTCATTGTAGTAAGCAAAGGGTTCTGGATCGGCATGGATGGTTACCTCAGTGCCTTGATGTGAAAATTTGACACACTGATGGTAAGTGGATGGAACGGCTTTCATGGCATGAATCCATGGGTGATTGAGGAGGATGTTAAATGGTAGGTTTAGATCAATAACATGGTAGAGTGTCTCTTGGATGACTGGCCCAACCTTGATTGGCAGAAAAATAGTTCCTTCTGTGGTTCTTTCCAAGTTGTCATAAGCTTTGATGGTGATAACCTCATTAATGATATCTGCCTTAGTATACCCAGCTTGTTTTATGAATTTTAGGGTGCAAATATTCAAGGCTGATCCGTTATCTTTCATTACTCTTTTCACGGCAAAATTGCATACCATGATGGCTATGCGAAGCGGAAGGGTGTGATCTAGCTCGACCATGGGTATGTCGGTGGGTTTGAAAGATAGGGCACATGAGGAGGATAGGTGTCCAACAAGATTACAAAAATTAGTAGCATTGATATCTGAAGGGACACAAGATTCTATAAGAGCACTGTCAAGGATGTTCTTGTACATGGGATTGGTGCGAAGAAGGTCTAAAATGGAGATTTGGGCTAGCATGTTCCCAAGGTGTTCCAAGATATTGTACTGGCTTTTTGATGGAGCTGATGGTGTTGGTGAAACTAGTGGGCCTACGATGTTAAATCATGCTCTTTGAGTGGTGGTTGCACACTCATTGTTTGGTCCTTGAATATTGATAACATTGACAGAAGGCTCTTTCTCGAATATACAACCTATGAGGCTACCATAGTCTATATAGGATGAAGTGTGGTCATTGTTCTTCCCATGCTATTGGTTTGGCTGGCGGTTGTTGGTGTTGTTGTTGTTGGCTTGGATAGGTGCTTTTCTAGGATTTTGGTTGTTGTGAGGAGGAAAAACATTTTGATATATCTGTAAGCCTACATTGGGAGAGGTTTGGGCACCAACAGTGATTTCTTTGTTTTCAATGAGGTCCTGCACATAATCTTTCAGTTTCATGCATCTGAGGGTAGTGTGACCTTTTACCCAATGAAATTTGCATTACTCATTGTCTTTGTACCACGTAACTTTTGATTGGCTTGGGTCAATTTGCTGGGTAGGAGGAAATTTGATGAGGTTTTCCTTGACTAATTTCTCAAAAATGGCATCCAAAGGTTCACCAAGGGGTGTATAATTTCTAGGTGCAGGTTGGAATCTGGGCTTTTGCCCTGCAGCTACATTGATGGCATTAGCTTGATTGCTAGACCCTTGAAAGTTGGGTCTTGGATTGTGGTTTTTATAGCTTTGTTTATTCTATTGTTGGTAGTTGATAGGTTGTTGATTGTTTCATTGATATGGTGGGTTAGACTGATTTTGGGAAGGACCAACAATATTCACATGTCTGGTGTTAGTGACGCCATCTGTTGCAACGTGCTTATTTTTGTTCCAATACCTAGACTTGTCATTGGAATGTGATTGATTTTGGTTGGCTTCCTTGTAAATCTTGACCACACCATCTTTTATGAGTCCTTGCTCAAGGATCATTCCTTTCTCTTTGATGTCTTTGTAGGTCTGCAAATAGTTCATGGTCATGTGGTGAACCAAGCTAGGATGGGCATTATCAATAAACATTTTCACCAAATGGTACTCTGGCAAGGTGCAAGATATGTGGGTGGTAAGGGTTTTCCATCTTTGTAGATATTCAAGAAGGCTTTCTCCACCTTTTTGCTTAGTGTGGATAAGATCAACTACTGATAGCTCTGTTTCAACAAGATGGGCATATTGGGCTACAAATGCCTCAGACAATTCAGCAAAAATTTTAATTGTGCCATAGGGGATTCTATAAAACCATTCAAGAGCTGGTCTGACCAATCTTTTGGGAAAGAGACGCAAGAGGAAGATTTCATCATATGCCACTTCTTGGCAATGCATGTAAAATTCTTTGATATGTGTGACAGGGTCTCCTTTTCCTTTGAATTTGTCAAACTTGGGTGTCTCAAAATGCTTGGGAAATGGTGTCATGGTAATGGCTCTGTCAAATGGGTAAGGACACACATTCTCAAACTTGAAGTTTTTTGGATCATTTCCCTCCTGGATGTTCTTCAAAGCTGTCTTCATGGCTTTCCATTCTGAATTAATGGGTGATGGTTGGGGTGCCCCCAATGTAGGAGTGCCCTGAGGTAGGTATGTGCTAGATGAGGCAATGGAATATGGATGGCTTTGAGGTATGGGCTAGTAGGGATTGTACATGGCTTGGGCAACTAAATGGTGGATGATGGGTTGCTGAGGTGGAGGTGGCACATATTGTTGCATATGTTGCAAGGCTTGCTACTAATATTGGATTTGAGGTTGGGATTGAGGAACATAAGCTACCTGTGGGGTAAATGGATTTCTTTGTGGAGGTAAGGTATAAGATGGGTGTGAAGCTTGGGGAAAGGATCGGGGAGCTTGTGGAACTTGACTTTGGATTTGAGGAGTTTGACCAATATATGTGGGTTGTGCCCCTATTTGGGAAGGTGTCTGCATGGAAAAAGAGGCTAAGTAATTGGTGGTTGGTGGTGGTGGATTTCCTCCTAGAAGTGGCATAGAAAAATAGTTGGTAATAGGAGGTAATGGATTGGTTGGTGGTGGAGGTGGTGGGAATTGAAAGCTTGAGAATGGAACTGATCTGGTTTGATAGCTTGGTGGCTAGATTTGAAAGCTTGGTAAAGTGGTAGCAGGAGCTTGGGTCACTTGAGATCTTGGCAGAACATTGGTAGTAGCTTGTGGGGTGTGATAGCTTTGTGGAGTGAAGGTAGTAGCTTGTGGATTTGTGGTTGATGGCACTAAGCTCCAAGGACCTAGTGGAAACGATGGAATTATGTTCTGAGTGGAGGTAAATAGGTTGGGGGTGATAAAAGGTTGATTACTTGGCCCCATGGGTGGCATCCCAGTTGTATATTGTTGCGGTTGGCCAAAGATGCTAGCACTGATTTGGGAGATGGGTGGATTTGGAAGGCTGGGTTGGGGGGCAGCAGCATCAATAGTGAAGGGAGTGAATGATGAGGTGTTTTGGGTGAAGGGGGTTTGGGATGAAGTGGTATGGACCAATGGTGGAGTGGTGGTGGCTGGATTGGCTTGTGGAAGGGAGATTTCAACTTGAGTGGAGGCTGGTATGTTTGGGTCTGTTGGATCATATGGGGTGGGTTGGGCTCTTCTTTTGGCACATATTGAGGATAATTCGAATCATAAGAGCCTATGGGTGGTAGGAGTTGCTCAAACAAGGGGTGAGATGGATCTGATAAGAGGGGAGGTCTTCCAAAGTCAAAGGCTCCAATGTTGTCCCTTCGAAAGTTAGCCATGATTATTTCCTTGTTTTTGTCTATAATGACGTTCACCAATACTGCATTTCCTAGTTGGTTCATGAAAACTTCAATGTTAGTAGGTGATGGTATAGTGTTCTCTGGGCTGAAGGATGGTTGAGTGCTCAAGGGGAGCGATGCTGTTGGATCCAAATGATAGGGCTCCATTGTTTCCTTCTTCTTCTTGCCTAAGCGAGTGACGGGTGGCATGAAAATGCAGAATGTTTCTTAGGGATGAGATGCAACAATGCTGATGGAGGCAAAAGAGGAAGGCTTTTCTATGCAAATGATTTCCTAGGTTGAGGAAAAGCTATATGAAAAAACCTAAGGAGGATTGGGTTGAGGATTCTAACTTCAAAGATATGTTGCCAAATTATGAAAGGTTTGCTTTCCTATGTGCAAGCTTTGTGGTGATTGTGTCAACTTAAGTATAGATTGATGATCCTTTAGAAAGAACACGAGATTGACCACTTGTGCATCCCAACCTTTAGCTCAAGGTGATGAGGGATAACAAGTGACAAAGCTAAATTACCCTAGACAAAGCTCTGTCAAAGGGATAACCTGGGTGAGATTGGTGGATTTGGAAGATGTTAGGAATGGAAAACTTTTGGCAATGTGACAACAATTTTGAGGGCTTGGATGTGAAGTTTTTGGATTGCTGGCTAAATGGTTTGGTTCTAAATGAGATGGATGAGCTAAAATGCTTAAGGGGATGACTAAGGATGGCTGGCTTACCTACAAGGATGATTCTAAAGTGAAGCTTATGCAAGAAGATGTGGAGAAATAAGGGGGTCTAATCATAGAAATCATGCCTAGTTGGTAAGGCATAAGCAGGGTTAACTCCTGGATGTTGGTTAAGTTGGATGGTGCGATCTAACCAAGCATCTTGAAGGGTTTTGTCGGTAGCTTTGTCCTCTGCTTTGTGGAGTTTGGCAATTCAAGGGCTTGGTGTTAGTTCCTTTCTCTTGGCTGAAATTTCTTGGTATGCTTGAGATGGCTTGAGTTTGGCTTTGTGAAACTTCTGTTTGGTTTTGGGTTGTTTTGACATGAATTCCTAAATCTGCTTGGCTTTGAGAGATCTCAGTTGTTTTGCTTCGACTTGTTCAACTTCTGGAATAGGCAGTGACTATGCTAAGTATGCCCTAAGCTAGGATTGACCAAGTTTGGAAAACATTCATTCAACAAATAAAAAATTAAGCAATAGATAGGAACAACCAGATAGAAGTTTTTTGATTCTCAAAATGTGATACTTGTGCCAAGGAGTGTGTATGTTCTACAAATGTTTTGATTAGTCACTTCAAACACATTAACATCTTAGATGGTTGTCTACAAGGCCGATAGTTGGTTTAGCTAGGGAGTCCTCAATATACCCAAGGTACATGAGGCCCAAATCCGTAGATGAAACCAAAAAGATGTCACACAGCCGAGAGGAGCGGTAACCCACTTCTTCTCTTTCACTTCTCAAGGGTATAAAGTTCCTTGAGGCTTAGCCTAAGTGACAAAATCTTGATTCTAAGAGAGGTGTCTTTTGATTCACCTCCCAATTTTTATACTCCGCCAAAACGTTGGAGTTGAGGTCATCCCAAGGGGTGATGAAATCCCCAAGCAGGCCTCCTAAAAAGAGAAACAAGGTTTTTTATCCTAATCTTATGCACCCAAGATGGCCTTGAAAGATGACAAGGGGAGAGAAGACTTGGATGACCTTGGGCTAACAAACACGCTTGTTCTTTTTCCAACTGACTCTTATGTGTGCTGATCTAGACTTTGCAAGCACTCATGTTTAAGATGCAAATGTTCAATTCCAACTTGAAGCATTAACAAAAGTAAAATCGATCGAAGAATGCAAATAAGAAGAAGAGTTAGGGTCAACAAGAAAGTAAACCCGCGCGCCCGGAGGCCCTCCACGTCAAGTATTGATTAATTTCCTTTAAGGCATTCAAAATTGAGTGTGAGTTTATTTTAAGCCCAAAAAGAAAGATGTGTAAAACTCGGTTTCAAGCACGTGCCCGAAGGCCCTCCACATCAAGAGTTGTTCAATTTTAATGCCCAAATGAAGTGTTAGCGAGCCTAATGTGCATTCAAGGAATTTTCTAAGTTAGAAAAACTAATAAAAACACAAGTGAAGTTTGATCTTTGTGGAGTACTTAACACCCTCTTAGGTGGACCCATCCCCATAGATGGCACTGAGATTGCAACCAATGGTTAAATTGATGGGTGATTAAAGAGGGTGAGTCCAACTACAAACTCACTTAAAGCGTCTTTATTTGGTTTTTATAATTTAGGAAGTTTCTAGAATATAGATTCTTTTTATGCCCCAAAAGATGATTATTTGATCTATGGCATTCAAGATTGGATTTGTTGTTTTAATCATGCATTCATAAAAAAAAAAAACTTGATTTTAATCCATGGCACTCAAGAGTGATTTTAGTAACATGCATTCAAAGACAAGTGATTAAACATTCAAGTTTTTTCCTTTGAGCATTCAAGATTGAGATTTTGTGTGTTGTTTTAAGAACTTTGAAGTGCTTTGTTTTAACCTTAGATCATTCAAGATTTTTTTGGACTCAAAAGTTAAAATGACTCTTTGGACTTTGGTTTTCATTCAAGATTTTTTGTTCTAGTTTGCATATTTTAAGCCCAAAAATGATATTCCTAGATTGTTTTGATGCATGAAAAACCTAAGAAACATTCAAGATTTTGCAACAAGACATTTGTTTGGAACAAATAACAAAGCTTTTAGGACAATTTTTGGAAACCATTTAGGACTCTTAGTTTTCATGAGATTTTTAAAAGAACTTTAAAATATTTGCAAATGATGTTCATTTTATCCTTGATTGATGCTTTGAGTTTGATTTAGATTTTAGTGTGCACTTAGTGTTGATTTTGAACCTTTTGAAATGGAAACTTGAAGTTCTTTTTAAATTCCCAAAAATGAAGTGTTCCTAACTTTGCATGGATGCATCTAAAACCTTGATGTTGCAAGGATGCAAATGATTGGATTGGTTTAGTTTCACTTGTTAAAAGATTTATTTTATTTTTTTGCAAATTTTTAATTTTTTAATAGATTTAAGTATGATTTGGGGGTTCATTTTAAGCACTAAAAAGAAGTGTGTATTATTTTGCTTCCTTAAAAAAAATGGCCAAGATCTCTCACAAGAAGAAGAAGAAGAAGGAGTAGATGGAATAAGAAGAATATAGACAAGAAGAGGAAGAAGAATTCCAAGTGCTTTGTCCACCTATAAGCTTGAAAAATCTGCAAATACTATGAGATAGACTATGAGTTCCTTTGTCTTCTTTATGCTCATGTAGACCTACAAAACCAATTTATACAATCCTACCAATCACAAAAACAAGCAAAATTAGCCAAAATTAGCAAATGACATACAAAACTTGACTAAAAAAGCTAATGAAGATGACCCATGCGGGGTCCCACCGGGCGTGCCAAAATGTATATGAGCAATGTTAGTATGCTAATAGAAACCAAATTTAAATAAAGCTTCTACAAACTAAAAAAAATTCATAAACTTCAAGAGAGACTAAGATGAGCTCTTAATTGAGAATATGAGCCATTAATGGGCTCTCTCAATGAGAAGCTCTCTTGTTGAGTAGCTTTGTCTAAATAGATAGGATGTATGCTCAAGCTTTATACTTCAAAAAGGGCTTCAAATGGAGTTAGAATTTGGGTGTGAGTGTATGGTTTTGATGTAAAATGGCTTCTTAAAATGGCATTATGACTTTACTTTATGGATTGTGTTGTTTTGCAAAGGGGAAGGGTCCAATTTATAGGCAAGAGGCTTGAGGGTTTGAGGGCTAAGATGCAAGGATGGAGAAAAGCTCATGGAGGGCTCAGATTGCATGAGAGGAGAGCACATGGATTGTGCTTCCTTACAGCCAATCAGGGAGTGACACATGTCATAGGGTGAGAGGATGGAGGAAAGGGGAAGGATGAGTCAACAAAGGAGGCTCAAGGGATAAAATCTTCATAAAGACCCTCATAATGGCTTGTAAGAGCAATGAAAGGGCTTTGGAAGAGTCATTTATGGCCTAGTGGGCTTCATAAAGTTTTATGGTTGGGATATTTTGAGAGAGATGAGAGAAATTTTGACTTGGGCTTGATTAGGAAGGTTTTAAGCTTGCTTAGGCTTGTGCAAATGATTAGAGGATGGATTAGGATGGTTTAGGATTAGCTTAGGGATAGGCAAGTGGATGGCATTTAATGAGAGTGGGTGAAGGAGGAGATATTTGTTAACTTTGGCTTGGGTTAGTAAGTTTTAACCCATGTTTAGGGAATGTGACAAGGTTAGGAGGGGATTAGGATTAAGTTTAAAGACATCTTCTAGAAGAGTCTAGACTTTGGATGAGGATAAAGACTTTCTAGAATAGTCTAGAACTTCCTAGGATGAGGATGAAGACTTCCTAGAAGAGTCTAGAACTTCTTAGGATGAGGATAAATTAGATTTTTAGGAAATAAATAAAGTTTTATCTATTTCAAGGGTTTGGGTTGAGGAGATATTTATTAAAACTTTTTTAATAAACATGAGGATTAATATTTAATCTTAATTAAATATTTTGAGTTGGGATTAGGGGTAAGAAATGATGGGATTAGCCTTTAATCAAAATTAAAGAAGGATTAGAAGATTTTGGAAGAGGTTAGTGGTCTTAAGGAAATTGGCCAAGTTTTGGGCAAAAAATAAATTTTTTATTTATTTTGGGTTTTTTGGTCAATTTATTAATTAAATAATTAATAAATAAGGAAATAATGTTTAAATAAGATTTAAACATTTTTGGGAGGGATTCCTTAATTAAATATTTTTAATTAAGATAAAGGGATTTAATGGCATAAAAATTAATTAATTAATTAATTAATGATGATGTCATCAGAAATTTTTCAGAAAATAAAAAATACTTTATTTTCTAAAGGTTTTTAGGTGTCTACACTAAGGAGGAAAAGTAATATATGTAAGGAACTTGTATATTGTATATGTAAGGGGGAGTACACTTATGTGTCAATGTAAAGGAGTGATAAGGAATGTAATGATCCATCAAAACATGAATAAAATTGTTATGTTATGAAGGGAATTTTGTGTAGTTACTTTTATTTATTTTTTATTATGTATGACATCATTTTGGAAATTATCCAATTTTACCAAATGTTTCCATCAATACCAAAGGGGGAGATTGTTGTTAATATGGTCAGATAGATGTCTTGATATTTTTCATTTATGGTAACATGTACTTAGTATTTCATTTATGCATTTAGAGATAGAAAATTCTCTAAGTGTTAGATAGTTTGCAATAGCACAGAGACAAATCATGTGATGTGTACAAATGACTCGTTGAGAGTTATCTTATGCGTAGTTGAGGAAAGCTCCATGATTAAAATACCAGTACAAGTATTTGATAGAGAAGAAAAGAGCATAATGGAGAATTGAGTTGTATGACTTGATTAATTATTTTGGTAAAAAAAATTACTAAGTCATGCTGAGCCAACTTTGTGGATGTTATTTCATAAGCTATTTTATATTATTTCAAGTGTGTCAAGACATGAAGGTTGAATAATGAAAGATTTTCCAATATGCAAGGTATAAGTAAAGAACTTATCTTGCAAAGATAAAAGTGTGATATATGTGCTAGAGGTGAAGCTATATATAATGCAAAGTATTTTACAAAGAGCTTGAAAGATATGTGAGACTTATGTAATGCAAGATCTGATGTATGATTAGAGGAAATATGAATAATAGTAGTAAGAAAATATTGTATGTATACCTGCTCTTTTGAAGAACTGAATTGTATAATTTCATGTTAGGGAAGTGGGCTCTTCTTGCATACATTTTATTTGATCTACCAACTCGTAACAAGGTTGATGCAACTCCTAATAGGATTGAGGATTCTAACAAGGCCTACTCATCTAACAAGGACTCAAGACACTATATGAACTTCGTAGACTCCTAACAAGGTCAATATCCTTAACATGATCATTTTTTTAGTGAATCATCTTGTGGGTATCATCCCCACCGAGGTTTCCCTTGGCTAGAGTTTATCTAGTTAAAAAATAATGGTGTTATAAGTTCTCTATGTGTATGGTTATATTTACCATTCAACATTGTTGATTTACTTTCATTGGAAAGTTATAAAGTAACTAAAAATATTTAGTTGTGGGAAAAAGTTTGTAGAATACTGATTCACCCTCCCCCCTGCAATATTATCTATTTCTAACATGAAAGCTATTGTGGAGAAAATTGTTTCATTTTGTTTGTTGATGATTACTCTAGGATGATGACTTTTTTTTTCTCAAAGCTAAATTTGATGCTTTTCAATTATTTAAGTGGTATTTGGCTAGAGTTCAAAAAGAAATAGAGAAGAGTCTGAAGTGTATGAGATCTAATAGAGGTGGTGAATTCATTTCCAATGAGATCAATACATTCTAAAATAACAAAGGAATTAAGAGATAGATCTTAGCACCAAGGACCTATCCTCAAAATGGGATAGTTGAAGGGATAAACATATCAAACATGGACTATGCTAGAACATTGTGGATGGAGAATAATTTTTCACAAAAATATTGGAGAGAAGTTGTTAGTAATGTTGTCTATACACTGAATAGAGTGCAAGTCAAGAAATGTACAAATGGTACACCTTTTAAACTATGGTATGGATATGCTCCTAATGTGAAATATTTCAAAATATTTGAAGAAAATGCTACATATTTAACTATAATAGGATTGGAAAACTTGATGCAAAGAGTGATGAAAATGCATTCCTTGGATATTCCACCAAGAGTAAAACTTATAAGTATTTAAACTCTAACACTAACAAAGTTGTGGAAAGTGCAAATGTGAAAGTTGATGAGTTTACAAAAAGAAATGAGTTTCAATGTAATAAAGAACATAAAGATTTCAATACATTAATATATGTGGATGATGGTGCTCAAATCACTCCTACTAAATAAGAAAACAAAGTTACAATTCACCAGTAGATAGGGAATGTCGAGGTGCAACAACAAGTTGTCAAGTAGTAGACTATTGGAATTCTTTAGAATAACTGAGAGGGAGGGGGGTGGATCAATCATCCAAGGTCCAGATGTACAAATAAAGCTTATCAATGATTAGTAGACCCACATCCATAAAACCTTATTATGCATGCATCCATTAGATCTTAAAAATCTTAAACTTTGTAGGTTACTATCCTAGGTCAAAAGAACTTTGTAGAAATGTAAACATGAAACATGAGAAATTCAATAACACATTTGACACAAGGATTTTATGTGGAAACCCAATTTTGGAAAAACCACTAGTAACATGCTACTAATTCTCACTCTTTTGAAGTGATGCCCTATGAAAGGCCAACCTTGTTAAAGGTTACAATACACACTATTAAATGTGACCTAGTTAAAGGATTTCAATCACCCTATTAGGAGTGAGCCTTATTAAAGGACTTTAGATCATTTATTTGGAATGTCACCTAGTTAAAGGATTTATAAATGACTATTAGGTGAACTTGAATCTAAAGGATTTACCCTAGATTGATTCAATGATTAGAAAGTAACAATATGGCTTGATTTGATAATAAAATAGAACTCACTTGTAGATTATAGATCTTTGTTTTACTCCTCCATTTTTCTTGTCTTTCACATACTTCATCTCTGATAAATTTTTCACCCTTCAAGCATTCATAAACTTAAGCCTTCTTCCTTTACATTCCAATTGTAGTCTCTTCTGTTTAGCCACTGAATGAAGCAATACCCTAGACTCCTTGTCTTCCTCAAGTTCTTGTACATGATAATATTTTCTTCTAACCAACTCTCTTTATATAGAGACAATTAAGAATTTTTTTTCACTTAACCATAATCATCCATTTTAGGGTTAGGTAGGATTAGTTAGGATATAATGAATCTAACCACTTTTCCATTTGGTTCCTCTAGAAACTTCTTCCTCAATCTTCCTTGAATTTTCCAAATAATGGTTTACCTTGAATTCTATGCCACCAGCTCATCATAAATATCTTTTGCAGGCTTTACAAAATTCAAGAAAACAAAATAGTCAACTTAGATTCCTTAAATCTTTGATTTAATACAATACTAGCACTTGGCATCAACATATTGTCACTTGACTTCTATATTGTTCTTCCACTTGGCCAACACTAGTTTACTTGAGGAACACTAAAGTTTATTGATGCTTGACATCAACTAAAAATTTACTTGGCATATATATTGATAATCACTCGGCTTGCACTAATTTTCATCTTTTTTGGGCACCACTTGTCTTTCACTCAACTCCTATTGATTTCTGCCTGGTTGGCACTAACTACTTGGCAAGGCTTGGCAAAAAAATTTCATATTTTATCTTCTTCCATTCTTAACTTGAGTAATCTTTCATTTCAGACTTTAAGTAGATAAAAAATACACTATAGTATCAATGTCTTGCTTGGTCTTAGTGCTTCTTTTACATACCAAATAACTCAACCTTTTTCTAGGTTCTATTGTTATCTTCTCTTCCCAATTCCTCTTCATCCATCAACTAAATGGTAGCTTTCAAACCAAAAAGAAATTGTCTCACTAGTATTTAGTAGGTTTGACATCATTGAAAAAATAATGATCATTCTATTATAGGTTCTTCACTTCAAAAAAATCTTATATCAACAATCTCCCTCTTTGGCATTGATGGCAAACCAATACCAACCAAAATACCAAAAAGAGAATAACTCTTTGAAATTTCTCCCTCTATTAGTGTAGTATATGTCCTTCCTCTATGTAGGGTAATGTGAGATTTGTCAAGTTCCTTTACTATTTACTGTAACTTCTCCCTCTTACTAGGTAGATGTATTTATTTAGTTAATGTATCTTCTTCAATAGGTCATTTCTCCCTCTCTAACCATAATACCAAAGACTTATCATAATGTATGTAGATATAGTCAATTTTGGATTCTCTCTCTATTACCTTACATGTGACTTTAAATCTTCTAATTAAGTTCCTTCATTACTTTAAGTAGCTCCTAAAGCAATATCCACTGCATCAAGTTGTACGATACAACATTTAGCTTGGTTGATGCAGAACATTACTCCTACTTCTTAAGTACCTTTGGATAGGGGTATCACCCCCATTTTACCTCTTAGATACTCATGAGCATCATTAGGTAAAACTTTTGTGAAGATATGAACTATTGGCTCTCTTTTATTCACATATTCCATCCTCACTTCTTTATCTTGAACTAACTCTCTCAAGTAATGATACTTGATTGCAATGTGCTTAGTCTTTATGTGCATCATAGGGTTCTTTTTATATATTTATAGAACTTGTATTATCACAATAAAGTACCACAAGTTTAGTGATTTCCTCCTTCATAACTTTGAGTAACTATTTCATCCATACAGTGTGTGTACAATTTACTACAGTAGCCACATATTCAGCTTCAAGACTAGATTGAGATATGTAATTTTGTTTCTTGCTAGTCTAGGTGAACAATCTCTTTCCTAAGAAAAAATATCCTCCACTTGTGCCCTTTCTATCATCATTTTTTCCAGCCCAATCAACATCGGTGTAGGATCTCATCTCAAATTTCTTATTTGTCTTGTAGTATAGACCATAGCCTTCTCTTCCTTTTAGATATCTCATAATTCTCTTAATAGCCATCAAATCTCCTTAGGATTAGCAGAGAATCTTACAAAAATCCCAATAGATAATGCAATGTTAGGTCTATTATGTAGTACATATTTTAATTTTTCAATCATAGACCTATACAATGTTTGATTCACATCAGTTGAATCAACATTCTTTGAAAAATTGTGTCCTATCACCATAGATGTGCTAACTAGTATGGAATCTTCTAATACAAAAAAAAATCAATATTTTCTTCACATACTTAGACTGATTAGTCTATATACCATATTTCATTTGATATACTTGCAAACTAACAAAGAACTTGATCTCTCCAAACATAGACATCACAAATTCTTTCTTCATTTCATTTGCAAATCCCTTACATAATCCATCTTGATCTCCAAATATGATATCATCAACAAAAATATCATCTAGTAAAATACCTTGACCTCCTTCTATCTTCAAGTACAGATTGTTGTTATCATCAGTCCTCTCAAATCCAATCTTCACAAGATAATTATGAAGCCTTTCATACCATGCTCTTGGGGCTTTCTCTAAACCATATAAATATTTGTGTAGTCTACATACCATGTTTATATTGTTGGTATCAACAAATCCTTCTGGCTATTATATGTAGACCTCTTCTTCTAATATGTCATTAAAAAATATTGACTTCACATCCATTTGATAAAATTTAAAACCTTTGTATGCAGAGTAAGCAAGCAGAGTTCTTACTCCATCTAATCTTACAATAGGGGAAATGTTTTTCCATAGTCTATTCCTTCTTCTTGTGCATACCCTTTGCAAAATAATCTTGCCCTATTCCTTGTGACTTCACCATTTTTATCTTACTTGTTTCTACACACCCACTCAGTTTCAATCACATTCTTGTCCTTTAGTTTAGGAACTAGAGTCCACGTCTTATTCTTCTCAATCTATTCAATCTCTTCTTTCATGGCTTTACTCCAGTCCTCATTTTCTAACACATCTTTCACTATCTTAGGTTCATGCATGCTCAGCAAACATGTATCACTTCTTAGCTTGTTTCTTGTCATTGGGCTAGCATCTTTGTCTCCAATAATTTGTTCAGCAAGTTGATGTCTTTTGACATACTTTGACAATCTTGGTTTTTCTCTACTTTCCTCATTAGGTCTATCAACTTCTGAATCACTATGTACTTCTCTATCAAGTAATTCAACATCTCTTTCATGTACACTTATCTAATAATTAGAATGAGTCCCAGCTTTTGTCTACAACTTGGCTCCTGACTGTAGCTCAGTTCCTTAATGCAATTCAATATTCATTGTATGTGACTCAATAGTCACTAAAACTTGTTAATTAGCAACTTGATTTACAACATCTTCATTGGTAGGCATACCTTCATAAAAGTATACAAAATATTTGTACTCCTCTAGTTCCATCATAGGTTTAGCCTTGTGTACCTTTGTATATTCATCAAACTTCACATTTGCACTTTTCACAACTTTGTTAGTGTTAGGATTTAGACACTTATAAGTTTTACTTCTTGTGGAATAGCCAAGTAATATACCTTCTTCACTTTTAGCATCTAATTTTCCATTCCTAAAATCCTTAAGAATGTAGCACTTGCTTCCAAATACCTTAAAATATTTTACATTGGGTGAGTATCCATACCATAATTCAAAAAGTGTTGAATGAGTGCCTTTCTTGACTTACACATGGTTCAAGGTACAAATAGCTATACTTATAGCCTCTCTCTAGTATTTCAAAGCAACATTCTTCTCCATCATGAGTGTCTTAGCATAGTCAATCACAAATTTGTTCCTCCTTTCAACAATTCATTTTGTTGAGGGGTCCTAGGTGTTGAAGTTTGTCTTTTGATTCCTCTATCATTATAGAACATCTCAAACTCATTTTATGTAAATTCTCCACCCTTTTTAGATCTCAGACATTTGAAGCCTTGGCCTATCTCCTTTTTAGCTCTAGCTAATTACTACTTAAACATTTGGAAAGCATTAGATTTTTGTTTCAAAAACATAACTGTTATCATCCTAGAATAATCATCAACAAATAAGATAATTTAATAGTCACCTTTGTAGCTTTGGACTTCAATTGGTCCACATTAATCAGTATGAATGATCTCTATAATATCTTTAGAGGTGTGATTCTTACTTTTAAAACTAGACTTTATTATCTTGCCTAACTGACATTGTTTGTATATCATATTGTCAAGTTTCTTTAGTTTAGGCAAACCTCTTACTCTTTTCATGTTATTGATACTCACTATGTTATCAAAGTTATCATGACATAATCTCTTGTGCTATAACCACACATCATCAAATTTTACAACAAGACAATTAACATCATTCATATTAAGATAGAATAGATTACCTCTAGTCTGATCACCTTTTCCAAATAGTTTCCCATCTGTGTCATAGATCTTTGTTATCTTGTTCTCAAACTCAACTTTGCAACCTAAGCTATTCAGTTGTGACACACTAAAAAAATTATAGTTAATTCTTCCAACATAATAAGCATTTTTAGACATGATCTTTTCTATGAGTTTGATAGATCCTTTTCCTTTTATCAGATAGGGTGCATCATTACCAACCCTTACACTATTTTCATCATAATAATCAAGGGTAATGAACTTGCTCTTATCTTCATTCATGTGATGTGAACATCCACTAATAGAATCATAAGTATCATCATCTTAGAATAATCATAAACAAATAGGATAATGTACTTGTCACCCTTGTAGCTTTGCATATTAATTGTTCGACACAAGTTTGTATGAACAATCTCCAGAATTTCTTTAGAGGTGTGACTATTACTTTTAAAACTAGATTTTGTCATCTTGCCTAAATGACATTGTTTGCAAATTATATTGTCAGGTTTCTTCAATTTAAGAAAAGATTTGACTCTTTTCATTTTATTGATACTTACCCAGTTATCAAAGTTAACAAGGAATAACCTCTTGTGCCATAACCACACATCAACAAAGTCTACAACAAGAAAAGTAGCATCATTCATATCAAGATAAAATAGATTACCTCGATTTTGATCACCTTTTCCAATTAGTTTCCCATTAGTGTCATATATGTTAGCTATCTTGTTCTCAAACTCAACTTTGCAACCTAAACTATCCAATTGTGACACACTCACTAAATTATAGTTAAGTCCTTCAACATAATAAGTATTTTCACACACTATATTTTTTTTGAGTTTGATAGATCCATTTCTATTTACTAGATAGGGTGCATCATTACAAAACATTACACTATTTCCATCATAATAATTTAGGGTAATGAACTTGTATCACCTATTATCTAGTAGTTCAAGCTGAATACTAACTATCAAATGAAAGCATTAACAATACCAAACAAGCAAACACTTAAGATAGGACCGATTGTTATCACCACAAAAGGAAGAAAACCAAGAATGGTAAGCTCCTAATGGTATAACACATGGTGAAATGGATTTTTCCCTTATTAAGATAGATATGTATACTCACAAGTATGCTCAAGCTTCAAGTGGATGGATGGAGTGAATGAAGGATGGTTTCAAACAATGGATTCATGGAGGTATTTCAGAATTATAATAGTATTTTGGTGGTTTTCAAGCTCTCAAAATAGCATTAAAACTTTGCATAAAAGGTGAATAATTTTAGTGAAGGGAGAGGGTTCTACTTATAGGCCAAGGGGTGGAGGAATAGATGGTCAAGATGCAAGGATGATGAGATGGTGAGGGAGGGTGAAGATGCACTCAAAAGGGAGCACATGGATTGTACTTGTTTAGCACCAATAAGGAGGTGACACTTGTCACAAGGAGGATGAGTGTGAAAGGATAGGATATGGGTTGGTCAAAAGAGTAATGAGGGGGGTTGAGTATGTAAGAGATGTGTAAGGGTCATTAACGTTAGAGGGTGAGGGGAGAATATATTTGTTGACTTTGGTTTGGGTTAGCAAGTCTTAACCCATGTTTATAGTTGTGCACATGATTAGAAGGGGGGTTATGTTTAGCTTAAGAGGAAGGTTGGGGGTAATTTATTTAGCTTTGATGGGATAAGTTAGTTAGGTGGCTAAGTGAGGTTAGTATGGGTGAATGGGTTGGATTAGGGGTTAGGATAGGGTTTAGGAAGGCTTTTAGGATTTTAGATATTTTATTAAATGTTTTATTTAATAAAATGGAGTATGGAATTAAATTAAATAGAATTGAGAATTTATTTAATTTAATAGAGGAATAGGGATTTAATTGATAAATTGATTTTGGGTCATCATTTGACTTTATCAATTGGACTATAGTTAATTAAATTAATTAATTAACTAGGGGATGATGATTAATTAAATAATAACTATTTAATCAATAATGTCCTATGAGATGACAAAATATGATTACCTAGTGATGTAATTATATTTAGGTGTCTACATTTTGCCCCTCTTTGACATAATGTTGAAACAACACTATTTCAAAGAAGTTTAGATACAAACGACATGAAAAAGACTTTTTGAAGCAACATGGTTGCCCCAATCTCAAGTAAAAGAGGAGAGAATGGATTGCATGATGCCCCCTAAAGAAGGTGGCACAGAGAGAAGGCGAGGCCTAATAGATTCTTGAAAAGTACAAGAATCTAGGGTGAGCAGGAGGATAAAGAGTGGGTAAGAGAGGGGGTTGATCAGTTGCTTGAATTGAACCTAGGGAAGTGAAGATGGTAGGGTTGAGGAGATTATGATTCTAGAATTATGATTGGTGATGACTAAGATTATGGTTGATGCAAAAGTTATGATTATGATTGATGTAGGAGCTATGATTATGATTGACGTAGGAGCTATGATTTTGATTGAGATAGGAGATATGATTATGATAGATGTAGGAGCTATGATTATGATTGATGCAAGATTGGATGCTAGATGATTAATAGATTCGATGGATCATGATTGTAGGATTGATTAGATGGGATACTTTGGTAGGATGGGATACTTGGATAGGATAGGATGTTGTTTGGATAGGATGAGATGTTTTTGATAGGATGGGATGCTTGGAGTAATCCATTGAAGCTTGAGGATGGGGGTGTTCCAAAGAGGAGCACCACCATGTAATTGAGCATGTATTTTGATATAGGAATATTGGAGATATGCCAAAGTTACTAAGAAAATCAAGGCCTTTGTACCAATATTACAGAGGACTGACATGAAACAAACACACAAGGATTGCCCCAACATCACACATGAATCTGGGAAGAACCAGTAGTAGGAATAATACTAGGTAACCCACAACTAGAGAAAAGAAAAGATGAAAGACCCGATCAAGACCTTGCACTCAAATTGCCCCATTTGTAGCAAACCATGATATAAAAGATCATGGTGACCTTGAGGAGGGAACACCCCAAATCACTTGGAAGAGATACTTTAAGAACCAAATTTGAAATCACGAAAAGAAAACAAATTGAAAGAAAATGTAAATCCATAAAAAAAGTTAGCCTTTTGCCAAAGAGATCAGTAGGACTAGATACTGATAGACCAAGATCAAATGAGAGGAAGGATGCATCCTACAAGGATTTATTAGTAATATTGAGGACTAGGATGAGCTGGGAAATTAGAACTCTATAGGACAACATTTTGATGACAAGGGAGCTTGTATGAGGATTCACTAAAGCAACTAACCAAAATAATTGCAATGTGCAATCAAGCATGAACTGACACAAAGAGATCAGAGATATAAAATGGGACCAAGCTAAGGACTAACATGCAAGGAATATAAAGTTGATAGATCAAAGGATTTATAAGGGATTACTAGTTAAAAGCTTGGCATGATAGGACAATAGTAGGAAAGATAAAGATGAGAAGTTAGTAGATAAAAATATTGGGATAAGGAGATAGTGGGTAAAAATCTCAGGATGAGAGAAAAAGTGTGGGATAAGGAGATAGAGGAAAACCTCAAGAGGAGGAGATAAAGGGGAGGAAAAGCTCACGATGAGGAGATAGTTTGTGAAAAGCTTAAGATAGTGGGAGTAAAAAGCTTAGGATGAAGAGATAGCAGATAAAAATGGATTGATGGTGGGTAGGGTAGTATGGATAAGGGAATGATATACTTGAAGATAATGGGGGGAAGGATGGATCCCAATGATGGTGATTGGGGTATGACCAAAGCTTACAACAAGGGTGGGCCAAATATTATGAGTGGATGTGCAATGGAATGGTGTAGTTAATTATAGATTTCTAGGAGCATGAGATTATGAATGGATGACATTGTGGATATATGGGGATAGCCTAGTGTTAGATACCAATGAAAAGGGATATACCAAGTGATGGAAAGATGGAGAGATGGTAAGAAGTGAAAGGATAGGAGAAAAACGTATGACTAGTTTGGGGATGACAAGATGAAAATAGGGCTAGGATAAGGGGGAATATGGACACAACACAATCTCCAAGGAATATAGTGCCCCAGTTATATGTTATTCAAGAGGAGGGGGGATAGGATAGATGTTTGAAGGATAATAGGACAATGAGGTAGAGTGAAGCTGGGATAAGAAAGGTGAACGAGCAAGGAAGATAGGGGATAATTAAGTTTGGTGGATGAGGATGATGGTGGGCTTATTTGAATGAAAGAATGGGTGGATAAAGGATAGGTGGATACAAACTATGGTGGGTAATGGATGTCAAAAGGATGACCAAAAGCATGTATTCATTGGTGGGCTTTATTTTTATCAAGATCTGAAGGAGGATGGTGGGTGAAATAGATAAGATGTGATGGGTAGGGTGGGGTGAGATGGGTATGGTGGGTGATGGAAAGTGCCCCCAAGTGTACACAAAATTTGGATGGAGGGACTATGCATGACACTTCTTTGCCAAGTTTTCACCATGGTACTTGTCCAAGGTGCTTGAATTGCCACATTTTCACCAGTGGATGCTTTTTTTGATTTTTGAATTTTTTGATCTACATTTTCTTTTTTCTTTTTTTTCTTTTTTTAATTTTTTGGTTTTTGGACTCATAGATGTTGGTAGGATGGATGGAAAAGGATTGGATTAAATGAGTTTAATGGTGGGTGGGAGTTGGTAGATAAGGGGTGGGAAGACATAAGACTGGTGGGTAAATGGATAAGGAATTTGGAAAGATCATCATTGGCACACACCTTGAAAGGTGATAAAGTAGCGGGAAAGATGGTATTGAATGAGGTTAAGGAGAAAATGAAGGAAGACAAATATAAAGACTAGCAGTAAAGTTTGAAGATGGAGGATTGGAAATCTAGGATAAGAAGCATATGGAGGAAGAGGGTATTGGGGGGATGAAGGATGTATGTATGGAGATTTGGATAGAGGATGAATGGATGAGGATTTTTGAGTAGCATGTATGGATGTTAATTGAGATTTTTCTTTGAGATGCATTTCCTTTAAGAGCATCTTGGGTATCCACATGATTTTTGACTTTTGCAGCTTGGGCCTTTGTGGCCTCTTGACTTTTTCTTTGATTGGGATTAAATGTTTAGATTTTGGAACATGTATTTTAGAAGAGACATGTTGAAACTTGGATTTTTGTTGATTTTTGGATTTATGCTTTTTGATTTTGGCATCCAATATGCTTTTATTAGCCATGATATGGGAACAAAAGCATGGATGATATGGAGGGATTAGGGATGGAGTGATAGGGCTTGAAGGTTGGTAGGGATTCAAGGAGGAGTGCCTTTGATGATCTAGCCTATGGATTTGAGGGGATGGAATGATGGATTGGAAGATGGGATATGGAGCCACATAATTGCCCAAAATGGATGGAGGGAATGAAGGATATGGGCCTAAAATATATGGAAGCAATGGAGGAGGTCCCAAAATAGATGGAGGGGATAAAGGATTCATATTAGTTATATAAGGACCTAAAATGGATGAAAATGGTGGGGGATATATATATATATATATAAGGGATATATGGACCCAAAAGGGAGGGTTGAAAATAAGTAATTGGATAAGGGCCCAAAATAGATGGAGAACAAGATGGATGGGAACTTTGGGGTGAAGATGGTAGGATTTGGCACCTTGAAGGGGAAGAAGAGACACCAAAATCTAGAGATATACTTTTATTTATTTCTACAATATGACTTTCTTTATTTGGAACACAAGATGTGGGTACATTACTAGCTAAAGGAGTCAAAGCTTTGGATATGATAGTTAGTTCTTCTTCTATGATCTATCATAATAGATTATGGGAGATGTATGATCAAGAATTAGAGGAGATGGAAGGATAGGATCTTGATAGGGATGGGTTGATGGAAAGGGATCTTGAGATGGAGTAGGTAAGATGGTAGGATTCAGATATGGATGCAATGGTGACTCCTCTTTAAATGGAGTGAATGATGAAAGTGCATCAAGTAGGGGAATAAATGGGATGGTGGGATCTTTTGCTATGTTTTGGGATATTTCTACATGCTTTTGGACAAGATATTGATAGGAATGGATGGGAGTGGATGGTATGATAGGAGAAGTATCGATGGTTTCTTTAAGTGAGGTAGATGGATGGGTAGGAGTTTCTTCACTGGGTATGAGCTAATGGGGGAGGGACTCATTAAGTTCATTATATGGAATTTGAGTAATGCTAGGAGGAGGAGATGTGGATGGGATTTAGAGGGATTCGATGGATGGGAGGTAGGAGATGGAAGGGTTCTGATAAATGGGGTGGATGAGATAGGGATGATAGCAATAGGGTGATAATGTGGGTGGGAGATGGATTTTCTTTGGGTTTCCTTGTAAAATTCCTTGGAGCCGAGCATGTTGGATTGGGGCAGGTAAGGGGATTGGGGTGATGTGTTGTATAAATAGGATTGGTTGGAAGATTTGGAAAGTGGTTTGGAGGAAACTAGGATGGTGGGCTTGGACTAGGGGTGTGACTACTAGAATTATTCTGGAAGGGTGGATATTGGGATATGAAGGTGGAAGAAGATGGAGATATGACTAATCTATAAGAGGGATATGTGGGCCCAATATAGGAAGGAGGTAAGGATGAGGGTAATAATAGATTTCCCTTGTAAAAGGCATGATAAGGAGTACTAGTGGGTATGCATAGAGGAATGCTAGAGTAGTTTGGAGGAATGATTTGATTTTGGAAGATGTTGGGAGTAATATCTCTAAGGCTCAAAGCTATCATATTTCCACAATCCATGAATATTGTATATTTATTTTTGGGAAAGATTGTGTAGGAATTTTTTCCATCTACGTTTTGGATCATACTACATGATCCATCATCAGGATGCCAAAGAGTCAATGAGAGAAAAAATATGGAATGCAGATCCATGAGGGGGGATAAAAAGAGGTAGGAGAGATGGAATGGGCATGGAGAGGAGACACAGATGACAAAGAGAATGAGATGTAAACATACTAAAGAAAATAGAAACAAACAAGAGAAGGGGCAGTCAACAAGTAAGGATGAATGATGCATCTGGGAAAGAAAGAGAGTAAAATAGAGGCATGCGCAATGAAGTAACTCAAAAAGACGGAATAAAAATAATAAAAATAAAAATAAAGAGAAGACAACTATGGAGAAAGAATAAAAATGAAAGACTAGGAATAGGAATATAAATAAATAAATAATATGTGTATGTATATATATACATATAGAAAAAGTGAAATAAGTGAATGAAAAGAGGTATAAAATATTCTAATGGAAAAGTGTATGTGTGTGTGTGTGTGTGTGTGTGTGTGTGTGTGTGTGTTTGTGTGTGTAAAATGTATATATATAAATAGAATTAGAGAAAAATGAATATAAAAATTATAAAAAGAAGAGAAAGGCAAGAGAATATAAACATATTTAAACCTACTAGATTTTAAAAATAAGAAAAAGAAAGAAAATTAATAGAAAGATAAAAAAGAATTATAAAAATAATAATGAGAGGAATACATACATACATACATACATATATGTGTGTGTGTGTGTGTGTGTGTGTGTGTGTGTGTGTGTGTGTGTGTGTGTGTGTGTGTGTGTAAGCAAAAGAATATAAAAATAAAAGGAAGGAAAATATAAATAAGAAATGAATAAATATAAATAAATAAAAGCATGAATAAAAAGGTTAAAAACTAGAAAAAAGATGAGAGCAAGGGGGGGAACAGAAAATGAAAACAAAAGAAAAAGGTAAGCAAAGAGAAAGAAAATAAAAAAGGAACTAGAAAGAAAAAGAACTAAATAAATAAAAATTGAATAGGATAATAAAAAGAGGGGAAAAGAAGATACCAATATATATATATATATATATAAAGAGTTAGATAAATAATACTATATGTAAAAAAAATGAGTGAATATGAATAAATGTATAATAACCTACTAGATTATATACATATAAATAAGAAAAAGAATATAAATGAAAAGAAAAAATAAAGAAATATAAAACTAATAAGAGGAAAATATAACTGAAAAGTTTTCATATATATATATATATAATAAATGCCTAAATAAAGAAGCTCAAAACAAGAAAAAAGGATAGGCGGGGAAACAAAAAATGAAAACAAAAGGAAACAGGGGAGCTAAGAGTAAGAAAATAAATAAATGAGCCATAAAGAAAAACAAAATATATAAAATTAAATATAAAATAAATAAAGGGGAGGAAGAAAATACCAATAAATAAATAAATAAGATAAGAATAAAAGAATAAATGCATATAAATAAAGGGAGCAATGATAAATAAAAACCAATAAGTAAATATAAAAATGTATAAATAAATAAACAAAAATACCTAACAAATCTACAAGGAAATATATATGTATATATATATATATATATATATACAAAAAGAGAAATAAGGCATTAAAAAATGAAAAGGGGGAAAAAGGGGGGGAAACACCAAAAAAGAAAAAAGGAAAAGGGGAAAAGAAGACCAAAATAAGAAGGCGAAGAGGCAAAGGAGTGAGAAGAAAAAAGGAACAAAAAATAAAAAATCTTAAACAAGGTTAACAAAGGGAGAGGGAGAGGGAGAAAGAGAGAGAGAGAGGGGGAGGAGTCGAGGACAAGCACACACCAGGAGTTGGAAGAGTGAGGGGTAAGGGGAGAGTGAGGAAGGAGGGGAGGCGGGGGGGAGGGGGCACTACACGGACGAAGGACAAAGGGGAGCCAAGAGAGAAAAGAAGAGAAAGGGAGGAAAGAAACCTGAGCTAGGAGGAAAGACCACGATGCGAAGGAGGAGGGAGGGAA
Organism: Cupressus sempervirens; assembly: GCA_028749045.1. NCBI lineage: Eukaryota > Viridiplantae > Streptophyta > Pinopsida > Cupressales > Cupressaceae > Cupressus > Cupressus sempervirens. The sequence goes on from CM053786.1 coordinate 69,327,848, forward strand.
GATAACAGAGGATGCCAAGAGGTGCTCAAGTTCCAACCATCATCGTGATTGAGGTTAGAAGGGTTGTTAAGGATTTCAATAGCCTCCTTGAGTTTCCTCTTGAAGAAATTGTCTTCCCTTAACACAATTTGAGCATTCTCTAAGAAAATATGATGCTTAGTGGCGGCAAAGTGCTCTGCCAAGGCTGATTTGACCATCCGTTCATGCCTAATGTCCACAGCATGTTCTTTGATCCTAGTGTGGAATGAACGACCTGTTTCACCTATATAAGGAGTGCCACAGGAGCATCGCACCTTATAGACACCAGATTCTAAGAAGATGTCCCAGGTGTCTTTGAGCGAGGGGATGCAATTCTTCAAGGTGGTCAAGGGTCTAAAAGCCACCTGCACACCATACTTGGTAAGAATCTTGGCGATCTTGTGTGAGATGCCATCCATGAAAGGAAGAGAGACAAACAAAGAGGTGTTTGGGGGAGAAGAGGAAGGGAGCGAGGAGGAGCGAGAGAAAGCCCTAACAAGGTTGAAAGCCTAAGAGATTTGTCTGTACGAATAGCCATTCCATTTGAAGACTTTGTGAAGGTGGGAGATCTCACGATCTAAGTTGTCTTCATCAAAAATACGGAAGGCTCTAAACGCTAGGGTTTTGATAATGGCCACTTTGCTTACCTTTATTTTTATTTATTTAGTTCTTTTTCTTTCTAGTTCCTTTTTTATTTTCTTTCTCTCTGCTTACCTTTTTCTTTTGTTTTCATTTTCTTTTCCCACCCTTGCTCTTGTCCTTTTTCTAGTTTTTAACCTTTTTATTCATGCTTTTATTTATTTATATTTATTCATTTCTTATTTATATTTTCCTTCCTTTTATTTTTATTTTTATTTTTATGTATATATATGTATATATATATATGTATATATATGTATATGTATATATATATATATATATATATATATATGTATATATATGTATATGTATATATATATATATATATATGTATATATATATATATGTATATATATATATGTATATATATATATGTATATATATATATGTATATATATATATGTATATATATATATATGTATATATATATATGTATATATATACATGTATATATATACATATATATACATATATATATACATATATGTATACATATATACATATATATATATGTATACATACATATATACATATATATATACATACATATATACATATATATATACATATATGTATACATATATATATGTATATATATACATATATGTATACATATATATATATGTATATATGTATGTATATATGTATACATATATATATATGTATATATGTATGTATATATGTATACATGTATGTATATATGTATACATATATGTATATATGTATACATATATGTATATATATACATATATATATATGTATACATATATATGTATACATATATACATATATGTATATATGTATACATATATATATATACATATATATATATATACATACATACATACATACATACATACATATATATATATATATATATATATATATATATATATACATACATACATACATACATATTATTATTTTTTTTTTATTCCTATTCCTAGTCTTTCATTTTTATTCTTTCTCCATAGTTGTCTTCTCTTTATTTTTATTTTTATTATTTTTATTCCATCTTTTTGAGTTACTTCGTTGCGCATGCCTCTATTTTACTCTCTTTGTTTCCCAGATGCATCATTCATCCTTACTTGTTGACTGCCCCTTCTCTTGTTTGTTTCTTTTTTCTTTAGTATGTTTACATCTCATTCTCTTCATCATCTGTGTCTCCTCTCCATGCCCATTCCATCTCTCCTACCTCTTTTTACCCCCCCTCATGGATGTGCATTCCATATTTTTGCTCTCATTGACTCTTTGGCATCCTGATGATGGATCATGTAGTATGATCCGAAACGTTGATGGAAAAAATTCTTACACAATCTTTCCCAGAAATCAATATACAATATCTCTAAGGCTTTCAATATACCCGTCATAGTCAACAAGATCGTTATCATCATTGGAATAGGATGGAGTGGGAAAAAAGGTGGGATGACCAAACTCATCATAATAGGATTGTGACATCATGATTTGATGATGAGTTGGGTAGGGATGAAATGTTACTAATCAAGACATGGAGAGAAAAATAAATACTCTATGGAAGACCTTGGGAATGATGATGCGAGAGGAAAGCTTGGAGGCTTGGATGAGATAGTGACTACGCTAAGGATGCCTTTCATTTGGGTTGAATGATTGACCAATGGTTGGGTTGTTGTGAATGAACTTGCAAACAACCATTTCAAAGGATAGACAAGTGATCTCTTTAGCAAAAAGATTTGATTTTTCTTAAACATGGGGAGGGTGTTGAACACTCAAGCACATCAAACACACCAATAGCCTTATCAAATGTCTTATGAGGATATACAAGCTTAGCTAGGGGCGTCCTCGATATACACAAGGTATGTGAGGCCCAAATCTATAGATGAAAGAAAATAATGTCACACAACCAAGAGGAGACGGTAACCCAAATCTCTACCTTCACTTCCCAAAGGTATAAAGTTCTTTGGGGCTTAGCCAAGAGTGACAAGATTATGCTTCCAAGAGAGGTGTCTTTCAATTCACCTCCTAATATTTATACACTACCAGAACATTAGAGTTGAGGTCATCCCAAGGGGTGATGAAATCCCCAAATAGGCCTCCTAAAAAGTGTAAAACAAGATCACATAAGTGATCTTGGGGTTTAAAAAATACTCATTCTTTTCCAATTTATGATTTAGATTTTGTAAGCTATGATTGAAGACACTTATTTTTATGACATACAATGTTCATTCCAACTTTACAATGTCATCAAAATAATGAAAATTCAAAGTTCATCAACATAAAAAATTTGAGTGTTGTCAACATCAAAAATTTGATAAGGAATGAGTCAATAGGTCAATTCATTTATGCATTCAAGATTGAGTGATTTCTTTTTAAGCCCCAAAGTTGAAGTGTGGGGTATAGCAATGATTATTTGATCCTTGGCATTCAAGATTGAGTTTATTATTTTAAGCATGCATTCTAATGAAAAATATGATTTTATTCCATGGAATTCAAGATTGGTTTGAGCGACATTCATTCAATGAAAGATATGTTTAAACATGCAAGTTCATTCTAAGAAAAATATACAAAAAACATGGTTACATTTTCATGATGCTCCAACCTGCAATGCTAAAAAAATAATTTGATTAGTCACCCAATAATCCCCAAAATTAAAGCTTAACTATGCGAAAAAAAGTTTTAACTTTTTTTGTTCACTTTTATAATCATAAAAATGCTTAGACAATAATCTCGCAGGTGTAGGATAGTGATCTTGCGGGTTTAAATAGCAATCCCGTAGGTTTGAACATCGATCCCATAGATAGGTGATAGTGAGATTATAGTATAGATACTGGTGAAAAAAACAAAAGATTGGGTCATGGGTTAAAAAGTTACAGTGCAATCTTGAAAAACAACAATCCTATCGGTGTTTGTGGGAGTCTTCCTATGGATAGATGGGTCGGCAGGATTGAAGGCGAAAGGATAAAACTAGTTTTCTAGGCTCGACTATTTTGGACAAGCATTCCTACAGGTTTCTATAGTGGTCTTGCCAGTAGAGTCTAATGTTCCTACAAAAAAAATTTTAGCAGGGATGGAGAGCTAATTCTAGGACACGTGCAAAAGTTGGATGGTGATAAACTACGAACTCATGGTCACAAATTCAGGTTCTCGCTAGCATATAGCCATAATCCCACGGTCATGGGATCACGTTCCTGGGGTCACAGGATCGTGAACAAGAGGTTTTCTAAAGTGTTTGAAAATGAAAAATTATTGGATGGTTGGGAGTGCGATTTTCAAAGGGTGACCTGCGTACCTGCAAAAATATCAGCAAACTTCCTACAAAAACCCACAAGCATAAAAGGTTACTTTGGTTAGTTTAACACAATAAACACAAAAACTGATTAGATTGACCCAAATGCAGTGTCCCACCGGGTGTGCCAAAATGTATCACCTATTATCTAGTAGTGCAAGATGAACACTAACTATCAAATGAAAGCATTAACAATACCAAACAAAAAAACATTTAAGATAGGATCGATTGTTATCATCACAAAAGGAAGCAAACCAAGAATAGTAGGCTCCTAATGGTATAACACATGGTGAAATAGATTTGTCCCTGATTAAGATAGATATGTATGCTCACAAGTATGCTCAAGCTTCAAGTGGATGGATGGAGTGAATGAAGGATGGTTTCAAACAATGGAGTCATGGAGGTATTTCAGCATTATAATAGTATTTTCATAGTTTTCAAGCTCTCAAAATAGCATTAAAACTTTGCATAAAAGGTGGATGATTTTAGTAAAGGGAGAGGGTTATATTTATAGGCCAAGGGGTGGAGGAATAGATGGTCAAAATGCAAGGATGATGAGATGGTGAGGGAGGGTCAAGATGTACTCAAAAGGGAGCACATGGATTGTGCTTGTTTAGCACCAATAAGGAGGTGACACTTGTCACAAGGAGGATGAGTGTGAGAGGATAGGATATGGATTGGTCAAAGGAGTAATGAGGGTGTTGAGTATGTAAGGGAGATGTAAGAGATGTAAGGGAGTTGTAAGAGATGTGTAAGGGTCATTAAAGTTGGAGGGTGAGGGGAGAAGATATTTGTTGACTTTGGTTTGGGTTAGCAAGTCTTAACCCATGTTTATAATTGTGCACATGATTAGAGGGGGGTTATGATTAGCTTAAGATGGAGGTTGGGGGTAAGTGATTTATCTTTTATTGGATGGGTTAGTTAGGTGGCTAAGTGAGGTTAGTATGGGTGAATGGGTTGGATTAGGGGTTAGGATAGGGTTTAGGAAGGCTTTTAAGATTTTAGATATTTTATTAAATATTTTATTCAATAAAATGGGAGTATGTAATTAAATTAAATAGATTTGAGAATTTATTTAATTTAATAGAGGAATAGGGATTTAATTGATAAATTGATTTTGGGTCATCATTTGATTTTATCAATTGGACTATAGTTAATTTAATTAATTAATTAACTAGGGAATGATGATTAATTAAATAATAACTATTTAATCAATAATATCCTAGAAGATGACTAAATATGATTACCTAGTGATGTAATCAAATTTAGGTGCCTAAAGAACTTACGTTTATCTCCAGATATCTGATGTGAACACCTAATATCAATGATCCTTCTGTCATTTTTGTTCACATAAGACACCAGTATAGTTGCCTTATCATCATTAGAATCATCTTTCATTGAAACATACATCACTTCATCATCATGGTCATCAGATCCATCTTTTGTTTCTTATTCTACAATGTAGAAGGACTTCTTTCCTTTGTCTTTGTAATCTGTGTTGTCTTCATCTCTTTTACTTCTATATTTATCTCTACTTCTATTTTTCTTCTTCTCTGGACATCTAGCAATAATATGACCAATCTCATTGCAATTAAAAGATATGATACGTAACTTACCTTTGAATTTGTCTTTGCCTCTATGAAATCTCCTTGCTAGTAGTGCTTCAAGCTATTATATGTCCTCCTCATCTTTATTACTATTACTAGAAACATATTTTACCTTTTTCTTCTTCTCTTTAGGTTCCTTTAATGATAGTTTAGCTTTGAAAGAAGATTCAATATTCTTTGATTTCAAGTTATCAAAATTAGAGAGATCAAAAGCAGTGAGCCTACCTACCAAACCTTTAAGGGTCAGATTAGAACCTAGTATACATCTTAATTCTTGTATGAAAGAGACTCTAATAGCATAGATGTGCAACATCATTCAAAATAGTTTTTTTAATACAATATCCTCATCAATTTTATGAGTAGCTCCTCTTATAGCATTAACATCTTTTTATTATAGAGAAATATTGAGAAACGTTCTCACCTTCTTGCATCCTCATGTCACCAAACTTACCTCTAAGACTTTTAGATTTGGCTCTCAAATTATTTGCATCTCCTCTATAAATGGTGCAAAGAGCATCCCACATCTTCTTTATAGTATCAGAACCTTTGATGTCATTAAAATTAGAATAACTTAGGGAAGAGGTAATCTCCAACATTGCTTGATTATGTTCTTTCTTCTTTTTCAAATCATCAATAGTTAGGGCTCCAACAGGGTTGACATGCTTAGTTACTGATGGTAGATTGTGCATGGTCTCCAAGACCTCCTAGGTGTAGCTTCATTAGACTTTTCCATGTAGGGGAGTTCTCCTTATTAAGCTTGGTTACCTATCTTTTTGACATCTTGATCTTTTTCTTCTAGTACCTCTAAACTAGTCATCTTAAGCATTATAGGGCTCTAATACCAATTGTTGGAATTCTTTAGAATAACTAAGAGGGGGGACTGAATTAGTTATCCAAGGTATAGATGTACAAATAAAAAATTTCAATTCTTAATAGATCCATATCCATAAAACCTTATTATGCATGCATCCATTAGAACATACAAATTTTAAACTTTATAGGTTACTATCTTATATCAAAACAATTTTGTAGAAATTTAAACATGAAACATAATAGATTCAATAACACGTTTTACAAAAATATTTTATGTGGAAACCCAATTTGGGAAGGACCACTAGTCACATGCTACTAATTCTCACTCTTCTGAAGTGATGTCCTGTGAAAGGCCAACCTTGTTAAAGGTTACAATACACACTGTTAAATGTGACTTGGTTAAAGGACTTAAATCACACTATTAGGAGTGAGCCTTGTTAGATGACTTTAGATCATTCAATTGGAATGTCACCCAATTAAAGGATTTGCAAATGAATGTTAGGTCAACCTTAATCCAAAGGATTTAACCTAGACTGATACACTGATTAGAAAGTAATAGTAAGGCTTGATCTGATAACAAATTACAACTCAATTGTAGATTACATATCTCTATTTTAGTCCTCCATTATTCTTAGCTTTCACACACTTTAGCTCTAATATCGTGTTCACCCTTTAACCATTCATACTCTTAAGCCTTATTTCTTTGTATGTCAAATCCAGTCTCCTATTCGGCCACTGAATGAAGCAATACCCTAGACTTCTTATCTTCCTTAGGTTATAGCACATGACAACCCTTTTTTTTTACCAACTCTCTCTACCTATAGAGAACTAATATATTTTTCCACTAAACTACAATTTTCCATTTTAGAGCTATGTAGGATTAGGTAGGATACAATGAATCTACCCACTTTTCCATTTGGTTCCTCTAGAAACTTCTTCCTCAATATCTTTTGAATTTGCCACAAAATAGTTTACCTTTAATTATGTGTAAATAAATCATCAGATTTATCTTCCAAATACTTCACTCAATTCAATGAAAAAAAAGGTCAGCTCAGATCCGTCAAATCTTTGATTTAACACAATACTGGCACTCGGCATCAATATGTTGTCACTCGGCTTCTATATTATTCTTCCACTTGGTAAAAACTAGTTTTCTTGGATAACACTAAAGTTTACTGATGCTCTAAATCAACTAAAATATTACTTGACATATACTAACTATTACTCAGCTTGCACTAATTTTCATCTTTTCTCAACATCACTTTTTTTCACTTGGCTTCCATTGATTTCTGCTCAACTTGTACTGACTATTTGGTAAGGCTTGGTAAAAAAAATTCATACTTGATCCTCTTCCAGTCTTAACTTGAGTAATATTTCATTTTAGACTTTAAGTAGATAAACAATACACTATAGTATCAATGTCTTACTTGGTCTTAGGGCTTCTTTTACGTACCAAATAACTCCACCTTTCTCTAGGTGCTATTGTTATCTCCTCTTCTCAAATCCTCTTCATCAATCAACTAAATGATAGCAATTAGACCAAAAAACAATTGTCTCACTAGTATGTAGCAAGTTTGATATCATTGAGAAATTAATAATTGTTCCATTATAGGTTCTTTACTTCAAAACAATTTTATATCAACATAGACAATGGGTGTTGAGCAATAGGCAGGAGATGTTGAGTCACAAATAGGAAATGTTGATCATCAAATAGATAATGTCGAGTATGTAAAATCAAAACTAGAACATGAACCAAAAAGAGATAATGAGTTTGAGATCAATTTTTAAGATGAACCTATTGAATAACAAGAAGGAGACCACCTATACTAGCCAAGTATGTAAGAAGACATCATAAATCTAAACAAATTATTAGAGATGCAGAATCTAGTGTTATGATAAGGAAAAGAATCAGAGATGATACATGCTTAAGTTGTGAATTTGAGCCCAAATCAGTGAAAGATGCATTGGATAATGAAGATTGGATTCAAGAAATGAATAAAGGAATTGAAAATTTTGAGAAGAACAACACTTTGACTCTAGTACCTAGACCAAAGGAAAAAAAAATTATTTGAACGAAGTTGGTTTTCAAGAATAGGCTACATGAAAAAGGTGAAGTTACAAGGAATAAAGCTAGACATGTATGCAAAGGATATGCTCAAGAAGGAGTTGACTATGGAGAAGCTTTTTCTCTCATAGAAATACTAGAAGGAGTCAGAACTTTAGTTGCATATCCAGCCTACAAAAACTTCAAGGTATATCAGATAGATGTCAAATTTACATTTTTGAATGGTTTACTTGAGGAATACATATACATAGAACAACCTAAAGGATTTGTAGATCTAGACAGTGAAGATTGGTTTTGAAAGGACAAATGACAACATTAATCTATACTTGAAGACTGGTAAGAACAATGAGACACTGCTATTTGAAATCTTTGTTGATAACATTATATTTGGAGGAAAAGAAGCATTATGCAAATCATTTGATGATGAAATGAAGAAGGAAATTGAAACGTCAATGTTTGGTAAAATCAACTTCTTTGTTGATTTGCAAGTATATCAAATGAAGTTTGGTATTTTCATTACTCGGTCCAAATATATCAAGGAGATATTGAAAGTTTTGGAATGGAGGAATCAAGACCAATAAGAACACCTATGTCTAGACAAGACATAAGCTATCTAAAAATGATGAATCTATTAATGTGAACCAAACACTATATAGATCAATAATTAGATAAGTACAATATCTTATTCATAGTAGACCTGATATTACATTAGTAGTTGAAAAATTTGCTCTATTTTTAAAAAATTAAAAGGAAGATCACATGATGGAAGTGAAAAGGATATTGAGATATATGAAAGGTACAAAAAAAATGGATTTTATTACAAAAGGAGTAATAGATTTAAACTGAAGGTATTCACTGACTCTAATTAGGCAGGAAATATTAATGGCAGAAAAAGAACAAGTGGAGGTGCATTCTTTCTAGGGAAGAGATTGGTGTCATGGACAAGTAAGAAATCGAACTATGTTTCCCAATCAACAACTTAAGCCAAGTATGTGACAGCAATAGTGAACTATTCAAACATTATGTGGATCAAGAAATTATTGAAAGGAATGAAAGAAGAAATTATAGATCTAGTGGTTATCCATTGTGATTACACAAGTTTTACCAACATATCAAAGAATCTTGTAATGCACACTAAAGAAAAGCACATTGCTATCAAGTATCAGTACTTGAGAGAACTAGTTCAAGACAAAGAAGTGAAATTATAATATGTACACACCAAAGAACAAATTGCTGACATATTCACAAAAGCCTTACCTAAAGATGCTCATGAATATCTTAGAGATAAATTGGGGGTGATTCCCCTAAAAAAAGAAACTTAAGAAAATATGGTGTTATACATCAAATGTGATAATCAAAATATCTTACACACTGATGTAGACAATTCTACTTTAGGAGGTACCTAAGGTAGTCAAGTAAAGAAGAAGAAGGAGAAGAACATAATACATTAGTCATATACAGATGAAAAATTCAACCTTGACATGTACTTATCCACATAATCAAGGTGTATAAATAAAATGAATCCAAGAGAGCTAGTGTCTTTGGCATTTTTTTCAAAGAGGGAGAGAATTACAAAAAAGGGAGAGAGGGAGAGAGTACTAAAGAGAAAGAGTATGTAAGAAGGAGAATTTATAGAAACAAACTAGCATAAATATCTATGATAAAAGGAGTCTGAACTTAGAACTTAGAGGGAGTTAATGAAATTGCATGGATGAGAATCAGAATGAAACTAAGGATATTGGTCACTCGTGAAAGTGATCTCTTCTAGATTGCATGGTAAAAAAGAGAAAAATTATATTCATGATGAAATATACTTAAGATGTTTGAGGTGTTTCTATCAATGCCAAAGAGGGAGATTGTTGGAAACAATAATTGAAATAAATATTATATTGTCATTGATGTAAAATCTATTGATGAGAAATATTTCTATTTGATCTAAATGTCATATCTATTTGATTGATGAAGAGGATGTGAGGAATTTCTCTTAACAAAAGTACCTAGAGGAAAGGTTGAGTTATGAAAAGGAAGTAACAACAGATATTTGATTAGTTAGACTATAGAAAGATAATTTGATTGTTTATGTTATGAAGACACCCAAAGAAACCAACAAATTGTATGAGCTTGACTAAGAAACAAAGTAAAGATTAAGGAATTTTGAAGACTATGATGAGTGATGCTAGGGTCAACTGAGCTACTATAAGTGTCAAGAATATTCAATGCTGACTGAGCATCAATGTCAACTAAGTGATAGTATTGATGCAGAGCTAGAGGCTTTATAGTGACCAATAAATACAATGATGACGAGTGTCAGAACTTAATGTTTTCCAAAGAAGATTATTTTAATTGATTACAAGAAATCATGATTTCCAACTGACTTAGTTAATTTCTTGGGATATGGAAGTGTGCTGAAGATAATAATGATGCATTGGATCATTTAATTCAAGGTGAGAATTAGTTAAGATACCTAATGAATGGATTTTGATTAGAAGTTTCTAGAAAAGACATGGAGATGAATAGATATAAGAAATCTGTAGATCAAATCATAAACCCTAAGATCTACGATGATTATGAAAATGGAAAAGGAGCATAATTATCTATTTAAAGAGGCACATAGATGAAATTAAAAAGGGAGAGGAGAGCAAGAAGTGTGAGATACAAAGAGAAGGAAAGAAAAAATAAGTTGTGTGTGTTTAAAGGTTTCCAAGAAGATGGAATAAAGCTATTGGGGTCGATGACAAAATCTAAGTAGGAGGCTTAAGTTTTTTGTGTAGAGAAGGGTGATTGCTTGAAGGGTTGCCAAGTGAATCAAGGATACAGGTGACAAGGAATGCTTATTAGGGAATCAATACATGAACTAAACTGAGATCTAAAATTGTAAAGTGAGTTGTAATCATAAAATTCAAACCCTATTTTTTCCTTTCTAATCATTGTAAATAGTTTGTATTAAAATCCTTTTAATCAAAGGTTGACCTAATAGTCATTGAAGGACTTAATAGTCTATGTAAATCATTTAACTAGGTGACATTCTAATGGAATATTCTAAAGGCCTCTGAAAAGTCCAATCCTAACAAGGTGATTAAATCCTCTAACCAAGTTATATTTAATAGTGTGTATTGTAACCTTTAACAGAGTTGGCTCCTAACATGGCTCACTTTAGAAGAGTGAAAAAATGGTGACATGTTGCTAGTGGTTTTTCCCAAATTGGGTTTCCTTGTTAAATTCTAGTGTCAAACTTGTGTTGAATGTTTTATGGTGTTTTACACTTCAAATATTTACATTCAACAAGTCTATTATATTATGATAGTAAACTGCTACTTAAAATTAGTATAGTAGAGACCGAGCTATAGGATAATGTTGAACATGAAATACTTAAGTGTTTGATTGTTCAATTGGTACTAAAGGACCTTGAGTAACTGATTTACCCCCCTCCTAATTATTCTAAACATTCTAAAAAAATGATGTTCATATTGTGGACTCTGATGTGGAGAAATATGGGGCAAGACATAGGTACCTTAGGAATAAGAAAAAATGACTACAAATAGACCTTAAGGCCAAGCATGTAAGTCATGTTAGTTTAGGTTCCATCGGTAGTGGTAAAATAAAACCCCCATAGAAAAATAAGAAAAAGAAGATGGTTAGGAAAAATTATATTGAGGATGCTAAGGATGAAATAGCTCATGAGGGGAAAAGAATAGAAAGTAGACTTGCTACTAATCACTTAAGCCCTGTACCATCCCATATTTTGATTACCTTTAAAAATGTTACCCCTAACAATCCAAAACAATTAGGTGATAAGGGAGACACCATAACTTCCCCTCCTTTTCACTATGAGAAGGATAATGAGAGCTAGGATAAGGACCCCAAGTGACCCCCAGAGGTGAAAACCAAAAGTAGGAGCATAAGTATCCAACCTTGGAAAGATTCCTTAAGAAACAAGAAGAAAGGTAATACATTATGGAACTAAGATTAAATCATGTGGCCAAGTTTGCAATTAGGGTTATGCACTCAATGGCTTTGACTCTTCACCTTCTTCATGTTTAAAAGGAAGGTCTTATGATTGCAATGAGGGTAGACACCAATGATTCTATTTATATGTTCCTTATTGGTGATTGGTTATAGCTGTTATTAGACAAACTGGAGGGAGAGTAGAAAACTAAGGAGAGCTAGATCTCCTCTATGTTTAAGGTTTTTTTAATATTTTCTTTTCCAACACTCGACCTATTTGGGCTCTATTTATGGCATTTTTCTAGACTTTCTCAATTTACTAGATATATATATATATATATATATATATATATATATATATATATATATATATATATATATATATATATATATATATATATATATATATATATATATATAATATTAATGGTTGCTCGTAGTTTACTTCTTTTTGTTAGATATTGGGATACTTTGATGTGGGAGTTTTTTAATTTAAAAAGGGGTTAGGCTAATATGCATTGGTTCTGACTTTTAGTTATTTTAGAACACTTTGTTTCCTCGGTCAACCCCCTTTTTGGCTTTTTTTTATATTTCAAAAACTTATTATATCACGTATTTTTATTCCTTTCCTCTTGCACATCATAACTATAAAACAAGATACTAATGCCAAAAATTAAAAAAAAAATTGTTAACATTTCAAATAAAATGAAATAATCTTTTATCTCTACTACTACAACATAAATAGATCTAATTGGTTTTTTTGGAATCCAAAATAAATAACCTTTCGCTCCATTTTATAAAATAAAAATAACATTTAAGAAAATAAAAATAAAAATAAAAATGAAAATCAAAGACATGCCTAGCTAAGTTGAAATGGGAGAAAACCAATATGAAAGATTCCAAAAAGAGATATGAAGGAAATAATTATTTCTTACCAAACGAGGAAGATCTATTCAGATGATAATCCAAATTATGTTGGAATGTTGCAAAATTTCTCTATCCATGGTGTTTGATTGATTGTTGACTAGAAATAAGGGTGGTATAAAAACTGTAGACCCATTTCCATTGGATCAAAGTAGGCCCACTGGCCCCCTCTCTAATGAACACAAATGGTGATCAAATTTATTTAAAACTATTGGTTTTATATGCACATTTACCCCCTTCATACAATCAAAGAAAAAATATTCAAATCTTAGAAAGTGGTTCTAAAGTTTCTTTATTGATCTAGATTTCACAAAATCACATTTGACTTCCTATTTAGTTTTTATTATCTAACAAAATTCCAATATTATAATTGTCAATTGATGTAGGAATTACTATATACTTTTTAACTCATTATTTTTTTTATAGAAAGAGGTAATGGATTCAATTAAATCTAGGTGGTAACAAAATAATTGACAATCTCAACAATAAAAAATGGGTTGTGACATCCTTTCCCCCTTTGGATAAGCATCGTCCTTGATGCATTACCAAAAAATTACTACAATATCAAAAAAAACAAATATCAAAGAATTCATTCTTATAGGGTAAAAATTCAATTTCCCTTATGCAAGGATGTAAGATAATGCATATTCACATTTAGATTCTATCAAAAAATGAGGAATATCCAAATTCAATTGCTTAAAGGAAGTCCAATTTCTACTTGAAACACATTGACAACTTTTCAAAGATAATATTAAAATAGTTTGAAGTAATCATAGAAATCAAATGAATATACATTATAAATTGGCACATATATTAGTCAATCATTTTTAAAATATTTTCTATGTGAGTGTATGAATTCTATTACCACTCCATAGTTTTTCAAGGTTACAATTGTTAGAATATATAGTCCACCAATATAACTAGGGGGGTGGGGGGTGTGTGAATAAGTTATCCAACTAATATCACAAATATCAACCTTATTAAAGTTTAACCATATAAGAAATATAATCAAAAACCACAACAAGATAATCATGCACAATAACACCATATATGTTAACTAGGGAAACCTTTGATCAAAGGGAAAACCCTAGTGGGGATGGTACCCACAAGATGATGTACTAATATAAATATTATTTGTTAGAGGATGGAGCCTGTTAAGATTTTGTAACAAAATTTAGTACATATCAGTCCCTATTAGCAGATTCCAACCCTGTTAGGAGTTGTGGAAGACAGCCAGACCCATTTCCCAAATAGCTTCAAGGTCAAGATCAATGAACCCACTATCCAAATGATCTCTATATTATTCCATGTAGAATAATAGAAATGAATAGTACTACTCCTTCCTATTTCTATCCTATCAACCAAACTTTTGTTCCTTCTAATCTTGTAACCATATCACAAATCTCACATCCAATAATCCCTTAGATCACTTACTCACATTTAGTAAACACTCTTCTCTTTTTCACACTTTACACTTCATACAATGATCACTACATCCATATTCATATTACAAACAAGGAAAACATCTTTCCTTTATACCATATCTTCAAAATATTTCCTTGAGTTGGTCTTGAGGCTTTCCTAATTAATTATTATAAGATAATTAAATAATTTACAATTATAATAGCATTTTCATCTCACAGTTTATACAAATTCTCACATGTGCGACACTAGGGATTGTGCATCTATTGATGTCATCATCAGACTATCATCAATCATTGGATGATTGTACATCAACAAATTATATCACTGCTAAAAAATATAATGAAAACATTAGAAACCACTTCTCAGGTACTCTATCTCTATACTACTCTTAGTAAATTAGGTAGAACTTTTGTACGTCTTTGACTTATGTGTTGTGCATTAAAACTTCATATCAAGACACTGTACTAAACATGTCCATGAACACACATCACCAAACAATCAAAACATTATCTATATAACTAAAATCTATGTCTACTACTCTTCTAGTCTTCATAAAATTACTACTATGTTGACATTAATGACAAACACAGTCATGAATGCAACATGTCAATACTTTCCAATGCTTAGGATACTCCCTCAAAGTAGTATCATTAGTATTCATGCTAATTTGACTACCTCTCTCTAAAAATATACCCCCTTTCTTATGATATCTCATTCTTCTATTACATTCATACGAACAACACCAAAATATTAATCCAAGTTACATTAAAAATCAAATGTTTCCTTATCTCAATTATTTCCAAGATTAAGTTGCATATTATCTAAAAATTACAAGAAAACACACACATCCCTATTCTTATTAACTATAACTTGGTATCTCATGGATTTGATCCCATTAGTACATGCTTTATATATACTTTATGTCATGTACATAGATAACTCAAAATACTTTAAGTTCATTCAAAATGTTAATAGCTCAAGAAGAAATTATTTTAATTTACATATGAAGAGAAAATATTATCTTTGAAGTTGCAATTTCTTAACTTAATTTATCTTTACATCATAATGTTATGTTAAGTAAATAAAATTAATTATTCATACTTAACATCTAACATAGAGTTCTCACTAATTAGATAATCTAGGCAAGCTCGCCAATCACTTGTAAAGACTAGTGGGTCCACTTTTCCCATTTATGTGACCTAGTCTCTCATTTCCATCTTATCACTGCAATATTTCGAAGAGAAATTTTAAGTCATAAAATGTTATTTTTTAACATTAAAAAGAATTCATGATTCCATCCATATAAGTATTCTTAATCCAGGAAAAAGAACAAGATCTGGTGTATGGCCTTCTTTCCATGTATATACCACTAGTAAGCAAATGAAATACATAAAAACATGTTTGAGGCACTTTCCACCCAACCATAAAGCCTCACACTTTTTTGGGATTCTACCTACTAACAAAATTGTCAATTGTGCATTGCCCAGTCTAAAAAAGTACAAACAAAAAGGAAGGAGGTATCTCAGTGCATCTTGATATGCTTTAATGCAATACCTACCATAAATGCCTACAATTAGGATATGGCAAAAAGTTTGTTGCTATAAAATTATTGTGTCAACAATTCTTGCTAGGCTTGTTCATGTCAAGCTTGTGAACTAGTCCCTTTGGAAAAATATTATAATATAGTGTTGAATCCTTGGTAAAAGGATTAACCTCTCTATTTCCCTTAGGAATATCCATATTCAACAAACTAACCAAATGGCAAGATTTTTCCAATTCACAAACACAATAAAGGATGCATAACATCTATTTTCTTTTCATGCAATAAATCACACAATAAGTTATCTAATCAAGCTACTATATAGGCCTTTCATTATGATATATATCATACCTCATATAAGATTCATATAAAAAGGAGGTGTTGACCATTCTATCAAGAACACCAATAGTGCATAATTCTAGTTCATCGTCATCAAAAGATGTCAACCTAATTCTCAAAGATCATTAGAATAACCCCATAGCATCAAAGCCTACATCAATGCATACAATCTCATGCAATTCATAATCATTATCCACAATCATTTTTATGGTAATATACCAGAACATTTTATAAATGATATCATGTACATGAAAAGTATGAAAATAAAATTAAGAATGGTACATTCTTCTATATCTACTTCCTTATACATCTAACAATTTTCTAGATTGAACATGATAAGAAGCATCACTTCACATCATAGGACTAGCAACATGAGACAAACCCTAGCCACCTAAAGATTATAATAAGTCTAAAATTGAAGGCTCGCAAATTAAATTCCAAAACATTAAAGGTAATTAACAAAATCAATAGAAATAAATATAAAAAAGTACCACGCTTCATAAGAAGTCAATAATTTTTGGTGGCTAGATGGTCATAAGAAAATAAAAATAAAAATAAATTAAACTTGCTCTTAATCACATGCAAATGCATCAAAGATGAAATACCATAACAAGTTAAAAGTCAAAACACATATACAAAATGATTAACACTAGTTAGAAATAAAGGAGTAGATGCTACATGAAACCTTGCATCCAAGGTGCACTAAAGACCATGACCAAAATTATAAAAATGTATGTTGCATGCAATATAACTCAATAAGGATATCATTTTTCCTTTTCTAATCTCATGCATTCCTAATTCAATATGCAACATGCAGATATTTTAAAATTTCATGGTTTTTCATATATATCATGTTAGATTCTTTTCCAAGAATGCCATGAAGTGAGTATCAAAATTATTGCACCTCACTTAAAATATGCATCATGCTCAATATGGTTCCTATTTCCATCATTATCATTACTCTAAAATTTGGTAGGAACCCATAACCTAGTGTAAAATTCAATCCTTAATTAACAACTCCAAGAAATCATAGAATTTACCTTCTTTCATGCTACGCATATGCACAAAAGGTAGGAGTTTATCTTCATGTACAGTCATCACACAATATATTCATATTTTCAAGTCAAGAAAAGATAATTACACCAATATTGAGCTTACAATGTGAATTATCTCTTATTCTCAGTGAGTGAATAGGAAGAGGTAACAAACACTAACAACTTGTTGGAGTACTTTAGGTATTCCAAATTTTGAGATCCTAAGTGAATGGTAATATAATGTAAAATATGTAAAGTCAACTATTGACTTCCATTATGACTGATTTTATTCTTATCTACACATGTGATTCTACCCATGCAAAAAATGGAGAAAGTCAAGCAGTGTCAGTCAGCTAGGTGATTCTAGGACAGGTGGGCAAGTGTCAAGCTTCTCCTAACATGAGAAGAAAGATAAATGAGCTCTATTGATACATCTATCCATGATCAAAACCTACTTTAAGTGAAGAAACAATTTTGTTTACATTAGAGGAAAATATTCTACGAAGATTCAGAGCTATAGGGATGAAGAAGAAACTAGTTGAACGAAGAGATCATGGAAAGGATAGACAAAAGTTGGCAATGTGTTTCGAGTCATTGTTGTGATTAGAGAAACAATCTAGATAAAATCATGATCAACCACGTCAAGAGGAATAAAAATTAAACATCATATAAGTAAGGATTCATGTGACTAACCATTGAAGAGTCAAATCTATAGTCATAAAGATCCATGTGACAACAGACCCACAATGAGCCAAGTGAAATGGTTAATAAGCAATTGAATCTAATGGCCCTCTCTTTACTGCTTTAGCCAAATGCAAACTCTTTAATCTTCATAGCATAGTGGGAGCCATAGATCTCCATCCACCTAGTATGTTGCAGGCCCAAATCATCAATTCATCCTGATCATCCAACAAAGCTAAGATTGAATGACCCTAGTCATGTTTCAGACCTAAATGTTGAAGGACAAATTTTTTTGGAGAAAGTCTCCGAAATAGTTAAACTTTTCCACACTTAAATCCATTTTGGGCATAAATGTTGAAGGAAATTTTTTTTTTAGAAGTTAATGCTAACACTTATCACACAATCAAAAAGGAAGTCATGAAGTTATGCCTAACAGTTAAGCATAGAAATATCATCAAGCCAACCACCATTCGATCAACCTAGATCAACAACTCCAAATGAATTTTGGGCTAATTTTGGGCAAAATTTGTCTTGTATTAAAATATTCTCTAGAAAGAGGACATGTGGCATACTTGATGTAACATCTATTATGACATCAACATCCTTAACAAGTGTTACACACCATTTGATCAACAAAGATTGAATGGCCATATTCATATTTTGGGCCTAAATGTTGAAGGACAAAAAGTTTTGGAGAAAGTCTCTAGAAAAATGACACTTGTCCACACTCAAATCCATTTTGGGAAAAAAAAAGGAAAAGGGTCAAAGTTTACTTTAAAATGACAACAATAGATTTAGATTATAAAGGCAAAAAGCTCACATGATCATGGTCGTAGATTTTGAGGAAATCAATGATGGTCGCAAAATAGTTGACAAGATAAATGCATGGATCTAGAGAAAATAAAGTAATGACATGTGGGGGTGTTAGCCCATCTTACTAACATGCAGTTTCAAGTCAAAATATGAAGACTCGATCATGACTGTTGAACTAGATTAATCATGGTTGTCCATTTTCTTAGCAAAGGAAGGATAAAGTTAAAGGCCTAGTCAAAGCATGAAATCATTCTTGATCATTTATTTGGTAACTGGAGATGGTACACTAATGATAGAGATTTAAACTCGGAGAAACAACTGGAAATATGAAATGGAAAAGGTGGCATGAAGGGTTTTATTGAGCTAGTCAGGAAAATGAAGTGTTTCAAGCACATCCCAAAATGATAGTGAATTGCAGAAGCCATGGAGGATGCTAGAGCTTAATAAGGAATATCAAGATATTAAATCCAAAGTTAGGAATGTTATCAAAACCATGTAATGATGCCAAACTATTAGGGTTTTGAGGGTTTCTAACCATTTCTACTTTCTTTCTCTGATGTATTGAACTATAACTTAGGGCTGATGATTCCTGAGCAATTCAAGTCCTTTGTGTGGTAATCATGAAATGCAGCTAGCCAATTCTAAAGGGCCTATAAATGTAACTTTTTAAGAAGTAAATAAGATCAACAAAATTTGGATTTGGGTAGACCCCTATAACTGGGACTACTGTATCCATATTTTAATTTCTTCTTTCATGTTTAGTTTTAGCTCTTGCATGGTCTTTGGAATGAAATGCGTTGTTAATGGAAACTATGGGTTTGAAGAAAAATTGGGTTTTGTTGCTTTCTTTTAAGTGGTTATATGACTTGTCACCATCATTCACAAGATTTTTTCATTTCCTCTATTCCATGCAAGCTAGTTTCATGTGCATTTTCATTTTTGTATGAAAATTTTGGGATTTGGTTATTATTAGGCATTGAGTAGGAAGCAAACAATTGTTGTGAAATCTCAATAAATTAGGCAATCTGAGTATTGCTTAGTTAGTCAAACATCCTATCCTTATACAACATGCATTATTAGGTAGTCATGCATTACTACATTTTGCATTTAGTAGATTAAATAGGTTGCATTTAGGTGTTGAAAGAGCTTAGAATTGACTCATATGCACTCATAGTTGTGGAGGTTGTGAGTCATCATCTAAAATCTGCTCAAATTTCTTGAAGTGTTGGGAAATCTAGTCATACCTCTTCTACTCTCTAGTTAAGAGCATAAGCCTAGATATTGTTGGTCTACTAAAACAAATATTCATTGAAAATATTTGCACACAAGGGATCCTTTCAATTCAGGGGTCCTTAATAGAACACCCACATTGACCCATTCTTTTGCTAAATATTTTTTCTTTCCCTACATTGGGTACATTAAGAGTCTAGAAATAAACTAAATCCAAGGAAGACAAATGTTAACTAATAGTTTTTGGTAACTCTATTGGGCATAGAATGTAAAATTTCTTTAATTTACAACACAAAAGAGTCTTTGTTTTTATCATCCCCAATATTTGAAGTTACAATGGAGATAGAAATATCCTATTTTTTTAATTCATTACATAAGTATTCATAGTAATTCTATCTATGGCTTCACTGAAATAACTCTAAACTTGGTACTCATATAATTTTTTTGAGTCATATTTATTGACCCATTAGGAAAAATGGTGCTTCCTCATTAAGGCTAATTCCCAGTATTTCATCCCAACTTTGGCTTCCAAGATGAACATGGAGACATAATTAACCAATTTAATACACTCACTTGGAGGATCATAAAATCCATAAATGAGTATAGAAGATTTAGCTTTGTATTAGAACAAGAGGAAGCCAACATTGAGTATTAGGAAGGTGTGCTTTAGCAGAGAAGGTTGAAGCAAGCCTAAAGGTACCTATCCAGAAACAAGTTAGTTCACTCTAAATCCTAGGTATACTAGGAGTGTTAATGATTATGGTGAAATTGATCCAGTATTTGAAGAGCTTAGGAAATATGATTTTCCCATATTAGAAGACCCCATAAGAAGAGGACCCCATAGGAAGAGCTTGCTCAAGGACTTGATGTTTCAAGGTATTCGTGGGGTTCTTTTTCCACCACCCCATCCTACTTCCTAGAGATGTAGTCAGTCCTCTTCCCCTCCTATTTTTTGATCACAAACTCCATCATTGTGTAATACTGTCACCTTGCATGGAGTTGCAGCCCCAATTCTTGTTACTTTCTAGCCAATCCTAGTTATTCTACCTACATCAATGGCAATACCCTCAGGTAATGTTATTGGTTCTTTGCACCTTGCTACTAATAAAGGTTTACCAAGAGCTTCCCAAAACAATTTACCCAAGTTTTATGGTGATGGAAAGGTTTCTGTAAAGAAACTCAGGTGTGGAAACAACTTCCTACACTAATCCCTTGTTGGAAATGATTGAAATGATCATAATAAAAGTTGTTGGAATAATATATGGAACCGGTAAAGAATGTCCTCAATCATTGTTTTGTCATTGATGTCAAACTTGCTACTTGCACGAATGACAATTTCTTTAGTGATCCAAATACTATCAATTAGTTGATTGTCAAGGAGGAGACAATCAATAAGATGTAACCAGAACACCTAGAGAAAGGTTGAAGTTATGATGTTGTAATGAAGTACATGGATTAGCTAAGCCATTGATGAAAAAGTGTATTTGATGACATACTATAAGATACAAAGAATGGGCAAGCTAGTAAGTGCCAAGCAAATTCCTAGTTAGTGCCGAGCAGAACCAAGTGCCGAGCAAAACCAAGTGCTGAGCAAAACCAAGTGCCGAGCAGAATCAAGTGCTGAGCAAAACCAAGTGCCGAGAAAAACCAAGTGCCGAGCAAAATCAAGTGCTGAGCAGAACCAAGTGCCGAGTAGGTATAGGTGTCGAGTAACACAGAGGTGCTGAGCACCAGTAACTCAATAATGTCGAGTTGCTGCATTATTTTGGAAATCGAAGATTCACCATATCTAAGCCAACAAGGTTATTATCTAGAAATTTGTAAATTAAAAAGGAAGATAAGAATGATGAGCTGGTGGCATAGAACACCATGTAGAACATTTTTAAGGATATACTTGGCAAAGTTTTTAGAAGAGAACAAGATATGGGGTAGATACATTGTATCCTACCTAATCCATTTTGAAACCCTAAAATTGGAGAGGGAGAATTGAGCAGCAAAGGAAAAACAAATTTCTATTTAAGAAGACACAAGTTATAAAAAAAAAAGAGAGAGAGAGGTGGTCAAGCATAAAAGAATGAAGTACTAAAGAAGGTGCTAAGGGAGAAGACAGCACAAGAATTCTGTTTGGATAGACAACCACAAGGATGATTGCATTGGCAGAATGAGTAAGAAGACTCAAGGAGATGAAGCTTGAGAGGAAGACAAGTAGACAGAGCTGAAGTGATTGAAGCCAAGCATAAGGATTGAACTAAGAGTGTGATCTGAAATCTGCAAAGTATGTTGTAAGTTATATCAGATCAAAAGACCATTATCATTACTTTCTAGCAATTTTAATAGTAAGTTTAAATCCTATGGACTTAGGTTGGTTTAATAGCCATAAGATAAATCCTTTAACAGGATGACATTCCAAGAGAATGTTCTAAAGACCTTTAACCAGGCCCATTCTTAATAGTTTGGTGAAATCCTTTTAACAAGGTCAAATTTAACAGTGTGTTGTAAGCCTTTAACAAGGCAGGCCTTTAATAGTGCATCACTTCAGAAGAGTGAGAATCAAGTGGCATGTTACTGGTGGTTTTTCTCAAATTGGGTTTCCACGTAAATCATTGTGTCATGTGTTGATCTTGCATGTTTTATCTTTGCATGTTGATTTGATGTAACTTGCTTATATGATTGATTTAAGTTTGGATGGATGAAAAGTGTATGGATTTATTAAAGGTAGTAAAAAGGTATTAATAGGGCATTTGGACCTTGAATAACTGATTCACCCCCCCTCTCAGTTATTCTAAAGAATTGTAACATCCTTTAAGAAAAGTATTGTTCAAATTCCTATCAAATCCTTACAATTTCAAACTCAGTATTATGTAAACAATAATATTGTAATCAACCATGAATATCAAAAATGGATGGAGAAATAAACTACATAAACATAAAGATATGCCTGTAGGGAAAAACCTTTCAGTAAAACAACCCCACCCTTCCAAAACCTGCACAATGTATTATCTTCAATGCAAAGGTTAAAACACATTTGCAATGCAAGCTTTTTTAGGACACAAGAGACTAATTCGGAAACATAGTGTACCAACAATACACTTTTCACTCTCTCCTATCTGCAACCTTAAAAATGCTTATATCATGAACTTTCCATTTTAGGGAAACTTCCAAAGAACAATCATATTAGGATACTTGAGTGTATAGTACTTGATGATCAATTGCCACATATCTTCACATCTTTACCCATCATCAAATCTTCCAAAGATAGCTTATACGTGTCATAGGAATCCATCATAACCATTTCAATCATGATCTCCTTGCACACAATTCAAGATGCCAACACATGCAATTGGAGTGACACATCTACATACCAACTAGACATGTACACTCACACTTAATTACATTATTTTCAAAAAAAAAAAAATTATTTACAAAAAAAATAAGAATAGGAATTATCCAAGGTTGAGACACCTTATTCCTAACATTCTCCTACTTTTTGAGCACCTTGTAAGAGCAATGGGAACATAACAAGAACTAACCGCTATAGGCTGAAAGGCCCATAGACTTCAAACACCATCTAAACTTCTCTATGCCCACTGGTTTTTTCAATGCATCTGCAACATTCTTTATAGTATCTACCTTCTCCAAATTTACCTTTCCATCTTCTACCATATCTCCCACAAATTGAAACTACACATCAATGTGCTTCATTTTGGCATGGAAATTTGGATTCTTTGCAAGGCAAATAGCACTCTCACTGTCGCACCAAATAGTAATCTATCTTGCCTCAACACCAATATTAGAAAATAATCTCTTAAGCTAAATGGTTTCCTTGCAATCATAAGTAGTAGCCATGTACTTAGCTTTTGTATTGGACAAAGAAACCATAGGTTGTTGCTTACTCATCCAACTAATGTCACCACCAAACATAGTGAACACATAAGCATTGGTGGATCTCCTACTGTCAATATCACTTGCCCAATCTGAATCCACAAACCCATGAATACAAACTAAATGCAAAGCTCTAGAAGAGTTACCATGATAACAAATAGAGTAATCTAATGTATCCCTCAAATATCTGAATACATGCTTAACTATATCCCAATGTACTCATCCAGGATTAGCCATAAAATGTCTTAGAACTCCCACTACTTGGAAAATTTTTTGTCTAGTATAGACCATAGCATGCATAAGACTGCCAACTGCACTAGCATAAAGTACTCTACTCATGTTCTCTACCTCACTAGGAGATTTTGGATAATCATCTACAGATAACTTTGTTCCCATAGAAACATCAACCATAATGGTCTACAATCTACCATGCTAAACCTATCCAACACAGACTTCACGTACTTACTTTGACTTAACCAAAGCTTTTTGTTAGACCTATCTCCATTGATTTCCATACCCAAGATGTACCTTACTACCCCAAGATTTTTTATCTCAAATTGTGCTAGCAACTGAGATTTAAAATCAGAATTCATACCCTTACCCTTCCCAAACAACAACATATCATCAACATATAATGCAACAATAAGAAGGCAATCATTTTCAACTCTGAAATAAACACAATGATCTAATTTTGATCTTACAAATCCAATTGACAACACAAAGGAATCAAAATTAAGGTACCACATCCTAGGAGATTATTTCAAACCATAGAGAGACTTCATTAATCTACAAACCAAAGATTATTTACCTTTAACAATGTAGTGCTCAGGTTGTGACATTTAAATCTCTTCCTCCAAATCATCATGAAGAAATATTTCTTCATATCTATCTATTCTATCTCTAAATCATATGATGCATGAAGAGATAATAGAAATCTAATGGATGTCAACTTTGCAACAGGAGAGAATATTTCACCATAATCTATTCTCTCTACTTGTGAGTGCCCCTTCATAACCAATCTAGCTCTATACCTTTCAACACTACCATCTACACAAAATTTCTTCTTGAACACCCATTTTCTAACAATAGGTTTCTGTCATTTAGGAAAAGGTACAAGGTCCCAAGTTTTGTTTTCTATCCAATGAAGCCATCTCATCATCCATGGCCTCAATCTAGGAACCTGCATCTTCCATATCCAAAGCCTCTTTTACAGATCTAGGCTCATTAATGTTAGTAATCAAAGAAAAGGCACAACTAGAATCTAACATAGAATAACCAAACCTTTCTAGTTGCTATCTTACTTTCATGGATCTCCTTAAGTGCTAAGGTTGAGGTTTTTTTTCCTCTTCTTCTAAACTATCAGAGCTCCTAGAGCTCTCCTCATCATTAGACCCAACATGGTCTTTTTGTTCAGTCTTCTCAAGGGTAGGAGGCAACTGAACAATATCTTCTTTCTTTTCTTTTTCATCTAGTTGTAGCACAATAGAAGAAGATGTTAGCTCTCTAAAAATAAAATTTCCTGTTATTCAACATGTTACTAGTCCCAGTGTCCTAAAGCTTGTATTACTTCACACCAACATTGTATCTGATGAAAATACATTTGATAGCTTCACAACTTAGATCTTTTCTCCTTTGGGACATGTGCATAAGCTTCACAACCAAAAATAAAAAGATGTTTAATTGAAAACTTCTTACCAAATAACACCTCCGTGGGTGTCTTACCAACAAGGGCTGATATAGGAGATCTATTAACCAGATAGAAAGAAGTGGCCACAACTTTAGCCCAAAACCTTTATTCAAGACTAGCTCCACAAATCATACTCCTAGCCTTCTCCATTAGTGTTCTATTTATTCTCTCTACAACTCCATTTTTTTGTGGGATATAAGGAGTTGTATTATTCCTCTTGATACCTCATTCTTTACAGAACTATTTGAACTCTATTGAGAAAAACTCACCACCATTGTCAGTTTTCACACACTTAATCTTCTTACTAGTTTGATTGTCTACAAGGGATTTAAATTCCTTGAACCAACTAAAGACTTGTTTCATACTTTTTAAGAAATAAATTCATATCCTTCTAATGTAATCATCTATGAAAGATACAAAGACTATAGACTTGGAGATTGAAAGAACTTTTACAGGACCAAATACATCAGAATGAATAAGATCCAAAACATCAGAAGATTTATGAGAACTAGAGTGAAATTGAACATGATTTTGTTTACCATAGACACAATGTTCACAGAAGTCAAACTCAAGATTACAATTATTTAACCCCTCAATGAGATTCTTTTTTTTTCATGGTTCTGGGACCCTTCTCACCAATGTCACCAAATCTCATATGTCACAACATTGTCTTTTCTATAGGAAGCTTGCCTTCCAATGTGTTTGGACCCTTAGGTACACATATTGCACTTCAAAACCAATAACCATAGTCTTCTTTACTAATTGTTCAAATGGTGGGGATGAAGTGATAGCTACTCTCTTCTTTGAAATAGAAGAACTATTGCACTGAGAAATGCATGCATCAAGCTGAAATAGAGTACCTATCCTAGAACCCTTAGCACACACTATAGCTCCTCTCATCATCTTGCATCCATCTTTAGAAAAAATAATTTGCACACCTACATCATTCAACATACTTATAGATAATAGGTTTTGTGCCAAACTATGGATTTGCATTACCCCATTGATCTCCTTTACTCATCCATCAGGGAATCTAAAGTGACTCATCCTCATCCAACTATCTTTAGGTGAGATTCATCACCCAAGTACACCTTTCCACCATAGAAAACTTCATGCTTTGAGAACAAGATTTGATGAGAGGTCATGTGGAAAGAAGCACATGAGTTTATCGACAACACATTATTAGATGCATGCGCTGCCAAGGCTGTAACAAAAGCATCACCATCTTCTTGAGATTTTTCTAAACCTAAATTTAAGGCCTTCTTCTTCTTCTTTGGCTCTTTACAATATTTACAGAAGTGCCCAGTCTTATCACAGCTCCAATATTTTTCCTTACACTTTCTAGGAGTCTTTGATTTTCCATGGTATTTGGATCTACCCTTTCTAGACTTGTTATTTTTCTTCCCTCTGTCATTAGATCTACCGTGAATAGCAAGAGCTTCCTTAACTGAATCTAAAGAATTTCTCCATGTCTTCTTAGATAATAGTGAAGACACGAAATCATTCATTTTGAAAGTGACTTAAGTACTTCCAAGAGCCATCATAAGATGGTGCCATGTATCTAACAGGGAACATAATAGGATCATACATCAATCCTCCTCCTCTATCATGACACCAGATGATGTCAACTATGCAATTAGTAAATTAAAAGCATTTAGATGATCTATAACAGATCATCCTTCCTCCATTCTTAGAGAATAAAACTTCTTCCTTAGCAACAACTTGTTTACCAGAGATTTGGCCTGATACAAAGACCCAAGCCATGTCCACAAACTGTTTGCAGTCTTCTCATCAAGAATTCTTAGAAGAACTAAATCAACTAGATAGAGTCTAATGAGACCCTTAGATTTTTGATCCTTGAGATCCCAATCTACTTGAGATATTGCTGCAGGTCTCACATCAAGTGAAGCCACCTCCCATAAATAATGATTTTCAAGAAATTCTACCATCTTGAGTTTCCACAACTCAAAATTACTACCATTGAATTTCTCCACCTCCATTTTTCTATATGATGAACTAGCCATCTTAATCTACAAATAAGATTTAGAATGCTCTACACAAAACTCCCACTCAACTTGAGATTAGCTCAAAAAACTCTACCCAACAACTAGGATCAAAAGTTAATGAAGCCCTGATACCACCTGTAAGGAAACTCAAGTGTGGAAATAACTTCCTACACTAATCCCTTAAGGAAAGTATTGTGCAAATTCCTATTAAATCCTTATAATTTTAGACTTGATATTATGTAAACAATAATATTGTAGTCAACCATGAATATAGAAAATAGATAGAAAAAGAAAATACATAAACACAACAATATGCCAGTGGGAAAAAACCTTTTGATAAAAGAACCCCACCCCTTGAAAACCTACACAATGTACTATCTTCAACACAAAGGTTATAGCACACTTGCAATGCAAGTTCTTTCAGGACACGAGAGACTAATTCAACAACATATCATACAAATAATACACTTTTCACTCTCTCCTATCTAAAACCCTAAAAATTCTTATATCATGCCCTTTCCATTTTAGGGTAACTTCCAAAGAATAACCATATTAGGGCTTTACCATTCTCTGGAAAAGTAGGAACCCAAAATTTATTTTTGAGGAGATGCCCTGAATCCTACATGTTAGACGAATATTGGAGTGTATAGTACTCAATGATCAATTTCCACATGTCTTCACATCTTCAAAAATCATAATAACTTCCAAAGGTAGCTCATACGTGTCATATTAATTTTTCATAACCATTTCAGTCATGATCTCTTTACACACAATTTAAGATGCCAACACATGCAAGTGGAGTGAAACATCAACAAGCCAATTAGACATGTTCACTCACACTTAATTATATTATTTGCAAAATAAAATTCATTTACAAAACAAATAATAAGAATAGGAATTATCCAAGGTTGAGACACCTTATTCCTACACAGTTTCTATAGATGAACATATTGCTACTTTCTTTGCAACGTGTAGTGTTGTCTCCCCTCAATACAAAGATGCAATCATAAGAATGTTTGTTGAAACACTAGTTGAAAATGTAGTTGATTGGTTCCAACATCTTCCTATTGGATGCATAATAACTTGGGATGACATGTGAAGTTGGATTGAAGCCTACTAAAAAAGCAAAAAAGATGAGCATACATTGTTGTCTCAACTCACTCAGATAAAAAAGGAACCAAGTATTGCCATGAGAGATTTTGTTGTAAAGTTCAACAAATTACTTAACCAAATTCCCATTACAAGTAGACCAACTAAAAATAATTAGAAGATGTTTTTCATTACTACTATGCCTCTAGATATTAGTTTTCAAATTAGAAGAGTGCATGTGGAAAATCTCCAAGCTGCCCAGACTCTAGTTGTATAATTACAAGATGATTTGATAACACCTGAGAAATGGAAGAGAGATAGTCAAAGTGGAACTTCCATAGGAACTACTATTGACACTACCAACAACATGGAAGCAATGCTTCAAAAATTGTCAAATGAGATTATTTCCATGAAAATGCAAATGTGTAAGCTAACTCCCTCATTTTAGCAACCTTATCAACATATGTCCAAAAAAAAACATGAAGGAAAGGCCTTACAATTACCACCTTCTCAAAAAAAGCTTTCCATTTAGGTAGATCCTAAGAAGCCGAGTCAAGATCATGATGTTGACTCTTGCCCTAAAATGAATAGATACATGTAGATGAATGCAAGCAATGAGCTAAAAGTGGAATATCTGGAAAGTGAAGAGTATTTTATTCTTGGCGACTTTGGAAAATTTTATTTGGAATATTAATCAGATTTGGATAGACAAGGTGGTTATTTTTCCACTTTGGATGGAGTAAAAATGACTATAGCAACAAGAAGCCAAAAGAAAAAAGCTTTGGTGAGCTTAATTCCTATTTGTGATATTGCTCCTTCTACTTCACCAATCATGGCTAGTACTTCTTCCTCCTCCACTTCAAGGAGAGAACTATCAAAAAAAGAGCTAAGTGGTATGCATGATTCCTCGTTTGACATTATTCAATATTATAAAGATGCATGTATTAAATTTTCTCCTCCTGAGTACTTAAACTCTAATCCTATTGAATTGCAAAAGCTCGTTGACTATTGCAAAGGAGAAACTAGTAATAGGGCTCATTTAAACATCAATGATGTTGTTAGTGATAAAAATTCTAGTACTAGTACATTTCCCCTCCTAACGAAGAACTAGTCCTACATGTGTTGTTTAATAAAGAATAATCTTTGCTCCTAGCTACTTCCCCTAGCTAGAAACCCTATCCCTTATATGTATCCCTATATGTCAATGGTCATAAATTGAGTAATTGCATAATTGACTCAGTTGCAATAGATAATGCCATGTCTTCTATTGTTTCTCATTCCTTAGGCTTTCTCTTAACTAAGACCTTTGGGTGTTGTTATTCTGTGGATGCAAAAAAGGTTCCCTTAATAGGTCAAGTAAAAGATGCCCAAGTTGTCTTAGTGCCACACCTAGCAAAAAGAGTGAAATTGACTATCCTTGTGGTTGATATCCCTAAAAGTTATGGCATGCTACTAAGTAGGATTTTTTGCAAGGATATGGGAGGTCAAATCAAACTAGATTGATCTCATGCTATTATTCCTATTGGCAACAAAAATATTAAGCTCAAACCTGAAGAAAAGGCCAAATTTTATATGATAAAATATGATGATCCCAAGGCTCAAATCTTGTATCAAGAATTGGAGTATGGGAATTATATGATGTTCACCTATATCAATTCTCTTAAAGAAGAATTAGATCCTCTTGATGATCAAGGAATTTGGACCTTAGAATTTGATTATAGTTGTGCAACTGTTAGATCGGGAGCATGTGTGGTGCTCATTTCCCTTGAGGGAGATTTGACACAAGTAGCATACAAGTTGTAGTTCAAAAAAAAAAAAATATTGAATATGAAGTATTACTGCTACAAAGAAAAAAGAAGTAAAAATTCTAAGAGCTCAATGTGATGCAAAACTCATAGTGAAACAAGTTTGAAGTCTCTATACTATGAAAAACCCAAGACTTCAAATTTATAAGAATAGAGTCTAGGATGAGATATAAGACCTTGATGCCTTCTCTATACAATTTGTTCCAAGGGAACAAACTGTAAGGGCTGATATGTTAGCTAACTCTTCATCCCTTTTTTTACCTCACCTAGAATTCAAAGATAAAGAATACAAGGTTGAAGTCCTCTTCAGACCAAATGTACCTAATAATATTGAATCTCAACAAGTCTTTAATTATGATAAGAATATCTAGTGCTTTCTAGAAGGAGTTGAACCTTTCACTGACATGTACTTTGAAGGACATGAAAGCCCCTACCCAAATTTCTCTTCTGATAAAAAGAAAGACTTGTAGCTAGGTGTTGAGTAACTGAAAGGCAACAAAATGCCCAAACAACTTATCTCTTTAGAAAGGTTGTTCAATAGACATGATGAATATTTTAGGAGAGAAAGAGGAAGGAAAGATGAAACCTCGAATGACTATGAGGGAATAAATGTAGGCACTGAAATCAAGCCTAAAATGATCAACATTGGTAGTTGTTGTTCAACCAAGGAAAGAATCATACCTAAACCACTACTTTTTGAATATCAAGATGTTTTTTCATGGGATTATGGAGACCTAAAAACCTTTAGGGATGGTGATTTGAAGCATAATATTTCCCTTAATCCTAATGCATTTCCATTTAGGCAAAAAAAAATGCAACTACAACCCAATGATTTCATATGCCATCTTTAGATAAATTCATAAAATGTTAGAAGCTAAGATTATCTACCCATTACACCATTCAACATGGATAGCTAATGTTGTCCCTATCAGGAAGAAAAGTGGAGAGATCAGAATTTGTGTTGATTTTAGAAATCTAAATCAAGTATCTCTCAAAGACAACTACACTCTCCCAATATAGATCACTTACAAAAGTTAGTGGTAGGATCTGAAATGATGTTCTTTTTAGATGGTTTCTTAGGCTTCAACTAGGTTGAATTAGATCTAGATGATAAATTTAAGACATTGTTCACCACTCCTTGGGGAATATTTTCTTACAATAGAATGCCATTTTGGATAATTAATGTTAGAGCCACCTTTCAAAGAGCCACAAATTCATCCTTTGTAGATTTAAAGGACAAAATCACTATTGATGCAAGAGCATCCTGGGTGCAAGGGAAATTTTGCATCACCCAAAAATATTATATTTTCAATATTTTCTATTTTAATAAGGACTAGTAGACAGGGTGGTTACCATTTATGGGACTTTGCTATTTTTAGTAAGTTTGTCATATGAGCTAGAAATGTTCTCATTTTCTATAGGAAGGTTCATTTTGGAGATATAAATCTTCCACAAAAATCTCATTGCTCCATCTTAAGTATCAGAGAAGCTATTATGGATTTTCGGTAGAAAAAATTGCAGAAAAATCTCCAAGCTCAGTATTAGAGGCCTTAGAGTGCACAGATGATGTCTGAAAACTCTATAGAAGAGCACAACATTGTTCCAAGCCTATTGATTAGGTGTAGGCATTTCTAAAAAGTAGTTATAATAGCCAATCAGAACAATAGTTCGTGAGCTATGGCTTTCCAAAATTGGGCTACTAGAAATTTTTAAAATAATTGTCAAAGATGTATTTGGCTAACTCTATATGTTATGTTAGGGTCTATCGACCCTAGGTATTAAGTTTGAGCTTCTAGAACCTTCCTGGGTAGCATAAAATTGCCTAATTAAGAAAGGCTTGAACATTATCTAGGATAGCTCTAGGTGATAGTTCATAGCTTGTCTTGTAAATTATTGTACTAAAGGTGCCCATGTGGGTTAGAATATTTTACTTGTGAATTTTGTAATACCACATTTTTGGTGCAAATAAGAAGTCCATATTTTGTTCTCGCATTTGTTGATGTTTCTTTGTTTCTATTATGAGTTTATGGTATTAAGGGGAGCATCCTACATCAATTGTTATCTATTTGGATGATTTGACAATATTCTCCAAGAGAAGAGAAGGTCATTTGAAGGACTTGGAGAAAGTGTTGAAGAGATGTAGGAAACATGAAATTTTTCTTAACCCCAAGAAGTATGTCTTATGTATTATAGAGGGCAAGTTGTTGGTCACATAATGTCTTAGGATGGCATCAACATTGACCATAACTATGTCAAAGCTATAAAAAAGGTCAACCTACCAGGAAGAAAATCAGAGTTAAATCATTCCTTGGTTAGGTAAATTTTTTAAGGCATTTTGTTCTTGACTTTTTTGGAATTATAAAATGCATAATAGACATGATGAAGGGTAGTCAAAATTTTAAGTGCACTAACTCTGGAAGAAAGGCCTTTGATGAGATCAAAATTGTTATAGCTCATGCCCCTATCCTAGTTCATCAAGATTATAACAAAGATTTTATTTTATATTTCTATAAATCCACCCATACATTGTCTGCCATCCTCATGCAAGAAAATAAGGAGTACATCCAAGCACCTATTGTTTTTATGAGCACCCCTCTCAAAGAACATGAACTTAGGTACTCCCAAATGGAAAATCATGCCTATGTTATGGTCAAAGCCCTAATGAAATTTAGGTTCTATATTATGTATTCTCATTCAATTGTTTATGTTCTTGAGTCAATAGTGAAAAGTGTCTTAACCTAGTAAGAAGTAGGATGCAATTCGAGAGTAGCCTGGATAGCCAAAGTTCAAAAGTAAAACATTGAGTTAAAACCTACCAAGTTGGTTTGTGGCAATGGTTTCTGCAAAG
Organism: Cupressus sempervirens; assembly: GCA_028749045.1. Classification (NCBI taxonomy): domain Eukaryota; kingdom Viridiplantae; phylum Streptophyta; class Pinopsida; order Cupressales; family Cupressaceae; genus Cupressus; species Cupressus sempervirens. The sequence continues at coordinate 69,361,500 of CM053786.1, forward strand.
AAATTGCATAAAATTAGGAGGTGAGTGAAGAGAAAAAAATTTCAAGAGCCCTAATGGTAAGCCTCCTAGACCCTTGCTTTTCAAATATGCTTATTTCCTTACTTATGGAGAATGCCCCAATGGACTAAACTATAAGTAGAGAAGAGATCTTAGGATCAAGTCTACTAAGTTTTTCATTTATGATGATCAATTGTACAAAAGGGCAATTGATGGCACATTCTTGAGATGTGTAGATAAACCTTAGCATGAGAGGTTTCTCAAAGCATTCCATAATAAAGCTTGGCATGGGAATTACTCTTCTATAGTCATACCATATATCATTTTGAGGCAATGTTATCACTGGCCAGGTATGTTTAAGGATTCCTACAAATTGGTAGCCTAATGTGAAAAATACAAATTGTTTTCTACCAAACCATAGGTAGCTTCCTTGTCCCTAGGACCAATAGTCATAGTGGGCCCCTTTCAGCAATGGGGAATTGATTTTACTAGCCCAATTAACCCTCTTCATCTGTAGGACATTTATATATTATCACTACTATAGACTACTTTACTAAGTGGGTGGAAGCCAAGCCTACTAAAAGAACCACCTCCCAAGTTGTCTATGAATTCATGAGAGAAAATATCCTTGTAAGATTTGGGGTCCCACTAAAGCTAGTCATGGACAATGCTACATATTTTTCTTTAATAGAAATTGCAAAATTCTTCTATGATAAAAATATCCATTTGAGTAATTCTTTAGACTATTTCCCTCAAGGAAATGTTCAAGTAGAATCAAGCAACAAAAAAATGGTCAACATCATGAGAAAGCTTGTCTCTGACAACCAGAAGAATTTGTACAACAAGCTACATGAATATCTTTGGGTAGCTAGGGTACCACCTAAGAGGGTTATTGGTAGTTCCCCATTTGAGCTAGTATATGGAGTTGAGGCTATTCTTCCCCTTCCACTAGAGCTATCAGTCTGCAAGTTTTAGTAGACAATTGAAGACCTAGTATTTCAGAGTGGTCTAGAAAAGTGAATAATGTTTTTAACCAAGTTGGAAGAGAAGCATGAAAAGTTAGTTGACCACATCATAGAGCATCAGAATTGCATGAAGATATTTTTTGACAAGAGAGCTAGGCCAAGAAAATTCATGAAAGATGATCTAACTTCTTACTATGGGATAAGAGATGGGAACCCAAAGGTATGCACCATAAGTTTGATTCTCTTTGGAAATGTCCCTTAAAAATTGTGCAAGTGAATTAGAATAATTCTTTCATACTTTCATATCCCATTGGTGAGGTTCTTCCATTTTCCTACAATGGCCAAGACTGAAATTGTATCAGTTATATAGTTGAAAGAAGGTAATCCCTATAGTTAGACTTAGTCTAGATAGCTTTCCTTCCCACTAAGTCCTTTAGTTTAGCTTCTTGTTTTCCTAGTTTAGTTTCCTTTTTATTGTGATTTTATTTTATTTTCTATCCTTTGAATTTTTCCATTCCAACTATTTGAAACTAGACATATCTAGGTCCCTACTTAGACATTCTCATGCCTAGGTACCCAAGACAGAGCCAACTATTGGTGTACTTTAGGTCTTCCTAGTTTTGAGCTCTTAAGTGAATGGTAATCCAATGAAAACTATGTCAAATCAAGTCTAGAATACAATTAGGATAGCTTTTCTTCTCATCTACCCCTTTGAGCCTACCCATGTAGGAAATGGAGCAAGTCAAGCACTATCAGTCAACTAGGTGATTCTAGGATGGGTGGGAAAGTGTCAAGCTTCTCCTAAGATGAAAAGAAAGCTAAATGAGATCTATTAATACATATATTCATTCTTAGAGAATAATTGAAGTGAAGAAATATTTATGTGTACATCAAAGGAAAATATTCCATTATGATCCAGAGTCAAAGTGATGAAGAAGCAACCAGTTGAACGAAGATATCACAGAAAGCATAGATAGAGGTTGGCGATGCATTTCAGGTCATTGATGTGATCAAAGTAATGGTCCATATCAAATCATGACCAGCCATGTAGGGAGGAAGAAAATTCAAATATCATTATAAGTAAGGATTTTTGTGACTAATAATTTAAGAGTCAAATCTCTAGTCATAAAGATCAATGTAACAGTGGAGCCAAAGTGAGCCAAGTGAAGTGGTTAATAAGAGATTGAATCTAATGGCCCTAACTCTACCACTTTATCTAGATAAAAACTCCTTAATCTTCATAGCATAGTGGGAGCCATATATCTCCTTCCACCTAGTAAGTTGTGGGCCTAGATCATCAATTGATCGACCAACAAAGGTAAGATCAAATGGCTTTAGTCGCATTTTGGGCCTAAATGTTGAAGGACACAAAGTTTTGGAGAAAGTTTCCAAAATAGTAACACTTTTCCACACTCAAATCTATTTTGGGCCTAAATTTTGAATGAAAAGAACTCTTGGATAAGTTAATGTTAATGCTTGTCACATAGTAAAATAGGAAGTCGTGAAGTTATGCCTGATGGTTAAGCATATATAGGGCATCAAGCCAACCACCATTTAATGAACCTAGATCAACAACTCCAAATGAATTTTGGACCAATTTTGTGCAATAATCGTCTTGTATTCACATATTCTCTGGAAAGAGGACATGTGGAATACTTGATGTAACATCTATTACGACATTGACATCCTTATCAAGTGTTACACATCGTTCGATCAACAAAGATCGAATGGCCCTAGTCCTACTTCAGGCCTAAATGTTGAAGGATTTTTTTTTTATCAATGTTTCATCAAAATGACACTTCTATACACTCAAATCCATTTTGGGCCAAAAATTAAAACATCAAAATTGACTTCTAAATGGCAACTGTAGATTTAGATTATAAAGGAAAAGACATCATGTGATCATGGTCATAGATTTTGAGGAAATCAATAGTGGTTGTGAAATAGTTGAAAATATAAATGTGTGAACCCATATAAAATAGAGTAATGCCATGTAGGGGTGTAGAGCCAACTTATTAACATGTAATTTGAAGTGAAAGCACAAATAATTAGTCATGATCATTGACCTGGATTAATCATGGTTGTCCATTTTCTCAGCAAAGGAAGGATAAAGTTAAAGGCCCAGTCAAAGAATGAAGACCAATCTTGACCATTGATTTGGTAACTAAAAATGGTACATCGTGACAAAGATTTAAACTTAAAGAAACAAGTAGAAATATGGAATGGAAAAGGTAGCGTAAAGGATTTTCCTAAACCAATAAGTAAAAATGAATTGTTTCAAGCACATTCCAAAATGATAGTGAACTGCAGAAGCCATGGAGGATGCCAAGGCTTAATAAGGAATATCAAGCTATCAAATCCAGAGTCAGGAACATTACCAAAACCATGTAATGATGCCAAATTTTTAGGGTTTTGAGGGTTTCTAACCATTTCTTCTTTCTTTCTCTAATGTATTGAATTGTAACTGATGACTAATGATTCCTGAGTGATTTAAGTGCTCTATGTTGTAATCATGAAATGTAACTAGCTAATTCTAAAGGGCCTATAAATGTAGCTTTTTGAGAAGTAAACAAGATCAAAAAAAATTGGATTTGGGACCCCTCTAGCTGGGACTACTATGTAAGACTCTACATCCATATTTAAATTTTGTCATTCATGTTTATTTTTAGCTCTTGCATGGTCTTTGGAATGAAATGTGTTGTTAATGGAAATTGTGGGATTGAAGACAAACTAGGTTTGTTGCTTTCTTTTCAGTGGTTATATGACTTATCACCATCATTCACAATATTTTCTCATTTCCTCTGTTCCATGCAAGCTACTTTTATGTGCATTTTCATGATTGCATGAGAACTTTAGGATTTGGTTATTATTAGGTTCTAAGTAGGAAGAAATCGGTTGTTGTGGAATCTTAGTAGCTTGGAAAATCTGAGTATTTCTTAGTTAGTTAAACATCCTCTCCTTATACAGTATGCATTGTTAGGTAGTCATGCATTATTGCATTTTACATTCAATAGATTAAATAGGTTCCATTTAGGTGTTGAAGGAGCTTAGAATTGACTTGTGTATATTCATAGTTGTGGAGGTTGTGATTCATCATCTAAAATCTGCCCAGATTGCTTGAAGTGTTGGCCAATTTAATCATACTTCTTTTGGTCTTTGGTTAAGAGCATACCCCGAGATATTGTTGATGTACTAAAAACAATATTCATTGCAAATCTTTGCACACAAGGGAGTTGTACCTTTCAATTTAGGTGTCCTTAATAGAACACCTACATTGACCCATTTTATTGTTAACTACTCTGTCTTTCACTACATTGGGAACATTAAGAGTCAAGGTATTTTTGGGTGATGCGACGCGCTCCCCTGCCCACAGGTGGTTAATTATGTGGTGTTCCATGTTCACTAACAGTCATGGATTTTGGTGCAATGGCAAATGGGCCCCACAATTGGTATCAGAGCCTGGTTTTGGCCTGGTCATGGGTTCAAATCTCCCCGGTGCCTTCCCGACCCACGTAAGCACCTGGTATGCGCGTCGAGGGGGAGATTGTTGGGTGATGCGACGCGCTCCCCTGCCCATAGGTGGTTAATTATGTGGTGTTCCATGTTCACTAACAGTCATGGCTTTTGGTGCAATGGAAAATGGGCCCTACACGTATAAATCAAAATCTAAGGAAGACAAACTATTAACCAACATAACCAAACAATGTTACAAACAAATACTAGATCATGGGTTAACTTTATTAGATAACTAAGAGTGGGGATGAATCAATTATATCTAGTTATCCCACGGGCCTTAAAGCTAATTTAGTACCAATTCAGAATTCATAAATTTTTATAACAATATCTTAGTAACCATGCATCGAACTTATTGATTCAAACTTATAACCATTTTACTTCAAACCATTATCTCACTGTTCATTACTTTACTGAGTATTAGAATAATAACTTAGCTTATACTAAGTTGCAAAAATAAGTAAATATAATGTATATAGACTTTGAAAGACATAAGAATTCACACATTTGACACAAATATTTAATGTGGGAACCTTATAAATGGAAAAACAATCTAGCAACCATTAACCCAAAAAAATTACTCTTTTGAAGTGAGCTCTATTGGAAGCCAACTTTGTTAAAGGTTTACATCTACATTTTTAGTGTGACCTGAATAATGGATTTTAACCAAAGATCAACTAGAACTTGTTGAAAATACATTGATAGAAGTATTAAAGTGTGCTTCAATCATTGTTTTGTCACTCAAACCAGAATTCATTGGTAAGAAAATTTCTTAGATGATTTGAGTACTATCATTTGTTTGAGTAATGAACATGATTTTATCAAATGAGATAACATGAGCACCTAGAGGAAAGATTAAGTTATGATAAAGAAAATAAGTACAAAGATCAGTTAAGACAATGATATTATAGTGCATTGAATATCTACTTATACATTGACTAAGTGTAGAAGAACAAGAAAGAAGAATTGAGTTTACAAAGCTTGACTGAGTGGATAGTAGGTGCCAAGAAAAGTTAGTGCAAGCTAAGCAAAAAATTAGTTGGAGTCGAGAAAAGTCAATTTTTAGTGTATGCCAAGCAATATAGTGTAAGTTGAGTAAAGTTTAGTTGATGCTAAGCACCAGTAAACTTTAGTTGATGCTGAGTTATCTAGCAGATGATGTGTTAAAGAACAATATGGAAGTTGAATGACAACATTTTAATGTCGAGTGCTAGTATTCATGTGAAAATGAAGATTTGAAAAATCTAATCTGATTATTTTATTTTCTTGAATTTTGTGAAACATGTGGAATTCAACTATAATTAGATGGTGGCACAGAATTCATGGTAAACTATTTTGAGATGAATTCAAAGTGAATTCCAAAGGAAGTTTCTATTGGTAATAAAATAAAAAGAAGGGTAGATTCATTGAATCCTACCTAATCCTACCTAACCCTAAAATGAATGATGGAGGATGAACAACAAAATATCTAAATTATCTTTATAAGAGATCCTTGATGGGATAATAACTCTTTCAAAAGAGGCTTCCCTAACTTAATACCATACTAAGATTTAACCAGTAATACATACAACTAACAAAATTAAGAAAAACTAGTAGAGAATGAGGAACTACTCCAATCTGACCTAGGAGTGTAGAAATGGAGGCCAAACTAAATCAAAAAAAACTATCATTTCCAGAGCACTCTTGAACTAGGTTTCTCCTTCCCTCTTCCTATACACCATTATGATTTCTACAGCTTCCTTAAGGTATTTGGTGTTGGAGCCTAGAGGGAACTCAAAAGTGTTCCTTGTTATACTAGATTTTTCTAAGTTTGGAAGGAAAACATCTCGAGATTCAAGGTCTTCAAATTCAACCCCCGGTGAATGTATGCATTGAATATTTGGAGGTAATGCAGGAGCGAGTCCTTAGAGGGATCCTCCATGATGCCTCTCCATAGAAGAAGGAAGTGAATGCTAGCCTCCATTTTTGGCCATTCTTGGAAAAAAAGGATGTTTTCCTAAATGACCAGCGATGGATGCTTAGGTACAATCGCTAATTCAAAGCTCCTAGGTGGACGAGCTTTTATAGAGGAACCTTGATCTTTTCATCTATGTTGAAACCCATCGATTCTAAGCCTTCTAATAGTACTGGGTCAAACAAATTGTAGTAGAGTCGAATGATCTCCCATTTACCAATTTTGGTCCTAGCTAGACACCCAACAAAGATTCCTACAATATCACTATTAGTTCTCTAAGAGAATTTGTAATTAAAGATTTCTTCACCTAGTAGTCTAATGGATACCCTAGACATATTGTAACAAGATTAAGTAGCCACTTCCATCTCCTAGGCTTCACATTATCTCTAAATGCCATAGTATAGACCTCTAAAATATGGCACAGGCTGGTTTTGTATCCATTCTCACCCCTAAACTAGACAATGTCTAAACTCCCCAAAGTAGAAGCAATGATAAAATGCCATAGAGTTGAGTAATAAATACTAATCTTGAGGCTCTGGAAAGATCTAGAGAGGTGTGAGTGATGTCATCATCTGAAGATCATTGCGAGTCATGAACAAATCTATACATAAGTTTTATGATTAAAATGTGTTGCCTATCTATTATACGTACTCTAAGTGATGAGTAAAAATCATTAGTAAAATTTCACAAAATGATGAAATCATTATGTCCAGATACTATAAATGGGGGGGAATTAAAAAGGGGTGATTTGATTAAGGTGTTACTATGTTATCTATTTCATTGGCTAATAGAAGAATATTTTCTCCATCTATTCCTTTATTAGCCAATTGGTCTGCTTCTGAGTTACCTTCTCTATAAATGTGGTTAAATCTTACTTCTTCAAACATGTCCATTAAGTTGAAGATATTCTCAAGTTTAGAATTCAAGACCCAATTAGGAGATTTCCTTTTCCTAAGTGTGTTTAATATAATTTGAGATTCTCCTTCTATAATGATCCTATTGATTTTTAATTCAATACTAAGTTTTAATCCTTCATGTAAGGCTTCTAGTTCTATGATATTGTTAGTAGCTATGCCCAGGGGTTTAGCTCTCTTCATGATCCAATTTTTGGAATCTTCCCTGATTATATATCTAATTCCTTCTATCCCTAGGTTTCATCTTGAGGCTCCATCAAAATTTGCTTCCATCTTTTAGGTGGAGGTTCCCACTTGCATTCACTTCTGGCTATATTGTTCTTTTTTTATAAGTGAGGGGTAGATTGATTAAATGTTGCCAATTTTTTTTTAACTTTTGCATCACATTATAAGAATGAAAATTATTCTTTTGTAGTCTTTCTAAGGTTATAGCTCTAAACTTCTATGACGATTGCTTCAATTTTGTTGAGGAGAGATGAAGCATTAAGTTCTATGTTATTGAAAATCCATCTATTTCTTTCTTTCCAGATCTCCCATACTAGAATAGTAGGGGTGATGTTTTATAATTTTCCATACACTATGTAATTCAAGTCTTTAGGCCACCCTATCAAGTGGTTTTGCCAAGCCCCCAAGAGTGGGGTAGTCCAGATCCTAGCACTCCTTGGCATATTTACATTGATAGAAGAGATGCTTTTCTATTTTAGAAATTTCTTTACATATAACGTATCTAGATGGGCCTTCAAATCCCATTTCCCAAAATCTATCCCAGTTAGGATTCAATTTTTTGAGGCTACCCATAGGAAAATACCTGCTTTAGGTAATCTTGTTAGGTCCTAGTAGAGACTTAAGGGCATATTTATATCTTCCCATCTTTGTGAATTGATTATTTGGTTGTATCCTTCCTTTACCTTATATGTTTCATCTTTGGAGGTGACCCAAATGAGCTTATCTTCACTGTCGTGGTAGTTGATTGGGTGATCTCTTAGAATAGTCTCTAATTTCTCCTATTCTTTTGGTAGTAGATCCAAATTGTCTAGGGATTTCCATCTCCATGGAACTTCTTCATTAGAAGGATAATTTTGAATATAAATCAACTACCTTGGCTCCCCACACAAAAGTTAGTAGATGTCTAGAATTGATAGAGATGTTTGATTGGTCTAGGGGGGGTGACCATTCCATGAGTCTTCCTATAATAGAGCTTTATCATCTCTACCTATATCCCAAGTTACTTAATTAGAGATCAATGGGTGGCACTTTTGCATAAAATTCTAGGCTACTGGTCCTTTTTTTGGGGGGGGGGGGGGGGGAGGGCGATGTTCCTAGTTCTCAAAAGAGATGTGTTTTCTATTGCATTAATATATTTACTATACATTATTCTAGCCCATTTGTTATCTCATTCTTGATACATCCAACAAACTTGTTTGGCTCCTACCACTTCATTCTTCCAATCTAGGTTTTTGAATCATAATCCCCCTGCTTCCTTAGGCCTATAGATCTTGTCCCATTGAATTAGAGCCACCTTATTTATATCCTCTATACCTTTCCAAAAGAAGTCTCTCAGTTTTTCTTCTATTTTTTTATTAATGTTCTTAGGTAGTTGAAGACATCATAATTGGTAAGTGGGTAATACTAAAAGAACAACTTTGATTTTAGTAGTTCTACCAGCTTTGGTTAGCCATTTTCCTTTCCATGCTTCCATATGATTATCTAATCTTTCTAGAATTTTCTCCCAGCCTTGATTCTTCTTAGCTCCTTTTTTCTAGATATATTCCTAAGTACTTGCATGGAAAGGTCCCTTTCTTATACCCTAATTTATTGTAGATATAGTCTTCCCTTTCTTGTGGTGTATTGAGGAAGAAGATTTCTAATTTTTCTACATTAATTATTTGACCCAAGCATTTTGTATAGTTATTAATGATTTTAAAAAAAATTTGCTTCTTTTTTAGAGCTTATACATGCAAAGATTGTGTCATTTGCAAACTGTTGATGAGTGCTATTTGTGATATTCTCTATGACTTAATTCCTTTAATATTTTCATCAATTTGAGCTATTTTAATAGTTCTCTCAAAGGTTTCTACCATAATGATGAAGAAGAAAGGTGAAATAGGGCATCCTTGTCAAATCCCCTTTGAGATAATAAAGAAACCTTCTGGTGTTCCATTTATTAGCAATGACATTTTTGGGGTTGAGATACATTGATATATGAAGTTGATTCATTGATGCAAGAATATTAATGCTTCAAGGGTTTTGTATAGGAATTTCTAGTCCACCTTAATGTATGTTTTTTATATGTTTATTTTCATCAACATGCATGCCTCCTTATTCTTTGATGTTAAATGAACAATTTCTTGGATAATTGATATTCCATCTAGAATGGATCTCCTGGGTACAAACCCTATTTTCTCTTCCAATATAATTTTAGGTAGAAAACCTTTTAAGATGTTTAATAAAGCTTTAGAAAAGATTTTGTACATTTTATTATAGAGAACTATTGGTCTAAAATCTCCTAGTTCCTCAACCTTAATTTTTTTTTGGAATTAAGGTTAGGAATGTGTGATTAATTTCTTTGAGTAGTGATCCTTTGTTTATAGTGGCTTCAGTTTCTTTCCATAAGTCTTCCCCTATAATTTCCTATCATTTAAAAAAAATAGAATGCCCAAAATCCGTCTGATCCTGGTGATTTATCATGATTAATATTAAAAAGAGTTGTTTTAATTTCATTAAGTAAAAGAACCAAGTTAAACTAATTCATATGCAATATTTTCTTGATTATGCTGCATCAACTGACTGATATTTAACATGGTTCTTGTTGATGCACTCTGAAATTAAAAAGAAATCAGATTGGATATGGGTAAACTGGGTCAACAAGAGGCTCTACTAGATCATCCCATAGCCCATAAAATTATAGGGTAGACCGAGCACGAAGATCATAGCCTAGATCATGAAGGTATATATCATGGTTTCTCATTGGATTTATACATAGAATTCAAAAATTTTGATTTTCCCATTGGTTGAGCTTCTTTTCCTAGCAGTCTTTTAATTTTTCTCCTCAGAAACCTGCAAAGGACGAGCACTGTGAGTCATGTTCAAAGGGGATTTTCAATAGACATTTTTCATGGTGTTGAAATTTAACCAAAAAAGTAGTTGAAAGATGCCTCTCCACATGTTTGTGCATACAAGAGCAATGTGTCTAAGACTATGACCAATATTTATATTATTATGATCAAAATTCATTTCTTTGTTATTTCTCACTGTTCTACTTTTAACGGTATAATTTTGCAAGCCTTAAAGTTTATTTTGTCTTTACAAGGGATTGAGCAAAATGAGCTTTGTAAGTTTCTTCACACATTCAATCTCTAGAGGTCTACTTATCTCAATCTCCAAGTTGTGGACTTTGAATATAACGATTGTTCAAGCACAATAGTCGACCAATATATGCAATAGTATATTCTTTTAATGTGAGCTAATATTATTCAATCCATATTTTCTTCTTAGTTGCACTTCATAGCAATGATCTCTTTTCTAAATTGGGTAGGCATGATTGAACTTGGATGTTGATATTTCCTATTAGTATGTTGTGGGTTTGAAGAAAGAAAAAAGGACCAATGTAAGTTGTCTACTGCAGAAGCACCTAGGGATTGCTTAAGCAATCTAATGTTTCATGTTTTTGTTGTGTGGGTATGAGCCTTAGGTAATTTTGTATGTGTTGGATATAAGGTCATGTTAACCATAGTAGTAGTACAATAGGGTTTTTCTTTTATAGGGTGTTAGAGCCTTTTACTAGGTGCAGTTAGGGGAATGCATGTTGTAAAGCCCTCTGATTGGCCCAAAGCATGATGATGATAATGTCATCATGAGGTCAATAGGGAAAAGGAAGGGTTAGGGTAAGTTTTGTACCTTATTTGAGGTTTGTCTTAAAGTTTGGGAAGAGATGGAGGTTATTGACTAAATTGGGGAAAAGTTGCTAAAAGATGTAAAAATTGCATTGTGTAACTTTGCAACTTTTAGAAGTTGCTTGAGCAACTTTTGTCAAGAAAGTTGCAAATCAATGGAGAGGAGTCCTAAGGGTTAAAAAATCACCCAAACACCATATATAAGCCATGACAAGACTGTATGAATTGAGTGTTTTTGCAATCAACATTTGGAAGCAATTTGTATGCAATTTCTTTGTTATTGATGACAGTAGGTAGTTAAAAGTTCAAGATTCATACTATCACCTATGCATCCTTAGAATGACATGTTTTTTTGATTTTGTGTGTTGGGAGATAAATATTTTGATTATTTTGGCTGCCTTTTGTAAAATTGTTTTGGTTTTACACTGATACTAATTTTGCCAAAGCAATTGTTTTGATTAAGTAAAAACAGGTTTTGAAAGGACCAGAAACCTTGTACAAAAGGACAAGAATGATATAAAAATGAAGTATCTTAAAAAAACTATGGAACACCACCTAAAAAACTAGAGGGACTCACCAAAGTTCCCAACAAGAGGGCAAACAACCCAAAAAGCCACAGACCATCAAGATTTACATTTTTCCTCAGTAGTTGTTGAAGATGGAGCTCTAACTCACTTACCCAATGTCCATTATGTACAAACTCTTGGGAATAGTGAGTAGGCTCCATGTACATAATTTGTATAAAAGAAAAGGCCCTCAAATTTAGAGAAAGTCATTCTAAGGTCTTGCCCTAGGTGAACCTGTGGTGAGTCCGGTTAGGGAAGACCACATAGAAATCAACATTTCTTGCAAAGGAGTAAAGCTAGAGTCCAAATTCCTTTGTAAACAGAAGAAGGAATTCTTACCATAATTCCATGAAGTGGAGAGGATCATACCAATCCTAGAACAAGCCTAAAACAATATTGATTGTTGAAGCAACCTATGAAGCCTAAAATGCCCAATTTTCACCTAATTTGGGTTAGGGCAATGGATTGAAGGATATGACCTCAATACCCAAAAAAATATTTAAGGGGATGACTAATGAGCCAAGAAAACTAGAAAATATTGTAGTGTTCTTTTGGAAGGCATGGGAGAAAAATCCTATTTTCTCACTATACGAGACCTAATTGGGGCTACTAGACTTTTAGGCCTATTTGTGAAGAAATGAAGAAATCAAATGGAAAGATGAAGTTGATGGGACTTCTAATACACCTAACTATTTGAGTTGAAGTGTTTGACCTCCACACCTTGTTTAAGCCTAGTTCAAGATTTTGAAGTTGAGAACTGTTACCTATTTTTGCCCCCCGCCAAAAATTTGAATTTAAATACTTGAGCCCACCCAATGGTCACTCCCCATCTTTAGTATTATTTATATTCCCTAGAAATACAAAATAAAATGATTAAACCTTATGATATTTCTTTTTTTTCAATTTGTTTCCACTAGCCTACAACTTCCCGCACCCCGAGTCTCCCCTTTTCCTTTTTGTTTCTCACTGCCTGATCCCTGAAAGATCTACAACGGGCATTATCTCGCTATGAAAAGATACAAGTTTTTTACCCTTCGCGAAATAGCGACTGCCACTAAGTTAAAAGGCGATGCCGTCAAATGGACATGCGGTTTTATTGATCTGTCAGCAGCATTAATGAGGGTGGTTGTGACTTCATTTGCCTTTATCTTTCTGGCCCCAAATTAAGCATAGTCACCAGAGGTCGCTATGTCACTATCAAAAAATTTGTGTTTCTCGCCATTAGCGACATAGTACCTTGACAGAAAGTAATCTTGCAGCAACTTTTTCAAAAGATGGGTCCCAGACAATGCTCTATCAGATATCAGTTATAAAGTTTTGGCACACGATGGCATCTAGTGGGATACACGTATACACGAAGAAAAATGATGGCACTGGAGGTCACTATATCGCTATTGGGAAACTTGTGCTTCTCGCCATTAGCGACATAGTGCCCAGTCGGTAAATAAACACATGGTGGGACCTCAAACGATGTGGAAAGGTGACTAGGATGAAAGGAAGGTTTTGCTTTGTTGCTAGCAGTGCAGGGTTTTCTCACATCATCAATAACTGGACCCACACCCCCATGCATAGAACATGTCAATGATTCTGATTGTCAGATCGATCTCAAATCTACGATCGTTGTTATCTCACTATGGTGAGTTGCACGAAGGTTACGAATAGAGACATAGCGACAAGGGGCCCACCATATTTCTCTTCAGTAATGCATCAAATGTCTTCCACACAATCAATGCAAAATCAACAGTCCTCGCTATCTCGCCATGGAAAGTTGCAAGTTGTTTAGTCTACGCGACATAGCAAGTATGGGACCCACCACTTCTTCAGGGTACTTTGTGTAGTTTCTCTACCTTTGATTTGGTCTTAGATCTACAATCGTCGCTATCTTGCTATGGCAAGTTGCTCACTTTTTATGTATAGGAAGATAGCGATTCAGCGACACGTGTCCTTGCAAGCCTAGGGAGATAACACTATAGTTAGCATTGGTGGTTAGGGCTAGCAGCTGGGAGACTGCCATGGTTAGGGTTCTGAGGAGGTGGCACAGTCAGTTATAAAGATGTGGTCAAACTTAGGAAGACCTTGTGAGGTGGTGAGAAAATTAAAAGACTATTGGTCCACGTGGTCCATTCTGGTTGCAGTATTCTATTGACTGCTATTTTTTGCTGATTTACGAGCTAGAAATGGAGGGGATCAAGTTTTGTTATATGATTTGATCCTCATGATCAATGCCAACCACTCCTGAATGAATTTTGGACCTAGTAAATAGCAAGAAAACACTCCACCACCCTAGTTTATCCATCTTTTTGGTCAGAATGGTTTAATGGCACTGTTTCCTGTCTTCTCGAGGTCCTGCTTTGACAAAATATCAGATTTCATTGTACCTAGGTCTGCGCCAAGGTTGGATTTGTCTTAGATCTGTATTATTATTCTCTGTAAGACTTAATGGCAGTGGTTGTGGAGTAACTTCAGTTAGAAAATATCTTACTAATGCCTGAGCTATAAAGGCAATTTTTGTAGATTTTGTGCGTGTCAACTCTTCTCTAATATTGCTCTATAATTTCATTGTAAATTCCCTTTGTCTCTGACCTGTATGACATTCTACCTTATCTCCTTCAGCAATTGATGTAAAGTGCAAGAACTATTTGCCTCTCATTGGTGTATTGTGGAGATCTGCAATCTTGTATGATTGTATCTCTTTTGGCCTATGAATGGTATATAAGTGAATCCTCTCTTTCCTTGTGTCGTTCATTTGGTTTTCTGATATGCATGTGATTGTTAGATTAAAGCAATTCTGGATGTGTATATCTTTTGGTGTCATGATGGTTTAATAGTGCATGTATGGGCAGAGAATGGTTTGAACACTCTATTTTGGTGCATCACCCCCTTAGGTTAGAGTAGGTAGATTTTCTTTCACACATTCCTTCTCCCTTTTCCTCTCCAAAAGTAGAGTAAAGGAAGCTGGCCTTCTCTAGAGACTCAACCTCACAATTCAAGTCCCACAGCTTGGAGGTTATTTCCATGTTTCACAAGATTGTCCTTAGGTAAAAACTTTAGACAAGGGTGCAAACCTTTGTGACAACAAGAACCTTTATGTTTCTTTAAAGGTTATGGTGAATGAAGTGAGAATGCATCAAGTATTGACTTGATTGAGGAATCTTTCTTGGTAGTTGGGTTGGCTAGAGAGACCAGGGGATCCTTAGATAGTTAAGGTCCTATAGGTGACAAGTGGTGTGGGAGAGACACCCTAAGAGTCTTGTAAGAAGATCAAGAGCATGAATCAGTGATTGATTCATCCAACCTCCCTATCACTGCCCAATTGGAACAAGTGTCAAGTGAGTTAAGTTTAATTTATGACCTCAATACTACCTATAATGGGCATTGAATTTTCTGTATTTGACTTATTTTAGATTATTCTTAATGAGGATGGTTGCTCATCTACATGCATCAAAGCTACTTTAATTTAGTTTGGTCCTTCAAAATTTTGGTGATGTTGCAGGCTTCATTTTGAGTTATAACATGTACATTTATTTGTCAACATAATAATGAGGATCACTTTATGTAATTTTCTTTTTTGTAATGTATTACTTCTCCTTTTGCTACCTAATTGGTTACATGCTTTCCAACTAAAGAAAAAAAATATTGACAAATTTCTTGTATTTTTATATGCCTCTGTTAAATTCCAACATTTAATAACAAGGAGAATCATGATCCCAAGTACAATTTGTATTTTACTCTTTTCAGACAAACCAAAGTTAATATTGTAACTATGTAAGTTACAATCCTTATTTCTTAACTTTTCTTTACCATTGTTCATTAACTATGTAAGTTCACCAAATTAAATTACAAAATATTCTTTTAACAAACTATTTTGATGGATTTTACTTAATAACAACTTTCTTTTTAGTCTAGTGTTTATTGTATTTGTCGTAGGCAATATACTAGTGTGTTCACTTTTCAAAACAAGTGCAATAGCTATATTATTTTGCACCAATCAAAATTAACTTCATTTTTCATAAATTAAATATTTTTGAAGTTTTAATTATATTTATTAATTTTCTATATTATAATTTATTTATCTTAAATAAGATTGGCTCAATTTGTTTTGCATTAGAAGAGAGCCCTTCTTCGGAGACTCTTCCATATTACATTTTGTTCGGCCAAGTTCTCAGTAATATGAATTGTTAATATAATATATCCATAATATCAAACTACTAATACGTAGTTATATTCAATACAATTATATTTAAAACTTTGTATTAAATTATATTACAGTTAAACAAGAGAATAAGCTAGTTAATAATAAGGATAATTCTACACCATTATTTTTTAGAGAAAAATAAATATTGGATATACATTAAAGCTAATCTTTACATATAATTATATCATTGTAAATTAAATATTAACTATTTATATGTTGAATTATCCTTCAAGTAATATAAATGGTTTATTGAATCAATTCATGTCAATCTCATTACAAACAACTCTTTACTATTATATATGAATATTAAAAAAAAATTTACCTAGATTTTTTGAAAAGCCTAGATGTCATCTTTAATATTTATTTTATTTGAGAAATTTTTTTTTTTAATTGTTATTTAAATGTAAAGATATGAAGTATTTTTTAATTTATTTTAACTAATCATTTATAAAAAGATATTTTATTCAACAATCTACTAATCAATAAGTAAAAATATCAAAAGAACTCTAATCCATATGTAAAATATTCTTATAACTTTTAATATAACATAATTTTAGTAGTGATTGCACGCTTTTGTACTTGCAATGATAAATCGATAGGTGCTCGATAATAAAACTATTTTTTAAGATTTAATCTTATGTGAATAAGATTATAAATAATATTCAATTTAAATAACATTATATTTACTAAAATATTTTAAATATATTAATAAATATTATTTATTTAAATTCAATTAATCAAATATGAAAAAAAAATCATTCAAAAAACCCATCAAAAAATCTATTATAAAAAATTAATAAGAGAAATACGAAAAAATAATATGAAAAAATAACACATCTCCAACAAATATTATATTTGATTAAATTATTATAGAAACTAAAAAAAAATATTTTAAATAAAAAATCTAAACTAATAAAATAAAAATAAAGCTAAAACCTAAATCAATTTTAAAAATTAAAAGTTAAATAAATACAGATCACAACATGAGCTAATGTGGAGATCACATGTAATTAATGTTGATAGGCATTATACAATGGCAGAATGAGCAGAGTGGGATGGTGTGAATGTGTTAATGTTAACTTTTATTCTTCTAGGTTAAATTTGACAAATATCTACATGTCAAAAGTTTAAATCTTATTATAAATAGAAAATACTTGTAATAAAAATTTAATAAATACCACATAAAATATTTGTTTAAATTATAATATTTGGAGATATAAATCATCCATTTTTTTAGAAATTAAAATAGAAAGCTTAAGTTAGTTAAAAACTAGATAAATAGAAATAAAGGAAATATAAATAATTTTAGATGTAGTAAATTAAATTATAATTATTTTATAGTGCATATAGCATTTCTTTAGATAGATTTATTTAATATATCTATACTAGTTATTTTTTAAATAAATAGGAAAAGAAAAATAATAGTTAAAAGTGGAGATTTAAAATATAATCTTATATGAACAAATTAGATTATTAATAATTTTCAATTTAAATAACATAATATTTACTAAAATCTTTTAGATAGATTAATAAATATTATTTATTTAAATTCAATGTATCAAATATGAAAAAATAGTCATTTTTAAAAACTTCATAAAAAAATATATTATGAAAAATTAATAAGCGAAACATAAAAAAAATAGCAACGTCTCTAACAAATATTCTATTGACTAAATAAATTATTAAAACTAAAAAATAATATTTAAAGAACTAAACTAATATAAATAATAAATTAAAATAATTTTAAAAATAAAATCAAAATTAATTTTAAAAATCAAAAGTTGAATAAATAGAGATCACATGTAATTATTTTTTTAAATAAAGGAAAATATAAAAACCAATAGTTAAAAGTGGAGAAAGGTTTGTTGAGAGATTTATTATCTTCTTTTGTGACTATTTTAGGGATTACTTTCGACATCTCCTCTTGAGCTAGTCGATTTGAGGATTCAAAGTTATTTAAGATATCTTTAAAATAATCTACAAAAACCTCCATAATTTTGGCCAAAATATCTTCTGTATTTCCCTCTTCGTTCTTAATATTTGTAATTTTATTTATTGCTCTATGTTGTATGGTACTAGTATGGAAATATTTTGTATTTTGATCTCCTTATGCTAACCATTTCTCCCTTGATTTTTGTTTCTAAAACATTTCCTCTTTTGCTAAAATGTCTTCTTGTTTAGATAGCAGTTCTTTTTCCTATGTATATTTCTCATTTTCGATTCCATGTTAAATGATTTCTTGATTCAACTTATCCATTTTTTCTTCTATATCGAGTTTTTCTTTAAATATATTGTTAAATTGTGATTTGTTCCATTTTAGAATTTTTTTTCTTTAACCATTTTTAATTTAGACAGAAAGCATAACATTTTTTATCCTTGGACTTGTCCTTCTTGCCACCAGTTTTTAACATTTTCCATGAAATTTTTATCTAGGAACCACATTTTTCACATTTAAATGGGGTTCTCATAGGTTTGGTAGGTTCAATAATGTCTAGTTTTACTGGAAAGTGATCTGAACCTGCTAGTGGTAGAATCTCTACTTTGATCTCCATGTCTACACTACTTAGATCTCCTTTAAATAAGAATCTATCCAACCTCTTTGCTATGTAGCTGAAGTCTTTCCTCCTTTTATCCCAAGTGAAGATTCTATTTTTGGTTGAAATATCTATTAATAAGTTTTTTCTGCCCATTCTCTAAAGTCCACTATCGTTCGTGAGGTTTCCTAAAGACCCCCATACATTTCTCCTCTTTTTATTGTTGCATTGAAATTTCCTCCAATGATAAAGTTTTCATTTTGATGACTTTCTATAAAGGAACTGATCTCATTCCATACTACCATTTTATCTGTTGTTTGGGTAGGCCCATATTCATTAATCAATATGATCTAGAGGTTATTTCTTAAACTTGAAGTTTTGCATCCCATCTAATTAGTATTTGCAGATATTATATTTAAATCTATCTTTCAAGGATTCCAAATTATTCCCAATCCTCTTGAGGCTATATTTGACTCTTTAAGTTCATATTCCATGGACCTAACTTCAGTCCTACCTTGTTCCCTTCTATTTTTTGTTTTCTTTCTTAAATTAATATGACTTATGATTCAACTAATGTGAGATTATGCTTTAGCGAGCATTTTTAGCTAGGGGCTTTTATGCCCCTAGCATTCAAGGTTGTGATTCTCATTGGTCCTTGGGAAGGATCTTCCCCTTCCCTGCTTGTAGGGTTTCACTTATCTTTGTTTTCTCCTTTACTCGTCTTGCTACCTCCCTTAATTCTTTTAGTGATTTCCTTCCTCTTTTAGGTTTTTTTTTTTTTTCCATAGTTTGGTGTTTTTATACCTTCCTGGTTGATGGATATTCTTGGATTTTCCAAATTTATCTCCTCTCTAATTTTAACTAGTGCATTTGATTCCTCTACTTTTTGTTCTTGTTCTATTAGTAACTCTCTAATCATCTGATTTTCTATTGAAGTTTCTTCTTCCTTTGGGTCCTTACCTTCATCATTGTTTCCTAAGTTCTCTTCTTCTTCATGAAACTAGATTTTCTCCTCCAAAATTCCAAATTCTTCCCAAGTTTGGTTGCTTTCTTGATGTTTACCTTGATCTTCTTTCTAAATACATAATTGGTTATCTTTCAATTCTAGTTCTTTAATTAAGATTTCTATCTCCAATGGTATCAGAGGTTCCTGTTGTCACAAAAGTTTGCACCCTTGTCCAAATTTTTTACCTAAGGAAAACCTTGTGAAACATGGAAACAACCTCCAAGCTATGGGACTTGAACTATGAGGTTGAGTCTCCGGAGTAGGCTAGATTCCTTTACTATCAAGGTGCACCTAACTACTCTTGAAGAGGAAAAAGGAGAAGGAATGCATAGAAGCAAATCTACCTATTCTACTCTAAAGGGGGTGATGCACCAAAAATAGAGTGTTCAAACCAATCTCTGCCCATACACACACTATTGAACCATCATGACACCAAAAGATATACACATCCAGACTTGCTTTAATCTAACAATCACATGTAGACCAAAAAAACCCAAATCACCTGTTGTCAAATCTAGTTGTGATTATTAAAATAAAAATTATTTTAGCAGACTCTTATACAGAGAGGATTCATGGACTATTTTACTAGAGAGCATTTATAAAGATATGATCCCAAGTCAACTTTCCCCATATGCTCGACTTACACATTGAACCAGTTGGCAATTTCAAAACACTACCAAGACAGGCATTAAATATTATTGTTATGATTTCTTACTAGATGGAAAAAATTTAAAACAAATTTCATTATTAAATCCTAAATGAATGAATGACTAGAAAATATATTCATTGGTGACTAGTAGAAAATATATATTCATTGTCGAATCCTAATTGAATAAGGTTTTCTTTTATATTGTGTATGATGGTCCACAATTCTAGATTAGTATTAGTGAAGTTAGTTTCAAATGTTTAGAAAAATACACTACAATTATCATTTCAAAGAATGTGTTATATCTTCATTGACCATACATCCTTGTAATGAATAAATATCTTGTATATTATATTGAAGAAGGAATGTTTAGTCTACAAATCTATTGCATCTTTCCCTAAGGTTGCACACCTTAGCATAAAATTCAAGTTAGGGATCAATGAGATTGCTTGGTCTAAAGTATAAAATTATGTAGCCAACATTCATATAGTGAGAGAGTTTTCACTGAGGTATTTCCCACATTGAATATTTTTCATTTAAAAATCTTATCATTCTTGTGTGTTGAATATTGTATTTATATTATTTACTTATGTACGTATAATGAATGGTTAATAAATTTATATGTTTCAATATATGTTGATTTATTTCCCCAAAGCATCTATAGTTGTTCAAATATTGGTAGCAAAATAACAATCTAATCGTTTAGGTGGATTTGGGGTTTAAACAATATTTGATTTTAAATAAAAAAGGATTTGGATGCCTTGGAACCACAAGGATGGGATGTTGATGAATTTTTTAGATCTTGAAGGATAATTCAAATTAGATCTTGTTGATTTGGAATGATATCAAGAAAATCTTAAGAAAGAAGAAAATTGCATTGTTTATCTAAAGATTCAAGTTGAAGAAGAAAAGAAGATTGGTTATATTCTTGAAACTAAGATACATATTTTTGAATGTTCAAGACAAGTAAGAGAGGAGGGGGGGATTTTAGTCAATTGTCCACAAATTTAGAATCTTCAAAAACTTTTTGATCATTTCTATCAAACTTTTTTTAAACTTTAAATTACTGAAAGAAATAAACATAATAAGTAACCATAAACACATGAAATGACATATTTATGTGGAGAATCTTGTCCAGGGAAAAATTACATAGAGGATTATTCTCAAATATATGAACATTAGTTAAGGTGGAATATAAGAAACACCCATTTCTAGAAGCTCATCGTTGAAGGGTTTATTTCCCAAAGAAAAAATGATCACTATCAAATGGTTTACTACCTAGATAAAGAAGGATAAGAGAAAAAATTCACCATTAGTATAAAATTGTAGCACCACTTCAATAGCTATGGTCACTTTTGGCTCACTCTTCCACTAGCTAACACACTAAAGTTTACACTACACTTCACACTTATGTTGAAAGACATATTGGGAATAACAATATATTATTTAGTGGAGTTACATGTTTCAAATGCAATAATTTTGGACACATTTCTAGAGATTATAGATCACAAGTAAATCAAAATGGACCAAGATTTGGAATTTCAATTTTTACACTACTACATTTGGACCCAAATTGTGACAAATCCATGAATTGGCTCTCGTCGAACTACATCTATTGCAAATTGTGATAGCAGGAGCATCTGTCGCAATTGTGATGGATAAAATTGTCATAACTCGGAAGAAGGAAGTTGCAAGATTTCATGTTGAGGTTGTCAGAATTGCAACATCCATGTAACAATTGTGTGGTAGATGTGACATTGATCTATCAGAACTAGCTGTTGTAATTGCGATAGTGTTGCGATAGCTATGTCATGCAAGTGATGGCTAATCGTCAAAATGTGGCATCGCAGTTATGATGACTAGCCGAATTTTTTTTTTTTTAAATGTAAATTCATGCTATACCCCTCAATGTGATTACGAAATATCCTTCCACTAAAATAAGCATATTGTACCATCTTGAATGTTTTAGCCTACAAAAGCGAAGTTGTAGAATACATTTATAAGAATAGCTCATAGTTACTAGACAAAGTTATTAGGGTTTTCTAGCCCCAGGTATTTTTCTCTCTATCTTGCTAACACATTTCAGTGGTGATGTATTGTTGGTCTAATATCTATTTATCTTTAGTGTCATATTTCTAATATTAGGTTTTGTTTAGGAGTATTTGGGGGGTGCGCATTTCATTCAATCTATGAAGGACATTAGTAACTCAGTGAAGAAAAGAGGTAGAAAGCCTCTTCTAGAAGCTTCTTCAAATCCAAGTGGAAGGAGAAGTGGAAGCATAAAGAAACAACAAAAAGTTATATAAGTGACCAATTATATCAAGGCACTAATGAATGGAATGGATAGTTGTGATGAGATGGCCACATGTTCAAGCCCTTTGTTGTCCTTTTGCTACCGAAGAGCCACATGTTCTTGTCAAACATCTTATGCCCCTGTATTTCCTTTTCCTTTTCCTTGGAAACTAAGCACCGCATCCAAAACACTTCTTGACATAATTTAATTAAGCCCATTAAAAGGAACACCAATATATCTCAAAGAATTGCCACCTTGCAAGCTGGTGTACAAGAATCATAAATGCAAAATACTTTTTTCACTGGTGTGGGTGCAAAGAGAATTACACCTGAAGCATAGGTTAAGAAACCAAGAGATTGCACATTGAACAATGGCCTCCTTCTACATTTCCTTAAACCAAGAGATTCACATAGTTAGTTGTCATGCAATCATAGGTTAATGTTGAGCTTTACTTGGTTCAAAAATAGTTTAATATTCTCTACTAATCAGGGGCAACCATGTGAAGGTGGAAGCTCATTTTCCCCTCGCCCCCAACATCTAGATAGCCCGTTAACATCTAAAATATTTAAGAAATGATCAAGCTTTAAAGTACAAAAAAAGGTTCTAGACCTATAAAAGTGACATCGTTTTCCCATTTTTAGGTGCATGTCATTTTTTCGTCACATCCAAAATAAGATTCTGCTACTTTGAATCAAGAATGCACATACATCTGCATTCTATATGCATAGACAATAATAAGAGTTGAGAAAATGCACCATGATTACATTTATATAATAGGTCTATTAAGTTTTTAAAATTATAGACCATCATGAACATTAGAACTTCCGAGATAATGTCCTCAGCAAGCCAGCACATAAAAAGTATTGATTTTCTTGCATGCTAAGGACATTACCCTTGCCTATAAGAGTCAAAGTTACAATGTTCGTGATGGTCTATAACTTAAAATACCTAATTAAGGACCTCTAAAAAAAATGCAAACATGTTGCATTTTTTAGCTCCACCTGATGTCATATGCATATGAATTGAGATTGCATATTGAACTATGGCTTCCTTCTGCATTGCCTAAAATGAAGACATTCACACAGTTAGTTGTGATGCAATCATAGGTTAATGTTGAGCTTCACTTGGTTTCAAAAATAGTTTAATATTCTCTACTAATCAAGGCCAACCACATGAAGGTGGAAGCTCATTTAGCCCCACCCAACGCCCCCCCCCACACCATTTAAATTCCTCGATAACATCTAAAATCTTTAAGAAAGAATCAATCTTTAAAGTACTTAGAAGTTAGGCTACTCTCAGGGGAAGTCCATCTTCATTGTTCACAAGCAATCCATCACAATTCTTTAGTGTTCTCATACATCTAACATAGGTACATCCAAGAATGTGCTCATCGCCTCCTGCATAAAATGAATCCAACATAACAAAAGGCCCCATAAGAAATAATAATTCAAGTGAAATAAACACATGAAAAATGTGTGTGTGTGTGTGTGTGTGTGTGTGTGAGAGAGAGAGAGAGAGAGGAGTCTACTTACCAATAAGTGTTTCTATCACATATGTGGCCATGCTACGTGTTGAGTGAGTTTTATTATTTTTTTGTTGTGCCAAAATCTCTTTGTTTATATACATACATAGACACACATATGTGTGTGTATTTATGTATATATACACATATATATACATATATACATATATATACATATATATACATATACATATACATATATATACATACATATATATATATATATATACATACATATATATATATATATATATATATATATATATATATATATATATATAGAAAGAGAGAGAGAGAGAGAGAGAGAGAGAGAGATCACAAGGGCATGGCAATGAGATGCAGAGATCACAAGGGCACAGCAACAAAATGCAATGATCACAAGGGCACAACAAAGAAATCCTAGATCTCCACTAATCTCCACAAATGTTCAAAGTTCTCCACCCTCATTCAAAGCTCTCCACCCTCTTTCACGCGAAACTCTCCACAATTGATCAAAACAAATGGGGAATGATTAATATCATGTTTTTTTTTTTATAATCCATAATCCACAATCCACAAGATCTCTTTGTATATATACATACATACATGTTCCTAGATCTAGCAATCTTGAGTCTGTATTTGAAACGAAGTTGTCACTCAAAAAGAAAGCTACAAAGTCTAAAGGAAAAAAATTTGAAAGTGAAGAGGAAGATAGTTCTGACAGTGATCTTAAAGCCATTGAAGCATTTCTTGCAAGGAGGTAACCCAAAGACAAAGGAAAATACAAAAGTGAAATTCCTCTAATCTATTTTTCTTGTGAAGAAGTTGGTCACATTGTTGCAAGGTGCAATAGCAGAGGGCATTTTGAGATCTCACCAAAGAAGAGGCAATTCAAATCCCAAACTTGTCATAATGAACTTGGTGGGAGAAGCCCAATGGGCAGTCGTAAATGACATCAAACCTCGATTATCAAAAACCTGTCTGCAATGCACCTCTGCCTGTCCCTTTGCCAAGCTCACCACACCTTTATTGCCTTCTCCAATGAAAACACATTGGAAAGTTGAGGTGGAGGTTTGCAAGTCCATGGCGCTAACAGTCACATTGAAAGCCTTCTCCAAACCTAATTTCCTAAAAGGTTGCCAACATCCAATGCGTATATGGCAACCAAAAAGACACCTCCAATCACATTGGTTGTAATGGCGAGAAGACCGCCCAAAAAAATGGAATGGATACTTAAAACTGTGGCTGTGAGAAACAAGGCTTGCATCCTCCTCTTTCCAAGTGGCGGTTCACAGAATCACCTCCAATAAAACTCACTCCCAAAAGCAGTGCAACATCACCTTCAATCTCGCCCAAAAAAATTGTTGTAGTCCTCCAAAACTTTCCAAATAAGCCTCCACCGAAGAAGCGGGGTCACACATATGGTAGAGGTCAAAAGACGTGGGAACTAAGAGATCCAAGGCACGATCTCTTATACAAAATGCACCTTCACATGATGTCCAATGCATAGTTAAAGTCCAATCTCCAATCAAATCTTGTGGAGCAAAAATGACTAAATCAAACTGCCAAATAGCCAAAAAGGATGCAACATGGATTGAGAAGGCACCTTCCAAAAATAAAGGCACCACTTAAATCACAACGCATGAGAATAGATAAGGTATGCATGGCTAAACGAACCCCTCTGTCACAGTTAGCTCAAATTGCAAGTCACAATCCACAAACTGGTGAGTCTGAAAAACAAAACACATCATGCCAGTAAAGAGGCACAAGGTTGCGGGTGCAGCCTAAAATCATGGCTCTCCAAAAAACCCCATGAAAAGACTTGGGCAAAGAACTCATCAAGGGTGGCAAGACAGGTTCGCGTGAGTTCTAAAAAAACACTTCCAATTTCCAAAAATTCGCATGCATTTTCACAAACTAGAAATTTGCAAAAAAAAGGTTTTTTTTTTTTGACAAAAAGTAAAAAATATTGGCACCTCACGGTGTGTGCCTAGGTCAATACGGCTTAGGCACAAAACTTTTTGCCTTAAATTTCAATAGCATTCAAACTAGATGTATTTTATATGGAAATGGGGGTTTTCAAGTGCTCTGAGCTCAATGTTGATGTTTTTTTTTTGTTCATACTGCCAGCTCTAAAAATCGATGCCAAATCTCTCATGAACAGAATAGGGGCATGAAGATCTAGAGCTCTGATACCATGTTGAAGTTGCTAAAAGATCAACCCCGCAGCTCCCAAGAATCACCTCCGTGCAAACACCTATCACAAAAAGAGAGAAGCAAAAGCTATGGAGGCTAGAATTGTCAAATCCATAGATGAGACATTTTTAATGAGCAAAAAGAGAAATTGTTATATTCAAAAATGAATTGGTTAATAATTACAAACAGAGATCATCCTTATAAAGGAGATAAAAACCTTAAAAAGGTCTAACTTAGGTTGCATCATAATAATTAATAAAAGAATTAATTGTTAGATGCCTAAAGTTTAGCTTAAGCAAACTAGAGTTAATTAGGAAATATCTAATTACTCTAACACAATCTACCCAAATTCTTCTAGTATAGTCATCTATGAATGTGATAATATACATTGCACCTCCAAGTGAGGGTGTTTTAAAAGGACTCGTCACATCACTATGGACTATATGTAAAGGGGGTTTTTCCCTTCATGATCTTCCTCACGGAAAACTTTCTACATATTACTTACCCATATTGTTTTCTTTGGTGAGGTTCTTGGGAGCACATGCACCATATTTAACTTCTCCATAAGTTTGAGGCTTTGATAATTAACATGCCCCATACGTTCATGCCATGCCTTGCTCACATCATCATGCCTATCAATAGTGCACACGTCTTTATTTTAAATAAATTACTGAAATTTATATAATGCATTCTCCACTTTACCAATTGCAATCACTTCATAACTATTGTTCACACCATTGACTAAACATTTTTCATTATAAAACTTTACCACATATCCTTGATTTCCAATTTGAAATACAAAGAGAAGATTTGTTGGTAATTAAGGAACAAGCTTCACATTTTTAAAAAAATCATTATTCACTTGACCTTTTCTACTTCCATTCACTTTTAGAGGACTATTATCCCTCAAATATATTTTTTCACCATTGTTTTCAGTTAGTAACTCAAATTATTCCTTATTGTGTGACAAATGTTGTGTATAACTATAATCAATTATCCGTTCATCCTTAAAAGAACTATTTACTTTAAGTGCTACACAAAAGGCATTTCTCTTAAAATCAAATGATTTTGTGGGCTTTTTTTTTTGTATCATTAACTTTTTGTAGCATTCATTAGTTTTGTGTCATTCTTTACCATGGTAATTACATTTCCACTTGCTTCTATTTAGATTCTTCGATGAAACATTTTTATCTCCATACTTCCATTAAATTTATTGCCTTGTGCCTTTTGATGATATTATTTTCCTTTCATTACTGATGCTTGATACTAAGATTCAACAGAAAATAATTTTCTTTCTTTTATTTGAAATTTCTCTTCCTAAATTAACTTAGCACATAGCACATCAAATTTAATTTCTTTTAATTTAAATGTAGTATCAAGTCCCCTTATAAAATATTGATAAGAACCCAGAAGACTTGTAATATTATTTGCACAAAATCCTTATCCTGTATGTTATTTCCAAGTGAAACCAACTCATTTTATTTTCCTTTAATTTACTTAAATGAGAAACTATTTATTGTGAGCTTGTTAATTTCATATTATACAGCTCTGTGGTGAGAGAGATAATCCATACATCACCTAAGTTTTGATATGATTTTTTCAAGATCTTCCATACTTGCACTCCACTTCTTTCATTCAAAATCTTCTAGAAGTGTTAATTTGATCAAAGTTTTTGTCTTCTTGTCTCTCTTATCCTAGTCATCTTGTTCTCTTTCAAAATATGTTGATCTTTTTTCACTGCCAATAGAAATATCATAAAAAAATTGTAGAGTTAGAGACATTTCTATTTGTAAAGTCCAATTATAATTAATTTTTTTCATTTAATCTGATTGTGGGCAGAGTAACACTAAGAGAATCCATTAATCAACTTCTGTCCTTTTTGTATGAGAAAAAAAAGTGTTAGAATCTTCAACACTTAATTTAACAATTGAAAAAAATTACATATGGGTCAATGAGTTTGACTCAAAAAACTACACAATTGAATCCCAGTAGCAATATCATAGTTTAACTTACTATGAAAAATATCTCCTACTTACCAAGAAGACTCTAACCAAATGATTCTCTCCTTGTGGGATCAAGAAAAAAAATAGAATCTTCAATACCCAAATCAATAGATTAAAAAAGTATCACCAAATATGTGTAGCAATTTCTTGGCACCCCAAAAATTTGATGTTACTCAATCATATTAACCTGCAACAATAAAGCACACAAAAAAATGCACACCACTACCTATAGATCAAATTTTCTCTCATAACATTTTGAGAAATAGAACTAAATCTAAGAAATAATTCAGATTTTCTCTCAAACAATTTTGAGAAATAGAACTAAATCTGAGAAATAATGGTTGTAGCAGATCACAAAAACAATTTTATATATATATATATATATAAACAAAGAACTAGTGCAACAAATAGAGGAAAGAAACAAATATTTTATTGATTTGACTACACACACAAAACACATTACATGGCCTCTATAAATAGAGGACTTTTAGATAACAAAGGAACAATCCATAATTGTACGAGGACTAGAGAAGATAGGTAAGATTAAGCTTAACACACCATGTATGTAATAGGAGATTTTTGTGCTAAAGTTGTTAGTGAACTATAGTTTAGTTACAACAGATAGATAATGTGGGAGAGGAGGACTAATTCTTCCAAAAAGGGCTTCTCTCAACTTATAACACGTTATCTTGAACACGTCAATTGAGAAGACACTTAAGATGATTTTGAAGTTATCTTGCCATCACCAAAGTTTGATTGCATCAATTTATCAAATTGAGAATAACTTCCTCAAGTTTGAAGTATCTTGTGATATTGCTATCAAGATTTAACTATGTGATTTTTTATTCAAACCCATTGACCCATGTTTCATTAGTAGTGATTCAACATGAATCCATCTCTCATGAGACTAAATGGAACACTTAGCACTCATTGGATCTAAGTGATGGTCTGACTAACTTTTTTAATCTGTCCAATGGAAGTGACTTGCCAAATATTAGAAAGGTTTAATATTATTGCATGTTATGGCTTAGTAATGTGGAACATATATTTACCTAAATGTGTGCATTTGGAAACTGGTCTTGGACACATAAAATTGTTGAGGAAAATTATAAAGACTAAAATTCCTAATACTTATCCACATATGTAAACAACCATATAAAGTCGAAAAAGTAGAATTTAAAAGTCAAAGATACTTGCATAAAGGTATAACCACTCCAATCAAAGCATTTGGATCACACATGTCGACAATGTATTAAAGCACAAAGAGATTTATAGTGTCTTCAAAATACATATGTACACATGAAAATGTCAACCGATTGTCGATACATGCACAAGTACATCATCATGTAGCATTGATCTACATACATAAGATAGTCGACCAAAATTTTGAGTTCAATTATAACAATTTATTAATCTAACCACCTACTAGATTCATAAGAGAAGACAGAAACATATAGAGCATACATCAAGAACCACCATTGAATATGTTGACCTGCATGTCAGACATAAAAATTGTGAGTACATCATATAAGATAATAGGCCATGTAACAACATCAAATACACAAAAGAAACATGTCATTGTACCTGTGTCCATCTACATGAAGCCATGTCTCCAAAGCCATCAGATCAATGTCCATTTGCTATCATGAGACAAGAGTGTGGCCTAGACACTTTTACCGCCCAACCATAGAGTGGTCAACTCCCCAAGCGTCCTTCATGAAATGAAGAACTCTCGACCCTGCCTAAAGAACCTAACAACTCAGGATGGTTGGATCAGATGAATCTGGTGGAACCATGTGACTAATCTACTATGCAACCATGTGCCTTAGAAAACTAAACATTGATGTGGAAGAGGGAAATTAAAATTTAACCAATGCATTTCAATCATATGCATTTATTATTTTGCTCTTGGCCAAGCAAATAACTAGTGTAACATAAAAGAAACTAACAGGTAATAATGAAAGAATAACATTAAAAAATTAATTTTCTACCCTCCCCTTTTTACCCACATTAAGCACCCCTCCAGGTTTAGAAAAAAAAAAACATACATGAAATCAAATCCATGTTCAGGGAAAATAAAAATACATTTGTAATTTTCAATATTTGAAAAAAAGTAACACTCAGATTCATACATTTAATATACAAACATAAATCGAAAGCAAGGGATACACACAAAACTTGAGGATTCTCTTTATTCTTCTAGCATTCAATAAATCTAATGAAATATTCGGTAAAATGGTTTTATCTTCACAATAGATGATAAAACTAAAAAGAATTCTATTTACCATATTGTTTTAAAAATTCCAATAACTAATTATGTTATTACACGGCTATACATATGTGTAGTTTGATAAGTCTATTCTATTTTTCAAATACTCACAGAAAGAGTTTACCGCTGAATTCATACAAGGGATTGTTCATACTACAGTGCAATCGGTTTCCATTGAAAATTCATTTGTGCAATCAGGAAAGATATAAAAATTCATTTGCGCAATCAAGAAAAATAATTGCCATTCACTATAGCTAGGAGCTCAAACAAAATATGCATCATTTTAAGGCAGGTTTTGTTGTTATCAATCTCATCAACTTATTTTTCAAGCCTGCAAGAACTCAGACATACTTGAAGACACATTAGTATGTCAATATCTGATAAACCATAATCGGCAATAACACATAGCTTGAATAATTCAATTTAATGACATACATTGAATTAGTCATTTAAAAATGTTGGACATCATAGAGTAAGATGAGCATTACAGAACATAGGATTGGATTTAACATAATCATCCATTAAAATACTCCATAATATTATTAAACTACTGACATATTTTGTGACATATTTGGTATTTTCTTTGACTTGCCTACATAAACTCTAAAATTTGAGATAATTTTTGTATTGGCAGTGTAATATTGCTCATGCTTTGGAGAAAACCAAATATTTAGATTTTGAAATATATTGGAAAAACTTTGGAGAGAAGCATCATTTCTCATGTCAGTTCACTGTTGATTGTAATGAACCATGCAGATTTAAGAATCACAAGCACATAATTTTTGTATTGGCAGTGTAATATTGCTCATGCTTTGGAGAAAACCAAATATTTAGATTTTGAAATATATTGGAAAAACTTTGGAGAGAAGTATCATTTCTCATGTCAGTTCACTGTTGATTGTAATGAACCATGCAGATTTAAGAATCACAAGCACATCCCAAGAGATTGCAAGAAGGTATGACAATCTTCTTACTTGTGTTAAGGGTTTCTTAATCCATCTTTTTTCTTCATTACATTCATTTGAGTTTTCTCTACTAGCCTATGTATCTTATATTCACCTATTCCATTGCTTAAATATGTATTATTATTGTTTTTCTTGTAAGGTTGCATAGTATTGCCTCATACTTATGTTGGTTTAATATTTGGAGTTGCTTAAATTACAATGAGATAAAATAGTTCAAAAAGTAGGCTTTTGCGTTCAGAAACATTCCCATTTTCAGACCTATAACCCCCTAGGAGTCAAAGACATGGAAAGCAATAATGTTTTTTTTATTTATCATCAACAAGAAATTGACATTATATGCACACTCCAATATGATCGCAATTAAGAACATATGCTACATGTGTTTCTGTTTCTATCTATGAGTGTGTGGGTGCCTCAACATACTGCTACTTCAACTACTATAGAATCAACCATATCTACTCATGATATTATTGGTTATGTTGGTGTCCACTTCTATGGATGGTACTGGATATGGGTAAACTAGGTCAACAAGAGGCTCTACTAGATCATCCCATAGCCCATAAAATTATAGGGTAGACCGAGCACGAAGATCATAGCCTAGACCATGAAGGTATATATCACGATTTCTAATTGGATTTATACATAGAATTCAAAAATTTTGATTTCCCCATTGGTTGAGCTTCTTTTCCTAGCAGTCTTTTAATTTTTCTCCTCAGAAACCTGCAAAGGAGGAGCACGGTGAGTCATGTCAAAAGGGGATTTTCAATAGACATTTTTCATGGTGTTGACATTTAACCAACAAAGTAGATGAAAGATGCCTCTCCACATGTTTGTGCATACAAGAGCAATGTGTTTAAGACTATGACCAATATTTATATTATTATGATCAAAACTCATTTCTTTGTTATTTCTCACTGTTCTACTTTTAACAGTATAATTTTGCAAGCCTTAAAGTTTATTTTGTCTTTACAAGGGATTGAGCAAAATGAGCTTTGTAAGTTTCTTCACACATTCAATCTCTAGAGGTCTACTTATCTCAATCTCCAAGTTGTGGACTTTGAATATAACGATTGTTCAAGCACAATAGTCGACCAATACATGCAATAGTATATTCTTTTAATGTGAGCTAATATTATTCAATCCATATTTTCCTCTTAATTGCACTTCATAGCAATGATCTCTTTTCTAAATTTTTTAGGCATGATTGAACTTGGATGTTGATATTTCCTATTAGTATGTTGTGGGTTTGAAGAAAGAAAAAAGGACCAATGTAAGTTGTCTAGTGCAGAAGCACCTAGGGATTGCTTAGGCAATCTAATGTTTCATGTTTTTGTTGTGTGGGTATGAGCCTTAGGTAATTTTGGATGTGTTGGATATAAGGTCATGTTAACCATAGTAGTAGTACAATAGGGTTTTTTTTTTATAGGGTCTTAGAGCCTTTTACTAGGTGTAGTTAGGGGAATGCATGTTGTAAAGCCCTCTGATTGGCCCAAAGCATGATGATGATAATGTCATCATGAGGTAAATAGGGACAAGGAAGGGTTAGGGGGATTTTTGTACCTTATTTGAGGTTTGTCTTAAAGTTTGGGAAGAGATGGAGGTTATTGACTAAATTGGGGAAAAGTTGCTAAAAGATGTAAAAATTGCATTGTGTAACTTTGCAACTTTTAGAAGTTGCTTGAGAAACTTTTTTCAAGAAAGTTGCAAATCAATGGAGAGGAGTCCTAAGGGTTAAACAATCACCCAACCACCATATATAAGCCATGACAAGACTTATGAGCAGGGTTGGATGCTCATTGTATGAATTGAGTGTTTTTGCAATCAACATTTGGAAGCAATTTGTATGCAATTTCTTTGTTATTGATGACGGCAGGTAGTTAAAAGTTCAAGATTCATACTATCACCTATGCATCCTTAGAATAACATGTTTTCTTGATTTTGTGTGTTGGGAGATAAATATTTTGATTATTTTGGCTGTCTTTTGTAAAATTGTTTTGGTTTTACACTGATACTAATTTTGCCAAAGCAATTGTTTTGATTAAGTAAAAACAGGTTTTGAAAGGACCGAAAACCTTGTACAAAAGGACAAGAAAGATATAAAAATGAAGGATCTTAAAAAAACTATGGAACACCACCTGAAAAACTAGAGGGACTCACCAAAGTTCCCAACAAGAGGGCAAACAACCCAAAAAGCCATAGACCATCAAGATTTACATTTTTCCTAGGTAGTTGTTGAAGATGGAGCTCTAACTCACTTACCCAATGTCCATTATGTACAGACTCTTGGGAATAGTGAGTAGGCTCTATGTACATAATGTGTATAGAAGAAAAGGCCCTCAAATTTAGAGAAAGTCATTTTAAGGTCTTGCCCTAGGTGAACCTGTGGTGAGTCCGGTTAGGGAAGACCACATAGAAATCAACATTTCTTGCAAAGGAGTAAAGCTAGAGTCCAAATTCCTTTGTAAACAAAAGAAGGAATTCTTACCATAATTCCATGAAGTGGAGAGGATCATACCAATCCTAGAACAAGCCTAAAACAATATTGATTGTTGAAGCAACCTATGAAGCCTAAAATGCCCAATTTTCACCTAATTTGGGTTAGGGTAATGGATGGAAGGATATGACCTCAAGACCCAAAAAAATATTTAAGGGGATGACTAATGAGCCAAGAAAACTAGAAAATATTGTAGTGTTCTTTTGGAAGGCATGGGAGAAAAATCCTATTTTCTCACTATAGGAGACCTAATTGGGGCTACTAGACTTTAGGCCTATTTATGAAGAAATGAAGAAATCAAATGGAAAGATGAAGCTGATGGGACTTCTAACACACCTAGTTATTTGAGTTGAAGTGTTTGACCTCCACACCTTGTTTAAGCCTAGTTCAAGATTTTGAAGTTGAGAACTGTTACCTATTTTTCCCCCCCGCCAAAAATTTGAATTTAAATACTTGAGCCCACCCAATGGTCACTCCCCATCTTTAGTATTATTTAAATTCCCTAGAAATACAAAATAAAATGATTAAACCTTATGATATTTCTTTTTTTTCAATTTGTTTCTGCTAGCCTACAACTTCCCGTGCCCCGAGTCTCCCATTTTCCTTTTTGTTTCTCACTACCTGATCCCTGAAAGATCTACAACGGTCGTTATCTTGCTATGAAAAGATGCAAGTGTTTTACCCTTAGCGACATAGCAACTGCCACTAAGTTGAAAGGCGGTGCCATCAAATAGACATGTGGTTTTATTGTTCTATCAGAAGCATTAATGAGGGTGGCTGTGACTTCATTTGCCTTTATATTTTCGGCCCCAAATTAAGCATAGTCACCAGAGGTCGCTATGTCACTATCGAAAAATTTGTGTTTCTCACCATTAGCAACATAGCGCCTTGACAGAAAGTAATCCTACGGCAACTTTTTCAGAAGATGGGTCCTAGACAATGCTCTGTCAGATATCAGTTATAAAGTTTTGGTACACGATGGCATGTAGTGGGATACACGTATACACCGAGAAAAATGATGGCACTGGAGGTCACTATATCACTATTGGGAAACTTGTGCTTCTCGTCGTTAGCGACATAGTGCCCAGCCGATAAATAAACACATGGTGGGACCTCAAACGACGTGGAAAGGTGACTAGGATGAAGGTAAGGTTTTGGTTTGTTGCCAGCAGTGCAGGGTTTTCTCACGTCATCAATAACTAGACCCACACCCCCATGCATAGAACATGTCAATGATTCTGATCGTCAGATCGATCTCAAATCTACGATCGTTGTTATCTCGCTATGGTGAGTTGCACGAAGGTTACGAATAGCGACATAGTGACAAGGGGCCCACCATATTTCTCTTCAGTAATGCATCAAATGTCTTCCACACGATCAATGCAGAATCAACAATCCTCGCTATCTTGCCATGGAAAGTTGCAAGTTGTTTAGTCTATGCGACATAGAAAGTATGGGACCCACCACTTCTTCAGGGTACTTTGTGCAGTTCCTCTACCTTTGATTTGGTCTTAGATCTACAATCGTCACTATCTCGCTATGGCAAGTTGCTCACTTTTTATGTATAGAGAGATAGCAATTCAGCGACACGTGTCCTTGCAGGCCTAGGGAGATAACACTATAGTTAGCATTGGTGGTTAGGGCTAGCAGTTGGGAGACCACCACGATCAGGGTTCTGAGGAGGTGGCGCAGTCAGTTATAAAGATGTGGTCAAACTCAGGAAGACCTTGTGAGGTGGCGAGAAAATTGAAAGACTATTGGTCCACGTGGTCCATTCTGGTTGCAGTATTCTGTTGACTGCTTTTTTTGTTGATTCACGAGCTAGAAACAGAGGGGATCAAGTTTTGTTGTGTGATTTGATCCTCATGATCAATGCCAACCACTCCTTAATGAATGTTGGACCCAGTAAACAGCAAGAAAACACTCCACCACCCTAGTTTATCCATCTTTTTGGTCAGAATGGTTTAATGGCACTGTTTCCTGTCTTCTTGAGGTCCTGCTTTGACAAAATATCAAATTTCATTGTACCTAGGTCTGCACCAAGGTTGGATTTGTCTTAGATCTATATGATTATTCTCTGTAAGACTTAATGGCAGTGGTTGTGGAGTAACTTCAGTTAGAAAATATCTTAGTTATGCCTGAGCTATAAAGGCAATTTTTGTAGATTTTGTGTGTGTCAACTCTTCTCTGACTTCTCTGATATTGCTCTACAATTTCATTGTAAATTCTCTTTGTCTCTGAACTGTATGACATTCTACCTTATCTCCTTCAGCAATTGATGTAAAGTGCAAGAACTATTTGCCTCTCATTGGTGTATTCTAGAGATCTGCAATCTTGTATGACTGTATCTCTTTTGGCCTATGAATGGTATATAAGTGAATTCTCTCTTTCCTTGTGTCATTCATTTGGTTTTCTGATCTGCATGTGATTGTTGGATTAAAGCAAGTCTGGATGTGTATATCTTTTGGTGTCATGATGGTTCAATAATGCATGTATGGGCAGAGAATGGTTTGAACACTCTATTTTGGTGCATCACCCCCTTAGGTTAGAGTAGGTAGATTTTATTTCACACATTCCTTCTCCCTTTTCCTCTCCAAAAGTAGTTAGGTGCACCCTGATAGTAAAGGAAGTTGGCCTTCTTCAGAGACTCAACCTCACAATTCAAGTCCCACAGCTTGGAGGTTGTTTCCATGTTTCACAAGATTTTCCTTAGGTAAAAACTTTGGACAAGGGTGCAAACCTTTGTGACAACAAGAACCTTTATGTTGCTTTGAGGGTTATGGTGAATGAAGTGAGAATGCATCAAGTTTTGACTTGATTGAGGAATCTTTCTCGGTAGTTGGGTTGGCTAGAGAGACCAGGGGATCCTTAGACAGTTAAGGTCCTATAGATGACAAGTGGTGTGGGAGAGACACCCTAAGAGTCTTGTAAGAAGATCAAGAGCATGAATCAATGATTGATTCATCCAACCTCCCTATCACTGCCCAATTGGAACAAGTGTCAAATGAGTTAAGTTTAATTTCTTACCTCAATACTACCTATAATGGGCATTGAATTTTCTATATTTGACTTATTTTAGATTATTCCTAATGAGGATGGTTGCTCATCTACATGCATCAAAGCTACTTTAATTTAGTTTGGTCCTTCAAAATTTTGGTGATGTTGCAGGCTCCATTTTGAGTTATAACATGTACATTTATTTGTCAACATAATAATGAGGATCACTTTATGTAATTTTCTTTTTTGTAATGTATTACTTCTCCTTTTGCCACCTAATTGGTTACATGCTTTCCAAATAAAGAAAAAAAATATTGACAAAATTCTTGTATTGTTATATGCCTCTGTTAAATTCCAACATTTAATAACAAGGAGAATCATGATCCCAAGTACAAATTGTATTTTACTCTTTTCAGACAAACCAAAGTTAATATTGTAAGGTGTCCTCAATCCTTATTTCTTAACTTTTCTTTACCATTGTTCATTAACTATGTAAGTTCACCAAATTAAATTACAAAATATTCTTTTAACAAACTATTTTGATGGATTTTACTTAATAACAACTTTCTTTTTAGTCTAGTGTTTATTGTATTTGTCGTAGGCAATATACTAGTGTGTTCACTTTTCAAAACAAGTGCAATAGCTATATTATTTTGCACCAATCAAAATTAACTTTATTTTTCATAAATTAAATATTTTTGAAGTTTTTATTATATTTATTAATTTTCTATATTATAATTTATTTATCTTAAATAAGATTGGCTCAATTTGTTTTGCATTAGAAGAGAGCCCTTCTTCGGAGAATCTTCCATATTACATTTTTGTTTAGCCAAGTTCTCGGTAATATGAATTGTTAATATAATATATCCATAATATCAAACTACTAATACGTAGTTATATTCAATACAATTATATTTAAAACTTTGTATTAAATTATATTACAGATAAACAAGAGAATAAGCCAGTTAATAATAAGGATAATTCTACACCATTATTTTTTAGAGAAAAATAAATATTGGATATACATTAAAGCTAATCTTTACATATAATTATATCATTGTAAATTAAATATTAACTATTTATATGTTGAATTATCCTTCAAGTAATATAAATGGTTTATTGAATCAATTCATGTCAATCTCATTACAAACAACTTTTTACTATTATATATGAATATTAAAAAAAAATTTACCTAGATTTTTTGAAAAGCCTAGATGTCATCTTTAATATTTATTTTATTTGAGAAATTTATTTTTTTTAATTGTTATTTAAATGTAAAGATATGAAGTATTTTTTAATTTATTTTAACTAATCATTTATAAAAAGATATTTTATTCAACAATCTACTAATCAATAAGTAAAAAAAACAAAAGAACTCTAATCCATATGTAAAATATTCGTATAACTTTTAACATAACATAATTTTAGTAGTGACTGCACGCTTTTGTACTTGCAATGATAAATCGATAGGTGCTCGATAATAAAATTATTTTTTAAGATTTAATCTTATGTGAATAAGATTATAAATAATATTCAATTTAAATAACATTATATTTACTAAAATATTATAAATATTATTTATTTAAATTCAATTTATCAAATATGAAAAAAAATCATTTAAAAAACCCATCAAAAAATCTATTATAAAAAATTAATAAGAGAAATACGAAAAAATAATATGAAAAAATAACGACATCTCTAACAAATATTATATTTGATTAAATTATTATAGAAACTAAAAAACAATATTTTAAATAAAAAATCTAAACTATAAAAAAATTAAAAAAATTAAAAACTAAAACCTAAATCAATTTTAAAAATCAAAAGTTAAATAAATACAGATCACAACATGAGCTAATGTGGAGATCACATGTAATTAATGTTGATAGGCATTCTACAATGGCAGAATGAGCAGAGTGGGATGGTGTGAATGTGTTAATGTTAACTTTTATTCTTCTAAGTTAAATTTGACAAATATCTACATGTCAAAAGTTTAAATCTTATTATAAATAGAAAATACTTGTAATAAAAATTTAATAAATACCACATAAAATATTTGTTTAAATTATAATATTTGGAGATATAAATCATCCATTTTTTTAGAAATTAAAATAGAAAGCTTAAGTTAGTTAAAAACTAGATAAATAGAAATAAAGGAAATATAAATAATTTTAGATGTAGTAAATTAAATTATAATTATTTTATAGTGCATATAGCATTTCTTTAGATAGATTTATTTAAGATGTCTATACTAGTTATTTTTTAAATAAATAGGAAAAGAAAAATAATAGTTAAAAGTGGAGATTTAAAATATAATCTTATATGAACGAATTAGATTATTAATAATTTTCAATTTAAATAACATAATATTTACTAAAATCTTTTAAATAGATTAATAAATATTATTTATTTAAATTCAATGTATCAAATATGAAAAAATAGTCATTTTTAAAAACTCCATAAAAAAATATATTATGAAAAATTAATAAGAGAAACATTAAAAAAAATAGCAACGTCTCTAACAAATATTCTATTGACTAAATAAATTATTGAAACTAGAAAATAATATTTAAAGAACTAAACTAATATAAATAATAAATTAAAATAATTTTAAAAATAAAATCAAAATTAATTTTAAAAATCAAAAGTTGAATAAATAGAGATCATGAGCTAATTACAGATCACATGTAATTATTTTTTTAAATAAAAGAAAAAATAAAAAGTAATAGTTAAAAGTGGAGATAACAACTAATAAATATCAAAACAAGAGTTAAAAGTGGAGATAACAATTAATAAATATCAAAATAAGAGTTAAAAGTGGAGTGAGATCAAAACCGGTTGGTAAATATAAATAATAAATTAAAATAATTTTAAAAATAAAATCAAAATTAATTTTAAAAATCAAAAGTTGAATAAATAGAGATCATGAGCTAATTACAGATCACATGTAATTATTTTTTTAAATAAAAGAAAAAATAAAAAGTAATAGTTAAAAGTGGAGATAACAACTAATAAATATCAAAACAAGAGTTAAAAGTGGAGATAACAATTAATAAATATCAAAATAAGAGTTAAAAGTGGAGTGAGATCAAAACCGGTTGGTAAATAATTAATAGGAAGGATTTACAATTCTTCAATCAAACTGACAATTTTTCTAGCCAACTCACAACTTTTCTAGCCAACTGACAATTTTTCCATTAAAATTTCAATTTCTGGGAACAAAGTTCCCACAAATAGCTTATCGGCTAAAACATTAATTAAATGATATTAAATTATATTATTCTAATTAACTCAAATTTTCTCTTATTAATATTATTTTTTATTTTTACTAATCTACTTAATTAAACTATGCGGTAAATTATACAAGTCACTATGTGACACTTGTTCTTTGTTTTGCACATGAACAAGTTTTTGGAGGTGCATTAAGGTCCATGAATTATGAATTCAATATTGAAAATGATAATAGTCAAAAAAGATATGATATTGTTTCTTAGTGCTAATATCATAGAAATCTATACATTGTAAGTGTGGATTACTAGCTCAAAATGAACCTTTAAGAAAATCGGAAGGAGATATTTGATTAGGAATTAGGATCTTACATGTAGCAAATAGAATGTCTTCTATTGCCTACATTGTGATTGTTGTCTTCAAGGGAAAATCTATAAGACACTCCCTATGTTTATTAATTTTCTTTCTCTAAGGTTTCTTCCTAGCTCACTTGCTCAAATCCCTTGTGATTGAGATTATAGATTAGCAAGGGTTGCTAGCACGAGAAATGAATGTTACTAGGAACGTGACTTCTTCTTGATAGTCTAGTCCCAGTACCCTAGAGATTTGTAACATGTTGTTGATGGCCACCCTTAAACATCACACACTAAGGGAATAATTAGGTTTGGGAAAAAAAAGTCAAGCTTAGTGTGTGATGTTTAAGCCGTTATGTTGCTGACGAACACCTAAATGAAGAACTTGGACCACTTCCTGTAACTAAGGATAAATACTAAACCAGTATTATTGTCATGCTTCTATCTTTTCATATACCATCTACAAACACACCTTCCCCTACTCCACCATAGACAGGGACTAGAGCTCCATCCAGCCCTTAGTGAAGCTGACCAAATTAATTACTGATTTTGTTCACCTTTTCAATCTATTAGAGAATTAAAATCTCATGAAACTAACCCAGTTGTGTGCTATTTTGTTGCTTACAACAATCCTTCCATGCAGGACGTATCAGAGTTTACAACTAGCAAATTTGAGAACTTTTACATTGAATATTAACTTGTATGTTATGCTTTTCCTTCTAAAATGTGCATGGGTTACAATTCACAGACATTTAGGTCGGGCGAGTTTGATGGTATTCTTGAAATGGTAAACATTGTCCTCGATCTTGCAAGGGGTTTCCCGAAAACAAAAATTTTACTATCAAGGAAGACAATAAATCCAAATGTGGGCAACAAGATTATCAGTTCTCTAAAAGCTATCATTGTTTTGTTGAGTCAATAGTAAAAGGGTCAATGTTTTTTTTTGTGGGGTGAGGGGTGAGGGGATATATAGAAGCGCACTAAGAATGCCAATTTCAAAGTTATGATTTGGTACTTGTAAAAGTGCACCGGTTTGGTTTCATAGAAATTTACCTACAGTGTAAGTGTTCTAGGAATACAAGATAAAAGAATGTTGAGAATGGGATATTGTGAGATTTAATACATTTCTCTAAACTAGCATTCTCAACTCTTGTATTGGGAGAGTCAAATTGAAAGACATTAACTTGTGATGGAAACATCGATCAAGATGTAGAATTTAATATTATTATATCAACATAGAAATTTGTTTTTCTTGTATAACTTAACCATTAATGGAAAATTTTCAAAGAATTAATTTTAGGAGATTCAAAAACGTTTCATGACTCATTATAAATTATGAATCAAGGTTTACTAATTTTTGAATTCATTCAAAGTTATTACTCTGACTTCGGATTTATAAGTTGTTAGTTTAGTTTTGAATTTATTTTAATTTAATAATATAAAGTTTTTAATATTAAATCTTATATTTAAAAAATGTATATAGGATTTATTCATTGTTGTGTTTTATTATTATTAATTTTAAATCTTTAATAAATATTTTGATAAAATTTTGATTTAATTTGATTAATTGTCAAAGCAGAAATAGTGCAACTTCAGGAAACACACTAACTAGCATTCATTGTTCTCAATGGTTGCTTGTCAATGAACTCTTTTAATATCCTCAATATTGAAGGAATTCAAAGGCAAGAACCCATAACCTCAACTACATAAATCACATCCAGAGTAGTTCTAAAATCAAACAGGGCTTTACAACACACTCAAGAATGGAGAACAAAATTTGTTCAAACTCATCTTAAATAATAAATCATTTCACGTCCTTATTATTAGGGACTCAATATCAACCAACACTTCAGAACTGGCACTTTAAACTACCTTGAGCTTCTCACAATATATTGCAAATGTTGACAAGCTCCAAGCATTATTAAACACGTCAATTTGATAAGCTTTCTGAAATGCATGAAAAGTACCTCCTCATAATATCTCCATCCAAGAGATGTCAAAAGCATGAGCTAAGAATTTAAGACATTAAATTCCCACTTTCTGAAGTCACCAACATGAATTTGTATGCTAGCATGGCCAATATCAATTAATACAACATTTACTATATCAATTTTGGGTTGATGTATAATAAGTGCACCATGGGCCAAGGAGATGGCCATGATCTTATAAGTAATAGACAATGGATTGAGTTAACAACAGAAGAGGCATATGAAATCAACTAGCTAAAATCCATGAAATAAATAAGCATTACATAAAATACTTTTCCCTCAAGATACATGAAATCAACTAGCCAAATATTCATAAATAAATTGGCATTACAATCACAACAATCTACATTTTCAAACTAGTCATGGAAACCTTCTTATGATACCTAATGCATCACTCTCATCCAAATGTTGTGCATGAATCAATGGATTCCTCTCAACACCCTTCATAGTTTGAACCCCTCTACACTTCAAGATCCAAATAAGTTCTCTTTAAGCTGAACAAATCCAATTTAGACAACAAAAACATTAATTAGGGTGGCTAAGAACACATTACCTCAAAATAAGTTCATCTCAATCAAGGTTTATTGGCCAAGTACATTACAAATGCAAAAACAATTCTAGATCTAGTTACAAAATGCTTTCCCCCATCCATCTACTATCGAGTTCTAGTGCCTTGGATGCCAATGTAAATATAGTACCAAATGAATGTTAATTTAGTGTAGTGTTTATAGGATCAACAAAGGAGCATGATCATATCTAACAGCAAATATGTTTACACAAAGATATCCATCTGGGATGCCATATAGAATAATTGGATAAGTTTTGATGTAGGAGCATACTGGGGTAGTTGGCAATCTTGTACGTTGGAGTGGCTTTTGACATTGGATTTGGAGAACTTAGTTGCAAGGAGGTGATGCAAAGGTCACTACTAGGGTAGCTCTTCATTGCAGTTTCACTCGAGGAACTCAATGACTGAAGGAACTTGGTTATGTTGGTAGTGCTCGATTGGTATTCTACTCGGTGGAACTCATACTGAGTGAACATGGAGCTTGGTGGATGAAAGTTCTTAGTATGCTTAGTGATACTTAGTGTGCTCTGTTGATGTTGTTGTTGAAGGCCAATGGCTTGATTCACCAATTAACTGTTCTTCACTAACCAAATGGTGTATTTAATTTGTGATGTGTGTAATCATGATGTGGATTGATCATGGGTGTGTGAAGATCTATTTGGATCTATTTAGGGTCTTGGTTTCTTTCCTCTATGTGCATTTAATGATTGTTGTAAGCCAACTTGTTGTGTAGTTTTCACACCATCATCCCATTGCAAATGGGGACCCCCTTTTTGTGTTTTATCTAGTAGGATTAGTTGTCATAGGTGGTTTTAGTTGGAAACATTTTTTTTCCTTCAAGTCTCCAAGTTTGGGTGAGTGTAAGCAATTTTGGCTCATTGGGAGCAAGTTTTAGTCTGGGATTTGTGCAAGTATTTCGATGCCACTTAGAGAAGATTTTCTAGTCTAAGTCCAAGTGGAAAGTGAAATGTTTTGGTTCGTGAGAGATGGGTTTCTACATTAGAAAAAGGGACGAAGTTTGTGAGAGAACCACATTTTGGTGGAAATCTCAAATCTTTCAAAATATCCCCCTTGCTGGAAATTTTGGATCTTTTGCAATCTCCCCTTTTTGTTGAAATTTCAATTCTTTTGAAATCTCCCCTTTTGGTGAAAATTTTGAATCTTCCAAAATCTCCCCTTTTCTAGCTATACTAGATCTTTAGAAATCTCCCCCTTGGTACAAATATTCTAAAATATCCCCTTTGGTAGAAATTTTGGATCTTTCGAAATCTCCCCTTTGGTGGAAATTTCGGACCATCTAAAAACTCCCCCCACCTCATTTATCCAAAAAATCTCTAGAGACAGGTCTTTTATTTGGAGGCAAATCTACAATTGAAAAATTAGGATAATGAGGGGAAGCAATTGATAATTTTCCAAGGGATTTTCCCTTCAATGAAAATTTCACAACTTCAAAAAAAATTAGTTGTGGAAATTTCGCGTCTTCTGAAATTTCTCCACATTGAATCTCCCACATTTTTCCATCCTCTAAAGCATTAGTAGATTGATATATGGCACGAAGGCAACTTCATGATTAAGAGTAAGCAAGGA
Source organism: Cupressus sempervirens (assembly GCA_028749045.1). Taxonomy (NCBI): domain Eukaryota; kingdom Viridiplantae; phylum Streptophyta; class Pinopsida; order Cupressales; family Cupressaceae; genus Cupressus; species Cupressus sempervirens. Next base: position 69,406,125 of record CM053786.1, read on the forward strand.
ATTGCCAAAGAACGTTGGAATGAAGAAACTTTAAGAACACAAAGTCTTGGAGGAAATTTTAAATCTTTTGAAATCTCCCCTTTGGTGGAGATTTCAGATCTTCCAAAATCTTCCAAAATCTCCCCTTTGGTGGAAATTCCACATCTTGTGAAATTTCCCATGCCAACTATCATCCTTTCTTATCCTACCTCTCAAAAAAAAAATTTGAGGAGAGAAGGTGATGAAAAATAGAAATTAAAAATTAAAAATAAAAATAATATATGATTTTGGATTGTGATGAGATTAAAATTTTCCTATATTTTGAAAGATGGTTAGTTCTAAATTGGGCTAAAGTTTGTTTGTTATTAATGTGATTTTTATTTTTATTTTTTTTATTTTTTTTGTATTGCAAGGTGAATTCAAGAAGAAGGGTTGAATGGAAATTCATTCTAGGAACAACTTCAAATATCATAGTGTTGTTGTTGCACATACCCTCCATCATTGCGCTAATCAGAAGGAAAAGCTAGACGGCAAGGTGATGGTCAAGGCCTCAAGACTTCAAGTGCATACTATAAGATTGTAAGCATGCTTTTAGCACCCGCATTTTAAACTTCAAAGTTCCCCATAAGAACAATCCCGATGGTTTTTATTGCTAGTGATTTTGTTGTAAATCTTGATTTGTAAAGAATGCAATATTTTAAGGATATATTGAACCTAAACTTCGACCCTTGAAGTTCGGAGGTTCAAGTTCAAAGTTCAAATTTTGGATACTCATGGTTCAACGTTCAAAGCTTGAAATGCAGTTCAGATATGCAAGTCTCATGTTCAGAGTTTAGAGTACATGACCAAATTCAAGATTTTTTAGTTCAAAACTCAGTTTAGATTCAATATTCAACTTCACCAACTCAAGGTTTCGTTCAAAGAGTCCATTTTCGAGCTTGCAGATCTAAAGATTCAAGGATCGAGTTCAAAGGAACAATCATCAATACATTTCCATGGTTCATTTGTCCATCATTCCAAAAGCATTGATTTAATTTCAAATATTTAGCCCTTTGGAGATTTAAGTTCAAAAGAAAAGTTTCCATATTCAAACCTCAAAACTCCTAAGGGTAATTCACAAGCCCAGTTTCAAAGACTAAGATTACAGCAGTTTGATTAATCATTCTTAATTGATTGAAGGGTCCTACCTCAGAGCTACACACAATTTTGTGATCCCTAAAATGCATTTTTCCTTAGCAATTACCACCAATGCATAGCACTCTTTTTGGAGGGCTATAGCCATATCTTTTGTTATACTCGATGTTTCTATGTTGTTGTGATGGTATATAAACCTGATGTGGAAGCTCCTTAGTTCAAAAACAATAGGGAAAAGGTTTTTCCAATTTTTGCTATGATGAGTAACCCGATAGTTGGAATGAGAAGTCTAATAGAAGATAACATATATATTGTTTACAAAGATAATGGAGTTACAATTCTCAACATAGAGAAATAGGCAGAGCATGTGAACTATTTAGACACATGTCAAATATGCGATGCAAAGTTCAATTATCTGTCATATATACGTAAATTTTCTGAAGTCGTAGTCATTAACTCGTGGCATTGATAAAGATTTCCATCAAGTTCAAAGACTTCATTCTAAGCATGAAGGCTCAGAAGGCAAGAGACAACTATTTTATAGAATGTCACCATGTTTGATTCACCACACAAAGGAGGAATACCTTGAAACAATAATATGATGAACATATCGTATGGTCATGGGTAGTGATGAACACATGTAGATCATTTAACACAAGATCAATTAAAAGCACGAAACCCACATCATGGTGGTTTCCAAATAGAGTTGTGTGTAATCCGCCCACCAACATACTCATCATTAAAACTCATACCAAAAAATATGGGTCAAACAGATTGGTTTTATAAATAACTTGAGCCTACACAGTCACACAAGGAAAATCAAGTCCATTTCCCACGACAAGTGTACATGCAAAATTTGGAAGCCATTCCCACTACTGTGTAAAAATCATAGTCTATTCGTGTAGTGATGTCGAAGGTGCTTAATTTTTGGTTCAAAATGAGAATAATGATAGAAAATGTTTCAGTCATAATGTGATGAAAAAAAGTTATGCCTCAAAAATGATGGGGTGAAAGTGTGAATTGGCACATTCTCACGTTAACAGTCACCATAGTTATTAGCCCTTGTCTAATTTTCTATCATCAACATGCATTGATTTTGAAAAGGTGATTGTAATGGACTCCACGGTGATGCCATTGGTGAAGACACATTCATGGGCTTGTAAGTGTTCCCACGATAAATTTATATATTAAGCGTGAAGTGCCAAGTAGAATGCATCACACATGTTTGACTAAATGTTGATTAATAGAGGATGCTCGATCTCGGCTAGAGCTAATCATGAAATTACAAGAGTGAACTCAACTCTCTGCATAAAATTGGAAATTGATGATTAGAGTTCCTATGCAGTTGGGTGAAGTCATTCCCCATGCAGAACAGTCCAAATCTGAGCCATTTATGGAACCCATCACCATCGTTTGGAGCCATCGAGGCAAAGTTAGGGCACATCTTCATAGTATGCCAAGTTACACAAGAGATAGAGGTATGTCAAAGTAGAACTTCCTGCGATACACTCAATATGCCCATGCCAACCCATGATACTCTGGGTTGTTACGAGAAGTCTCCTTGACAAGAGAGAGATACATGGTGCGATAATTGTCAAGATATATGCGAGTTTAGCCAAGTTTGTCTCAAGTATAACATTGCCCACAGGTTTACAACATCAACTACTTTAATGGAGGTATCCGCCTAGCGAGAAGGTCTGAAACCCCAATTCATAAAGCCAAATCATTGGTTTTATTGAATTGTGTTTACAATTTATATTTAGAGCTTCAACAAATATGTCTTCCTTATAGTGCCACACAGTGACATTAGACCTTGATATGCTTTCTTCCAAAGCATCGCATCTTTCTCATTGTTTGTAATGATCATACTATTGAAGACACTATAGATCAGATATTCACAGTCATGGATCCAACTTCAAAAAGGGAGAAAGCTTTTCGACAATGCTATTAGAAGAGGTGTCTTAGCAATACAAAGTCTTCTCAAAATTTGAGTGGCTTTGTGCATATGAAATCACCATAGTATCAGATGTAGTCATTAGAATTCATTTATCAACTCAATGCAAGGAGTTCAATGAAGTTTTCCTACAGTATGTGTATGACAGAGAAAGAGATCTAATCGGGTTATGTTAGAAACAGTAGATTTCAGCCCCTAATAGGAGTTGTCAGTTGAAAACCTCCACATAAACCACCCGTTCATAGTGGGTATGTGATCTTTGAAAGACTCAATAACATTAAATCAAGAAACCAAAGAAGTAAAATGGCATCGGGAAATATCTTTGAAGCTTTAATTTCACGATTCAGTGATGAGAACGGAAGGATGCCACTTGAAATCTATTTATGGAGAGGAACTTAAGGATGAGAGGTTCTTCTTTTTGGCATGTAATGAGGCTTCCTAGGGAGGAGCATATGTTATGTTTGTAACAAGGAAATAGGGGAAGATTGTTTAATTTTCTACAAAAGTGGAGTGTAATCACAGGGACAAGAAAATTTTCTGGTTTCTTTTGTTTTGTGTATAGAATTGTTAGTGACCATATTGTCTTTTGAGAAAATACGTGCAAATCTAATCCTGAATGCCCAAGTGAAAGGACAAATCAACACCAATAGTTGGATAGGTTATCATGGAATTGATAACCTTCCTCTAAATTTTATCGGGTACAGCTCCCTATATGAGATATTCAATGAATCAAATGTAAATGCTTTTAACTAGAAAGCACAAAAGGATATCAAGCATCTATCCATAAATACAACATAGATGTGTACACCTAAACTACTGCATGAAAAGAAATGCTAAATGATACAAAGCCCATTCACCCCGACATATTACAAAGGACAAAATTAAGAAACTCATTATCCATCTTTTTGAGAAAGTGCAGAAATAAAGATATGGAGATATAACAGCATATTTCAAAAAAAACTAAGGTGACACAAAGATCACGATTAGTGGAAAGTAAATTGCTCAAACTCAAAGTTTTGACATACAATTAACTTTCAAGTCTCCCTCCTCTAAAAGCATAAAGATGCATTTGCTATTACAATCACCATTAATGAAACCCAAAGTTTTTCTCTGCATTTCAAACAAACACAACTCTCTTATTTTCTAACATGCATAGTTCAGAAAGAAAGAAAGGAAAAGATCTAGCTCTGCTCCTCATGACCTTCACAAGAAAATGGACTAATGCTGAAGATAATCTGAAAAAGTTTTCCCTCTCTGCTGTAGCACCAAGTCTGCAATATTGGAGAGAAAAGATCTAGAACCCATCTTTGTGTTTCCATGGTCTGTTTAACCTCTTTGGGTCTCTTTACTTTTAGTTATCAAAACTGTCTCTTTGATATTCCCCCAAGGCTCTTTATATTCCCGTGGATTTTCTGGATCATTCTATCCTCATTCCCTTATGATTTAAAATTTATAGTATTATCTAATTTTTTCGAGTTTTCATTCACGGACATTTTCACTATTTAATCCCAAACATTATGGAGATAAATGTGCCAATAAAGGTGTTGTTTTCAATAACTTCCTTTTATACCTTTCTCGGTGAAATCATGCCATTATTATATGATTTTTACAACTTATACTATTCCTTCTCGACAAGTCATTTTAACTTCTCAATTTTAGTTTTAGCTGTCTACTTGTGATGGAAGGAGAAGTGACTCTCAGCACATGGATATCCTGAATATGACAAGATTGTGCTTGCGATGGAGTTGAGCTTTTGTGGGAGAGGAAATTCTCAAGATATGGAGTAACATGAGGTGAATTCTCGATGCCGAAGCTTCATTAATAGACTCGAGTATGGTTTGTGAGCATTATTTTCCATGTTGGGCTATAAAGAATCTAACAAAAAGCAACAGATGTCGCCAATGAATGTGACATTGGCTGCCTCTATTCGGATTCTTTCTACTCCCTTCATCTCTGTGAGAAAAATATTGAATTAAAACCCAATTTTTTGTTTCCCAAATGCTTTCGCTACCATACAAGGTTTCTCATCACGTGTCAACTCTCCTCCATTTCCCAGCCTCATTTCCATGCATCTTCCCAAGAATCTTCAATTTTGCTCTGCGTAGAAGAACAACACGATATTTCCCAAGTACTAAATCCAAAAGCCGAATGTCTTCATATAACCACTGGCTCTATATGAATAATGTCATGGTTTCATGATCCGTGAACTTTGTTGAACTTCTAATTACTTCCTAGCATACCTATATCATCTGCGGCCTTTGTATTACAATGCAGTAGAATCTAGTTTGGTTTCTTTGATTTCCTCTTAGTGTCATCGATTTTTGCATTTGCATTTGGTGAGGGATAAGATAATTAATAGTTTTAATATTACCCATTACCAAGAGCTAGGCAATACCATGCACCACAGAGATAGCTTGCACTTTATCCATCAAGCACTATGTTCTCAGTGCCGGTTTGCATCCATCTTTTATCCATGTAACCCGATGGCAATTGGTGGTTTATATTCAGAATGCACAGCTTTTAAAGTGAATGAGGATCTATCATCTCTACTCAAGCCATCAAACCTTGCTCACAACCCACCTTTGATCATTTGTTAACTATTTTAAATGTATCTCCTTACACAGATGCCACGGGCTTAAGAATAGAACAGTCTGAAAGTGAATTTTACACCTGATGCCTTTTGTCACACCATTTCTTGATTGGTAAAAGCAAAGACTCCACAAAGGTTTGTTCCTTATATTCATCATCATTTTCTACTGCACAACATAGACTCTGCGTATAACCTCTTTCTTGAGCACTTTGTTGTCCATATGACGATATCTTTTTCATCTGTAGGATTGCATGTTGAAGAAGAAAAGATTCGCCTATCATAACAAACTGCCAAAACAGTACCCATGTATAGCATTTATTATGCATAGTTTGTGTGATTCCCAAAATACGCCATGTCAATTTGAGCAGCTCAAGAATATCTTTGACTCCCTCAAGCATTATGTCCTCTTAGCTGAGTGCCATTCTATTTATCTAAATAGCCAATCATCAATTGCATCAATTACCCAAAAAGAATTTTAGCCTTTGAGTTTCAAAGCTTAGCTTGAAAGTTGTGGTAGGTAGTTGGCTTAATAACCCTTGAAAAATGAACTTCTTCAAACTCCATACCCTTCAACTGGAAGCCATTTTTCTTGGGTATTGAACTTTTGGATTTGAATTATCACACTTCTGAATTTTGAATTGTGGCACTTGAAATTGTGAACCTTTGTAATTGGACTCCAAATCTCTGAAACCCTAAACTAAATTTGCCAAGTCTCCACACTAAATTCAAAATCTTCTCAAACTCTAAACCTATTTCAAAAAAATTGAACCATTCCAAACCACTGAAAAGAACTTTGAAGATAACTATGACCTCTGAACTTCTGCACTTAATCATATTGAACTTTGACAATCTGAGTCAGGACCTAAATCTGCAAGTTGAACCAATGAGCCACCTTGAACTTCTGAACCACTTCGAACCACTTGGAACTAGGTTTGAAGTGCTTCAAAGAGGTTCAAAACCTAAATTTGAAAGTTTAAAAACTTGGGTACATATGTGTACTAACAGGGGCTCTAACTGCAGGGCTATTTTGGGTGCAAAAATAGAGAACTCCAGTAATCTTTGGGAAAAGAACAGTGCCTTGATCATTGGGAAAATAGAGTCAACAAGAAAAGAAGACTAGGAGTTTCTTGCAGAGAGGGCGAAGGGGAGCAGGGCAAGACCAACCAACAAAGCAAACAACTACTACCAGCAAGCATGAAGCTTGCACATTATTCCAACTACACTACACACACCAAAAAGATATTTACAAAAATATATACGAAGGTAGGAAAAGAACCTACCATGAGAACTGGAAAAAAGAAGAAGTCATGTGAATCCATTTACCAGTTGGGAGAAATGGGAGCCTTTCTACATGAGCAAACCATGTCCCAATTGAGCGGCTCCATACCATTGCTTTTTGATGACTATTTCGATGCCAATCTTCAAACTAAAAAGACACATGCATATGTTGATCCAACTCTCTTTTTCAAACAGCCATAGCTCATCATAGCACTCTTCTAATTGTTCTTTCACATTCATAGGTTTAGATTCCACTTGTGTTTGCTGCAATATGGTAGGAATGAAATGTTGTACCATAGTATGCAATTATGCTTCATCAAAATTCATGGATGTTTTAACTTGTGAAGGCCTTTTATCATTAGTGCTTGTTGACAAAACCAAAGGTTACATAGTTTGACCCACCATATTCTTCAGAAGATCTCCTTGCTTCATCACTACTTTAGATTGCAAACATCCTTCTTGTTGTGGTACATATGAGAAAGATTCAGATAGAGAAGTGTCACACCCTTCTTCGTTATCTATCCATTTTTGCTCTTGCTGATACACCATATCGTGCTTATCAAAATCAATTACAGAGAGTGTATTGGTAACTTCAGAAGTACAACCTTAATTTTCTAGAGAAGGGGCAACTTGATAACTCTTTGTTTGACTGATATGCAACAAGTCCTTCACTTGCAACTAGTACATTCAAGCTGGTCACTATTTTGTCTGATTGAGCAACACACTCCTCATTATCTTCAATATGTGGACAACAGAACCCTGTCATCTTTAAAGCATTATCTTTAGCCAAGAATGGTTCTTGAAAATCTTCATCATTAAAAATAGTTAGATTTTGAAAAAGAGGAACATTGGGAGCGAATTTGGTTTCTTCTAGAACGTGCTTCTTTTTTGTAGCTTCTTCATCAATGTAGTGTTGTTGTCCACAAAGGTATTCTTTCATTGGTGGAGCCTTTGTAGGTTTCAAACCACTAAGAATCAAGCTGTCATCTAACCTGATTGCTTCCTTTTGCACATCTACCAAATTTCACACTTCAAGGCATTGTAACCAAAACTTGACTTCAACATCCATAGCAGAAATAAAGAAGCATACCTGATTTCTTTCATTTGGTTGGTGGGCTAGAGGGATTTTACCAACAGTCTAATTAAATCTATCAATGAACTCCCTTACAGATTCATCTTCTTTCATCTGAATTTGAATAAGACTTACCAACAATTGGTAGGAATCAATTGTGGATTGAAATCTCTCAAGGAATCTTTCCTTAAGATTGTCCCAAGTTGTGATACATCCATCTTGTAGATTATGAAACCATTATGTGGCATTTCCCACAAGGCTTTGAACAAACAGTCTGATGAACACATCTTCTTCTTGCACACCGAGAATCCCACATGCAACAGTAACCGCTTTGATGTGATCAACTGAATCTTGTGTTTTGTCTCCATGAAACTTGGGAAGGTATTCCCATGATCTTTTTGGTAAGGCTGAATACCGGGCCAAGGAAAATGGTCTAATCCGAGCCCCCATGGCTAAGATGCAACTGCTGCCATAATATAGCCTAGAACTCCAAAATCAAAGATTCAACATATTCAAAACACAAAGTTGCCAATCTCCTACACACAAAGATAATCAAAAAACTGAGGAAATAAATATTAATACTAATCTTTATTTTCGATCCCTAGTAGAGTCACCAAAAATCTGTCAGTGAACAGATTATCCTTTGAGAAAATACATGCAAATCTGACCATGAATGCCCAAGTGAAAGGACCAATCAACACCAACAGTTGGATAGGTTATCATGGAATTCATAACCTTCCTCTGAATTTTATTCCGTACAGCTCCCCATATGAGATATTCAATGAATCAAATGTGAATGCTTTTAATCAAAAAGCACAAAAGGATATCAAGCATCTATCCATAAATATAGCATAGATGTGTAAACCTAAACTACTACATGAAAAGAAATGGTAAATGATACAAAGCCCATTCACCCCGACGTATTACAAAGGACAAAATTAAGAAACTCGTTATCCATCTTCTTGAGAAAGTGTAGAAATAAAGATATGGAGATATAATAGCATATTTCAGAGAAAACTAAGGTGACACAAAGATCACGATTAGTGGAAAGTAAATTGCTCAAACTTGAAGTTTTGACATATAATTAACTTTCAAGTCTCCCTCCTCTAAAAGCATAAAGATGCATTGGTTATTACAATCATCATTAATGAAACCCAAAGTTTTTCTCTACATTTCAAACAAACACAACTCTCTTATTTTCTAACATGCACAGTTTAGAAAGAAAGAAAGGAAAAACCCTAGCTCTACTCCTCATGACCTTCACAAGAAAATGGACTAATGCTGAAGATAATCTGGAAAATTTTTCCCTCTCTGCTATAGCACCAAGTCTGCAGTACTGGAGAGAAAAGATTTGGAACCTATCTTTGTGTTTCTGTGGTCTATATAACCTCTTTTGGTCTCGTTACTTTTAGTTATCAAAACTGTCTCTTTGATATTCCCCCAAGGCTCTTTATATTCTCGTGGATTTTCCAGATCATTCTGTCCCCATTCCCTTATGATTTAAAATTTATAGTATTATCTTCTTTTTTCGAGTTTTCATTCACAGACATTTTCACTGTTTAATCCCAAACATTATGGAGATTAATGTGCCAATAAAGGTGTTGTTTTCAGCAACTTTCTTTTATGCCTTTCTCGGTGAAATCATGCCATTATTGTATGATTTTTGCAACTTATACCATTCCTTCTTGGCAAGTCATTTTAACTTCTCAATTTTAGTTTTAGTTGCTTGCATGTGATGGAAGGAGAAGTGACTCTTAGCACATGAACATCCTGAATATGACAAGATTGTGCTTGCAATGGAGTTGAGCTTTTGTGGGAGAGGAAATTCTCAAGATATGGAGTAACATGAGGTGAATTCTCGATGTTGAAGCTTCATTAACAAACCCGAGTATGGTTTGTGAGCATTATTTTTCGTGTTGGGCTACAAAGAACTCTAATGAAAAGCAACAGATGTCACCAATGAATGTGACATTGGTTACCTCTATTCGGATTCTTTCTACTCCCTTCATCTCTGTGAGGAAAATATTGAATTAAAACCCAATTTTTTGTTTCCCAAATGCTTTCGCTACCATACAAGGTTTCTCATCACGTGTCAACTCTCCTCCATTTCCTAGCCTCATTTCCATGCATCTTCCCAAGAATCTTCAATTCTGCTCTGCGTAGAAGAACAATACGATCTTTCCCAAGTACTAAATCCAAAAGTCGAATGTCTTCATATAACCGCTGGCTCTATATGAATAATGTCATGGTTTCATGATCCATGAACTTCGTTGAACTTCTAATTACTTCTTGGCATACCCATATCATTTGCAGCCTTTGTATTACAATGCAGTAGAATCCAGTTTGGTTTCTTCGATTTCCTCTTAGTGTCATCGATTTTTGCATTTGCATTTGGTGAGGGATAAGATAATTAATAGTTTTAATATTACCCATTACCAAGAGCTAGGCAATACCATGCACCACGGAGATAGCTTGCACTTTATCCATCAAGAACTATGTTCTCGGTACCGATTTGCATCCATCTTTTATCCATGTAACCCGATGGCAATTGGTGGTTTATATTCTGAATGCACAGCTTTTAAAGTGAATGAGGATCTATCGACTCTACTCAAGCCATCAAACCTTGCTCACAACCCACCTTCGATCATTTGTTAACTATTTTAAATGTATCTCCTTACACAGATGCCACGGGCTTAAGAATAGAACAGTCTGAAAGTGAATTTTACACCTGATGCCTTTTGTCACACCATTTCTTGATTGGTAAAAGCAAAGACTCCACATAGGTTTGTTCCTGATAGTCATCATCATTTTCTACTGCACAACATAGACTCTATGTATAACCTCTTTCTTGAGCACTTGTTGTCCATATGACAATATCTTTTTCATCTGCAGGATTGCATGTTGAAGAAGAAAAGATTCACCTATCATAACAAACTGCCGAAATAGTACCCATGTTTAGCATGTATTATGCATAGTTTGTGTGATTCCCAAAATATGCCATGTCAATTTGAGCAGCTCAAGAATATCTTTGACTCCCTCAAGCATTCTATCCTCTTAGCTGAGTGCCATTCTATTTATCTAAATAGCCAATCATCAATTGCATCAATTACCCAAAAAGAATTTTAGCCTTTGAGTTTCAAAGCTTAGCTTGAAAGTTGTGGTAGGTAGTTAGCTTAATAACCCTTGAAAAATGAACTTCTTCAAAATCCATACCCTTCAACTAGAAGCCATTTTTCTTGGGTATTGAACTTTTGGATTTGAATTATCACACTTCTGAATTTTGAATTGTGGCACTTGAACCTGTGAACCTTTGTAATTGGACTCCAAATCTCTGAAACCCTAAACTAAATTTGCCAGGTCTCCACACTAAATTCAGAATCTTCTCAAACTCTAAACCTATTTCAAACAAATTGAACCATTCCAAACCACTAAAAAGAACTTTGAAGATAACTATGACCTCTGAACTTCTACACTTGATCATATTGAACTTTGACAATTTGAGTCAGGACCTGAATCTACAAGTTGAACCAATGAGCCACCTTGAACTTTTGAACCACTTCAAACCACTTTGAACTAGGTTCAAAGTGCTTCAGAGAGGTTAAGAACCTGAAGTTGAAAGTTTAAAAACTTGGGCACATATTTGTACTAACAAAAATGAAGAGAAGTTTATAATTATCAGAACTTGTGGTCTGAATATATCTTTCTTGGATTGAATCTAATCGTGTGTCACATCTCTTGTGTTTTGTCATGCGGTCACTTATAGTTTGTTGAATAAATAACATTGTCTTTCATTTTCTCTGCAATGTAAAGAAGGATTGAATAAATGGTTGTGTGGCTATTTGTTGATCTTTCTCTCTTTATTCTAATCTATGAATCTAGCAATCGCATTCATTTCATGTCTATGAATGAATGCCAGAAATCCTTAGTATCTTTAGGTTAAAGATACATCCTATTATTCAATTCATTGTAAATCTTTGAATGAGGGAGTTGTGCATCTAAATTCAGAGGAGAGTTATCAGCTTATGACAACTCATCCAACTATTGTTTCTAGTTGTTCTTCTTTCTGGGCATTTAAGAGTAAATTTATTTCATTTGTGTTGAAGGACAAATCTGTTTACTAACAGATTTTTGGTGACTCTATTGGTGAATGGAAGCAAGGATTTAGTAGTTTTCTTTTGGTTTCTTGATTTTCATTTTGTCTTTGTGTATAGGAGACTAGCGACTTTGTGTAACAACCATGCCAAAAGGAAGGGTCTTAAAGAAGAAAAGACCTGACCCTACCATCTTGGACATCAACAAGATTAATGACAAAGTGCTCCAAGATTTATGCAAGCACTGCAAAGAGAGTATTTCACATGCTGTGAAAACAAATATTAGCCTTGAAGATTATCATACTTCTACCCTGCTATGGACGAGCTTGTGTCATAGGTTCCAAAAATTGAAAGACCTAGAAGAATGTAAGAAAAGAGTACAATGGCTTCAGAAAGAGCTAGAAATGTATGACATTGAGGCCCTAGTTATTCAAGTCTCGTCCCTCTCATATAGCTACCTCGTTATGAATGAGAAAGAGGTTCAACAAGAAATCTTTGAACCTCACAAAGAACAACCATCAAATCAGAAAGGTTCTAAAAACACAGTAAGCTTGGAAGAGAATGTTGCATGTGATTCTTTTCTTTTCTACTTCCACAATACAAAGGTAATGATGTAAACATTCCTCCTTGTGTAGAGGTCTATAATGACCATATTCTGAAATCTTTCTCTTTTGAAGATAATAAGAAATCTGACCTTCTTGATTATGCTCTTCCACATTCTTTTAATAAGGCTTGTGGTGAAGATGAAACTATAAAGAAGATGCTCATGCCCACAAACAAAGAAATGGTGTAGCCTCATAAATATCAATCATCAACAAGGTTTGAATGCATAAGTGGAGGAAATCTTCCTGAGTCCATCCCTCTTCCTAAGGATAAAAGTGATGGTATTTCTTCTTCCTCTCACCAACTCAAAAATGAATATTTTCAGCCACTCATCCAATTTCAAAATATTAGTCCCTTAAATTCCATAAGTTTAATGGTAAAAGAAAAGGATGAGATGTATGCAATATTGTGTGATGGAAAAAAGATATTAGTTTTCTAAATTCCATAAGTTTGAAGGCAAAAGAAAATGTCAAGATGTATGCAGTATTGTGTGATGGAAAAAAGGTTGAGCATGCTCAAGCATTCGTAATTTAGTTGGGTGGCGATTCTTTGAATGAAGATGAGATTATTGAAGGGTTCTTGTTAACAATCAAGAAAGAACTAAAGGAATTTTCAAGTCCAGATGTAACAGCAAGCAAGGTAAAGGAATTGTGCATAGAACTAAAGGATAAGGTTACCTGGAGTAGGTCTAACCCTTTATACTTGCCAATAGAATCTTATGAACACATAGACAACCCCATATTCCGGCTATCATCTTTGGATGAGAAAGATTGTCTCTTTTCTCTTGGGATAGAAAGTGTTGAGACAAGTAGCATGAGAGGAGAACACCAAGTTCCCAAGGTAATTCAGTCCAAAGAACCATTGGATATCTTAGCAAGCACATTACTAGATATTAGAGAAGTTGCTCTCTCACCCTTCTCATCCAATAAAGAAAGTGTTTCTTCTTCGAAATCTCTAGGAATAAGTCCTCATTTCTCTGTTTTCAATCGAGAATTTCCAAATTTAACAGCTGTAAGTGATAATGATTGTTTGAATGAGGAAGAACTTGTTGAAGAGTTCCTATCAATGATCAAGTATGAAGATTCCAAAAGTAAAAATTAAAATGTTGATTTGATTGATACATTTGGCTTGGATGAAATATTTTCTGAAGTAGTAGCAGCAAAATTTGATGAAGCCTACCTATTTCATGTTGATCCTATGCCAGATGAAGCATTTCCCCATTTTGAGTATGTTTCTAAAACTAAAAGTCTTTCCAAAAGTCAGGTTTTCACGAATGCTAACAATATAGATGAAATGAATTTCTTTGTGAAGATCTTTGAGCCTAAAATTTTTCAACCACCAATTGAAGATGGTCTTGAGAGTTCCATACTAGAGAGTTGAGTAAAGGCAAAGGTCTATGATGAGCTATGGTTATTTGGAGCTAAGCGTTGATTCACGTGGCTCTTCCACACATTTTGCTTAGCTTGTAGCTATAAGGAAGTCGTCATGTGTAAGTTATGCCAAGCTATCACATTCAGGAGTTGCCCATTGTTCTGAAAGGAATCTTTCTTTTCTCAACTGGTTAATGGCTTTCCATGAGAAGCCAAGTGTGTTGCTCAAGATATGGGCTGCTTGCCCTATCCTTTGTACATAAAGTTTTTGTTGTACCTAGGGGTAGTTTTATTTTGGAATTGTGTAGTTGGTAGGTGTAGCTTGCTTTGTTGGTTTTGGTTCTAGTTTGTCGCTTTTGTGGTGTTGGTTGTTTGGGTGTTTGGTGTTCCTTGTTCTCCTACTCTTCCCCTCTCTACAAGTAGTCCTTTTAATCTTTGTTGTACCTCATGAATTTGTTTCCCAATGGATAAGACACTGGTCTTTATCAAAGATTGTTGGAGTCTTTATGTCCCTCATGGCCCACATCCCCAGTCAGAGCCAGTTGTAAGCATGCTTTTAGCACCTGCATTTTAAACAACAAAGTTCCCCATAAGAAGAATCCTAGTTGTTTTTATAGCTATTAATGTTGTTGTAAATCTTGATTTGTAAAGAAGGTAGTGTTTTAAGGATATACTGAACTTGAACTTCAAACCTCAAAGTTCAGAGGTTCAAGTTCAAAGTTCAAAGTTTGGATACTCATGGTTCAATGTTCAAAGCTTGAAATGTAATTCAGATATGTAAGTCTCATGTTTAGAGTTCAAAGTTCAGGACCAGATTCAAGCTTTGTCAGTTCATAACTAAGTTCAAATTCAAGTGCTAATTCAAAGTTCAAATTCAAGATTTAGCTTCACCAACTCAAGGTTCAATTCAAAGAGTCAAGTTTTGAGCTCACAGATCCAAAGTTTTGAGCACCAAGTTCAAAGGCACAATCATCAATACACTTCCATGGTTCATCTTTCCATCATTCCAAAAGCATTGATTCAATTTCAAAGGTTTAGCCCTATGGAGATTTAAGTTCAAAAGAATTTTTTCCATATTCAAAGCTCAAAACTCCTAAGGGCAATTCACAAGCCCAATTTCAAAGATTGAGGTTATAACAGTTTGATTAATCATCCTTAATTGATTGAAGTGTCCTATCTCAAAGCTACACACAATTCGATGATCCCTATAATGCATAGTACCTTAGCAATTACCACCAAGGTAGAGCACTCTTTGTGGAGGACTGCAGCCATATCTTTTGCTACACTTAGTGTTCCTATTTTGTTGTGATGGTATATAAACCCGATGTGGAAGCTCCTTAGTCCAAAAACAACAAGGGAAAGATTTTGCCAAATTTTTCTATGATAAGTAACCCGATAGCTGCAATGAGAAGTCTAATAGGAAGAACAAATATATTGGTTTAAAAGATAATGGAGTTACAACTCTCAAAATAGAGATATAGGCAGAGCATGTGAATTGTTTAGACACATGTCAAATATGCCATGCAAAGTCATAGTCATCAACTTGTGTCATTGGTAAAGCTTTTCATCAAGTTCAAAGACTTCATTCTAAGCATGAAGGCTCAGAAGGCAATGGACAACTATTTTATAGAATGCCACCATGTTTGATTCACCACATAGAGGAGGAATATCCTAAAACCGCAATATGATGAACATACCATTTGGTCATGGCCAATGATAAACATGTGCAGATCATTTAACAAAATGTCAATTAAAAGTATGAAACCCACATCATGGTGGTTTCGAAACAAAGTTGTGTGTAATTTGCGCACCAACACACTCATTGTTAAAACTCGTACTGGAAAATATGGGTCAGACATATTGGTTTTATAAATAACTTGAGCCTACACAGTCAAACAAGGAAAATCAATTCCATTGCCCACGACAAGTGTACATGCAAAATTTGGATGCCATTCCCACTACTATGTAAAAATCATAGTTCGTTGGTGAAGTGATGTCGAAGGTGCTTAATTGTTGGTTCAAGTTGAGAATAACCATGGAAAATGTTTTGGTCATAATGTGATGAACAAAAATTATGCGTCAAAAATGATGGGGTGAAAGTGTTAATCAGTACGTGCTCACCTTAACAGTCACTGTAATCATCAACCCCTATCTAATTTGCTATCATCAACATGCATTAATTTTGAAAAGGTGATTGCAATGGACTCCCCGATGATGCCATTGGTGAAGACACATTCATGGGCTTGTAAGCATCCCCGCGATAAATTTATATATTAAGTGCAAAATTCCAAGTAGAATGCATCACACATGTTTGACTAAATGTTGATTGACAAAGGATGCTCGATCTCTGCTAAAGCTAATCATGGAATTACAAGAGTGAACTCAACTCTCTATGATAAAATTGGGAATTGATGATTAGAGTGCCTATGCAATCAAGTGAAATTATTGCCCATGCAAAAGTGACCAGATCTGAGCCATTTCCGAGACCCATCACCATTGTTTTGAGCCACTGGGGCAAAGTCAAGGCACATCTTCATAGTATGCCAAGTTGCACAAGAGATAGAGGTATGTCAAAGTAGAACTTCCTACGATACACTCAATATGCCCATGTCAACCCATGATACTCTAGGTTGTTACGAGAAGTCTCCTTGACAAGAGAGAGAGATACATGGTGCAATAATTGTCAAGATCTATGCGGGGTTAGCCAAGTTTGTCTCAACATTATCCATAGGTTTACAACTTCAGATACTTTAATGGAGGTATCCCCATAGCAGGAAGGTCTAAAAACCCAATTCATAAAGCCAAATCATTGGTTTTATTAAAATTATGTTTACAATTTATATTTATAGCTTCATCAAATATGCCTTCCTTATAGTGCCACACTGTGACATCAGGCCTTGTAGCTTTCCCATTGTTCAAAATGATCATACTATTGAAGACACTACATATCAGATATTCACGGTCATGGATCCACTTCAAAAAGGGAGAAGGCTTTTCAACAATGCTATTAGGAGAGGTCTCTTAACAATACAAAATCTTCTCAAAATTTGAGTGGCTTTGTGCATATGAAATCACCACAGTATTAGATGTAGTCATAAGAAGTCATTTTTCAACTCAATGCATGGAGTTCAATGAAATTTTCACATAGTATGTTTATGACAGCAAAAGAGATCTAGTTGGGTTATGTTAGAAGTAGTAGATGTCAACCCCAAATAGGAGTTGTTGGTTGAAAACCTCCACATATGCCACATGTTCATAGTGGGTATGCGATCTTTTGAAAGACTCAATAACATTAAATTAAGAAACCGAAGAAGTAAAACGACATTGGGAAATATCTCTAAAGCTTTAATTTCAAGATTCAGTTATGAAAACGAAAGGATGCCGCTTGGAATCTATTTATGGAGAGGAACTTAAGGATGAGAGGTTCTTCTTTTTCGCATGTCATAAGGGTACCAGGGAGGAGCATATGTTTTGTTTGTGACAAGGAAATAGGGGAAGATCATTTACTTTTCTACAAAAGTGGAGTGTAATCACAGGGACAAGGAAATCATGTGGTTTCTTTTGTTTTGTGTATAAAGCAAAGAGAAGTTTATATTTATTAAACCTTGTGGTCTGAATATATCTTTCTTGGATTGATATTGATGGTGTGATCAAGTCCCGTGGTCACTTATAGTTTGTAGAATAAATAGCATTTTCTTTCATTTTCTCTGCAATGCAAAGAATGATTGACTAAATGGCCATGTGGCTATTTGTTGATCTTTCTCTCTTTATTCTAATCTATAAATCTAGCAATTGCATTCATTTCATGTCTATGAATGAATGTCAAAAATCCTTAGTATCTTCAAGTTAAAGATACATCCTATTATTCAATTCATTGTAAATTTTTCAACGAGGGAGTTATACCTCTAAATTCATAGGAGAGTTATCTGCCTAAAATAACTCATCCAATTGTTAGTTTTGTTTGTTTTTCTTTCTATGCATTTAAGAGTCTTTATTTCATTATTGTTGAAGGACAAATATGTTTACTAACAAATTGGATGGCTCAATCCTGAGGACTCAATTGAGAAGTAAGGATTCATAGTCAAGCTCTCAATCCACAAACTCAAGTTGGAATCAAGAGGGAATTCAGCAAAGCACAGAAAAAATTTAACTACACGAGGAAATCTTCAAGAGGAAGCAAGAAAGATCAAGTTCGTGGGTCCACAAGTATGCGAGTGATTCAAGACAATTTTGTGAGGAAATTTTGAAGGATGGAGAAAATCACAAATGTTGAGGATACTCTACATGCCAAGACTTCAGCATAAGATGCGGATGATGATGTGGCAATTGTTTGCCTACTCCAATTAGAAAATTTTAGTTTTAAGCACAGTCAATCGCAATGTGCCAAGTGTCCTATTTTCTCATTGGCTATCAAAATCATTGTACTTTTCTTATTGGGCCACAAATTGGTGCCTTCATGTAATTGGTTGCAAATTTGGCAACCCTAACTAGGGTTTGTAAGAAGAAATCTCAGCCCTTGATCTTGAATCAATCTTGGCCCTTCACTGTGGTTGAGAAACTATAAAATGCCAAGGCCTTGTCATTTTTCATTCATTAGTTTAGAGGGTAAGATTAGAAAGCCAGGGTAGAATAGGCTAGCTAAGAGAGAGAGAGACTTGATGAATTTGTTGCTATAATACTTTTCAAAGTAACAATTAATTCATTGTTGATTTTTCATGGTGGATTACTTAATATTGCTTTGAAGTATTGCGTGGTTTCCTCAATCTTTCGCTTGGAGCGGATTTCTTTTCATGTTGAAGTAGTTCAATTGAATGGATTGTGGATGTTTAATTATTTTTCTCAAACAAAATCGGGCCACTAGCCTTTTGCCGATGGTAAGGGTGTCTTGTGTGGTAAGACGATTAAAACACTTAACTTCAATTGATGTTGAATCTTTGGTTTGCATCCAAGTGATGGGATTGGTGAGAGGATATTGATGTGAAAATCATTTATGTATTCCTTAGAAGCTTGCACTAGGGGAGTTGAGTTGTTGATTAGCCTCCATCTAGTAGAGTCCAACTCATCCATGATTCATTTCATTCCTAGCTAGAGGTAGTAGTGGCAGAAATTAAGTTTAATTTGAAGTGAAAGGGTTTTACTTTTTCGTTGCACGTTTTGAAGAAAAAAATTTATAAGTGCAAGAACTTATATATGTTGAATGAATAGTGTAACCTAAGTGATTACCAACAAATCACATTATTTCACTGAGCGAATGTCCACAACTAAATGAACCTTGAAGTCATTTCATGAACTTACTTTGCAGCTTAGCATGAGAGATGACCTCATATCAATAAAGGAGTGAAAAGTTGGTGTTTCACTATGAAACATGAAGTGTTTGATTTTGCATGCCGTAGTGCAATAAAACTCACATCAACACAACCAAGGCATGTTGTGTTTATTTGGGTTCTACATAATAATAATAAATTGCAATAGGCCAATGTGTGGTCGTGCAAGTATAAAAAGAGAGATTTGGGTAATGTTGTAAGCAATGAAGGGAGTCAACGAGTAGTAGAGATTCAAGGTAGCAAGTGTTGGGTTAGGAAACAAGAAGATTGATTGGTGGTTTGCGAGCACAAGTTTAGATCTTTCTTGGTGTTTCTACCAAACTGTTGTGTTATTACATATTTGGGTTGGCTAGATTTTGTTTAGATCTTGTGAGATCTTGCACAAGTGTTTATATAATTGCTTTGTATTTGACTGTAACCATGAATGCCTTACAGCCTGGCACATTCAATATAATCAATTGTTGATGAATAAAAGAGTTGGACTTTTTATCAAAGCTTGTGTTATGTGTTGTGCGAACACAAGTTTAGATCTTTCTTGGTGTTTCTACGAGATTGTTGTGTTATTACATATTTGGGTTGGCTAGGTTTTGTTTAGATCTTGTGAGATCTTGCGCAAGTGCTTATATAATTGCTTTGTATTTTACCATAACCATGAATGCCTTACAACCTAGCACATTGGATGTAATCAATTGTTGATGAATAAAAGAGTTGGACTTTTTATCAGAGCTTGTGTTGTGTGTTGTGTTTCCACTGTGAGTTTGTTTCCTAGGGGGCTTGGTCACCTCCATTAGAGCTTCACACAGCCTTGCACTGCATCCGGTGGTATCAGAGCAAAGATTTGATTTGGTTGGTGATTGTTAGAGTGTGATTGCAAAGATTTTGTGTGATTCTTATTGCATATCAATGTTCCTAGATTTGGGAAAACCTTCCTTGTTGTTCGTGCGAGGTGGCAGGTTGTGATCTAACTTGTAAGCAACGCAGGTTTCTCACAAAGTTTTTGGGTAGGGTTTGTTGCAGAGAGTTTTTCGAAGATCTTGGAAGATGTCTCCAATAAGATTGGACCCTAGGGTGATTGCAGATCTCTGGATGCGGCGAAGACTAAGATTTCAGAGAAATTTAGATTTGATTTAAATCTAAGATGGAGTTGATGAAAAATTATATGGTCATTGAGATCATGAGAGATGTAGTTGGTGTATCGAGGAATATGGGTATGAAAGATAGTTATTAGTAGTTGTTGAAGACTCTGAGGTTGTTGGATCCAGTGGTGAAGACAGAATCGATCAGATGGAGAGATTTGTGGAAGACAGAATTGGTTGGTTAGATAGATTTAGAGCTCAGTTGAAACTAAAGCATAAGATGCAGGTTTCGATTTCTCAAGTATGGAAGACTACTTTGAGTTAGAGGATATTATAGATCCTCTTTAAGTGAGGTTGGCACAAACTAAGCTGAAAGGACATGCTACTTCATGGTGGAAAGAATTGCAGAGATAGAGAAGATGAAGGTGAAATGAAGATCACTCGGTGGAGATTGATAGTGACAAAATTTAAGGCTAAGTTCATTCCTATTGATTATGAACTTGCATTGTTTACAAAGTTGCAAAATCTAAAACAAAAGGATATGACTGACGGATTATACAAGAGTTTTACAAATTAACAATTTGGTCTGGACATAAAGATCTTTCTCAGGAAAAGGTGGCTAGCTATCTTAATGGTTTGAGATTCCATATTCAAAATGAGATTGGTATGCTAAAAATTGATATGTTTGTGGAAGCTTCTCGATATGCTTTGAAAGCAGAAGATGAAGAGAAGACATCAAGGTAATTCTAAGAGAAGCACAAACACTCAATAACAGATAAATCGATTGCTAAAGATGAACCGAAACATGTTGAACCAAGGAGAATAATAGCTAGAGGTGGATTTAAGAAAAATTGTTATAATTGTGGTGGAGGACATAGATCTTTTGAATGCTCTCGTCGTAGTAGAAAAGTTGGTGATAATAGGATTGCTATAGTGAATGAGAATGAGGGCTAGCTGAATGAACCCGAGGTGGGAGATAGTATGTTGATTTAACGAGCATTGTTTGGTAAGAAGACGTTGAGTCCTTGTCAGAGAAGGAATTTGTTCAGGACTCAATGTAAGTTTGGATAAGATAAAATAATTATATTAATATCCAACAAAAGACCACAATGTGGGTCTATAGGACTGGAAGCTTACACCAAGAAAAAAGCATACAAACGGAGCACCAAACATTGTCCAAAAAAAGAACAAGTACAACAAATGAAGAAGAAAGCAAGAGACATCACGGAAGAGATTAGGTATCCGTCCTTACAAGAAAAACTCCAACAATGACAGATCAGTGTGGCTACCAAAGATCCTGTGATGAAGCTGAGTGCTATGAGAGGAGTGTTGCTGGCGAAGAGATCCCCTGAGAGATCTCAGGGATTTGGAATGGCTCGTGTTAGGGAAACCGTATGGTCACTTCACACCCCGAGCCAAAGCTAAGAGGGTGAGAAGGTTGTAATAAGTTGTGCCTGGGTCTCACTCCTGGGAAATGATAGGTGTAAAGTATGGTCACAAAGTTGTAAGGACTCACGGAGATAGAGCGCGATGCAATGTTGATCTGTGTACCTGAAAAAATCCGAGAGGGATCTGCAATCTCTAAACAGACAGATGTAAATGTTGGTATGTGATTGTGGATAGTGGTAGTATTGATAACCTAGATGGTTCAAAAACTTCGTTTGAAGAGAGAGACATCCCTATAAGATCAGTTGGTTACGAGATATACATGTTTTAGAAGTGAGGGAACAATGTCTTGTTGATTTTCATATTGGGCAATATGTGGATCTAGTGTTGTGTGATATTGTGGACATGAGTAGTTGTTACATATTTACTTGGTAGAGCTTGTAGGGTAGTGCATGATTATCTCAAACATATATTTACTATTGGGAACGGTGGCAGAAAGTTTTGTTGATTCCTTTGCAGGATACAAAACTCGATAGGAGAAACCTGAGTTTCAATAGGCAAGTTGAATTGAAGGATTCTCAAAGGGGTAGAGATGAGCATAGAAAACAAACCTAGTATTTGCAAAAGTGGAACAAAGGCAAGAGTGTACAAGTTGATAACTTGGGGGACGTGTATGTGAAGAATCAATTCAAGGTTTACGTGTTGAATCCTGAAATATGTTCTTCCAGCTGTCAAGAACATCTCTTTGCACCTTGGGTGTCTACTGGAGGAGCATCCTTGGGTGATTGGCAAACCTATATGTTGGACTAGCTCTTGACCTTGGAGTTGGACAACTCGATTGAAAGGAGGTGATGCTCGGTCACTACTGGAGTAGTTCTCTATTGTAGTTTCACCAGAGGGACTCGATGAGTGAAGGAACTCAATTATGCTAGTTGTGCTCAGTTGGTATCCTACTCGAAGGAACTCAATTTTGCTAGGTGTGCTCAGTTGGTATCCTACTCGATGTATCTTGTGCTCGGTGAACGTGAAGCTCAACGAAGGAAGGTGTTGAATATGCTCATTGACACTTTTGTGTGCTCAGTGGTTGTGTTGTTGTTGCTCGATGGCTTGGTTCATCATACAACTATTCTTGATTGTTTGGTCAGCCGACTAGTGCATTTTAATTTGTTAAGTGTGTGATCTTGATATGGATCAATCATGGGATGTGTGAGGACTTATTTAGGGTCTTGGTTCTTTCTCCTATGTGCATTTAATGATTGTTGTAAGTCAACTAAGGCATGTAATGTTTATTTGGGTTCTAAATGATGCTATTTGCGATAGGTCGACATGTGGTCATGCAATTTTAAAAAGAGTGGTTGGGGTAATTCTGTAGGCAGTGAAGGAAGTCAAGGAGTAGCAGAAATTCAAGGAAGGAATGGAGTGGCAAATTTGAGAGTAGAGCTCATAGCTAAGTGTGCGCTTAGCAAACAAAAAGATTATTTGATGGCTTGCGAGCACTAATTTAGATCTTTCTTGGTGTTTCTACTAGATTGTTGTGTTGTTACAAATCTGGGCTGACTAGGGTGGGTTTGGATCTTGTGAGATCTTGCAAAACTATTACTATAATTGCTTTGTATTTGGCCATAACTAAGAAATCCTTGCAGCTCAATAAATTCCAAGTTATCAATTGTTAATGAATAGAAGAGTTCGGATTTTTTGTCGGATCTTGTATTCTGTTATGTTTCCACTGTATGGTTGTTTGTTGGGGGCTTGGTCCAACAAATTGCATGTAATCAATTGTTGATGAATAAAAGAGTTTGGATTTTTTATCAAATCTTGTATTGTGTATTGTGTTTCCACTGTATCATTTTTTGTTGGGGGCTTGGTCACCTCAGCCTTGCAATGTGTCAGTTCACTCTTTGTACAGGTGACAACTCTCATGGTTTGCCCTGCTCTGAAGTAGAGACAGCATTATACTCCTAATATATTGCCAATCTCCACTTGTATATAGGATGAGAACTGGATTAAAAACCAGAACTCAAATATAAGTTCAACAATAGTGCTTGAAATTTCTCTAAAACTTCACCAATATAGAGATAACTCAAATAACTGTTAAAAATGATAAGTAGTTTGCCAAGATCAGTCAAAAAAGGAAGTACAATTAAATTTGTATTTGTGGTCTGTTCACTAATATTACATGAATCAGTTTCTACTTAATTCAATATGTTGATTGGAAAAAACAATTGTCGCTCACCACGAAACAAATGATTACAAATTATCCCAAAATATATCTATATAAATGATTATTGACATGCAAATGAAAGCCATCAGTAATGAGTACATTTATCTCTTTTATAGTTAAAACGGGTCCACTTATTGAAGATTCATTAGGTGCCCAGCAGCTTCAAATCTTTTCTTTTACTCCAAATATTCTCAACCAAAAATTGATACGACAGTTTACTGAAGATTCACTGGTCTCCAGATTAACAAATTGTTGATGCTTCCTATTTAAGCAGATGCTGCATCAGCTCTAAGATATATCTCCAACCAGATGTCATTATCAAAACATTCAAGCCTAATAATCTCCAGTGGATGGACAAAACCATCAATAAGGCACCATCATCCTACATAATTTGCAGTTAAGCAATAGGTATAGCAGCTGAAGTTACCATAATGGTAAAACAAATTAAATTTAAATTCACTTCCAGGGATAATAAGATCTTAAGACTGATAATGTGAGTCCATAGTATGACCATTAACAAACAATAGCTTGCTACGTAGTTTCACTCTAGCAGCAAACATAATCTGGTAGTCATTTTTGTTGTCCCGAATAAAAATACAAAAAAATTGGTTACTGGAAGAAGAGTGAAATGTCTGCACTTTTTTGTTGTTTATATTATATATATAAACAGTAAAAGATTCTATTTTTTATTTACTAAGATCATCATACACATTATTGAGGTTCAACAGATCTATTTTTTACCTACTCACTTATTCGCTGAGCTTTTCCTTAGATTTAAAATGAAAGCAACATATTTGTATAAGAAATGCTCCCTCAAGAAAACACTCATTTCATTGTTCCACATCCCAGCAAACAAACCCACTGGAGAAGAAATTCTTCAGGAAAAGGGCTTCTTCGTCTGCTGCTGAAAATCTACAGCTGTAAGAAAATATTTTCAAATAGCCATAATGATACAACAGGCAAATAGAATTTGAAGGATAGCTAGATTTATAGCTCAAGCGAAGAGCGAAGCATCGATATCTATTCCAACTACTCTAGATGTATAGCAAGATAGATTAACCCTGTGAGGCTACAAGAGGATGAACAAGGTGAATCTGAGGATTTGATGGACAGGCAGCCCATATATTACCATGGCCATTGGACTATTACACTCCTAGTTACTCATATTATCATCTAAAATAAACTATCATGAGATTTCTAATCAAAAAAAGTTAAAAAACTCATAGTTACACGAAACCAATTCAGGCAAGTGAAACAGATCAGTGGATTCATGATTTTTTTCCCCCAATTATGATTCGTGGAGGATTCGTGTGTGTGTGTGTGTGTGTGTGTGTGTGTGTGTGTGTGCATTATATATACAAAAAAATGAGAAATATACATAATTCTAAAACTAAATCATTTCATAGTATGAATTTGTGATTCTGGTATGTATCTATGGATCGAAGCCGTTCTGATTATACAAAAATAATAGGAAAAACAAAACAGAGCCCAAGCTCCCCCAACTTAGAGCCATCAAGAATTGCCTTTAGCACTACCCCTGTCCTAGTGAAGAGTCATGTCCTAAGGGTGTACCGATGGATAATTGTTATCGGTGGCTTTACTTTGTTACCCTTAAACAGTTATCCAGCCCTCTTCCACCTTTGCTGCAGCATCAGGTCAAGCCATCGAAACATTCAATGGAACAACAACATCCTGCAAGAGAGAGCCATCAAAGAGGGCAACCCACAACTCAGGAGCTGAAGACCTTCCTGTAAATAAAGCATTATCACCAATGCTACCAGAATTGGCAAACCAAGACACAATCACTAGAATTAGCAGCCTGAGCCACATTACAACCCTCATTCAGGGAATCAACAAGAATTAGTAGCCTAAGCCACGTTCCGACCCTCATTCACGGAATCAACAGGATTTGGCAAACAAGTCTCAGCACCCCCACCAACAATAACCTTATCAGCTCAAGAAGAAGCTGCAAGACTCGGAGAACCCTGCACTACCACCTGGGAGAAAATCTTTTGAGTATCAGATTTCTTCATAACAATGTAATGTTTCTGAAGCACCATTCCACCACAAAGCCCACATTTTCTTTTTCTCAAGACCACAATGAGCAGCCGCATGACCAGTTTTAAAACATCTTCTACACCTAGAGGTAGCCCATTCATAGTCCAAAATCTGAACCCAGCTGCCCTTAGAAGAGTTATTCAAGATCTCAGCAGGCAACCCTTTATAAACATCTATTTTGACTAAAATACGGGCAAAAAGTGGAGTGAAAAATATCAGTTGAAACAGCATCAACCATCAAAAATTCCATGAGTGCATCTCTCACTTCCTCAAAAAGAACATCAACCCACAGATGAAGGGGGATCTTATGAACTGTTTCAGAAAAAGGACTGAAATCAGAGAGCTGTGGTTTTACCATTACCATAAACTTGTCTTCCCAGCTTAAAAAATGATCACATGAGATTATATTTATGTCCTGAGCATCCTCAAATTTTCCAATAAAACAAATCCTTGCCACAGGATAAATATGCATTGTACCCAAAAGGAGAGGCTCCCACAATTGTGAGATAGAAGCATGCAGCTGAGGAAGATGGGGCCAAAAATCCTTGAATCAACTAGATAACAGCATGAGAGGAGAAAACAGAAACAGTGCGATCGATTTTCTCCTCCGTCTCCAAATTCAAAATCATGAAAATGGAACTTGAAACTAGAATAAACCCTCTGTCCCCCATCTCCCACACCAGGACAAGAAGCCAACAAACCAGCAGCAGCAGAAACCCTAGTGGTCGACAGGACAGAAGGCAAGAATGGCAACAGGAGGGGCATATGGAACAGACACAGAAAGGGGGAGCCTACTACCTGCAACAGTAACTAGTCTGCATAGGAGAAACGCCCCCATCCATAGAGGCAGCACACGCAGCAGAGGGTCCGCTTGAAAACACAGAGCATGAGTTCTGAGGCACAGGAGAAGGCAAGGAAACCATTGTGGGAGTATGTATCCACACTGAGTTTTATAAAGTCCAAATCTGGAAATAGCATCTTAAAAAAGCTAGAACGTTTCCCATCAAACTTAAAATGCACACCATTGTTTGCATAATTCCAACTAAAAGCACAATCACTGGCTAAGAGTTTAACAGGGTGTAGTCATTGAACTATGCATTTGGATGAATGAGAGTGCTATAACAAAAGCCTCACAGAAGGCACCAGTGCTGTTCATTTCAATTCAATCATATACAATATTCACTATTTGAAACTGCATACAAATAGCATATAGCCGGTTAGCTGTGCTTGATATAACTGGAAATAAAATAAATTTAACCCTCACAAGATTGAAAAAACTGATTATTTTCCCTCAGAGATTGTAACAGAACTCTCAACATTGCTCCTCCGAGTACTAACAAGCCAAACCTGGAAAATTTGGTCAAAGATTTGTGATCTCCATTCACATTCATGGATGTTCAAAAATGTTAAAAGAAATAAAGTTCAACACATCCTGTTTGTATCATCATAGTATCTGTGCAGCTGTATTCAGCTTCTCTGCAAGAGTGAGCTGAGATTTCGTGAGGCCGGCTAAGTAGATCACTAGAAGCAGATCCTGCAATAACAAAAATCCATCCACTTTGAGATTTAATCAAGTAAATGCTAAATAAAGAAAAAAAAGCACAAACTAGAATACATCAATCTCCTCTACTTCCATCCTAAAGCTGCCATAAGTAGTAGCATATTGAGTTGAATGATGTTATACCTGTATGCTGTCATTAAATAGTTTGTCAAATGCATCTGATGAGATCTTTGGAATAGCTGCCATCGTGTCCATAAGATATCTCCCAACATTATTATCAGGAGCAATTTGACCTCGCTAAGAGAATAATTGCTTACGTAAGACAATAGTGTACACATGCCTGTCTATCCATTTTTGTCAATTCATAAAAGTTTAACCTCAGATAGACACCACTCACCACTACATCATCAACATACTTGAAGACATCCTCTATAAGAGCAAGCAACCTCTCCATGGTAGCCTCCAGCCCTTCCAGATCATTTGGAAGTTTGTCCACTATTGTTTTCTTCAACACATCAACTGCAATTGTAATTTTTAACTCATTACATCTTTTGCCAGCTTTAATAACACAAAGAACAAATTGATTTGGTTTCAAATCAGAAATCTATGTAAAGACAGTATCCACAAAATACATTAATAAGAACAAAAGATATAAGAATACCAACAATATATAAAGTATATTCATGAGCTGTGTGATCAGTCATATAAAGGGCAATTAACATAACAGATCTTTATCATATAAAGCTAAGTTAATCAGCTATTTCCCTGTGCGCATTGAACTGTGTGGATGATTCATGTTGAAGTTTAAGAAGTATTTAATACTTATTTTTTGTTTGCTTGAAATAGTACCAAGGAAAGAGGGTGCTGCACATTCTGAGAAGGAAGCATCCCTTTGCAAAAGGAAGATTATGATAATTGTAAAGTGTATTCAGATCTGCATTAATTTTACTATGTCCAATGACCATACAGCCGCAACATAGCAAAGCAATTATACTGTGATTGTCTACCTATTTTATCTCTATTTATTAATCATATATAAATTTCTAAGGTTTTGCACAGTTCGCATCCAGGATTACTTTAAAAGTTCTTGAAAGTTAAACCACCAAAAAATTATTTCTCTGTGTTGCATTGCAAATACATCCGGATGGCATTGCTGCCAATCATTTAAAGATCACTATTTACCATTGATGGCATTAATTAAAATCACCTTGTTGTCACTACGTCTGCCTTGACCTGAGTTGTAGTTATACTGATACATTTATTTCTATCTGCATGTTGAACATTAACCTGTAAATTGATCCTTGCACTAATGAATATCTACATCCACTAATTTGGTGATGATTTGTATACTGGTGACCACAAACAATCAAGTGAAAAAAAATTACCATCCACAAACTGGTGCATTCTCTCACCTTGCCTTATAATGTCCCCTTTCTGAAATAGGCTTTAGTAATAAATAAGAATAATAAAATTAAGATATAAAAAATAATAAATTTAAAAAATGAAATATAATATTAATAACAATTAACTAAATTTTACGAAAGGTAAAGAGATATCTAATGAAGAGTTCTGACTCCCTCAAAAAAAGACTTAAAAGGGAGGAGAGTTAATTTGAAAGGGGATATGGATGAACAAAAGAGCCCAGGAAGCAAGGTTGCATGGGGACGGGGGTAGTTAGGTACTTGTGAAGTTTTCACATCATCACCCCAAATTTTGGGAACCCCCTTTTTCTTGATCGCCTTGGCAAAAGAATTTTGACGTTGTCCAAAATTTCCGATTTTAGAAAAAAATTCGCCTTAGACACCTTCGGGCCAAGGGAAGGAGGTTAGATTTGTTTTTTCATCCAGTTTTAACTTCATTTTCCGAAACTAGTAATTTTATCCTTAGGCTGAACAAATTTCAAAGACAACATTTTCTCGATAATTTGTACTATACTTGGCAGGGTAAATTTGCAAAATTTTGGGTTTAGAGAGTTTTTATTTTGAAAATTGGATGTAATTATATAATCTTTAGCATTTTCAAAATAAATTTTTTAGATTTAATTATTTCAGAAAATTTTAATTTTTGGTGAAAAAATAATTGTGATGGTAAAATCAAATTAGAAAATCCATTTTAGATGCGAGAGAAATGATTTATTTTTGTTAAAAAAAATTAAAATCGCACTACACAATCAATTTTGGATTAAACTGCAAAAATTGGTGTTAAATAGGTTAAATTTGCTTTGAAGATTTTTTTTAAATATTTAAAGAGATTGATAAATTAAAATTGAAAAAATTGATTTTGGCTTGCCAAATCCAATTTTAAATGATATTTTAATTACTAAAACATCATTAAATGAAAATGTTTAGCATCTCCAAGGTTTTATTAATTTAATTTTTGCAATTTTGGTCTTAACTGGCAATTAAAAATGTAAAATTTCACTATGGCAAAATTAATTTTTAGCTTGGCATTTAATCTGGGCCAGAATTGTGCACTATTAAATTTTCTCTCTCCCAAGGCTAGTCGGCCAGCTAGGAGGAGTGGGTAGAGTTGGGTATAAGAAGGCTTCCCCCTTCCTTCATTTCTCATTCCACAAGCAGGTCTCTTCCTTTCCTTGGTAATTTTGATGCAGCCTTCTTCCATTTTTGGTGATTTTACTTTGCAATGGGAGAACATTATCAAACTTAGCGATTTTTGCAAGGAGCAGATTTTTATGTTTGACGTCTGATTTTTTTCTTCCAAAAAGAGCTGCGATTTTTCACCCTAGCCGAAATTTGTGGAGGTCTAATTCTCCTAGGTTCGACGATTTTTGTTGATGAAGAAGTACATGATCAAGGACCTGATTTTTGGCACATGCATGGGCAATCTCAAGAGGACAAAATTCTGATTTTTTCCAGCTAGGGCATCATTATTTACAAAACGCTTGAAATTCTTAGGTCTAATCCGAACTCCAAAGAAGACCCGGCTATTGGTAAAAGTGGATTCAATTCGTTCTAGAGTTGAAAGGTGGTTCTTAAGAGGATTTCACTCCTTGTTCTTGTCTGGTTTTGTTTATCTTGGTTCTTCTTGCATTCATCATCCACCGCTTCATCAACCCATCTATAGATTGAAGATTGGAGAAATAAGTGTAGAATTCATGATAGGACATTTGGCGAGGCAAATATAAGCTAGACCACCCTAGGAATGAAGTTGGGAGATATAAGTGTAGTCCATCCTAAGGGAATGAAGGGGCAGAAATAAGTGGTAGTCCTACCCCTAGGTTGAAGATTGGAGATTGATAAGTGTAGTGATAAGACTTGGCGAGGCAAAAATAAGTTAAAATCCATCAATAGAAAGAAGGTTGGAGATCAATAAGGGTAGTCCATATCACTTAAAACGAAGAGATAGAAATTAAGTGTTTAGGATGGTAGATGTTAGTGCAAGTAAGAACCCTAACGGAACAAATTCTAAGAAAGACAAAGAGGATATGATGCCCAAAACCACCTTCTCAAAAATGAGACGAATTACCGATACCAATATCAGTATAGTAAACATGATATAGTTGAGAGACAAACAATGGATCAGGCTGCCAAGTTCCACCAAGATAATCAAGATGCCTACTTCACTCTCCTAGAACAGAATTGGGTACATGAAGGCAAGAAGGGAGTCACCAAGGCGTCAAGGTTCACCCAATCAAACTTCAAATCAAAGTATGGCAACCTCATTGTGCTGCTCAACTGAGTCATGGGCGTCTCACAAAGTATGCAATTCGAGAATTGGATGTATTACTTTATTGATGAAATTGCAAATGGAACACGCAAATTTGATTGGAATTATAAGTGAAAATCTAGAATTAGAACTTAGGGCAGTGCAAAATTAGAAGCAATTCCACATGGAGTCCTAGCCCTTCTATTTGATTGCAAGCCGGCAAAGGTGAAATCAGGTGAAGGGCGAATTTGATTGAAGATTGAGATTCAAGAAGCCCTGCAATTTCAAGAAAAAGCGGATTAGCAGAAGAGATTTGAAAATATTTGAGGCTAGGCAAGGCTTGGCTATTCGTGCAAGCTAGCTTGGTTGGATTCGTATGGGAAGGTTCGAAGACCAAGAAGGTTAAGGAAGGCCAGGATAATGGGGGAGGTTAAGTTCGATTTCAAGGTAGTGGCCAAGAGCAAGGCTCTCAATTTGCAAAGAAGTTCATATCCAAGTAAGCCATCGAGGCCAAGGCAAGATTACCCCAAGTGCATGAAGACCTCATCCTTTCAAGGTCAAGACATCAAGTACAAGCAAAGTGCGAGTGGTGATGAGAAAGTTTCTAAGGACAAGCTCAAGCATCCAAGGCTTCACCTTATCTCAAGGATTGAATAAAGTTAATAAGATAAGGTTGATGAGGTGGCACTTTCATGTGCATGCAATCAAATCATGCCTAGTATCCTATGTTCTCATTATTATTGTAATTTTCTCATTGGCCCACAAAGTTGGTGCCCTCGTGTAATTGGTTGAATAATGGTAACCCTAATTAGGGTTTGTAAGATATAATCTTGGCCCTTGATTTTGCCTCTTAATCTTGGCCATTCATTGTAATTTGGAGCTTCTATATAAGGCCATTTTGCTCTCATTTGTAAGGGAGTTATGTTGAAGAATTGTTGCCAAAATACTATCAAAATTGTTCTCTATTCATTGTTGTGGCTTGCATGGTGCATATACATGATCATTTTGGTGTATTGCATGGTTCTTCTCATCTCTCAAATTAAAGTAGGATTTCATTTCATGTTGTTAGAGTAGAAGTAAATGGCTAATTGTATGGTGATGTTAGTGAATGTTTGATAGGGACCTATATACTAGGCCACTAGCACCCTAGCGGCTTGTTGGGAAGCCTTGTGTGGTAATCTAGTCCAATCGCTCCTAAGTTCTACTTGCATATTATCTTTCGCTTGTACTTCATGTTGGGTTGGAAGATAGGTGTCAATGTGAAAATCCTAAGAGTATCCCTTAGAATCATCACACCAATGGAGGTAGCACTGCTGGCAAGCTTTCATTTGGTTAGATCCCCATCCATTTCCTAATTTCTCCATCCATAGTAGTAGTAGAGCAATAAGCATTTAGTGGTAGGAGTAGTTGAAAGTGAAAGTGATCAAGGAGAAAAAAAAAAAAAGTCAAGCAAGCTAAGTACCACCAAGTTATCTTCGAATGAATAACATAAGCCTGCCTACGTGATTACCAGCAAATCACATCGATATACTGAGTTAGTATCCACAGGTGTAAGGAACATTGGAGTTCTTGCTTATGTCTTCATAAGTATTAACTTTTCAAGAGAGGAATTGAGGACTTGATATTCCATATCAAGTGTTTAATTGCCATATGTTATGTAGTGGTACAAAACTGACATCAACAATACTTAAGGTAAGGGTACGGGTATAGCTATTTTTCCAAAATAGAGGACGGGGATACACACTTGAGTGCATCAAAAAAATTAACATAATTTAATATTTATAGAAAAACTGAAAACATAAGTCATTATGATGGTTTTCAAAACAGATGTAATGTATTGTCTTCGATTGCAGATTTGCAATATGTTTGTAATAATTATATATGCTAAATGCTTAAATGCATAACAGAGAAGACAGATTTTAAACATGAACAAGAAGATCATAAATCATATAAAAATGGCATATTGCAAATGGAAAACTAAAACTGAACAGTGATAAAGTTTGCCATTAATCAATATTAAAGTTCCAAACTGATTACGTATTGAATCAAACTTGATAAAACAAGCTGACATGCAAACAAAATCAGAAATCTTAATGAAGATCCCTAGCTATGATGCTCTCCACAGAGTATCCAATACTTGGGCACGCGTCCTAGGGGTGTGGGTACGAGTACCCATGCAACAAGCCAGAAATTAAAGAAAAAAGGATTAATGGAAGAAAAAAGGAATGTGTAGAAAATAAGTTTATGTTTCAAAAGGAAGAAATTACAAAGGTTGTAACTCTTTGAAAGGGTTGTGATCATAGTAACACAAAGAACACCCCCCCCCCCAACTTTTGCCCCACATCTCCGAGATGGGATGCACAAAGGACTTGGGGACTTCAACCCCTCGTCCCCCAACAGAGACACCAGATTCCACCACCTCTGGCAAGGATGGAGGGATGTGGTGTTGACTATTTGTTGTTTCGACTATTTATGTTCAATGTTTCAACTCAATGCAATGTTCAAATATTTACTCTTTTACATATTTATATCTTATATTGCAATACATCTCTTCATAACTAGCATTTTAAGTACTGTATGTATGATATATACAAATACCATTGTCGCTCACCACCATCCCCCCATCATCCCCAAATTAAGGCCCCTCTATCCCTCGTCCCATGAACTTTGTCCCCCCATTCCATCATGCACCCATAACTCGGAGACTATGGTTCTGATTATGAAGGGATGTGACTTCACGTAAGGGTAGTGATTATCAAGGGTTGTGACTCTTCGAATGAGGGCCCATTATGAAGTATTGTGACTCTTTCCAAAAGTTAGACATGATGGAGAGGTGTGATCTGTCCTGCTCATTTGAAGATATAAAAGAGAAGAAGAATCGGATGGAATGGATAAAAAGGAATGAAGATCTAGACCAAATTTAGCCTTTGGGGCATAAGTAGAAAAGGAGGAAACTGAAATAAGAATTAAAAAGGAAAGACAAAATAAAATATGTAGATATAGGAGTGGATATGCAGAACTTAAATAGTATATGTGCAGATTTGAAAAGCAGTAAAGACGGATTTGAGAAGTGAAGATAACTGAAGGTTAAAAGAGGAATGAAAGAAGGAGCATTTGAAGAAGACATGGGGAGATCAACTTGGGGAACAAATTATAAAATATATTCTCAAAGGCAACAATAAAAGTGTCAACTCAAATCTGATGCAAAGAGGTGACCCTTTCTCTTGTCAATTATGAAAGGGAAGCTCAATCCAAGCAAATATCAACACTCATCAATACATAATGCAACCAACTTGTTGGTTCCCAAAACAGCAGATTGGAAATCCGAAAGCCTACCACTTCTCTAGTAGGATTCCGCAATCAATTTTGGCCAGCAAACGAGAATCAACTTGATTCCCTTGCACTTTAGGCTCCGCTACACCTAGGTGGGTAGACCTTCTCCTCGAACCTGATCACTTGGTTTAAAGCTTTTCTAAAGCGAATTTAAGCTTTGGAGTTCTCTGGCTAGCAAGGTCCTTGAACACGATGAAAATGAAACTGAATGCTAACTACTTGAAATAATTGAATATTTTGTATAAGATTTGTTAATAATGAATTTGATGCTTGTAGGAAGGAATATATAGATATTTTGACTTCAATAATTGAAAGACCAAACATTATGCAATCTTAAATTAGTCCAAATTGAACTTTTAACTCCTATGGTAGGGAGACAAACTGGACACAGGTACGAAAACAATTTGATATTTCACAATATCTATGATGATCGAATTTAAAATGGTAAATGGCCATGTCCACTTAACTAATATTTAAATTGTATACAGAATTCAAAAAATAATTACAAAGGACGAATTCATCTGCAATTTAAATCCCCGCGCTTTTGATAATAAACAAAGGATATTTATTTTATTATTAAAATAAAATAATTGAATTTATATTAAAAAGTCATATTATGCTCCTTATCCCTCTGTACAAATAATATATAAAATACTTCTTTATAGAGTGTTTTTCTTCAAATATTGAATTGTCTTTTTACAAATAAATTCTCCCTTATTAGTCCTTTTCCTTTGCCCCACCTCTATTTTTTTTTCTCGGGAAGCATAGACGATATTCTAAAGTTCGTGTGCTAAGATTAAATAAATCTATTTATTAAATACAAATTCCAAATTTCCTATTGTCTAATCCTATTTTTGCTGGGGTTTTTGTGATTTTTTAGAATTAATAAAAGGATAAACAGCTGTATACAATTAATGTTCATTTATGACATATCATAAAGGAGAAGAAAGTCGGTGAGTAAAAAGGTGTAGTAAATGTCGTAGTTGAAGCAACAACACCGCCATTGTAGGCAAGTTTAAAAAATTGTGGATTGTATTTCAGTTTTCACATTGCTGAGTACTAGGTATTGAAGCTCTAGAGTTGAAGCCAAAGACATCAGGTATGTAGCTATCTTTCCCTCGCTCCAAAGATATGGCTGTATTCGTTTCGGATGCATTTTCTGGTATGAATGCAATGCTTTTTAGGAGCGATTTACAGCGGGTCCATTTATCAGAAATAAGTTTAAGCAATAATTGATCATGTTTTTGCACAGATTTTTTGTGGGTTAAGAAGAATTGCATAATATTTCTGCACTTTTGTCTACCACGATTCGTGCTGAGCATTGAAATTCAACATCATGCAGATCATAAATCAACAGCCCTGTCAGCCTGTCTGCCATGCCAATCTCCAGTGGTACCGCTTACAAAAACCAGAAGCAATCAGCCATAAAATAACTAACTGATATAAATAACATTAAACACTGTGCTTTCTAGAAGATCTGACCCAAAAACCTTCCATCCCATGCTTATAAGAAAATCTGTGTACAAATAGTATGGCTTCCCTTTGAAACCACAAAAAAATCTGAAATAGAACACTATGGATTTATTCCTCTCCCCAGCAAACAAAATGGAGAGAAATATAGCCCTCCTTCCTATAGTGGGGAAGGGGAGGTCCTATTGGGTCATTCTTACCTGCGGCAACTGTCTGTTCGACTGGGATTAGCATTAGTACATAAATACAATGCTCTATCATCAACAACCAGAATGGGAAGGCTCCTGTAGAAGCTTGGTGCATACGAAACCTATAAATGTTTGAAATGGAGGGTTTTGTAGAGCAACCAAATAACACAGATGGGTGTGGTTAAATGAATCATGCTCTATCAGAAAGGCCCATTGCCACATTTTAGAGCAAGCAACGTGTTACGATTTATTTTGTGCAATTTCCACTTGTAACGGCTCAGGTCATTTCACATACTGCCTTCGACAAATTTATTAACACATAATGTGCAAATTGGACACTACTCGTATGTGAACCAAGGAGTACTTAATTTTCAAACAAAACTCAATTTAAACATAGAATTTGGGGAACATGGTTGCAAATATAATATAATTTTAAAATTTTAGATTTCTGAAGAGTGGAAGTTATATGTATAATTTTTTATTGCTATTAAAATTTATTATTAATCTATTTTTTTAACTTATTACTACTAACTGAATTTAAAATTCAAAAAATATAAAATAATTTCTATTAAGAAATTCAAAACAATTTTAATAATATGAATAAAAGATAATAAATTCATTTTCTTTTATAAGATAATTTTAACTTTTTGTATTTGATTTGAAAAGAAAATTCAGATTTTAAATTTATTAATTTTTATATTTTTTATTTCAAATCAAATCTTATTTTAATTTCTCGACGTTAGTGTTTAGTTTTATAACTAAAAACTATTTAATTATAATATTGAATTAATTTTTTTAAGTTACATAAATTCCTATTTTTCTCTTATAACTATTTCTGGGCAGTGATTTATATACAGATAAAGTATCCGGTTATCATTTCTGTTCAGTTGATGTTTCCTGTGGAATATGTTAGTTATCACATAATGACGATATTTCTTCTCAGTTTCGGATTTCATGGCAGACTCCAAATCTGTAAACCATTTGTAGAACTGATGATTATTGAGCAAGACTACTCCTGTAAGCCAAGAAGAAGCTTGTGATGTTTCATTCATAGACAGTATAGCCAAACTTGAATCCTTCATGACAATGTGTTCTTGAGCCAAATTCTTTGGAAGAGGTTGATTTGCAATTTAATTCACACTGTCTTATATATTCTTACTAGATTTTCTATTAAACTTTAATAATTATCCCTTTTCAAGTCTCCAACATCATAAATGGAGGCACTTAATTTTTGCCAAAAAATAGGACTCCATCAATGGCCCTTGTTGGGGAC
This sequence comes from Cupressus sempervirens, assembly GCA_028749045.1. Classification (NCBI taxonomy): domain Eukaryota; kingdom Viridiplantae; phylum Streptophyta; class Pinopsida; order Cupressales; family Cupressaceae; genus Cupressus; species Cupressus sempervirens. The sequence goes on from CM053786.1 coordinate 69,443,692, forward strand.
ATATGCCACTTGTGGGCATAATGAGATTCCAGCTATCTCTGGAGGAGCAGACCAAGCATCTATGCTTAACATGATGCACAATGAAATTGGGTGGCCCCAAGCCCCCCAAAAATGAACACGGATTCTTTCCTCTATCAAACACCTTATTCTGATCAAGTAACACTTTGAACCTCGCTGCATTGGAGGCGTCATCCTTAAAAGCAACACTTATTTCTTCCATTTCATCAATGCATTCTCTAGTATGCATCTTACGTTTATCCTTTGAAAAGTCATCAGGTGCCCTATGATTTTTGCTGAGTGGAGGATCCTCATAGTCATGGGTTTGATCAGTCATACAAACATTTAGGTCATGGTTTTGAACATCTCCTTGCATACAAATATGCTTTGTTCCCACACTCTCGATTTTTCTTATCCTCACAAAAAGGCTTGGAGAATGGTCTATCTTCATCACATACTCTCCTTACTACGCCTTTTTGATTCTATTGCTCCTTCACATGTTTGCCGCAACTCCTACTCATACGATGAATTGAAAGATGTTTCACAATCTGAATACACTTTATGAGTTTCATCAACTTCAAAAAATCATCATTGGGCTTGCTACTATGATGCTAATGGACTTGATTTTGAGAAAAATCTTCTTCAAATAATGGATTAGAGAAGATAGAGAACTCAAACATCTTTATCTGCTTCCTCTTCAAACAATGGGTTTAGGAACATAGAAGATTCAAGTTGCCTTTGTGAGAGCTTTTATCCGGATCATCTGAGGTTTCATCAACAAGACTCAAATCTTCATTATCTCCTAGAACTTCCTCATGTTCATACATTGAATGCAGTTCTACTTTATCTTCACTATATGACTCTTGTGAATTACTATCTCCTTCATCCAGGACCCCTTGAGAATGCACTGCTTTATCAACTTGCTCACCATGGTGAATCGAGAGAAAATTTGAGCCATTTTTTTCAACATTCTTCTAATATTCCTCATCCAATAAGGCTGAAATTTCTTCCACACTAAGAGAATCCTCTTCCTCATTTTCACAATCACTATCATCTGTAGGCATATAAGTATCATCATGGGCTGATTCTCCTTTAGAATGTTCAAAATTTTCATCTCCATTTAAATCTGAAACTTACTTGAATCATATATTACTTCAGTCTTGCATTCATTTTCATCTACAACTAGTTTATTATCCATTACTTTCAGAAAGTTAAGAAACTGATGATCATATAAGAGACCTAATTCTCACATCTTGTTGAGAAGATCAAATGATGGAAGTCTATATTTTGAAGGTATTTCTTGATAGGCATTAAACATCCTTATGAAGAATTGTAATGCAGAATCTTCTTGTTTTTCTAAGTTTAAAAATGCATCCAAAGGAGATATATAACTTGAACTCTCATCCTCTTCTTCCAATATTTGAAAGAGAAGCTTCAAATCAAGATCATTTAGTGAGATTCCCAACTCACAAAATTTTCTTATCAATTCCTTGCATGGAGGCATGATGTTTGAAGGTACTTCCCGAAAAATATTCACCATCCTAATGAACAAATGTGCCGATGTCTCACCTTCATATCTTTCCAAATTGAAAAACACATCCAGGGGGTGTATGTCTACTTCCTCCATGGTGTAACATAGATCCGCTTCTCGATCATAGTACATATTCTCCATAGTACATGATCAAATTATTTCCTTCTAAGTCTTCTCCCTCAGCAGATTTATCAATTGAAGCTTTACTAAATAAAGTCGCCACCTCTTTCGAGGAATGTAGTGATTTATGATCTTTCGGGTTCTCACTTCCAGTAGAGTGCGCTTCTGAACAAATTGATAGAACTACTTTCTAATCCTGGTCTTACGAAATCTGAAACTCTAGGGAATTGCACAACACTTGTTGCGAGCAACTCTCCCAAGCAGAGTCGCCAATCTGCTAGTTCCCAAAACCGCAGATTGGAAATCCAAGAGCCTGCCACTTCTCCAGTAGGACTCCGCAATCAATTTTGGCCAATGAACGAGAATCACCTTGATTCCCTTGCACTTCAGGCTCCGCTACAACTAGGTGGGTAGACCTTCTACTCAAATCTGATCACTTGGTTTAGAGCTTTTCTAAAGAGAATTTAAGCTTTGGAGTTCTCCGGCTAGCAAGGTCCTTGAACTCCATGAAAATGAAACTAAATGCTAAGTACTTGAAATAATTGAATATTTTGTATAAAGTTTGTTAATAATGAATTTGATGCTTGTAGGAAGGAATATATAGATTTTATAACTTCAATAATAGAAAGACCAGTGCCTCTGCTCATCCGGGCAATTGAGTCAACTTCAGTGAATTTTCACGTACAACTTTATAAAGTTTTTATGCACTTGAACTGTCCACAATTTAATAATCAAGATACCACAAACCAAATATTATGCAAACTCAAATTAGTCCAGATTGAACTTTAACTCCTCTAGTAGGGAGACAAATTGGACACAAGTACGTAAACAATTTGATATTTCACAATATTTGTGATGATCGAATTTAAAATGCTAAATGGCCATGTCCATGTATCTGATATTTAAATTGTATATAGAATTCAAAAAATAATTACAAAGGACAAATTCATCTACAGTATAAATCTCCATGCCTTTGATTATAAACAAAGAATATTTATTTTATTAATAAAACAAAAAAATTGAATAAAAATAAAATAATTGAATCCATATTACAAAGTCATTATGCTCATTATCCCTTCGTACAAATAAAATATAAAATATTTCTTTATAAATTGTTTTTCTTCGAATACTGGATTGTGTCTGGGACGTGACTCTTTAGAGTCTAATCATATCTTTTAAATAAACAAACCTTTAATCATATCTTTTAAATAAACAAACCAAAGGTTTGTAATTGAATCCTATACTAACCACCAAAAATATTTCTTTATAATATTTTGATTGTTTAATTTAATGTATTCTAAATTTTATCATTTGACTTTAATATGCAACTCGGCTAATCACAATTATTGTCGTAAAACTCCTCTTGTCCTCTATATATGCAAGACTCACATTATTGCTAAAGGTATTAATCTTTTTATTAACGATATTGTTGCCCTTAGAAAAAATTATCTTATTAATTCTCCACTCTCCTATGTGGGCTCCATGAGATAAATTCGTCTATTGTTTCAATCGACTTGATGCCGGAGGCTTGTCAATACTAGAAATCATTCTAAAACCATGTCGTCTACCAAGTTACTTCCAACATCAAAGCAGGATACTCTTAATTTCTGAGTGCATTCTTCTATCGGGCTTCATATATAGCGACTTCTATATGCCGTCAATATGCCAATCACTGTGTATTATACTGTGCAATTCTGAAAACACATAATAGCGTCCTTCTCCACGATGGTCTCCTGAATATTGTCAGTTTCAATCATGTATCTTCCTTCGAAATTTTTCCTCTACTATGTCTACACACTATCCATAGCAAGCATCTGAAAGATCCGCTAATATTGAAATTCATTTCCCATGCCTAGGCTTCGTTGACATGTACATATATACACTTCCAAAGATTCACGACCCACCAGACTTATACATATACTTAGTGTAAAAAAGTGTCACTCATCGTATACATCTTCATACTAAATGTTTGTTGCCGTTAATAGTCTTATTTCCAAATCTCCCAATCCTAACAGCACTAGAGATAACTATTTCTAGGCAGTGATTTATATACAGATAAAGTATCTAGTTATTATTTTTGTTCAGTTGATGTTTCTTGTGGAATATGTTAGTAATCACATAATGACGATATTTCTTCTCTGTTTCGGATTTCATGGCAGACTCCAAATCTATAAACCATTTGTAGAACTGATGATTATTGAGCAAGACTACTCCTGTAAGCCAAGAAGAAGCTTGTGATGTTCCATTCATAGACAGTATAGCCAAACTTGAATCCTTCATGACAGTGGGTTCCTGAGCCAAATTCTTTGGAAGAGGTTGATTTGCAGTTTAATTCATACTATCTTATATATTCTTGCTAGATTTTCTATTAACCTTGAATAATTATCCCTTTTCAAGTCTCCAACATCATAAATGGAGGCACTAAATTTTTGCCAAAAAATAGGGCTCCATCACAACCAATCTATGAACAAGCAAAAGTTGTGATGGAACTCTAAATTTTGGCAAAACTAGAGTTCCAATTCCATGCTAAGGGGAGAATCTTCATGTATGACTATGTGTACGTCCTCATATTCAAACATTAATGAAATGGCAATGCTTTTTGCAATACAAGCAACCCAATGGGACAATTTGTGGAGTTTTGATGAGTATATGTTGTAAGTGTAGATTTTCTGCAAATTCTGATGAAATAATACTTATATATTACCTTCATCCATTTTAATCCTGATATAAAATCGCTCAAGGTAGTAATGCTAGAAGAGCAGACTTGAGTGTAAAATGTGTGTCTTCTATCCACATCCTTGCCTCTCCTGCATAGTGAACCCAAGGGACATGTCCTTACAAAGGACATGACCCTTCCTAGGTCAGCCCTCTATAGAACACATTTAATTTACCAAGATCGGCATCTCTATTTGTTTGTCTATTAGTGAGTTAAACTAACTACATTTAGGCAATTAAGACATTAAGAAAATGTTCCCAAATGGATTGCAATCCGCATTATAAATTAATGTATCCTAAAGGCCAATTTACTTTAAGAAATTCCATGCATTACCAGATTTGTTCAATCTGAAGAAAAGATCATTATATTATCAAAGTTACTCATAGAATTAAAATTCCCTCTTAACTTGATAATCACAATGAGAGATAACATATCTAGCACCATCAATATTGATGACTAAGCATAGCATAGATTGATACTCTAAATCTATCTGAATATTCTAAGCATGTGGTATCATTGTACACCTGATACTTTGTCATATTACTATACCTGTAATATGAGTTATCACCCAGTATTGTGATTACAGTATTGCATACACAAGATAGTATCCAGAGAGTGATTAAATTCTTCCTTTATCCAAGTTGTGATTAAAAGGGACTGACAAGCCTACATCACAATGTGATCTTAAATTCATCCAAATCTGACAGTAGTTCTCTACTGTTTAGTACATTATCTCAGAGATCATCACCTCTTAGACAATTAAAACAAATGGTGAAGCCCATATCAATCAATAGCCTAACAATAATAATTTTAACACAAAAATTATTTCATTAATAATTAAAAAATACAAAAGTATTATAATTCAACCATACCAAGTCTTTTTCTGAAGTGATCTATCTTCACTCGAGAGAGAGGTTTGGTAAGAATATTTGTTGTCTGATCTACAGTGCAAAAGTATTCTAACTTGACAATTTTCCTATCTACCACATCTCTTACATAATAGTAAGGAATTTCAATATGCTTGGATCTGTCATGGAAAACTAGATTCACAGAAAGCTTGATGGAACTCTGATTATGAATAATAGTGGGATTCATGGGTTGATCAAATAATCCCACAAGTAACTTTCTAAGCCAAACTGCTTCCCGAGAAGCCATTGCAGCTGCAATGTATTCAACTTATGTGGAACTCTATGCTACTGATGACTACTTTTTGCATATCCATGATAGCATTATTGAGCCTAAATTGAAACAGCATCCTAAAATGTTTTTCCTATCATTAACACTTCCACCCCAATCTGAGTTTGTAAATCCATGTAAGTTTAAGTCAACTTTCTTATACTTAAGCCCAAGGTTAAGAGTGCCTTGTAAGCATCTCATAATGTGTTTGATTGCAAAAAGGTGAATCTCCTTTGGCTCACACATAAACTGACTTAAGGCATTAACAACATAGCAAATACCAAGTCTTGTATTTACCAATTACATAAGAGACCCAATCATCTGTCTATAAAGAGTAGAATCTATAGAGGGTGATTCTGTTGTTGCTTTCTTAAGTTTGTGTAGATGAGTCTCCATTGGAGAAGACATCGGTCTGCAGTTCCACATTCCAAATCTCTTCAAGATGTCTAATGTATACTTTCCTTGATTAAGTATGATGTTGTTAGAGTTCTTCAATACTTCTAGTACTAGGAAGCAATGAAGAAGTCCTAAATCTTTCATATCAAATTCTTTGATTCGATCTTTTTTGCATTGATCTATAAGATGATCATCACATGTTATTAGTAAATCATCAACATATAGTATTAAAATTATCATATCATCTTTATCCCTTTTAGAATAAAGATTTGGATCAGCTTCATTCTTGGAGAATCCTAAACTGGTGAGATACTTATCAATTCTTTCATACCATGCCCTTGGAGCCTGTTCAAGCCTATAGAGAGCTTTCTTGAGCCTGCAAACAAAGACTTTAGGGTTATGAGTTTAAAATCCTTCAGGTTGATCCAAATATACCTCTTCAATAATCTTTTCATTCAAAAATGTTGTTTTCACATCCATCTAATGTACTACTTTCCATCCCTTCAATGCTGCAATAGCTAGGATTGCTCTTACAAAGGTGTATCTAGCAATAGGAGCAAAGGTTTCTTCATAATCAATTCCCTCCTGAGAGAATCCTCGGGCTACGAATCTAGTCTTATATTTTTCAATGCTACCATCAACAACATGCTTAATCTTAAATATCCACTTAGAAGAGACAACAAAATTTCCCTCAGGCCTTGGAACAATTTCCCAGGCATCATTCTTAATAATGGATTGGTATTCTTCTGTCATAGCGTCCTTCCAAGCTGTATGTTTGATAGCATCTAAAACATTTGTTCGTTTTTATTTAGATAGGACACTCATGTTTGTTGTATAGCTAGAAAATCTTTTTGGTCTTTTTCTTTCTCTGAAGGTTCTAGGTGGTGCAGCGAAGTCTTATGCTACCTCTACAATCTTAATAGCCCAAAGTGGTCTTTTCTTAGGATTTTGAGTTTCCTCTAGATTAAGATTTTGAATTTCACCTTCAATTTCTTTAATGTTCTCCCTCTAAAACTCAAGTTTATATTTCTCTTCAGAACTGGGTATATGTGAAGGATCTTCAGTTGTCAAGGATCTTTTGAATGCTAAATCTTCTTCAAGTATTACATCCCTACTAAGTTCAATGTTTTTCTGACCAAGTATGTAAATTCTATATGCTTTGGATGTTTCACTATATCCAACAAAAATACCTCTTCTGCCTGAAGGTTCAAGTTTAGTTCTTTTCTCTTTAGGAATATGAATGTAAATAGGACACCCAAATATTCTAAGATGACTGATATTTTGGTTTAAAATTAGCAAAGACTTCCTTAGGAGTTTTATCTTCGAGGTGGGAGTGAGGGCATCTGTTTTGAATATAGATAGCAGTGGATATGGCTTCTACCCAAAGATAGGATCCTTAATTTTGGTCAAGTAGCATAGCTCTTGCAGCTTCCACAATTGTCTCGTTCTTTCTTTCTGCTACCCCATTTTGCTAAGGATTGTAAGGAACAGTGCACTCCCTCTTAATCCCTACTTTACAAAAATCCTTAAACAAATCTGAAGTCTATTCCCCTCCTTTATCAGTCCTAAGAGTTTTAATTTTGTGTCCTGATAAAATTTCAGTTAAGGATTTGAAATCTTTAAATCTTTTAAGGATTTCTTCTGATTCTTTACATTTCAAGAAATAAATCCATGTATTCCTAGAGAAGTCATCCATAAAGAGTACATAGTAAAAAAATCCCCCGAAAGAAGGACCAGGCATAGGTCCACATAAATCTAAGTGGACTAATTCTAAACATTGTTAGTTTTTCTAGTGCTATTTTGAAATGGCCTCTTGGTGTTCTTACCTAGTGTACATCCTCTGCATATGCTGAATGATCTTTATTTGATTTAGGTAAACCAGTAACCATCTTCTCCATAGTCGATAAGGCTTTGAAGTTTAGGTGCCCTAAGCTTCTATGCAATACTTTGTTTATATCAACAGCTTCATGGATTAAGACTTGAATAGGTTCTATTTTTAATTCATACAAGAATCCCTTTCTTTGATCAATCAACTTTGATTTTTTAAATGACGAGTTCTTAGACTAGGTCATTACTTTACCATCCATGAATGCACCCTTATGTCCATCATTTTCAAGTGTTGTAACAAAGATTAGATTCCTCTTGATTCCTAGTACAAAGTACTCTTTTGAGATGAAAAAGAAATACTCAACTTTAGTCTCAAGGTGCAGTTCCTAATTCCTTTGACAAAATGAGTGGAATTATCACCTATGGTAACTTCGTCATTAACTTCTTCTGATATTGAGTCTAGTACTTCTTTGTATCCTATAATGTGTCGAGATGATCCACTATCAATTACCCATGCTTTGCTTGATACTTCATTTGATAGTGCTGAATACAGTACATAATTTTCAAGATCATAGTCTTCTTTTGTCTTAGTTACCTTCGAGATATTTACTTGTTAATTCATATTCTTAGGGCAGGCTGACTTATAATGTCCAAGTTTCTCACATTTGAAGCATTTGACTTTAGATATGTCCCTCTTGGATTTGTTATTGCCTTGAGGGACCTTCTTCTTAAAGTGTTTCTTCTTTCCTTTGTAGGAATTTGAATTGAGAACATGAAGTTCATCTCCAGTTTTCGATTTCAATCCTTTCTTAAGTTGCCTAGATTCTTCTTGAAGGCAGACTCCTTTAAGCTTGTTGAAGTCTAGGAGCTTGTCTCTAGTACTTACTCCTTGTGAGAATGTTTCCCATGAATCTGATAACCCATCTATAGCCATAAGTGACAACTCTTTGTCTTCAATTATGCTCCCTATACTTGCAAGTTCATCTGTTAGACTAGCCACCCTTAGGAAGTATGAATTCATAGATTCTCCCTTTTTTATTTTTATATGATTTAGTTGCCTTTTTAGTGCAAGGGTTCTAGTTGCATTGTTAACCTCATCTGCATTTAATAATGCACTCATCATATTAAATGTTGTTTGATGTTTCATTGGCATAGGTACTATTTCATTTTTAACTCCATCTAATATAATTTTCATGGCTTTCCTGTTTCCTTTAATCCAAATAGTTTTATGAGGATCAGCATCAGGTTGTTTGGATTCCTTATCAACAAACTATATTACATCATTGTCTTCAAGAGTCATCATAATTCTGAATTTCCATGCAACGAAGTGTTCTTTTCCATCAAACCTGTCTTCGAGTCTGATTGCATTGGCCATTGAAGGTAGAAGGATGTTTGCTTAGATATGTTTTAAATCTGATTATCAATTTGCAGAGCCAAGGTTCGACAACTAGGCTCTGACACCATATAGATTTTCTGCAAATTCTGATGAAATAATACTTATATATTACCTTCAACCTTGCTGGAAATGGTCCTTAGATATTCTGGACAGAATATTAAACGTTCCTGGAGAATGGTGTATAAATCTGGAAATTGTTTTAATCCTGATATAAAATCACTCAACGTAGTAATGCTAGAAGAGCGGACTTGGGTGTAAAATGTGTGTCTTCTATCCACATCCTTGCCTCTCCTTTATAGTGAACCCAAGGGACATGTCCTTACAAAGGATATGACCCTTTCTAGGTCGGCCCTCTATAAAACACATTTAATTTACCAAGATTGGCGTCTCTATTTGTTTGTCTATTAGTTAAACTAACTACATTTAGGCAGTTAATACATTACGAAAATGTTCCCAAATGAATTGTGATCTGCATCATAAATTAATGTATCCTAAAGGCCAATTCACTTAAACATGCATTACCAGATCTGTTCGATCTTAAGAAAAGATCATTATATTATCAGAGTTACTCATAGAATAAACAGCAAGTTCTTGAGGATGATTGGGAAAAAGAAAGGTGCAACTTTTTGCTCAATCTGAGTCATCTTCCAATCAGTTCTAAAGCAAATGGCAGTATCTCTTCTGGTATAAGTCTAAGTGTCAGAAGTTTATCAGGTAGAAAACTTCACATCTCTCATAGGGCGTGCAAAGTATGGAGATAGTATATACAACTGAGAAACCTTTTTCTTGAAAAGGGGGCTTCCGCTTCTGCAGATGTTGTGAGGAATCTTAATGCTTAAAGAGAACGTGGTCTTTTCTTTCATGGTGATAACAACTTTCAAAACATTCATTGAGGTATTGATGGCAAAGAAAGCAGCGAAGTATACAGAACACGCCTGAAGCAATATATTAGATGATGAAAAGAGGAGCAATTAAGATTTGCATAAATTGAAACATTGTCTACTGTATATTGATGTGTTAAGTATGTTGCTGTAGCATTTATGCTAGCAGAGATTTATTAGAAAGAAGCCACCAAACATCAGACATAAAGACCACTTGAAGAAACACCTTAATGGTTTCCACTTGTCACATCATCATTGAGAGTATACAAAGTTAGGATTCATCAGCAAGAGTATACATACAGCGATTGGAATAAAACAACAGTAGTATGCAAATAGAGATATTAATGTATCAGACAAATTATACAGTCACACACGTGTTCAACATAAAAAGAAACCAAGAATAATGGCACAGACATGTATTGCTATCAAGACATCAGAGTTCATAACTTTAATAAAAGAACAATATCAAAGTATATGCATGGGATAGCTGACAGGAAACCTGACGTGTTTGCTTTTAGAGTGTTGTTGGTGGAAACTGTGTCTGGTAGGAAGTCTTTTGATGCTTCAGAACAAAACATTTTAATTTGGGCAAAACAATTGTTAGAGTCCGGAAACAACATATCAAAGGTTTGACTTTCAGTATAATACCATTGAAATGAAGAGGGTGCTTTTCCCAGCATCCCTGCACATAAGGCATTTAGCAAAATCCGGAGGCCATCCATGAGCGAGGCTCTAAAATTGTTGACTGATGGAGAAAAAAGGAAGTACAGCAAGCATGGATGAGCATAGCATAAAGAAAACTGCATAAGGGAGAGCTCAAACTAACCAACATCAAATGAGGTATTGACGGCTTAAAAGAAATATGACAGCATCAATAAAAATCAATAACATATGTGAAAGATTCTAGAAGCGTGTCCGAGCCAAACATCTCATCTGTTGACAAGAAGCCATCGTGAATCCACTACACAGAAAGGAACAATAAGATGCCGAAAATCACAGTGGACAAGTTTGAAACACAACAAAGGCATGAATAATTGAAGAGGGTAGAAGTAATCATGTGCAATAAAGATAACTGGCAGAAGATAGAGCAGAAAAATAAGATAGGACCTGACAATTACAAAGATGATGTCTTCAGCAAATATAAATTCAAAAATTTAGTTACTGTCAATCAATATGAAAGCAAATCTAAGTTGCACAGGTACCTTCCCACCACCCCCCCCCCCCGGCCCAGACCTGCAGAAGTTTGAACCGGTTAGAAGTTCAGGTCCAGTTTGAACCCGGGTGAACCAAGTTCGAACCCAGTGCGAACCACATGCTTTTTAGGCCCTGTGGACAGCAAATAAGTGTTTTTTTTGCAAAATTTATTAGTTGTTGACATCCACAACTTTAAAAGTTTGTTATGAAATGCTTTTGATGACCTCTCATTGTCATATGGCCTCTCATTGTCATATTTTGTGGCCTCTCATTGTCATTTTTTTAAAAATTTGATACCAACAGCATTGTTGCTGCTGCTGCTCCCATTGGCCTTAGCTCTATTGCTAAGTCAACTAATGCCAGAGAAGAAGAAAATGAAGAAGGAGAAGAAGATGAATATGAAGAAGAAGACAAAGATTGAAGAACTTAGAATATTAATAGATTTTTATTCCATTAGTTGAACAATGAATGTGAAACAATGATACTTGAACTTGATGCTACAATTTATTTTTAATGTTTTCAATCTTTGATATTGAACTATATGATGGTATGAGCACTATGACTATATGATGGTAAGATCACTATGATTACAAGTTTATGGTGTTTTTGTTATTTAAATGTGTTTATGCTATTATGCTACATTCTTATTTTAACTCATACTTCATAAATATGTATATATACATATATTTTTTATAATTTTTATATGTTTTGTACTAATGAACCCAAACCCCTTTCCAAAATTTTGACGAACTTGCGAACCGGTTCTCGAACTTCGAACTTGGAACCGAACCCGAACCGGTGACTTAGAAGCAAATCCATTGAATATATGAAAGTCTTCAAGGGCAATATTTGACAGCGATAAATTACATAGGGCAATAGCTATTTTATGTATTCATGTGAAAGCTTGCCAACATCTAAAAGAAAATAGCATGAGAGATAGAGATGGCGTGTTTCTTCCCAGCAAAGAGAAGACACCCAGTCAATAGTGAAAGGGATATAGTCAATGAAGTTAAGAAAATACAACGATCCAGTCAGCATTTAAAACTTTGCATCCACATCTTCTTCCAATGACGTTAGAAGCATATGCGGAAGATTAAAATGTGAAACCCAATAATGAAAGAAGGCATTATGTGTGTAGATGAATGATCCCTCAACCTACAAAAAAGTCGCAAGCTTGATAAAATCAACTAATAATTATGGATGAAATGATTAGTAAAAGAATCTCGCGAAGAGTGACTACGATTAAGAGGAGTAATTTATTTTCAAAGGGGGATGGGACTTCTCATTTTTTTAAAGTCACACTTATTGAATGTGAAAATATATAAATAATAATAAGTAAAAAAGGTTTGAAAGACATATTCGACATTGACAAGCAATTACAAGAAAGAAATACATTCATTTTGTATGTAAGGAGCATAATATGACTTTTGCAATTTTAAATTGAAATATTATATTTCAATGATTTATAAAAGTCTAATGTCTTTTTTATTATTTAATGGCATGGAGAATTAAACTGCACTTGATTAGTCCTTTATAGTCATTTTTTAAAATCCTGTATACAATTTAAATATCAGATAAGTGGACAAGGTCATCTATGACATTATGAACTTGTTCATTGCAGATATTGTGAAATATTTAATTGTTTTTTAATCTATATCGAATCTATCTCCCCGATCTTAGGAGTTAAAACGCAATCTAGACTAATTTAGAATTGTGTATATATATATTTGATCCATCGTGTCTTGATTATTAAACTATTTATAGTTTATGTGCATAGAACATTATAAAGTTGCACATTATAATCTTCATTGTAGTTGACTCTATTACCCAAATAAGCTAAAACATTGGTCTTTTATCATTGAAGTATTGGATTTAAACTTGAACTCTATAAATCTATAACTTCCTCCTTACAAACCTCAAATCCATTATTAAAAACATTATACAAAAGATCCAACCATTTTGAACACTCAGCATTCAGTCTCATTTTGATCGAGTTCAAGGACTTTGCCAACTAAAGAACTCACCAAAGCCTAAATTCCGCTATAGAAATGCCTTGAATAGGGCAATTAGCGTTTGAGGTGAAGGTCTACCTGCCTAGAGGTAGCGGAGCCTAAAGTGCAGAAAAATCAAGGTGATTCTTGTTCGTTGGCCAGAATTGATTGGGGAATCCTATCGGAGAATTGGCAAGCTCTTGGATCTCCAATCTGTGGTTTTGAAAACCAACAAGTTGAATCAAAGAATCTATCAACTAGCAAAGATGAATTCAACAAAGTGAACAAACAAGCAATCAAATCATCAATTCACATCTTGGAATGAAAAAACAATCATCAAGTAACTATCAAATCAATCATCTCCCTATCAAACCCACATTAACTCATTCAATCACTGAAAGAAGGGATCCAGACATAATAAAAGAAGAGTGGACTGTAAATTCAGACCTACAATCTAGGTATGAATATTGTGTGGCACATATATTACACTAAAAATCTAGTTGCGATTCTGTATTGAAAAATATATAGAATTCTAGATTATGATATTATGAGATTATTCATATGGTGATAAATAAACAGACGTGTATGGGCAACCTACATTATTCTGATATAATTTATTGTTGCTTGCATTGTCAATGAAGGGACCTTTTATCATACAATTTGTTGTGTCAAATACTATATGTACTTTCAGGCTGGTGTTATCAGCCATGGCAGGGATAATAAGGGGATCACATATTGGGGGAAGCGGTGATGAAGTCACATTGTAAGCACACCATCTCATACTATATGGCTAAGGAGTCCCATGGAGCCAAAGGGGGATGAAAAGATCACCTTTGGGCTCACGAAGGAAGGACTATCTGGACCATTGTGAATGTTCCTAATAATCTTTTATCATAGTGAATTAACTCATGGAAATGCTCAATCATTGAAGGTAAGATAGAAAAAACTCATAGTGAATTAACTCATGGAAATGCTCAATCATTGAAGGTAAGATAGAAATAACAAGATTGAGGGAAATGTTGGTAGGACATTACACTATGTATGCCACCTCGTAGGAATGTCATGAGTCACCTGAGGTCAGTAGGAATGATTCATCAGCAAATGACATAATTTTAGAGAGAAGCGAATGGCCAGCTATGAAGATTTTAATATTATCTGGGGCCAGTCAAAGCTTTCCAATAGATAAGGTTTGACGATAGAATGCTATCAGAATTAAAGCTATCGAAAGAGAAAACAAAAGGAAAAGTCTATGTTCATTGGGTTGTATATTTGGTTGCTCGGCCTCAATGAGCACTGCAGTTTCCTTAATAATATTGTGTATTATCAGGAGCTCATATGTCTACACAAAGTATAGAAAGAATGGTTAATTTTCATCGGTGCTTTGATGGTGTATGTATGTCCATGTTGGAGGAGGTTGGCGCCAGTTGTAACAAAATACAACTGCCCAGTCTGCAGTTTGCCAACCAACTGGGCTTCAAAAATGATGAAGCTTTAATTCTGATAGCAAACGCACAGCCTCACAGGATGAACAACATTGTCTGGACTCTGAAGCATTCACAGCACATGCACAGCTTCACAGGACAAACTCCATTGTCTGGAACATTGACGACAGATGCACAGCCTCACAGATATGTTCAAATAATTAAAATATCTTTAATAATATAATTAAAAAATATTTAAAACTTTTACAAATATCTTAAGGAAAGGAAGAGACTAGATGCAGTTGTTTAAAACTTTCCAGTTTAAAAATATATATTTAATACTTTTACAAATATCTTAAGGAAAGGAAGAGACTAGATGCCGTTGTTTAAAACTATCTTTAAAACTGGGATTGGAAGTGTGGAGGATTTTTTCCATACTTATAATATTGGATTGGATTCATCAATAAATAGGTTTTTATTCTCTTCTCTTTTTTAAGATTGTTTGGAGCAGACTCAGCATATGGGTGTATGGACTTATTTGTTCCAGCATAATTTTACACGTTTTTAAAAATCCAATGTCATGTACAGATGAACTCAAACCAACCCCAAAAAAAATTGGACGAATTTCGAACCTGCATCCATACCAAAATCTGAACCGTCAACTTAGGTCTCGGAAATAAAATGGCATGTGATTTTCAACTGTACTTTTATTATAGCCTTCCCAATAAAGGTTTTAGGCACACCATAAATGAACCACCTGCTAATATAAGGCTTTATAATATCATCTGCCAATGGATGTATGCAGCACAAAAAAACTTCTAATACATGAGCGTTTAAGTACCTATAAAAACAGATTAGCATATTCTGTAACTCTGGTCTGATGAAATCTCTCACAATACCAACAGGATGGTAGCTAAGCTCTGATACCAATTGTAATGTCACCTACTGGGACTTTAAATTAATTATATCTCAATTTGTTCCTTGCAGAAATATTTCATATCCCTCTACTGGAAGGTTATATTCCATATGTATATTTTTCCATTCTAAGAGTTATGTCTTTGCACAATTTATTATATTATATAAATATATTAAGAATAACATTATATTATATTAATAATATTAGCTTATATCAATAATATTATTTTTTAACATTGTTGATATTATTTTTTTAACATTATTGCATAATATATTTACTTTAAATATTATTTTATGTTATATTTAGTAGTAATATATTATGCAATATTATAGAATGATTATAATAAATTATAATTATATTATTATTACTTTAGTGATTTATTATTTCCCCCCCTCCCAAACCTTAGAGTATCCCACCGAGTACTCACATACCCAAGTACCCCCACCTCTATCATTTGGCAACTTGGATTTTTATTTGATTTTTTATTTTTGAATGTTACTATTGGGCATGTAATATGTTACTATGTTGAATGGTCAATGGTTCTAGTTCATGTTGCAATTTTTCTATGTTCAAGTATTTTAATTTGGTATATTTTACTAAAACATCATTTCATGTTCTATATGTATACTATACAACATACAACACCACTCTCTGCCTAGTCCTCCAATTGTCGCCATCCCTTGGTTGTACCCCCACCATCCCAAAAATCAAGCCCATTTTTATTTGATTTTTTTATTTTTGAATGTTACTATTGGGCATGTAATATGTTACCATGTTGAATGGTCAATGGTTCTAGTTCATGTTGCAATTTTTCTATGTTCAAGTATTTTAATTTGGTATATTTTACTAAAACATCATTTCATGTTCTATATGTATACTATACAACATACAACACCACACCCTGTCTAGTCCTCCAATTGTTGCCATCCCTTCATTGTCCCCCCACCATCCCAAAAATGAAGCCCATTTTCCCCTCATCCCAATGTCTCGCCGTCTTGGCATACCCCAGTACTGGTGTTACATTGTTATTTATCTATATTATATGGTACTAATATTGACAGGTTTATCACAAAGAAGCCAATTAATGTGCACAACTTTATTTCGATGCATTTATAATCTGCTGCTAACAGTAGATTAAACCCCATAATCTATATGACATTATTCATATGCCTATTGATTTCAACAATCTATCTTAAGTTCTACTTGCAATAATTTTCTTCCTTACCGAGCACCTTACCGTTTTCTAAATGAATGGGGTGTTTTGTGTTGAAAGAATGCTTAACAAGATCAGATTTCAAATGCATTCATATGTAACGTCATCATTATGTTCTTTATTTCTAATGGCAATAAAACAGCTTGATCCAATGTTGAAGGTGTCATGAACAATCAATTCTAAAGACACCTAACTCACGAGTGGTTCACCCTAGACTCTAATCCTTCATCAAAAGGATCGCAATCCTCATCTTCTAGTGGCTTATGCATTTCACTGTTGCCATTTTTTAATTTTTATCTAATATTTTTTAGATCTAATCTGAGATTTCCTTCAACATAAGTTTGTGAAAGAATTGCACTGTGATAAAAATCACTCATTTTCTAAAATTTGATGGTTTCATTTCAATCAAGTGTTCCCAAAAACAACATATTGACCTTTATCTTAAATCTTTGCACATGTTATCATCACCATGACCAAAGAGCAAGTGTACTACAAACTATTGCTGCACTAAAATTTCAAGTCTCTATTGTGTCATGTGCCAACTCCCTAAAGCTGACTTGCCTTTTTGAAATAAAAATAAAGAATTGAAAAAAATGATTATGAATACTTCTTTTTTAAAAAGACTACCTAAAGAAATTTGAAGTTTTTGCTTTGGTGTCAAGTTGACGATTGGCTCACACCTAGCAGTTAAGACAATGTTGCACTAACAGGGCAAAACCACTGAAAGTGCATAAGCGATCAAACGAAAACCTTATGCTGTGCAGTTTACGATTGCAGGAGATTGAAATATTAGCAGGCAATCCAGCGGGCAGTATGCATCAGGCATACATACTTCAGCTGGAACATATTAATCTCAGATACAAATCAGCCAGGTGAATCAAGCATTGGACCATTGGCCATCGACATCGATTTCATACAGAGCAGTTGCAACACCACTACAGTAGTGGAAGGCATCCATCTTCAGGCAGCCATTAATCTGAACCCTAGTGTAACAGGTGGCCAGAACAGTAGTGGACCCATCCCACGAGTCACAATCCAGCAAAAACTGGATCCAGCATTCGAACCCACCAAACATCGATGTTAGGATGCTGGATACGAAGTAGTACCTGCCACAGTAAGCTAAAACCACCACACACTTAGCTGTTTGTCTATTGACATCAGAAAAGTGACATTCAAACTGAAAAGACAGTCGATCCACTATCATAAGCTAGCTGAACTAAAGGAAGGGATAAGGAGACTAATTTCAGACAGACTTATTTGGCCTTGTATCCAAATATACAGAGCAGCTAATCTCGGGTGCATATGGTATCATAATCACTACCTTAAATCTGTAATTTTGAGAACAAAAACTGAATTAAATTAATGAGTGCATTTTGTTCATTTTACCGAGCCAAATATCAAATCTGAGTTCCTTGTCATGGATCTCCAATTATAATGATGTTATTACATACACACACTATAGAGTTCAATTGTCAACTACAAGAAAAAAGTTATAATCATAAGAAAGGACAGTCTCATAGGTCCATAGTTAAAATGAGAAATAGACAGCAAAGTAGAGGACTTTCAAGTCACATACACCCAACTCGTTCAGCTTCAATCATTCGAAGATCCAGAGGGATTTCATGGAATTGTGCTGCTAGTTGTCGGTCTCCAAGAGACAAGATGGTTGAAACATAAGCTCTGATGCTTGCTTCAGGATTTTCAAATCTTGTATCCACAGTCAAATGGACTGGATTTGTAACTTCCCTTGCATAGAAATCCTGAATCAAGGCACTGCTGCCACTTACTCCTGAACCTGTAGAATACCTGCACAATTCCACATCTATTGTCTTAAGGATATACCCATATAGCTTAAGGCAAACAGATTTCAACTATCTATATAGACATCATTTTACCAAAATCTTTATTATTTTATTGCAAAACTCTAAAATCTGAATCATCAATCAAGCGAATAAAAGCTGACTCCATCATTTCTCAGATACCCAAAGGCAAACTCAGAGCATATTGCAAAAAGGCAAACTCAGAGCATATTGCAAAAGTCAACAGAATTCAATAAAAGCTCCATTCATATTCATAACAACTTGTTGAAATGACTAATTCCTAGTCTCCTCGGCACTAAATAGGTCAAACAATATTCAAGTTATAGGCTTATAGATTATCTTCTTGTCATTTCAGGCACTGTTGTTATATGTGTGACCAATTGCTCATCCCCCACATGTTGAACAAAATAACTGATATTTAATAGCCAAAAGCATCAAAAATAATATGTAACAAAAGTTAGAGAACATTAAAAAGTGTGAGAGAATCACCATCCAACAATAACTTCTTTTGGATTCACTCGCTGATGCAACTCATACATGTTACGATGATAATCGATATCCACTGCAACCTGCAAGCCCAAAAGAAAGTTGCACGTGAAAGTAGCATATAATTTTGATATGCCAAATATAACCTACAAACTCTAATTCATGTGTAAGCATTGGAGATGAACATAGTGAAGATTAGTTTCAAAGATATACCTGGTCTGAAGATTCATTGTGTGGGACACAGTATGAATTGCGAATGTCGACAGTTCCATCAGAGGAAACAGAGCCCAAAAGAGTGCCAATCACACGATCCGCCTGGTCATTCCGGCGAACATATGAATCACAAATGTTAAACAGAACTGTTGGATGAAGCTTGGCAGTTAAACTTGTTGAAGCCAATGGTATCTGCAAAACCGTTTGCCCAGCTGCCATTGCTACTGCTCTTCAGCTACCTTTTTCCGTTTGCAAGAAATGGCTCGGCTGATGCCTATCACAGAGTAATTTCAATGAGAACTAAAGGTTAGGGTTTAGAATAATTAAGATTTATGAGCTAATGCAGAAAAGGGAACACTCGGGTAATTTAAGGATAGCCCGTTGAGGCTTTCGGGTCCGGGAGCAACACCCAGATTTAAAATCCATTGCAAATATGCATGATTGTAGGGGGAAAAGACCTGGACGAATTTAAACAGGAAAAGAAAAAGAAAAATACTATTCCAACTGAAAATACAAAAACATAAAGAACAGTGAACCCCCTGTTGCGTGTAAATTAAGATTTAAAGCATATCAATTTGAGTTTACTAAAAATGGAATTTTAATGTTACGGCACCTTCAATGTTCAAACCTCACAATGACTACATAAAAGCTCCAAACATAAACAACTTGAAAACCTCTTTCAGATCGCATTAATAAATACAGAAAAAGTTAAACATATTGCAAAAGATCCTCAGAATTTATTTTTTTTAAACTGAACTAATTTTGAAAGAAAAAGGAAAAGAACAACACTATTCCAACCGAAAATGTAGAAACATGAAAAACAGTTAAACCCTTGATACAAGTAAAAGAACAATTTAACGCGTATCTATTTGAATTTAGCAATAGTGGAGTTTTAGAATGTCAAGTAATGGCACCTTCAATTTCTGAGTTCAAACTGCACAATGTCTACATAAAATAGATCGCATTGCAGCTTGTAGAAAGGACATACTTGAACTAAAATGCTACGTAATTTTACTCAGAAGAACAAAAACTCTATTTCTCCGTATAGTTTTTTCCCCAGACGAAAAGACTGCAACATTGATAATTTGAGGTTTTCTGGACCCTACCTGTGATTAGGGCTTACGTGTTGATAATAATAATGTCATGGAGGGTAAAAAATTTGATCGTCACAAAGAAAATTACAAATTCATTGTAATCCGTTTATACAGTCTTAGAATGCAAATACGTTTGAAATGGGAAGTTTTTTTTTATTTTATTTTTTTGGATGGAGGGTTCAAACCTGCGAGTAGCCCAGCGCAAGGCTTGCGAGCTACCAACCAGCGAAGGCCACCACTTGAAGATTTAGAAACCTGATATGGGCCCACGCGTCGTTGAAACCTTCGTCAAAATCACTCGAAACATGATCTCCACCTCATCCCTTATGGTGTCAGAGCCTTGCACTTACCAAAACTTGATCTTTTGTGGACTCTTTGTGAGTCATTCAACTTTACCAATAAACCAAGGGCCCATTGACAAAATGGGAAGATTTTATATTCTATTGCATAAGCATTTTGCTTTGTTCAATTTAATGTATCATTGTTTTCACTGCACCTTAATTAGTACTTGTTGATAGGCTAAGTACTATTGTGATACTTTTTGGATAGCTCCACTTAATTAGTGATTAAATTTATATATACAAACCAATTACAAGTTCTCACTTTTCTATTAGGGTCCCAAGAATTGACTTTTTCAAAATTCGGATTTGAAAATTTTGCGTTTGTTTCAAAATTGGCAAAATGAAATTAGGATACCGGATTTCCAATTTTGCCTCAAAACCAAGTTTTCCAACTTCCTACTAACAAGTAGGGATTGAAAATCAAAACCTGGTTATGTTTTTTAAGGAGTGTGAAAACAATAGATTAGACTACTTTTTGAAATTTGCCTTCAACTCCAAGCTTATGCATAAAAATGTGTCTTCACACACATTTTTCGAGTGAAACAAATGGTTCAAGCAAAACCCTAAAAATAAGAATAAAGATTTGCAAAACCTTGATTTGGCTAAACCAAGGTTTGTAGAAATCCAGATTTTTTTAATTCCATGAACCAAAAGGACCCTTAATTATATATTTCATGTTTTATATAATGAAAGTGCAATTTTTTTAAATTCATATTCTTGAAAAATTATTCATTGGTCATGCTTGAGGTCTTATTATGTAGAATTTTATCATTCCTTCCACATTGCATGAATTGTTATCTATAAGTTTTTTAGTCTTATGTTAATTGTATATTAAAGTTTTTAAAATATAGTATTTTAATATTTTTACAAACAAATTATTTTATTTATACATTTTAGTTTTTTTAAATATGAATTTTATTGATCATATATAATTTAAAAACATAATAATAAAATAAATTAAGATTAAGAAATAATATAAATAAAATTAAAATAAATATTTAAATCAATTATAAATTATAAATTTTTAAATAATGAAAATAAAACTTAATTATTGTTATAACAATAGTAAAATAAATAATTATAGTTATGTAATTGATTCTTTAACTAAAATACATTTAAAATGAACACAATACTTTTTTGAATTAAATATTGATTTTCAATCTTAAAATTTAACTATATTAATGTTATTAATATATTCTACATTACTATATTTTTGTTAATAGTGTTTACTAGAATTAAGGCAAGTGCTTAGCCATCATGTGGCACTTGTTTAATTTGTAATAATTTGTAATAAGCTCGAGCTAGAGTTTGTGGTTCTTGTTAAAATTTGATAGATCTCATTTTAAAGTAGGGTGGTTGAGATGGAATATCACTTTCTTATTGATTGCAAGGCATATGAGGATGTCTGGGCTCTATACAGGGTCATCTTAGGGGATGACATAAGCTTGCACAGTTTGTTCGATGATGATAAGATACGACACACTAATAGTTTGATTGTCAAGATTCATAGTAGGAGATTTGGAAAGGAATCAGGATTAATGCTTCTCATTTGTGGTCCCTTAGACTGATGGTCTCGTGGACGTCATTAAAATCCTTCATTCATTCATTCATTCATTTAAATAATCAATTGATAGATTTCGTCAAAATAATCATTTACAATTTAGTAAGTGCATGAGATGCATATTATTATTCGCTACCAAATAGCAATAAAACTTTTATAGAAATGCAAGTGATTAATGAGGAAAAATAAAAAATAAATTTAAATTTAAAAAGAAAGACTTTTTTAAAATATTAAAAAGGTTTAAATATAAAAGAATATAAAACAATCAAATTAATAATAAGTGAGATCAAAATATAATTTTTACTTCTCAACATATATTTAGAAATCCATTGTAAGAACCCTAACTAAACACAACTCTTCTATTTGATAAGGACATAAATTCTTCATTAAAAATAATTTAAAATTTTAAAATAAAATAGTCTGAAGAAAATAAAGAAACAATCATTATATTTAATAAAAAGGACATACCTTTTTTTTTATCTTCTATAAATAATAAATAAATCATCTCTATATTTGATGAATACACATCCATATAGTTGTGAAAAAAAAAAAATTTATAGACCAGAAGTGAGATTTATTTTATTTGACTTTTCTTTTGACCTATATTAAGATTATCAAGCAGGTTTAAAGAGTGCAAATAAGTACTTTTGGATTTGTCTAGTTATAGAAAGTTTGCACTCTTCAAAGAAATTTCACAAATTCAAGTCCTATAGGGTAGGTTAATTCTATTTTTTAATTAACATATTTAAGTGTCAACATTGTGTAGCCTAATGTATTATAAGACTTATACATCCAAAGTGTTGTATAATAAAATTTTATTTTCATTTTCAATCATGTTGTTAAATTCAAATAAATTGAAGTTTATATTTTGTATTTAAATTGAAATGACGTGTTCATAGTCCACATATACCATAATTCATATTTTGAACCAAAAATTGATTGTCTTAGACTATAGAAGAATATTGAAAGTCACATCTTCAAAGTGTGTTGTTTAAATCAAATGATATGATTATAATCAATGCATTCATATAATTAAAAATGTAGAACCACTGACTTGTAAAATAATCTAAAAAAGTTTATTTAATAGAAGCTACCTATTAATGTGAGGTTTCCTTGTTATCATAAAAACACTCAAAAGTTCAAGTTTGAAAAAAAAAAGATTGATGAAAAGATTTAATAGTATTTTGCATCAATCTCTTGACTCATTTATAATCTCATTTTTAAACCAAAATATTTATATCCATTTGAAATATCTTGATTGTGGATCACCGAGCTTAATAGATACTACCCACAAAATACTATATTTTATCAATTTCATTTTCTCCAACTCCAAAATATCAAAACTATATTTTACAATTCAAATCAACATGAAACTCACTAATCACAGCTAAATGTGGTATCAAGAAATTGATCATATCAAGCCCTTCTAAGAAGAACCATCAATAGTGTTTGAAGACTAAGAAAGAGTTGCTCTTCTATCAGTGGAAATGTGGGAATTCCTCTCCCTCTATTCTAGACAGAGATACTCATGTTATTTCGGTTGGCAACAAAGAAGTGGTGAGAAAGAGAATAATCTCTACTAACTTTAAAAGATCCTTTGGCACTAGTGCAGCTGCCATGTAAGGTCTCATGTTTGGGTGGGAATCAACATCAAAATCACAGAACCCATAATGTGTTTGTTGCTAGAGCAATTCATCAAAAAGGAGAGGAAGGGTTTAAAGGGATTGATCAATATAGGCAAATCAATCATTTCGGGCTACTCTTTTGAGGGGCATGGGCTAGTCTAAAGGGTGATTAGTCAGTTTGTATTTTCAAGATGACATGAAACTATGGCCTTTCCAAATTGTTTTATAGAAAATAAGCAACGGTGGTCAACAATAAAGTCAACAATGTTTTACAAGAGTTTAGACTAACAAATTCTGCTCTAGCTTGTCCATTACAAAACAATATAAAAATTTATTATTTCCAGAGTAAGATCGTACCAATTTTTTATTATTTTTCATCATATTTGATTCAATGTCATCATTACCAATTGCTAGGGCTAGTATTTGTGTGCAAAGAAGAGTAGAAACATATGGAGCTAGGAAAAGACGGATTGAAACGGGGTTTTCAAGTAGTTAAGCAATATTATCTTGGGGGTTGATCCAAAGAGCCAATTGTTCTAGAACAGGGGGACTTGAATATACTTAACAATTAAACCACTCTTATCGTTCATGGTTCCATAGTTTCTCGACTTCCAAAGGTATTCAGAATTATGTTGTTCATTCTTGCAATCATTTCATGCTTGAAAGATCCAAAAAGTATATGTTTTATTTGTAGTGTTTTGTTAGTCTAATGGAGACTGAATGCAAAATTTTGTGGATCCTTTCGAGTTCATATTCATCTCCTTTTCTTTCAATATCGTCCTTCCAACACAACATATCCATATTGTCCGTGGAAATTTCTAGAAATTTTAGATACTTAATTTTTTATAATTTTTTAAAATGAAAAAACAATATCACCCTTTGCAAAAATAAGATCAGATGATCAAAAAAAGGAATCAATGATTAAAAATAAATTTAAAAATAAATATGTTTTCAAACTTTATAAATTTATTAATTTTGATTGTAAAAATTAATTGAAATGGAGCAATTGAAAACGTTAGTTCCCTCGCTATGTATAGGTAGGGACTAAAAACTAAAATATCAAATATTTAAGTTTAGAAATGTTAGATTTTAAAAATAATTATTATATACTAATTCTTTATTGTTGATTGGTCAATTAGGAATTTCCTGGGATTTTATTGAATTCCCATGGGTAGAAAAATAGAGAAAAAAGAGGGCATAAAGTGGGTAGGATAAGGATGCATTTCTCATGTGTCGGGTATTGGACTTTGGTGGCAAATCTTAGAAGAATGTGATAGAAGAACCATCATCCTCATGAGAAAGTTGCATTTAATGGGGATGTTGCCTCCAATAAGATAGGATATGTTGTTGTAATTACTTGGTTGGATTGTCATGCAATCCCCTCTATCGAAGAATATGACATGATGTTTGTTTCATGTTTTAAATTTATTGGTAATGATGAATTGGTAGCAGTCACGATGTACGTAGGGTCTCTAGTATATCTCCATCCTGTTCTTGAAGAAGTTTTCTTTGCTATTGAAGAAGACCTTTACGTTGCCCAAGACTTCTAGTAGGGGCTCAAATTTTTATGGGGTGTGAGAATATGTAGGAAATTCTCGATTTGGGAAGCATGGGGATGTTGTGAGAGTATGTAGGAATATTGTGACTTTTCAATCAACGTTGACCTACTCTTTAGAAGATGGTTGACTACTCCATGTTACAATGTTACAAATGGCCCACAAGTAACTGTGGCATCTAATAATGATGGAATTTTAAAAATATGAATGAGTAAATGAATGGAGTTGTGCTCAACTTGTGTCATTTTCTTTGTAGGGATGTTATCCTTATGAGTATGAAAAATACTCATTTTTTGTATCTCTATAAAAGAGAAGTGTAAAAGGGCATGATAGAGAAGCAGAAGCTTTAGTGAAGTTGAACCCATTGACGAGAGAAGTTAAATGGGTGGTAAAGGAGAACACACCCTCGCAAAAGAGTAGGCAAGTCACTAAGGGGTGATACTAGATAAATGAATCACCAGTCAGCAGATGGGCATCTATTGTAAGGGGCTTAAGGGGCCTTTTACTAAATGGTTCATAAGGCGCAACACTTGGTTTTACAAATGGGATTGCAAGTAGAGTGGGTTTAACCATGGATGAAACTCTATAGTTAAGTGCGCTCAAGTTGGAGTAATATTTGGATGGGTGACCTCCTCGTAAATCCTGATGCTTCACCTGTGTGAGCATCACCTAGATCTAATGAATGCTAAGTGTTCTGTTTATACTCATGAGAGACGAATTCATGTGAATCACTACTCATGAAATATGGGTCAATGGGTTTGACTCAAAAACTACACAATTAAATGCTATTAGCAATATCACAATCTATTGTAAGGGTTATATGTGAGATTGGTGTCATGTAATTTATGGAGAAAATTCCAACCTATTTGTCCCCCAAAACTATGTGCTTCCTTGAGACACAAATAAGCCTGCTAATATTTGTTGGAGAGGTTTGAAAACTACTAGAGATTTGATTATGAGGGGCTTGGTGCCTATGTTACTAGAAATGTGGTGTTTAGTTATTGTTTTGTATTTCAACAAGGGAAATGGGTTTCCTATTCAAAAACAGTCATTTCTATGTCATATAGTCTTGCACAAATTTTAGCCAATTTTTTGCACTTTCTAAATCATCTTTAATTTATGTTGTTTCCAACTATTTTTCCATGTTTTCTAAAGATCTTTTAATGTGACGTTAATTGTTTATATTTGTGGATTTGATTGTGTACCTTTTTTTGCATCAATGTTTCATATCACATTGTGTGATCCATCATCAGGATGAGTGTGATGGATCACAAAGTGTAATCTGAAATGTTGATGCAAAAAAAAAGTTACAAAATCAAATCCAAAAATATTAGCAATTGATTTTATGGATTGTGGAAATCTACTTACTCTATGTGACATTCTTGTCAATGTCTCATCTCTAGTTTAGCGCAGCAATCTATATTCACTTATTAATGAACTAAATGTAGAAAGTCCATGGTATCAACATACTACATGTGGTACTGGTGGGATAATTTATTTGTTTGTTTAGGTGTATTCCTTTTAAATTAATTTTTAAGATTAATTTTTTCAAAATTTATAAGCATATTGATTTTGAAGTTAATCTATTCAATTCTTATAACCATTATATATATATATATATATATATATATATATATATATATATATATATATATATATATATATATATATATATATATATATATATATATAGTTAGAATGTTTAGAATAACTAAGAGGGGGGTGAATGTAGTGCCTGCCCCTAGTTCGCATTTTGTTATCATTGCTGAACTCTTTTAAGGCTAGTTTTATGTTGATGGTTAGCAGCATTCTTTTGAGATTACTAGATATTGTGCTATGGATTCAGTTTATTATGTGATGAGATCACTTAGACTTTATATTTCATGTATGCATGATGATTACTACATTGCTTTCAGTTATTAATGATGATTAGTTAGACGATTTATTATCATATGTGTTTTATTATGGATACTTACCCCATACTTGCATGTGTACGGTGTGTGTGTTTGCTTTTGTATGGCGTGTCTGATGTGGTAAGGAAGGGAGTCGTAGTCACCTGCTAGTCTGGATCTACACGATGCACCACTTCCTGCCATTGCTTGTTTAGCTTAGTATATATTGTGCTTGTACATGCATGATTTTTATGCAGGTTGCAGGTACCGGGTATCGACTTCCCTGAATTGCCAGGATGAGCGTACCCTATCACACTATCTCAATGATAAGAGAGGGGAGATAAATTCTCAAGTCCAAATCCCAACCCTTTAAGCCATTTGTTCTAATTGGAAAATTAGGACAAGTATCCGAGTTGAGTACCCTCTGAATACGTTGGATAACGTAATTCGTGATATAAACCCTTGGTTTGATTTTGTATGTATTTTGGCTATGATGGATTTTCATATTTTTACCTTGAGAGTCTTTGATGTATTTTCTATTAATTAAGCCTAATTAAAAGATTTAATTAATGATTTAATTTAAATAGAAAATTAATATGATATTTTAATATTTATTTTATTTAATTAATTGAAAAATTAATTAAATAAAATAATTAAATTTGAAGATAAAAGTTAAAAGTTTAAATTTGGAATGTGACAATATTTATTTTAATAATAATATATTTGGAATTCATTTTTAAATAAATGACTAAATAATATTTTAGCAATTAAATTTTGAAAAACGAAATTTAAAAGTGGAAGATATATTTAAATTAATAAAAGATTCTAGATTAAATGTGATTAAATATAAATATATTAAGATTGAAAAATGGAATTATTAAAGTTAGTGCATGAGATTTAATAAATAAATTAATTAAATTGAAAAGAGTAAATTAAATATTATATTAATTAATGTGAATTATTTTTAATATTGGCTCACATAGGAGTTTGCAAATTCTCGTGAGTTGTCATGTAGACAACACTGGAGTTTGCACTCTAAGAATGCATAAGTTGTCTACACTTAGAAGTTAGCATTTTATTTGAGCACATGGTGTCTACAACCTTAAGACTCATCTAGAAGGTTGGAGAAGACTCATGCTTGGTTGTCATGCTTATCTTCTAGCTGTTTCTAGAGACACTCTAGATGCATCTTAGAGGCCTTTAAATAGAGGTGCTCCTAGTGTGTTTAAAAAAAAAATCTTAAGGGAAGCCTTATGGAAGCTTCAAAGCTTACAGGCATTGGAGAAGCTCATATGCTCATATGTCTCTACATGTTTCTATGCTTCTTCTAGCTCTTCTAGTCACTTGGAGGATTCGATTGGCTGTATCATGGAGGAATTGCGAATGATGGAGAGGAAGGGATTCTCTATGGACTTCTGAGGCATGGCAAGTTAGCATTAGTGTCCAGGTGCACTCATGATATTCTCACATTCTCTTTGCACCATTTCTCTTCCTGTCTTCATCATGTTTGTTATATGTGTTTGATTATATTCCATGAATGAATTTGCAATTTGAATTGGAATCTAGATATGTAGAGTTGCAAAGAAAACATTAGAAAACCCTAGATCCAATTAAAGAGACATTAGATCTATACGGGTTTGGGTTTGAATTAAAATTAATTTGAGAAAGGTGATTTCAAATCAATAGTTAAACCTATTGGATAGATTAATGGATATGTTTTACAAAAACAAATTACCTAAAAGGAAAATACTTGTTTAGAAAAGTCCTTTAAATCTAAGTATACATTTTCTTTTGTAAATATGCATATATATAAAATTATATATGTGTATTTTAAATGCAATAATGGTTGATAACAAATTTTGTATATATATATGTGTGTGTGTGTGTGTGTGTGTGTGTGTGTGTGTGTGTGTGTGTGTATGTGTGTGTGTGTAAATATATATATATATATATATGTGTGTGTGTGTGTGTGTGTGTGTGTGTGTGTGTGTGTGTGTGTAAATATATATATATATATATATATATATATATATATATTCATATATGTATATATTTGAGATACTTTATTTACAATTCGAATTTGTATATGGTGATAATGTTTATTATAAACCGAATTAATAAAAAAAAAAAACGTTTATTTAAAAACGTTATATATATATATATATATATATATATATATATATATATATATTATTACCGGGGGGGACGGACCCGCACCCCGTACCTTCCCTCTGCGACAGTGGTCGCAGGGTACCTGCATACTGCAGGGTACCCGCGACGGGGCACTCAACCGCCACGACAGGCCTGTTCTCTGCCACACGGCACTGCCGTATACTTGGGTGGCAGCGGCTCAAAGCCTGCGCCATAATGTAAAATGCATACATTGTTTAGTTAACCATTTTGCAATATGAATAATATGCAATTTGATCTTTCAATGATATTTCGAAATTGTAATTATTATATATATATATATATATATATATATATATATATATATATATATATATATATATATATATATATATACATATATATGTATACATATATACATATATATGTATACATCTATACATATATATGTATACATCTATACATATATATGTATACATCTATACATATATATGTATACATCTATACATATATGTATATATATATGTATATCTATATGTATGTATATGTATGTATGTATATATATGTGTGTATATGTATATATATATATATATATATATATATAATATTATATATGTGCTTTGGTAATAGTTATATTATATATATACATATATAGCACTTGACTTCAGCCTTATTACTTATAAACGATGAATGTTGATAATTGTTTATCGAATTAATAATAATTGTCATCTATTGTTAATCGAAAAGAGATATTGATATGGAGGATTTGATATTCTTTGACTGGTTGATTAAATGAATGAAAATATGATTCAAATATTAACCACTATAATATTGGAATGATCATTTATTAATCATTGTTAAGATTAACAAACTATTAATAAATGATAAGTATAGTTAGTTTTTCTATAATTATTAATTAATTCAATTAAATTTAATTGAGATTGATTAATAATTAGAGTATAGTAATAAGCCTTAGATCAATTTTAATAATGGAATGGTTCCGTTAAGTGCTTCAAATTTTGATAATATTTCATCAAGTCCTAATTGAGTTATTAATATAATAATCTGATTGTAAATGGTGAGCTACATGTTTGTCAATTAATTTAAATATGAATTAACTTAGGTTAATCAATAAAGGGAGTCATTGTTATATCATAACAATGCTATGAATTGAATTAATATGTTATTCTTAATTCGTTATGTAAATTATTGATACACCTAATGGTGTTAAGAGTTAGATATTAACTGATGAAGTTTATGCAAGGTTTCTCCAGATCGATTAATTATAGTTATCATTTATTAATGTTTGTTGGGTCTACAAGCTATTAATAAAAATGGCTAATTCAATTAGAATTAATCTAGAAGAGATCATTTAACGATTGAAGTCTTGTAAAGACATTAGTTTTTGGATTATAAATGATTTTAATCAGTTAATGAGTTGTCAATATAATTAAATGTGATAGAGATTTAACTAGGAAATGATTATCATTAATACGAAATCGTTAAGAAAGATGAATGTAGTCATTATGGATAAGATTTCCAAAATAACTTATTATTAGTATTATCATCAAAATATTAATATCAGAATGACTTTTCTTGTGCAAACTATTGTTGGTCAACTAAAATTCATTAGGTTGATGGAATGGCTGTGTAGTTATTAATTAATCAATTAATGAGAGTTAAGTAGATTTAATTAATAATTAAGTTATAGAGATTTATTTGATATAATTACTTTAACGAGATTGTAGATTATCTATATTGAAGTTGATAAATCTTTTGACTTGAATTATGATTTTAGATATTATATGGTTGTCAATGATGATAACGATTGAATTAAAGGCTTAAATTTTAATATTATTTAATCAAGAATTATTAGAATGATAATAGGTCATAGATGGTGTGCCTATGTTAATTGATGGATTTAATTGATCATTCTAATTAAGTTAAGATATCTTATTCGAAGAATGATAATTGGTTCTCTTATAATTTAACGATTAATGATCCTTGATTTATGTAAAAAGTTGAAGTAACATTAAAGGAGAGTTAATTAATTAGAATATGGGTCATGGTTAAAAAAAGAACAAGTTGATTAAGGGTCAATGATGACCAGTTTAGTAAATATTTATCCTTAAGTTATTCTTAGGATAATGCTATCGGGGAACAAATGGGTTGACTTGTAAGTCAAAAGATGAAACTTAAGACGCTTGAAAGTATACTTGCAAACATGAAACTGAAAACCCTACACTTGAAAATGGAAAATGAAACTCTACACATTATTTAACTATGTGAATTTAGTAAACCAAAACATGTGTTTGCATCGTGTATTCTATATGCTTCTTGTTTTGGGTTTTGGGTTGACTAGTGATGACCAGTCCTAGGTTGTTACCAAAGGCTCGGGGGTTATGAGATGTGTTGGCATGTTGATCTTTTTGGTCTCGATCTTTATAAGCCCAACCATGGTTATGTGATTGTATGCTCTATGAAATGTTTGTATTTGTTCATCAGTCTTCATGTGTGAAGTTGAGATGTATGTGTATGAGATACCGAGCTAATCATTTTTGAGTCATCGATCAGTTATCCTTGGATTATTTTCTAGTCGCCATGATGGGACTATAATGTGGATTTATTCTTGATGATGTCATGTTGTGACATGTTTGACTCAACCATTTTGGAGTCTTCGATCAGTATGATTTTGAGATATTCTTGGTTGCTTGTTGAGAACCAATGGATGTGATGATTTATTTTGGTTATTGAGAACCAATGGATACTTATGATTATCAGTGATGCCTTCAGTTGCCAATAGAGAACTGTTGTGGTCATGATTTTCTATGGATATTGCTCATGGAGATTTGATGCTTTTATGCATATTTGATGATTTTATCATGGATATTTGATGATTCTTATTGTGGATATTTGATGATTCTTTTTATGGATTATCTTTTGGATTTCTTTACAGTAGCTTGTACAGGACTGTGGTGATTATGATACCATGAGCATTAGGGTAGGTAATCTACTTGTAGTGTCGGAAAGTGGCTTGCAATGGGGGTCGGGGCCCTAAGTGGCTGCCGGGATAACTCATTGTAAGTTTGGTTAATAAGTGATAACATTTACACACTAAATGGGGATTAAACGAACCTAAAAAGATAATTTTTTTGGTTCTCATCCATGCCTTGAGCGCTTGTACAGGCTAGGATGGGAGTAGTGAGACGCATGGTTGCGACCTTGCATTCCATAGTATGCCTCGTCAGTATGAGAGGATACTAGTGGCCGCATGAGATCTGTATGGACCCGTGGAGTTTAGCTAACTGCCAGGGTAACTTGTACGAGATAAATGCGATGACACTTTCCTGCTTGCAGAGTAGGTTTCCTACATGTCATTGTGTGCCTCTGGGAATTAGATGTCGGTTTTGTGTGTGATGAAAACTTTGAGTTAGTATACTTTTAGGATTCCTGGACTTTAGAGATTTGTGCTATGTAATTTTGATAGCCTGTTTGGGACTTGAGATTATCTCCTCAGCACGGTGGGAGTGGACCATTTAGGTTCCACGCGGTCGGGTGGTAGTATTTTTCCACTCTTATCATTTGAGATCCGTTTGAGACACCGTGGCTGGAGCATTCTTGGTTGGTATTTATCTTCATTATGTTCTTGGAGCATTATGGTAGATGATATACCTTATGATGGATGCATTTATTGGTATGTTTCTTATATTGATGGTTTGCATATGTTAGATGATGTTACTTTATGCCTTATTTTGCATGTTAGTAGGATGTTTTAGGAGTGACATTCCTACTATGTTTATAGCCGATGATCTCTTCGGTGCTTTGGAATGTTACGCACAGAGGGATGACTAGGATCCATGATGGTCTAATGATGCTATTTACGGTTGGGAGGAACCATGCACTTAGTTAGTTATGTTTGTGATGTATGGTTATCTTTTATTATGAATGTTTATATCTTCATGATGATGATGTATCATGTAATGTTTATGGTTTTATTTACTTTAATTGCATCATGGATTAATATTGGATGATGATGTACTTTATTTACATGGATGTTTATTCTTTTAAGCTTTTCATACCTTGTAACAGGTATAGTGGATGATTGAGCAATCTAAAATGTACACTTGTATATGGTTTAAGAACATTGGATGTGTCCTTGTTATTTCATTGTTAAGGATGTAATGTTAGATGAATAAGTTATGATTAGAAGTAATTCAACGTTAGGGGATCTTTAAAGAATGTAACTTGTTACGTATGTTATGTTTACTTTCAGTTGGATGTTACTATTGCTTCCGCAAGTGTTATGAATGGTTTATCTTTCATGTTAAAAAAAAAAAATTTGTTTGACAAACTTAGTATAATTCTTTGGATCCCTTGGCGGGGCATTACAGTGAATCAGTCATCCAAGGTCCATATGTACCAATTGAACAAAAAACACTTAAACTTCTTCAAATCTTAACATCCACTAGCTCAACATCTATATCATATTATTCGTAACATCAACTAGTAGTCCATGGTCCTAAATATAATAGACTTTGTAGAATGTAAAACATTTACTATAAAAACATCACAAATAACATCCACACAATTTTGACACTAGGATTTAATGTGGAAATCAAATTTGGGAAAAACCACTAGTAACATGTCACCAATCTTTCCACTCTTCTAAAGTGAACTCAATTACGAGCCAACCTTGTTAAAGGTTACAAAACACACTAGATTAAATGTGACCTTGTTAAAGGACTTAATCACCCTGTTAGGAATGGCCTTGTTAGAGGAGTTTAGAACATTCCATTAGAATGCTACCTTGATTAAAGGATTTACATATAATTGTTAGGTCAACCTTGATTAAAGGATTTCAATATTGATACAATGGTTAGAAAGTAACAATAGGTTTTGATATGAAAAAGTACAACTCACTTTGCAAATACAAATCAAAATTATGTTCATAAGTTGATCCAATAACTAGCCTTCATGACAATTTCTATCTTTGATTCACTTGGCAACTATTTAAGTTATCATCATTTACTTCTTCACAACTCTATTCAGCGGCCTACTTAAGTTCACCAATAAATAGCATCAACAATTGCTCCAACTTTGCCAGGTCTTCGCATCCACTTGCACACATATGAGCTTAGCTCTTCTGCCTCCTTAAATAGGTATTTCTAATCTTTTTCCACTTAAAAATTGTTGTAGATCTTAGGGTTACAATCTAATTCATCGAATCTATACACCTTCTTGTTCATCTCCTTCCTTTTTAGAAACTTATCTTGAAATCCTTGCATAGAATTGCACAAACATGGTTTGCCTTGAATTGAATGTTCCAGATCATCCATCCTTATCTTCAAAATGTTTTGCACGTTCCAAGAAATCAACTATGTCATTTGGAAATCACAATTTCCTCATAAACTATTAAAATATTGTCCCTCGGCCAACACTATGCTCTAATGCTTGATTATCACTAGGTTACTCAGTCACTATTAACTTTTATATTAGGCATATATACTGAGACTCAGTCAATACTGATGCTTGGACAACACTACTCCTGCTCGACTTATCATATGGCTTGGTCAACACTAGCATTGCTATAATATTGCAAATTCCTTAATCTTCTTCTATTTTGCTCGGTCAAGCCTATGCATTTGGTCAATCTTTGATCACTTCTTCAAGGCTTCAATACAATTGTCTTCTCTACTTATAGAAAGATTTAAACAATCACTTTATCTTGTCAAAAGTTTAACTAATCAAGTATCCATTGTAGTTTATTCTCATAACTCAACATTTCCTCTAGGTGTTATTGTTATGTCCAACCCCTCAAATCCTCTTCATCAATCATCTAGATATGATACTCAAATCAGATAACAAAATGTCTTACCAATAAGGTTTGACATCAATGACAACATAACAGTTGTTCCAATTGTAGTTTCTCACAATCTCCCTCTTTGGAATTGACGGTAACACATCTAGTTACCATACAATCCAAAAAATGTACTACATCAAACAAACTCCCTCTGTGCTTAGTGTCAGATGTTCATTAATACCTTAGTTCTATTCTAATTCTTATCCATGCAACCCAAGCAAGATATGAACTCCCTCTTTGATATATTGCCGATCTTCAGAGTTCCTTGTAACAACACATTATATTCTCATGTTGATCACTACATAGACAATTGCTTCAATATTCACTCTCTTGTTATTTTCAAGCCATGGTAATTGTTATCTCCAAAATTTGCAACCTAATATCTCTAAGTCTTGAAACCCTTAGTGCTTTTGGAGAAACATCTGATCATTTATAGGTTGTGGGTAACCTATGACCTGATTGAACCTCTAGATTCTAGGCTGGATCCTATCTGATATATCTGATATCTCACTTATGCTAATGAAGACCTGAAATTTGTATGGAAAAGGATAAAGAGGTAAACTTGAAAATGGAAACCTAAATGATGAAAACAAAGGTGATACACCAGAAATAATAATGCAAATAACTGTTATACTTGTAACACAATGAATGATTTCAACATATAATCATGAAAACATAACTTGAAAGAATTGTTAATTCATTTAAGAGAAGGTTAAAACATGAATATACGAAAGGAAATCAATCAGAATTCAATATATCACTAAGGAAAACACAAGTCAAAACTTATGAAAAATAGATATCATACATAAAAGATGTGAAATGAGACATTACCCAAAAGGTTTATCAATAAAACACAGTTGAATAACATCAATCACCACAAAGCATACAACCAAATCCTTTACTCCAAAAGTTGAATCCAATGAAAATTGTATTACGATCAAAGGCCCAAATAACAATATCTCTGCATAATAGCTCAAAAAAATTGAGAATAAGATGTCAAGGACGAATATCACATGCACATCTCTCTCCTTTCAAAATTTGAACCCATTCTCTATGAATAAAATGGGTATATAACAATAATGAACTCAACACCACCTTCCCACAAAATCAGGAAGTGAGGGTCAAAATTATAAGTTAATTGTTTATAAAAATAGCCTAACGGTTCCAAAAGTATGCCTCATATACTCCAAACTGTATCTTGACCACACACACATGTAAACAAGTCCAAGAAGACTCTAAAAATTGCCAAAAATTGCTCCATAATTGACTCCAAAGTCATGAATCTGATTTACGAATCTAAAAATAGCAATCCCCTAAATTTAGGCACTAAAACATGCAATTACCTCTTGACAACACTTGTCCAATTTTAACTCTACCTTTAAACATTATTTATTATTTATTGCATTTTTTGTTATTATTATTAACTAGTTGATTCATAATTTATCAACTAATTATAATAATTTTTACAAGTTTTTCAAAATGCAATAATAATAAATACATTATCTAACCAAAACAAATAATATGGATTTTTCAAATTTTAATCCTATACCATTAGTTTTAATTAATATTTTACCATCTCTTCATGCCTTGTTGTGAATTTGAAATTTTATAAAATGCAATTGAGGGGAATAATAAAAGCATAAAACAATAGTTATTTGGGCCATTTTGAAGCTCTACTTTTGGAGAGAAGGTTTTCGAGAAACCTTGGCCACATGTTGCCCTAGTTTTTGCAAGTGATTTGCATTTTGCTCTGGCTTTTGTCCAAATTGTGACTATCTTCTATGATGCCATTTTCTGATACTGGTCTCCTACTGTTGTATACTAGAGTTGGACGTTAGTTATTCCATTTTCATGACTAATTGCAACCTTCATGGCTCCTTTCCTCTGTTGATGTATTTTCCATGAATGCTTTGTTCATTAGGTGTTGTGACTCTCCATTTTTCCTTTGTTGATCTTGGATAGATGTCTCTAATGTTGTGAGTCATGGTGATTGACATGTGGGTTTGTTATTTGGATGGTATTTTCTGTTGGTATGGCCCAACTTGTGAATGTTGTGACTTCTCCTGCTATTTTGTGGCTGCTTTATCTCCATGCAGCCATATCTTTCCTTGTTGCCCAAATGGGTCTTGTCCTTTTTTATGTTGTGAGTGTTGGTTGTTGGTTATTATCTTTGGAGTTATTTCTTCATTTGCAGTCGTGAGTGCTGATGTTGTGAGTGCTGGTAGGGTTGATGCCATAAACACCATGATGACTGTTGTCTTTGGGGCAATTTCTTCATTCGTAGTCATGAAGACTCTACTTAATCATTTCGTGGCTCTAGATTTCTCCATCTCCATGTCGTGAATGTCTCAGTTGTTTGTGTTGGCTCATCTCCTTATTGGTTTATGTCATGGCTCTTTTGTTGTTGGGTAAGCCATTATTACTTCTTGTCCATGTTGCGGTGTTTTTTATTCTACACGAGTTTCATTGTTGAATGCCATGACTAGCTGTCGTAACTGAGTTTGATAATTGTTGATGCTAAGAAATTTATGGGTTATCTTGATTCTTGCCATTAAAAAAAAAAATATTGAAGCTTTTTTTCCTGATGTAAATCCATTGGGGTTTTCTACCTATAACCAATCTTATTTTCCTTAAGATTTATTTGCTGTATAAACCTCATTCGTGACTCTAAATTCATTCCTTCATCGAGAAAATGTTTTATCTCAATTATATGGCATCTATCTTTCGTTTGTATGGATTTCCAACATATAAATTTCCGCTATTGGATTTTTGGTAGGGCAAATAGTTGTATGACATAACAACCACTTGAATGAAAACTTATATATATCATTTCCTTCAATTTCCTTCTCCTCAACACTATTTGCATGTGGTTTTTTTCTTTATAGTAATTGATCTTTGATTGGAAGGATTGTTCCCACAACTACCCTTTGGTATTTTGTGTGACTTCTTTAAATTCCTAGCTAAGAGCTCCTTCTTTGTTGTTTAATTTCAACCCTTGATAATACATTGCTTTGTCCTAAATAGTGATTGTTGTTTATTACTCCATTCTTTAAACTTTATGCTAGAAAGATAAAGGTTCCATTCTATGTCTTATCTGTTTCATTGCCTACATTACTTCCAAACCTGTATTTAAAATATGACAAGAAATTTTTACTTTCTCATATAAATCATATCATATATTTTGAAGATAATGTTTCATTTCTTTAGCTGACTATAGCTTTTCCCTCTCAGCACACTTGTATTGCTCTTTGCTTCAACTTGATGTTTTCAGCCCTATTTATACTTGTTGTAGCATTCACTAGTCCATCTTTAACTCTTCTTTATAACCATCCTATCTTATGTAAATCTAAAACTTATATTGTTGCATTAGAATATGATTTCTTCAATTTATTGAAAGCAAAAGGTTTCAAATCAAAGTGACTTGTCCCTTTAACACTTTTTATTTTCCATTATGAATCAACCATCAAATTTAATTCAATCTATTATGATCCACTGTATAAGAAAAAAACATGTTAATATTGAAGCATTTATCATAATTGTCCTCTTTCTCTGTTGATGTATGTCTTTATTTTGCTAAGATCAGTAGTATGTTAAGACTATGAATGTGAGGTGAAGAAAAGTACTAGCATTGCTTAGATCCATTGGATCTAACCTATATTTATTCATGAATGTAGGGATTAGATGCATGGAAATGACACAGTTCGGGGAAACAAAAAGATGGAAGTGGATGCATACAACTCAACCATTCATTATAGGAAATGACTGATGCACATGACCTTTCCTCTCTTTATACTGCTTTCATGTTATGCATTTCAATAGAGTCAGAATATATATCAATAGATAGAGACTACTATTATGGTCAAATGTGTAATAGGAATTTACTTTCAGCATCTTTATTCCACACTTGTAAACATTAATTGTACCATCATGGTGAATAATACAAAAACATTGTATATTGTTTCAATATGAATAAAAATGCTTCTTTTTTAGCAATTTTGAGGATAACTTGAAGGTGATAAACATGCATACTTTACTCCATTTGAACATGCATAAAAATTGAGTAACATTTTTGGCAACCTTTGCTAATTATCTGCCTATTAGACACTTGATCAGTTGCCTTTGATATCCATTGGGCATGAGAGTCTAAACTTTATGCATTCCTTGGACCTAGACCAGACCTAACATGACTTCTAAAGTTGCTAGTTGGGTTTGGGATGTATGTGAATGAGTCTAATGAGACCTAAAAACTCTTTTTAGACTAATTGACATGCATGATTAGACCTAAGTATCAAATTTAGAAGTCAATTAATTTATAGTTTATCCATCTTGAGCACACATGTCAATGTATGAATTGGATGAATGTAGGTGATTAATAGATGTAAGTGTATGCATATGGCTAGGGTTGACAACCATGTATGGGAGTATGGAACTAACAGTATGACATGAAATGACTACAACACTAGGTGTATGCATATGCATGTGTGTGTTGATTAGGTGCATGCATTCAACTCATGCATTGATATGTATGAATGAGGTGGGGAGCCATGAAATGAAATATAAACAACCCAAACTAGAAACTTGACAAAACTAAACACTTAAGGAAAAACAAGAAATTATCTTAGGAAAGAAAACAAACTGACATGTGCATGGACAATACTTAGGTAAAACATAAACTAATTTATAGATGCATTTATTGAAATCATGAAACCTAATCCTAGAAAACAAGTAAAAGATAGATCATATCTCAAAGCAAGCCTTGAAGTGTATCTCATTCACAAGGATTGGTAGAACATCTCCTTCAAGAGTAGCAAGTTGAAATGCATTGTGTTGCTTGCATTCAATTATCTAAAAAGGGCTTGCCCAAAAATGATCAAATTTAGCATGCTACCTTGGTCTTATTTTGAGGATATCCCACTTCAACACTATATCTTCTTCCTTAAAATGACAATC
This sequence comes from Cupressus sempervirens, assembly GCA_028749045.1. NCBI lineage: Eukaryota > Viridiplantae > Streptophyta > Pinopsida > Cupressales > Cupressaceae > Cupressus > Cupressus sempervirens. Next base: position 69,483,995 of record CM053786.1, read on the forward strand.
CTTTTCCTTTTTATCGAATGTTTTCTTCATCTGTAACTATTGATATTCCATTTTCTATAACACTTCACTCCTTTCTTCTTCTAACTCTAACAATTTAGCATACCTTAGCTTGAGAGGATCTTGTTCTTCAAATAATATCAGCTGATCAATAAGCTGTAGGGAAGGAAACTCAGTAGTAATAGGCAATTTAGCCTCTTTCGGGCATATACCAAAGCATAAGGGGATGTTCCAATGATTCGTTTAGGGGTGATCTCATCCAACCATAAAGCAAATTTTAACTTTGAAACCAATCACGTTTGTTCTCCTCTAGTGTCCTCTTAATGATCCTTAACAGATCCTTATTCGTGCTTTCCCTTGAACCATTACCTTGAGGGTAATAATTTGATGAGGTATTGAGATATATACCCTTCTTTAATGCCCATTTAGTCACTCTAGCTCCCACAAAAGCTAATGCATTATCAGAAATAATTGAATTAGGAATCTTGAACCTTGTTATTAAATCATCATAAAAATTTAGTACAATTGATTTATTAGCTTTTCTCAGTGATACTATTTTAGTCCATTGTGTAAAGTGATCGGTAGCTGTAAGAATCCATTTATGACTTGCACTAGAACTTGGATTGATGGGGCCCAAAAAATCAATTCCCCAATTCATAAACGACTGATCAACCAAGATTGATTGCAAAGCTAAAGCTGCTAGCCTTTCCTTACTGGCAAATAATGCACATTTTTTATATTTTCTTGCCCAAGTATGGGCATCTTTGAACAGACCAAGCCAATAAAATCCCACCCTTAATACTTTTCAGACTTTTAATAACAGCAAGAACACGCTTTTCAACAATGTTGTAACTTTGTTTGTAATCTTGCAAACCTTTGCTAAAAAATGCAATAGGTTGTTTGAATCCTTCAACATTCTTTTGTACCAACATTGCTAAAATGGTTTCAAATATGCCATAAGCATATAAAATAAAATCTTTGGTAAAATCTGGATTAACCAAAGCAGGGGCAACAAACAAGGCCTCTTTAATTGCTTCAAAACAATGTCTCCCTTCTTTGGTCCAACTGAAATCAATATTTTTCTTTAACATCATTGTTAAAGGCTTCAAAATATTTGCAATACCAGGTATGAAACGCCTGACAAAATTGATCCTACTAATGAAATTTTGCAACCCCTTTTTATGGCTAGGCGATGACAACTCTAAAATTGCTTGTACTCTCTCAGGATCTATAGTGTTGCCATGTTTTGAAACAATATATCCTAGAAGTCTTCCTTCATGAACAACAAATATAAATTATTTAGCATTGAGGGAAATACCAAATTCTTTACATCTTTCCAACGCTTATGGTATTTGGCCTCCTTGTTGAAAAGAATAATGTCATCTAAATATACCAGTACCATCTTATACATTAAGTTTCCAAAGGCCATATCCATAGCTTTCTGAAACGTAGCTCCAACATTAGATAATCTGAAAGGCATCCTTCTATAAGCTATAGTTTCCCATTTTGCAGTGAATGTTGTTTTAAACTGATCCTTATCCTTTACCAAAATCTGATTGTAACCAGAATATCCATCTAACAAATAAAACCTTTCAAAACTTGAAACATACTGTAAAATCTTTTCCATAGAGGGTAAGGGGTGCCTATTTTTTAGTGAAGCCATGTTCAAGTCCCTAAAATCATACATAAGCATATCTCTCCATTTTTCTTTTCTTACGAGAACTAGATTAGAAACCCAAGAAGTATGCTTAATAGGAAAAACAATCCCCCCTTCTAAAAGTTTATTCAACTCTTTCAACATTAAAGGTTCCAGCTTAGGATTCACAAGTCTCTTCTTTTGTCTTATGGGTTTAGCATTAGGCTCAAGATCTATATTATGATGGGGTTACTTTAGGGTCAAAACCTTTCAGATCAGAATAATCCCATGCAAAAACATCATTAAATTCCTAAAATAATTCAATAAAAGATTGTTTTTCTTGCTATGAGTTTATCTTACCAACCTTTAGTCATTTTCCTTTAAAAAATTCCAACTCTTCATAATGTTCTTCCTTCACTTGTAAATTAGTTTTATCCTTCTTTACTTGGTCATCTGGATTAAAGATGGTCTCTAGGGTAACCAAACCTTTTCATAACTTGTTCGTTTTCAACTATATAACCTGATCATCATACTACTAATTGAACCTATCCTGATTAGAAACTAAAAACACATCCTCTTGTAATAAGAAATTCAAATCATGCTCATCTAAATCAAAAACCTGCCAATTTATGTTATTATCCAGTATTGAGGGTTTAACTACTACCTTCACACGAAGTTGTTCATTATGTTTTGTGATATTCTCAATAATATCAAACTGTGCACCTACTGCTGCAAGTCTATCATCAAACTAATTTTTTGCTCTAGGTATGGATATTATATTAAAAGCTTCAAATTCTTAGATAATATCCCATACCCTATTTTTATACAGCTTCAAGGTATCATTCTCGACAAAAATTAGACCTCTAACCTAGTTCACAATGAGCTCGTTGTCCCCAAAAACATGTAAGCACATTATTTTCCTCTTTCTTGCCCATTCCAAACCTTGAATTAGACCTTCATACTCAACAACATTGTTAGAACAGGAAAACAAAAATAAAAAAGCATCAAAATATTTATCATAATGAGTTGATACTAGCATCACACCTCCACCAGCACCATTTTTACTTTGGGAACCGTCAAAATACATCTTCCATACCTATTTTTGTTTTCATTAATCTAATTTGTGTCCTTCACCAGATTTGAGATTTTTGAATTTTGATCCACTATCATATAATTACCAAAACCAACATCATGAATAACATTGTTTTGACTATTAAAAGCATTTTCAACAACCCATTCATCAAGTAAAATGTTTGGAATACCATTGAGACATGTGTCGAAATCTATTACATCAGGTTCGTCGCTATCAAATGACATTGGATTTACAATAATGGCAATAGGGACAATAGGTTCTATATAGTCCTTAGCTAACTTTTTAGACTTGATTGTGATTTTTTTACCATATCTTGACCTAAAGAGCATATGAGATCAATTTGATGAAAAATAACAACCAATATTTGCTATGAAATCCCTAGACAAACATAATGCAAAGTATAGCAGAAGATCTATTACTTAAACATCCAGAGGTATTGAGAAATTTGGAAATGCATTCAAGGTTAGACTAGCATCCTTAATAACACCTATTGTATTAACGGATGACCCATCTAGTTGTACTACACCTTTCTTCAAAGGTTGATATTTTAGCCCTAGCTGGTCTGCTACCTTTTTAGGCATGACTGAGCTTGTAGCTCCACTATCGATCATGCAATTTTGAACAAAATTATTACCTATAATCAATGACACATAAAACGAAGGAGGTTTGTAATGCCCCACCTAAATATCCTCAGAACAAGAATAAATAAAATAAAATTTCTTTTTTAAAACAAGTATGGATGCACATGACAATCAACATACCAGGATCATAAAGATTGCAACGAAAGACTAATCAAACATCCAAACACCAATGAAGCTCCAAGTGCCACTATTGACCAAAAATGATTAAACCACGAAGGTCAAAAATGCATTTGAATCCAAAACATCCTAGATTTGAAAGGTCTGACACCAAGGTTTAAGAACTCTGTAAAGGGTATCCAAATCACCTCTCAAAACCTTTCGGTCAAGTCAAAAAGTGTCTGCTGGTTACACAAGTAGGTTTTCTCACAAAGTTGTGTGACACTTTCAAACAGTCATGCGATACTTTACTAGTATTGTACGACATTTCTCAAAAGGTCGTGTGAAACTTTTAGGGACTGGGTGATAAAGTTTCTAAGGTCATGTGATACTCTTCTAGTATCGTACAATATTTCTCCAATGGGCATGTGATACTATTCAATATCACACAACATTTTCCCTTTGGACATGTGATACTTTCCAATATTGTACAACATTTTTCCTTTGGGCGTGTGATACTTTCCAATATTGCTCAATGTTGGAGTACTGTCACCTAGAAATGTAAGGAACATGCCTATAAAAGAAAATAAGGGAGAGATAGAGTTAGAACCTCCACACAGGGGAGTACCAAATCCACAAATTGAGGCTTGGACACTCGAACACAAGACCCGCAAGACAAAAAAATAACTAACCATCTAAACCATAGCAGTATAAGAAAACATACTGAAAGCAACATTATAATGTATAAAAATAACTAAACTCTTACATGGTTCCACCCAACCATAATAACATTATGAGACCTCGAAGGTCCTAGTCATCCCTTATGCATAACATCCCAAACTCCCAACTGCATAGTTAGAGTTGTCTTATCAGGGCGTCACTACTAAACGTAATAACATCATAAGAACAAGAACATCTAATCATGTTGCAACAATAAAGCAATAGATGCTCCAACTAAGTAGATCACATAATCTAACCATATGATAACATCAGAAGTAAGGAATGTGTCAAATAAACTACATCATCTAAACATGATATCCCAACATCCCAATAAAAGCACAAATCACAAGGTAACATACTTCTAAACTTGAAGTGCCAAGGGAAACATCAAGCATTGGTCGCACTAGAGTGTAAGGAAACTTGGCAATAAAGAATATAACCGTTTCCACATAACCCATAATAGATCTAACACGGAATTAAAATCCACATACAAGAGAATAGAAAATATACCCACAAAATTGTGACACAAGATATACCCTGGGAAACCCTCATTGAGGGAAAAACCCAGCCTCCAAAAGCATCCATCAGCATGTATTATTCAGCAAAAATACCATTGCCATACAACCATGGAAGCCTTCATGGCCATAGCCACAACCGAGCAAAGTATGTGAACAAGCATGAATCCACACATCCCATGCCATGCTTCCAACCTTCACAAATGCTCCCTTGGCTAACCTGTCAAGCCTTGTCCCACTTAACTCTTGCCTTTTGTCTTCTCCTTGTCACTCTTTCACTCTCTACAACAACTACCCTTGTGGCTGCTTATATAGTAGCAAGTCCCACAAAACCACCAAGTGGTATTGCATAAACCATGTGCTACCTAACCCACTGACCCCACATTTAATATTGGGCATTTAATTCTTTTCCCCAATATTAAATAATTACATAAAATATTATCACAATGTTACAATACAACTCATCAAGAATATTCTATGGTAATCTTTACATGTTGCACGTCCATCTAGGTAGAACATTACATAATAAAATAAAATAATAAAATAACAATATTATGCAATGTGTGCAACACCCATTATCTCAACAATCTCCCACTTGTCGTATACATTGCATAGGGTCAATCCGTAGCCACATAAATGAACAAGGGAACAATCCCTCCCAGCACATCCACCATCATGGATCAAAATACACCAAGTGCTCCATCCTGGTACCCATGACAAAATCAAAGTATCCAGCATCTCAAACATGAATGATCTCACCTCCTATTATGCCACTCCCACTGGACATACATAGAAGCCATCCAAAGAGAAAGCCACTCAACCTGTCGCATTAGAAGATCATAAAATCCTGTACCAACTAAAATTCCAAGCATAAATAACCTAATCCAAAGGTAATCACATGTATCCGTAGTTGTCAAAATATCCATAGCTGAAATAGCACCCACAGCAAAGTGCCAAACCCATCCAACTATCCATACCTCCAAAAGGTATAACAAGTGAATCTCATATCACCGACATATCCAATCTATAACCTGCAATCACAAGCCTCAAGAGCAATACCTACCACATATATACCAAGAAGCTCCCACTGCAAAAGATAATGTCAAATCTATAACCAATCCACTCAACACATCTCAAAGAAGTGAATCCATGTAGTATCAAGGACATCCATAATACATAAACTGATATCCTGCAAGAAAAAATTCTCATAACAAGTCTCCAATAGTCTCCCAAGTTCACCACAACCAACAGAGGAAAGAGATAAAGGAATAACCATGTCATCTCTCACATGACATACATGAGCACAAACTAGTGATCACAATCTCCAACCAATCTCAAATCCAATGTAAGCAAAACTGAACATCCAGGAAGATAACCAAGACTAGAGAAACCATGCAAATCATAACCTGTATCATGTCCTTCTACACACACCTCTAGATGTAAACTGTGCAAGTATGATCTCCTCCATAAAACCCCAACAAGAAGCCTCAACAACACCCAAACCATACCATAAAGCTCATCATGGATGTAAGCCTCTCACAAGAAGACCAAACTCAATAAAACCATTCCTAAACCAATGAATAACCATTCCTAATCCAAGGAAAATGCCCAATATAAAACCATCTCCCAAACTCAACCAGCATAACAACATATGCACATGGAGATAACCAATGCTAAACCATCTCTCAAATGAACCCTCCAGAACTAACTCATGTACAATAGCTCAAGATCCATATCCACGAAAGACAAGCATAAATATAATGCAACTGAGAGAAACAATGGGCTATACCTCTCAAGTAGCAAACTGCCGAGTAGACCAAGAGTGGGGAATGAGAATGCTCATCAAGATACCCAAGTCTCCAACCAAGACTCATCTAAGAACAATCTCCTCTCAAGTCCATATTAGGTGATTACCCCTCAGACTTCCTGTTGAAACCATCAACCATCCCAACAAATACTTCTCTAATCCAAGAGAAATTAGCGTCACCATCGTCTCTAAGTATCCATGAGCACCTATAACCAATCAATCCATGCCAACTCCAAATGCAACATAGCAATATCATGAAGTATCCAGCTTATGATCAGTGTACTCGATACCAAGAAACTAAACCAAGATCAATGTCAAAGTTCTAACCATGGCTTCAGGAACATAAACATGACAACATGATCTTACCATCTCAACTAAAGAGATAACATGCTCCATATGAACATACCATAACATTTCACAACTCTAAACGTGTATCAAGAGTATACCATGACATAATAATGAAACCATCCTCATATCAAGGATAACATGCCAAATAAAAGCATAAACCACACCTTTGCCAAGAACCCTATGAGTCCTCAAGATGCAACCATCTCCATACACCATGAAGAAAACCATCTCCACATACCATGAAGATAACCAAGAACTCCATGAGTCCTCGAGATCTAACCATCTTCAAACACTCAATAAATATATCAATGCCAACAACTCCCACTCAACCGTGGTACCAAGTCACCTATGGCATCATAAAATCCATCCTCTCCAAACCAAGAAGATATAAACCAAATCAGGAACTAATCCTGCACTGTCACCCCATCACTATCACAAGCTCCCACTAAACCGTGTATCCAAGCTATCCATGACATCATGATGAAAAACCCATCCTCTAACCATGAGAATCAACCAAGGCATCAAACCATCAAAGAAGTCAAAGTGCACATCATGAGCTCCTCAAAAGAAACCAAATAACCATGATCCTCAACCAAGAAGATATACCACCATAACTATATCAAAAATCCAAGCTAATGAACATCAAGGATGTACCTGTATAACCAATCATGGCATGCCAAAATCCATGGCACCATGATCACATCCATGAACTGAGCATCTGGCTCTCAATATGTCCAACCTGTCAGCATAGTCAACCACAATCCTCTGCCATGACTGTACTTGGTAACAACATCTCATCCCTTCTACATGAAGAATAAAATTAGCAAATTATGTGACTTAGGGCATAGACAACCCAAATCTAAGCCACCAATCTGAATATGCATCAATAATGAAAGATCAATGGGCAAAGACAACCCATAACCAAGCTATAAATCCAACCTGTAAGTATAGACCACTTACAACACTACACAACTTGTAGACCCAACAAGTCATCATGCATATCCAAATCAAATACTGATAACCATATCATCATGAGACCAATCTGAAATATGAACTGAGTATACAATGACATCAAATCTTAAATCTCCAATGCCATAAACTCACAATGTTACCATAGTCAAAATATACTTATAAACTGTTCAGATCAATATATCAACAAATAAATCATGCCAAACCTGCACCAAATCTGAACCAATGTTTAGAGCTCTCCAAGAGCTTTCCGTTGACTACTCGAAGTCCAAAATCCGACTCCGTATGCCCAAGTTATGCCCTAATCTGTGCTCAAAATAAATAACATCTAACTTTAGGGCTCTTAAAACCTAACAAAATTTTAAAATCATAGAACCAAACCTATACCATGTTCTAGTGCTCTGAATTAGCTTTCCAAGGCCTATAAGAACTCTGAAATTCGATATTCTGAGAGAAAGTTATGGCCGTTTTACTAAGATAGTCTTTTTACCATTTTTAGTACGATTTTTCATTTTTTATTTTTTCGGTGACGAAAATTCCGACGGGATTGAATTTGATGGCCATCATGGGCTGAAACCAAAAAAATCTTCCATTTCCTCTGAACATGGCCAAACTAGGGCATATTATATATCAAAATTTATGAAAATGTCGACCCGGATCCAATGGTGAGGTCTATTTTTACCCAGGAGGTCATTTCTGCATGCTACCCCCCAAAACCCTCATTTTAAATGAAACATCCGAAAAATCTTTTTGTCCAACAATTTCATATGCCCAAATCTTTTAACATCCCATCATAACAACAAATCCAAAACCCTCAGATCTGCAATAAAAACTCATATATCTTGCCCTTTCTTTTATCCTCTCATGCATTCCCATGGATTCAATCTAGGGTTACAATAATAAAACCATAGCTCTGATACCACTTGTAAGGAAACGGTTATATTCTTTATTGCCAAGTTTCCTTACATAGAGTACTGTCTTTGTATACCAGTCCCCAACAATGGTATAGGTAGCTATGCCTCCCAACCATGTGGAAACCCATAGGTCCACTCCCACTGTGTTGATAGAGATAATGATCCAACCACAAACACATATAAAGAAAATGTCCATGGCTAACACTTACACCAGACAATAAAGAGGTTTGCAACCAAGATCATGAGACAATACAAGTGGATTACATCTTGGTTAGCCACTCAATGAGTCAACAACGTAGGGACTCGCTAGAGGGTAAACTGCTTGGCATTGGGTAGCCCAAGCTAGTATTGGTAGCATCAACTCCCCCAGGGAGGTGCACATCCTATATCTTCAAACTTAATCAAGTGCTCACATATCCTTTTATTATCTTAATTTTATTAACCAATAATTTATTTAGTTATCACTTAATTAAGCCTTCTCCACGCCAACCTAGAAAATAGTCACCAAGGTTGTGGTAGACACCCCTCCATGGTGCTACCCTATCCTACCCATCCTCATCCAATAATGAGTGCCCATAGGCATGCATATTCCCAACCCAACCCTAATGAACATAACTCCACCAAAATACAACTGGGAGTTTGTGCCTCGCAAGTCACCCAAAAAATGCACATGCATGTGTTCATGTGTAGGCATATCACCATCACAAAGATCATAACACAAGGGTTGGATCAAAACACAAGCAAAATAACACTCAATTGAATACAAGCTCAAGAGTACAAATGCAACACACATCCCAATGCAAAAGAAAGGTACAATAGTCTTCTTACTAACATCCTGCAAGTAGTCTAAGTCCACGACCAACATCATGCCAAGAAAACCTGATAAAATTGGGTGGCACACAAATCAAGGTGAAAACCTCTCAAAAATCAACATTGACAAAAATCAACAAAAATAAATCCCATTAACCCCAAGGATGAATAAAACACAAAATTCTAATAAATTTAGTTTTGAACACCTTATGCAAAAACAACTAGCATAACAGTGCGAAACCCCAAACCCTCATCCCAAAAATTGGAGAAACAGTCATACCTGCCCAACCGAGTAGAACTAGTAATCAGAAACAGAGGGGAACACTAGTTCTCAACCTCCTAACATACAACTTTTAGAAATGGAAGTAGAAATAGAGCTGAAATATAAAAATGAGATAGCCCTACCTAATAGCCAAAAGGGAAAAAATGGGAATCAACCAAATAAAATAAATATCCCACGGAAGCTATCGAAAGTTGTGACAATCCAAGGTCTCCCTGAGCTGGATCCAATGAGACCAATCTCACAAAGATCCCACGCTCGTAGCTCCTACAATTAACATAAATGCAATCCTCTAGAAGAGGATTTGGAAAAGAGCTCTCAATTTTCTAATTTCCAAAAGTGAGAATTGAGGAATAAAATTCCTCTTTGGATACTTATTCACTTTTCAAGTGAATAATCAATTAGGGTAAATAACTAGGTAGCCTAGTTAAGACCTAATTCAACCCAAACAAAAATAGGCTATTGCAAGTAATTGGAACTCAACTATGACAAAGTTGTCGAGAATTAAAATTAAATAAACTAAAGCCTAAAAACCTTTAAACCAAAATCATAGAATTTCTTAATAACATTCACAACAAATGCAAGCTCTAAATGCACAAACATGCTCACAGGTCTAATCACGTAATGCAAATGGGCCTGGATTTATTAAATCACCATAAGGTTTAATTTAAACAATTAAATAAGATACGTCAACAATATAGGGACAACATTGGCTAGATATGAATAGTTGAATCACTAACTTCATATGCACTGCCAAGGATATAACTCCTGCAAACTAAAAAAATGATCAAGTCCAATTACATATAATAACATAGCCAAAGCAATAAATGCATTAATTAACCTAATATAACCATTTATTGAATTATATTAAATTAATCCATTAACATCACTCACGTTTGCATAAAGCATAATAAAGAGAAAATGAAGTAAATAACCATAACATTAAATCCAACCTATAAACATAATCAAATAATATGCCCAAATACCGGATAACCGGATATCATCATAAAACATACTGTCATCTCAAAAAAAGCATCATCAAGCAAATATGATCAACTAAACAACATAGTAATCTAACATTTGTGATATCAGAAATCAAAGTATAACATATGACCATTAGGTCATCTCAAATGAATAAATAACATGAGTAACAATTATCTCTCAGATCAAAATATGACAAGGTATGGATTGCAAACATGAGAGGCACCACATCCTCTCCCACTAGGCATAATCTTACTCTTGAAAGCCTGCAAAAAGATAGGGGTACAAATCTCTCAATCATGTAGTGTCTTCCAAAGTAGTAGAAGTTTCATCACTCAGTTCCCACTGGACCCTTACTCGCTCTATGTTTCGACCCCTCAAAGACTATCTATGATGCTGAAGGATACAAATGAGCTCCAAAGAAAGTTGTATGTCCTCCACCTATAAAGCATCCCAATCAAGAACATGGGTCACATCGAGAATATACTGCTTCAAAATAGAAACATGAAAAACATCATGGATGTGTGATCGACTAGGTGGCAAAATTAGTCAATAAGTAGTAGGACTAATCCTCTCAAGGATCTCAAACAATCCAACAAAATGTGGCACCAACTTAGAGCCTTTCCCATAATGGATGGGGATTTTCCTTAGACAAGCTCTCAAAAACACCTTGTCAACCAACTAAAAAGTGACAATCCAACCTTTAGGCATTTGCATACTTCTTCTATCTATCCTAAGCAGTAATAAATTTCTCTCTAATATGAACAACCTACTGCTCCATATCCTGAAGCATCTCTGGGTCTAAGAGTACTCGATCCTCCACACAATCCCAAATCAAAAGGGTACGACATAGTCTACTGTACAAGGCCTAAAAAGGTGACATGCCAAGAGAAATATGATACCTATTGTTATATGTGAATTTAATAAGGTATAAATAATCCTCCCACTTCACTTGCATGTCCATCACATACATGTGAAGCATGTCTTCCAGAACTTGGTTCACTCTCTCAGTTTGTCCATTAGTCTCTAGGTGGTAAGCCAAACTAAAATTGAGCTGCACACCCAAAGCATGTTGGAGAGACGTCCATAATGCTAAAGTAAGCACTGGATCTCTATCTAAAATAATTTGATGAGGAATCCCATCCAATCAAACAATGTCCTCCAAGAAAAACATGCATTGCAGAAGAAGTTGTATAGGATGTTCTCATGGGTTTAAAATGTGCTACCTTGGACAACTTGTCTATTGTCACCATGATACAATCATGTCATCATGATGGCATAGGCAACCTTGCAATGAAATCAATAGATATAGTATCCTACTTCCACTTTGGAATGGTATGCGGCTATAAAAGAACCATCGGATGCTAATGTTTTTCCTTCACTCTCTAGCACTCAAGACATCAAGCAACAAAATCAGCAACATCGTTCCTCATCCCTACCCAAAAGCACAACTATTTAAGATCAACATGCATCTTCTTAATGTTAGGATGTATAGAATATAGTGCATGATATGCATCCAACAAAAACAAGATACAAAGATCACTCAACACTGGTACATAGATACGTCCCAAGTGTTGAAACAATCCATCAGACTCAAGTACATAACCTAAAAACCTCCCCTTAAGGGTATGTCTGGACTCAATCTCGGCCCTCACCTCCTTATACCATGTGCCACTAGGCAAAGCCTCCATGATACAACCTCGTAAAACAATTCCCAATGATAAAATTGATATCTCATGTCGCCTCCTACTCAAGGCATCTGCCACAACATTTTCCTTCCCCTTAATGTAGTGAACATCAAAGTCATATTCATATAGGAAATCCATCTAATGTAGTGAACATTAAATTCATATTCACATAGGAACTCCATCTAGTGGCGTTTTCATGCATTTAGGTTTGGCTGATTAAATATATACTACAAGCTCCTATGGTCGCTATGCAACTTAAACATGTGTCCCAAAAGGAAATTTCTCTAATGAATGAGAGCATGCACCATGGTCGAAAGTTCCAAATAATGAGTGGGGTAGTTAAACTCATCATCCTTGAGTTTTCTAGGCTCGTATACAATCACACAACCATCCTGCATCAACATCGCACCCATACCTTCCAATGAAGCATTTGTACAAATCATAAAATTTCCTACAAGATTAGGCACTGCAAGGACTGGTGCACTAGTCAAAAACTCCCTAAGAGCATTAAATGTTGCCTCACACTGGTCTGACCAAACATACTTCTTCCCTTTCTACTAAAGAGAAGTGATGGGATGATCTACACATGAAAAATCCTTCATGAAGCAATGATAATAACCCGCCAATCCCATGAAACTACAAACCTAATTAGAAACATTAGTGGGTACCGACCAATCCATGATAGCTCTGATTTTCTTCAAATCGACCACAATACCATCACCATTGATAATATGCCCCAAATACTTCACCTCTGACTAGAGGAATCCATATTTACCCAAGTTTCCATACAACTGATGATCTCACAAGCATTACAACACTTGGTGTAAATGGACCTCATGTTCTTCTACAGTCTTAGAATAGATCAATATATCATCCAAGAATATAATGACACATTGATGGAGGTATGTGTGAAATGTTATATTCATCAAACTCACAAACACCAATGATGCATTGGTTAACCCAAAGGGTACAACTGTGAACTCATAATGCCCATATCATGTACAAAAAGTTGTCCAATGAATATTTGCCTCATGAATATGAAGTTGATGGTATCTCGACTTAAGATCAATCTTCGAGAACACTCGTGCTCCCTTTATTTGATCGGACAAATCACCTATCCTCAAAAAGGATACATGTTCTTCACTATTACCTTATTCAATTACTGGTAGTCAATGCATAAACACAATGATCTGTCCTTCTTCTTTACGAACAACCCATGAGGATAAACTAGGATGAATATGGCCCTTGGCCACCAATTCCTCCAATTGTAATTTGAGCTCACTCAACTCTTGAGTAGTCATGTGATAAGGAGCTCATGATATCGGCTCCACTCTTGGTATGAGATTGATCCAAAAATCAATGTCACATTGTGGTGACATACTTGGTATCTCATCAGGAAACATGTATTCATACTCACGAAGGAGTGGGTGATCATCAAGTGTCACCTTATGACTCTCAACCTCCTCAAGATCACTAACATAAACAAAAAAATCTGACATCCCTTCTACACACTTTGCTTTAGCTGGATAGCTGAGATCATCTGAAGTGAGACTAGAATCTAGATCCCTACAAGCTCCACTTGTCCACCTATGTCATCAACACATTATACCGACTTACGATGATAATCTATATTCACCTGATGGGTAGCTAACCAATCCATGCCCAACACAATATCATATGATCCTAGCGGTAGGATGTGAAGATCCACTATGGTGGTGAAGGTACACAAGTTCAATCTACAACTACTAACTAAAGAGTTTACAACCGCTTTGGATCGTGTGGCTAACTCAACTTGCCACCTATTGATTTGACGTGCTTCCACTAGCCCACATCACTGAATAAGAGATGGTGAAATAAAAGAATCTAAAGCATCTGAGTCAAATAATACTGGAGATGAAATACCATGCAACGTACCTGTAGCCTCAACTAAGGTACCTTGATGCTTAGCTTGACAATTATCAACTATCGCAAATACTCAATAGGTTCTCCCTGCATTTCCCACAGTAGGCTCTGACTTGGCTTCACCTCTACTAGGTCTTAAAGAAGTCTTTGAAGGACATCTTACTGATTTATAGCTGAGATGGCCACAATAATAACATTCCCCTACAAAGCTAGGCCTAGGTCCACGTCCACTTCTCTTACTAGAGTTATGTTCATTACTTTGAAATGGGTGATTTTAGTGAGACTTCTAGTTAGGACTCTATTCATCCCCTTTCTTCCTCTAGGCACCTAAATTTTGATCACCTTTTGACCAATTTCCTCGCTATTGATTTCTACTACGATTGCCACCATGAGAGGGTGTTGACTAGGTTTGGCCCTTTCCTAAGGACTAAGTAAATTGTGCATCTTGCCCTAAAGTTCATGCACTATGGTTCTAATAACCTAAGTTACCATTGAACCTCTTAGCCAAATTACTCTCTACAATCCATGCCTCTTCCACAACAAGGATAAGTGTCTTAAGTTGATGCATCCAAACCTCTCCAATGATGGAGTCCTTTAGACCCTAGATAAAGTGTTGAGTAAGGATTATCTCATCATGATTATAGCATGAGTACTACCCAAGCTCAAAGAATTTGATCTCATACTGGTCCATTGACATGTTCCCTTATCTAATCTCATGGAACTCATCAGCACGAGCCTCCCTAAACAGAGGGTATAGGAACCTCTCATGAAATCTCTCCTCAAAGATCTCCCAAGTGAGATCTACTATACTGATATGATGTTTCTACCCCTTTATACTCCACCAAGTAGATATGTGATCTTTTAGCTGCATAACTGCACAATGGGCCCTCAAATGGGTTTCATATGGATACATGGAAAAGTAATGTTTCATATACAATAACTGAGTCTCATCCCTAAGGCCACCTCCTTTACCATCATAGAATGGTAGTTTAGACTGCTGAAGAGATTTTATAATGTTCAAATGGATGCAATTCTCACCTTTGCAGTCTCAACCTCCTTGATGGTGCCTTCTACCACCAGGTGGTATACGAGAACATTCACACTCACACTCCTCCTCTCTATGGTCTGACATGTGGGAATCTCCATGATGATATCCCTCTTCCTGGCCATGATCTTATTGGTGTTTCTCCACACGAGGTCCTAACCAGGCTATAATCTCCTATAGCAAAGGCATCAATGCCCTAATGCCACCCTGATCATTATTACCCTATTCTTCCCCACCAACCTATCGTTCCTCCTCTTGGTGTTCTTTTTCATTAACAATTCATTTTGCTTATTAACCTGACCACCAGGTCTATATGTAGGAGACATTACTATGGAAGCAACAAGACAAGGTCATAATCATACATAACAATACAATCATAAGAGTCACATGTAGGAACCACCACAAGATATCAAAATAGCAAACATAAGATAATAGTATACACACTGAAGATGATAACATAGTGGAAGCATAACACAGAGATCCCAATGTTGCAAAATGCGCTCTGATACTAGATGTAATGCCTTGCCCAGAGATCCTTGGAACAAGGGTAAATAAAAGGCAAGATATATATTTTTAAAACAAGTATGGATGCACATGAAAATCAACATATCAGGACCAAAAAGATCACAATAGAAGACTAATCAAACATCCAAACACCAATGAATCTCCAAGCGCCATTGCTAACCAAAAATGATAAACCCATGGAGGTAAAAAAATGCATTTGAAACTGAAACATCCTAGATTTGAAAGGTCTGACACCAAGGTTTAGGAACTCCATAAAGGGTATTTGAATCAACTCTCAAAACCTTTCGGTCACCCGAGTAGGTTCACAAGGTCATGCGACACTTTCAAACAACCATGCAATACTTTTAGGGATTAGGTGATAGAGTTTCTAAGGTCATGTAATGCTCTTCTAGTATTGTATGATATTTCTCCAATGGGTGTGCAATACTTTCTAGTATCATACAAGATGTTCCCTTTGGGTGTGCGATACTTTCCAATATCGCACAACATTTTTCCTTTGGGTGTGCATTACTTTCTAGTATCAGTCAATGCTAGGGCAATGTCACCTAGAAATGCAAGGAACATGCTGACAAATAAAAATAAGGGAGAGATAGAGTTAGAACCTCCACACTAGGGAGTACCAGATCCACAAATTGAGGCTTGGACACTTGAACGCAAGAGAAGCAAGACAGAAAAACAACTAAACAGCTAAACCATAGCAGTATAATAAAATGTACTAAAAGCAACATCAAAATTTCCAAAAAAACTAAACTCTTGTGTGGTTCCACCTAACCATAATAGCATCATGAGAGTTCAAAGGTCCTAGCCATCCCTTATGTGTAACATCTTGAACTGCCGACTAGATAGTTAGAGTTATCTTATGAGGGTGTCACTACTAAACGTAATAACGTGATACGAACAAGAACATCTAATAATACTACAACAATAAAGCAATAGATGTTCCAACTAAGTAGATCACATCATCTAACCATATGCTAACATCATAAACAGGGAATGCATCAAATAAACTACATCTCTAAACATGATATCCCAGCATCCTAATAAAAGCATTAATCACAAGGTAACATACTCCAAATCTCAAAGTGCCAAGTAAAACATCAAGCACCGATTGCACTGGAATAAAAGACCATCTTTGTACGCCAGTCCTCAATAGTGGTATAGGTAGTTATGCCTCCCAATCACATGGAAACCCATAGGTCCACTCCTACCATGTTGACGTATATCATGATCCAACCACAAACACACATAAATCAAATTTCCATGGCTAACACTCATGCCAGACAGAAAAGAGGACTGCAACCAAGATCATGAGACAATGCAAGTGGATCATGTCCTGTTAGCCACTCAATGGATCAACTATGTAGGAACTCACTAGAGGGTAAATCACTTGGCATTGGGTAGCCCAAGCTAGTATTGGTAACATCAAATCCCATAGGGAGGTGCACATACTATGTCTTTGGACTTAATTAGGTGCTCACATATCCTTTTATTATATTAATTTTATTACCAAGTAATTTATTTATTTATCACTTAATTAAGCTTTCTTCACACCAACCTCGAAAATAGTCTCCAAGGTTGTGGTAGAAGCCCCTCCATGGTGCTACCCTACCCTACCCATACTCATCCAATAATGAGTACCCATAGGCATGCATATTCCTAACCCAACCCCAATAAACATAACTCCACTAGAATACAATTGGGAGTTCAGGCCTCGCAAGTTACTTGACAAATGCACATGCACATGCTCGTGTGTGGGCATACCACCATCACGAAGATCATAGCATAAGGGTTGGATGAGAACACAAGCAAAATAACACTCAACCAAATATAAGCTCGGGATTATGGATGCAACACACATCCCAATGCAACACAAAGGTGCAACAGTGGTCTGAATGACATCTTATGGGTAGTCCAATTCCACAACCAACATCATGCCAAGAAAACTAGAGAAAACTAGGCGACATGCAAATTGATGTGAAAACCTCTCAAAAACCAAGGTTGATGAAAATCAATGAAAATAAAATCCATTCACCACAAGGATGAATAACCCACAAAAATTGAATAAAATTTGGTTTTGAACACCATCTGCAAAAATGACTAGCATAATAGTGCGAAACCCCAAACCCTCATCCTGAAAATTGGGGAAACGTTCATATCCACTCAACTAGGTAGAACTAGCAATTAGAAATAGAGGGGAACACTAGTTCTCAACTTCCTAACATACAACTACCAAAAATGGAGCTAAAACATAAAAACAAGAGAGCCCTACCTGACAGTTGAAAGGGAAAAAATGGGAATCGGCCAAATAAAATAAATATGTCATGGAAGCTACTGAAATTAATGGCAATCCAAGGTCTCACCAAGCTAGATCCAACAAGACCGATCTCATGAAGATCCCATGCCTGTAGCTCCTACAACAGATAGAAACACAATCCTCCAGAAGAGGATTTGGAAAAAGCTCTCAATTTTCTAATTTCCAAAAGTGAGAAGTGAGGAATAAAATTCTTCTTTGGATACTTATTCACTTTTCAAGTGAATAATCAATTAGGGTAAATAACGAGGTAACTTAATTAAACCCTAATTCAACCCAAACAAAAATAGGCTATTCCAAGTAATTGGAATTCAACTACGACAAAGGTGCCAAGAATTTAAATAAAATAAAATAAATCCCAAAAACCCTTAAACCAAAATCATAGAATTTTTTAATGACTTTCATGGAAAATTTGAACCTCTAAATGCATAAAAATCTCATAGGTATAATCACATAATTTAAATGAGTCTGGATTTATGAAATCACCATAAGGTTTAATTTAAACAATTAAATAAGATACATTGACCATACAGGGATGACATTGGCTAGATATGAACAACTGAATCACTAACTCCACATGTCACTGCCACAGATGCAACTCCTGCACACTAAAACACATGATCAAGTGCAATTACATATAATAACATAGCCAAAGCAATAAATGCATTAAATAACCTAATTTAACCATTTATTAAAATATATTAAATTAATCCATTAACATCACTCACATTTGCAAAGGGAGAATGAAGTAAACAACCATAACATTAAATCCAACTTATAAACATAATCAAAGAATATGTCCAAATACCGGATAATTAGATATTATCATAAAACACACTGACATCTCAAAAAAAAAAAGCATCATCATGCGGATATAATCAACTGAACAACATAGTAATCTAACATCTATGATACCAGAAATCAAAGTATAACATTTGACCATTATGTCATCTCAAATGAATAAATAACTTGAGTAACAAGTATTTCTCAGATCAAAATATAACAAGGTACAGACTGCAACAACGAGAGGCACTAGAAGGTTTAATAGTTGGAATTGTTGGTTTACTACTATTTTCATAATTATTTGTAAATACAACAATTGTTGTAATTTCACCAGCACTACCCCTCTTTGATGATTCAGATTGCAAAATATCAACTTGACTAGGAATCACCAAAGAATCCCACATACTGATAGATACACTCATTTTCTTCATATTTCCAACAACATTAAAAGGAATAGTTGTATGTACCTTAGGCTGTGATTTTGCAACAATAGACCATGCTTGTTGTTGCTACTCCATACTAGTATTTGGAAGAGTCACTGGTGAAACTTGTTGGTTTTTTGGATTAGATGATCCGACAACAACTACATTACTTGAATTACTGTCATTGCTGATATTTTGGTTGTTAAGAGCTCTTTTTTTATTTATAGAATAAACAATAATTTTAGAATCATTACCATTTAGACCACAAAACTCGTCCCCTTACTAATTTAAAAATGAATCATCCACAAGAGGTATATCTTGTTGCTACTTTATTTCAGCCTCAGGTGCAAGCTGCATACTCGTAGCATTTTGCACCATCAAAGCTTGATTAATCACACAATTTGAACACATAGCTTGGCTATGTGGCTGATTGCATGGAAAAAACCACTCGTATTCAACAACCATATTGTTTTGCATGGGTACTAAATCTTTTATCGGATTCACAAAATTTAGGGGTGCTGGATTGTAAGGTATGTATGGCCTCTAATTCATTTTTTGTATATTTCTAACATTATACCCTTGAATATTTTGCCTATTCTAAGATTGAACTTGGTTTTGTTGCTGATAGGCTTGATTATGTTTTGATAGCCTTGATTCTACTACTAATAGCCTTGATTTGTAGCAAAAAATTGTGCTTGAAAAGGCTGCCTTGGCTAGAACTATTGCTTTTTTTAAGTTGACCAATTCATTCTCGAATGTTTGCATTAAGATTTCAATCTTTTGTTGACTTTTCTTAATCTCTTGCAGCTCCTAAGAAGATCCTGCAACCACTATTTCTTGGCTAGAACAATTGGCAATGGATTGAACGATGACATTTGTAAAGGCATATTAGGCTATATATTAAGAAAAATAGGCATAGGAGGCCTAGGAGCAATTTTGCCTACCTGAATAAGGTTGTTTTCTTCCCTTACTAATATAGCAAAAGATTGTAGCAGTGTAGTATGTCCCATAGATTGAATCATGATAGAAATGTCACTGTTCAAACTCTTTAAATAATACAAAAATGCATGATCAACACTTGATCTAACAACAACAGGTATCCTATCCCATGTTTTTTGAAAACATGTATTAAAATCAATCATCTGTTGTTGTGGAGCCCTTTTTATAGTTGTCATCTGCTCTACTAGTGATAAGTGATCATATTTATCTTCAAAAAACTTGGTGAATGCATCACCCAATTCATCCCATGTGCCTATTGAAGCCATTGGTAAGCTTCTGAACCATTCCAACACTTTTCTTTTGAATGAAGCTACCAAAAATATGATTGCTACATTTTCTTGTGTTACATGATGAACATTGCAGAGAGTTTCTTCATCTCTAACATGCTCAAAAGTTGTGGTTTGGCCCTCTCTAGTGAAATAGGGTACCCCTTTTATGGCTACCAAATGGATGTCATTATGCTATTGAAGATTTAAAGAACTCCCTTGATTAAAGTTCACAAAAACAAAAGCTCTTGGTAATGCCATTAATGGTGGCTGATAACTGATCTACTATTCGTGTATGGAAACTACAACTAGTTTTGAAAACAAATTTGTTGTGGAACTTGAGCTTGCTATTGTATTGGTGAAAGTAAGATAAATTTTTGGTTCATAAGGCTTGGTTCTACAAGTTGGACTTACTGAATGCCTGTTATTTCTTTTACTTGCATGACTTTTCCTTTGATAAACTCAAGTATTCAATGTTGATTGTTGATTCCTCTTTACTGGTTTTTGCCTAGAAAGAGTTCTCACATGCCTTTTAGGTGTCTCAAGCTATAGATACTCAAATGTATTTGAGCTTCTAGTCTATACATTTTTCATTAACAACACCAATCTGCACTTTTCTTTCCCACAAAGTTTCCAGATATGTAAATTCTAAACCTTGTTGTTTGCATATCAAAAACAATAGTAGCTTCCTCAAAAAATAAGGAAAGTGTCCCACCAAGCATGCCAAAAACTGTTATCTCCAAAATATGTGCTCTAGTAGCTCTAAGTCTTGAAACCCTCCATGATTTTGGAGAAACATTGGATCAATAAGAGGTTGTGGATAACCTATGACCTGATTGAACCTTTGGATTCTAGGTTAGTTCCTATTTGATATATCTGATATCTCACCTATGCTAATGAAGACATGAAATTTGTATGGAAAAGGGTAAAGAGGTAAACTTGAAAATGGAAACATCAGTGATGAAAACTAAGGTGATACACCATAATTAATAATGCAAATCATTGTTATACTTGTAATACAATGAACGATTTCAATAGATAATCATGAAAACATAGCTTGAAATAATTGTTAATTCAAATCAATATTTTAAGAGAAGGTTAAAATATGAATATACAAAAGGAAATCAATCACAATCGAATATATTACTAAGGAAAACATGACTCAAAACCCATGAAAAACAAATATCAGACATAAAAGATGCAAAATGAGACATTACCCAAAAAAATTATCAATAAAACACAACTAAATAACATCAATCACCACAACAGGAAAAAAGAGGAGGATAAGGACACGAATAACAGAGTGGAGGAAGTGAAGAGTAGGGTTCAAACCATGGAGGGCTCTATGTAAAATATTGCTCAGCAAAGCTACAACATCCTCAAAGAGGCTAATGAGAACATAAAGGTGCTCATCAACAAAATTGAAGAACACAGGGGCAACAAGGAGGATGACCATTCCCCTAACAATTCCAAAGATAGGTCTCCTGAGGATGGCTCGAGGAAGAGAACCAAATTTAGCACAAAGAAGAAGGACATCTAGGAACCTAATAAAGATTTCTATGATATGAAAGAGGTAGATGAAAGAATGTTTGAGTTGGAAATTTGAGCTGCAGAAATACTCAGAGAAATTACCTAAGCAACTTTCCTGGCTTTTGGGCCTCTCCTAGTTTTTTGTTCTGCTCCCCTATTGTTGTCTAGTTTATATCTTGTTTCCTTGTGGGGGGTTGTTTTAGTATGTTTATTTTAGTTTGTTTAATACTTTAAGTGCTTTATCTATGTTTTACTTTTAGAACTGTAAGGGTTTTAGGGCCCCATTAAGACCTGTTTTTCTTAATCAAAAACTTCAATCACTACAAAGCATACAATCAAATCCTTTACTCTAAAAGATGAATCCAATGAAAACTGTATTACGATAAAAGGCCCAAATAAAAATATCTCTACAAAATAGCTCAAAAAATTGAGAAAAAGATTCCAAGGATGAATATCACATGGACATATTTCTCCTCTCAAAATCTGAACCCCTTATCTATAAACAAGAGGGGTATATAACAATAATGAACTCAACACCGCCTTCCCATGAAATTAGGAAGTGAGGGTCAAAATTATAAGTTAACTATTTATAAAAATAGTCTAACAAATCCAAAAATATGCCTCATGTACCCCAAACTATACCTTGACCACACACACATGTAAACAAGTCCAAGAAGGCTCTAAAAATGCCAAAAATTGCTCCATAATTGACTATAAAGTCACAAGTCTGATCTGCGAGTCTAAAAATAGAAACCCCCCAAATTTAGGCATTAAAACATGTAAATTCCCTCTTGAAAACACTTAGTCCAATTTTAACTTTGTCTTTTAACATTATTTATTATTTATTGCATTTTTA
This sequence comes from Cupressus sempervirens, assembly GCA_028749045.1. Lineage (NCBI taxonomy): Eukaryota > Viridiplantae > Streptophyta > Pinopsida > Cupressales > Cupressaceae > Cupressus > Cupressus sempervirens. The sequence continues at coordinate 69,507,129 of CM053786.1, forward strand.
GTTATTATTATTAACTAGTTGATTAATAATTTATCAACTAATTATAATAATTTTTATAATTTTTTCAAAATACAATAATAATAAATACATTATCTAACCAAAAAAAATAATATGGATTTTTCATAATTTAATCCTATACCATTAGCTTTAATTAATATTTTACCATCTCTTCATGCCTTGTTGTGGACCCGAAATTTTATAAAATGCAATTGAGAGAAAGAATAAAATATTAAAACAATAGTTATTTGAGCCATTTCGACTGCTCTACTTTTGTGGAGAAGGTTTTTGAGAAACCCTAGCTGCATGTTGCCTTGGTTTCTGCAAGTGATTTGCATTTTGCTTTGGCTTTTGTCCAAATTGTGACTGTCTTCTATGATGCCATTTTTTTGCTACTAGTCTCCTGCTATTGTATATTGGAGCTAGACATTGGTTACTCCATTTCCATGACTCTAGTTTCGATAGTCATGAGTCCTTTCCTCTAGTGGTGTATTTGTCATGAATGATTTGTTCATTAGGTGTCACGACTCTCCATTTTGCCTTTGCTAGTCTTGGATAGACGTCTCTAATGCCGTGATTCATGGTGATTTACATGTAGGTTTGTTATTTGGATGGTATTTTCTATTGGTATGGCCCAACTTGTGAATGTCATGACTTCTCCTACTATTTTGTGGCTACTCTATCTCCATACACATGTATCTTTCCTTGCTGCCCAACTAGGTCTTCTCCTTTTTTTATGCTATGAGTGTTGTTTGCTAGTGATTATCTTTGTAGTCATTTCTTCATTCGTAGCCATGACTGTTGATGTCATGAGTGTTGGTTGGGCTAATGCCATGAACACCATGATGATTGTTGTCTTTGGGGAAATTTATTCATTTGTAGCCATGAAGACTCCACTTCATCATTTTGTGGCTCTGGGTTTCTCCACCTCCATGCAGTGAATGCCTTGGCTATTTGTGTTTGATCATTTCCTTGCTAGTTTATGTGGCTTTGATGTTGCTAGGTATGCCATTATTCATTCTTGTCCATGCTATGGTGTTGTTTATTTGACACAAGTTTCATTGTTGAATGCCATGATTAGCTGCCGTAATCAAGTCTGATAATTACTGATGCTAAGAAATTTATGGGTTGTCTTGCTTCTTGCCATTATAAAAAAAAAGATAATTTTTTTTTTTGATGTAAATTCATTTGGGTTTTTGGCTATAACTAATCTTATTTTCCTAAGATTTATTTGTTCTTTCCTTCAGTGAGGCAATGTTCTATCTCAATTATATGTCATCTCTCTTTCGTTTGTATGGATTTCTAGAATAAAAATTTCCTCTATTGGATTTCTAGTAGGCCAAATAGTTGTATGACATAACAACCACTTGAATGAAAACTAGAAAAAAAAGATTATCGTTCCCTTCAATTTCTTTCTCCTCAACGCTATTTTTAAGTGGTTTTTTTCTTTATAGTAATTGATATTTGATTGGAAGGATTGTTCCCACAACCACCCTTTGCTATTTTGCATGACTTCTTTAAATTCTGAGCTGAGAGCTCCTTATTTGTTGCTTAATTTCAACCCTTGATAATACATTACTTTGTCCTAAATAGTGATTGTTATTTATAGCTCCATTCTTTAAACTTTATTTTGGAAAGATAAATGTTACATTCTATGTCTTATCTATTTCATTGCCTCCATTGCTTCCAAAACTATATTTAAAATATAACAAGAAATGTTTGCTTGCTTATCTAAATCATACCATAGATTTTGAAGATAACGTTTGATTTCTTCAGCTGATTGTAGTTTTTCCCTCTCAACACACTTGTATTTCTCTTTGCTACAACTTGATGTTTTTAGCTCTATTTATACTTGTTCTAGCATTCACTAGTCCATCTTTAACTCTTCCTATAGCTTTATAACCATCCTTTCTGATGTAAATCTGAAACTTATATTGCTGCATTAGAATTTGATTTCTTCAATTTATTGAAAGCAAAAGGTTTCAAATCAAAGTGACTTGTCCCTTTAATGCTTTTTCTTTTCCATTATGAATTAACCATCAAATTTAATTCAATCTATTATGATTTGCTGTACAGGAAACAAACATGCTAATACTAAAGTATTTATTGTAATTGTCCTCTTTCTGTGCTGATGTATGTCTTTATTTTACTAAGATGAGTAGCATGTTAGGACTGTGAATGTGAGGAGAAGCGAGGTACTAGACTTTCTTAGATCCATTGGATCTAACTTATCTTTCTTCATGAATGCAGGGATCAAATGCATGGAAATAATGTGGTTTAAGGTAGTGAATAGATGGAAGTGGATGGATACAACTTGATCAATCATTACAGGCAATGACTAGTGCCCATGAAATTTACTCTCTTTATACTTCTTTCATTTTATTCATTTCAATAGAGTAGGAATATATATCAGTAGATAGAGATTACTCTTACGGTCAAATGTGTAAGAGAAATATACTTTCAACATCTTTATTCAATGCTTGTAAACATTAATTGTACCATCATGGTGAATAATACAAAAATATTGTATATTATTTCAATATGAATAAAAATGCTTATTTTTTAGCAATTCTGAGTATAACTTGAAAGTGATAAACATGCATACTTTACTCCATTTGAACATGCATGAAAATTGAGTAACAATAACTGAATTACATCTTCCCCCTCTTTCACAACAATTCCAAAGACACTTAGTCAAAAATATCTACTTCATACATCTTTACCATGTAGATATTCTTTATTTTAGTACTAAATTTTTCCTTTGTCATATGTTTATGACTGATATAACATTCTACCCTTTTTCCTTTATTCTCTACTTCTTCCTTTGCTACTTTAGGAAAGTCCTAAAGTAAGACTTTATGCATCAACTTTTAAGATATGTTGATCAACACATTTGATACAAAGCTCTATCTTAGCTTAAGTAGTCTTGTGTAGGGGAGTCACCCCTAATTTACCTCTTAGATATTGACGAACATCCTTAGGTAATGCTTTAGTGAAGATATCAACTATTTGCTTCTTAGTATTTACATACTCCAATCTTTCTTCTTTGTGTTGAACTAGCTCTCTCAAGTGGTGATACTTGATAAAAAATATGCTTAGTCTTCATGTGCATTACAATATTCTTTGATATGTTTATAACACTAGTGTTATCACAATAGATAACAACTAGATTAGTAATCTCTTCCTTCATTCCTTTCAATAGTTGCTTGATCCATATGATGTTTGAACAATTTACTATTGTTGCCACATATCCAGCTACAACTATTGATTGAAAAATGTAGTTCTTCTTCTTACTTGTCCATGAAACTAACCTCTTTCTTGAAAAGAAAGCTCCACCAATTCTACTTTTTATGTCATCAACATTTCCTACCCAATCAAAATCAGTAAACAGCTTCAATTCAAACTTATCATTCTTCTTGTAATACAATCCATAGTCTTTTGTTCCTTTTAGATATCACAATATCATTTTTACTACCATCATGTGATTCTCCTTAGGATTTGCAAAAAATATTGCAACTATCCCAATTGCTAGTGCAATATTAGGTCTTTTCTGAATAACATATCATAGTTTTCCAATCATCGATCTGTATAATGTTTGATTCACATCAATAGAATCATCATTCTTGAATCTTCCATTCCAAAAGTTGTCAATATCTCCTTAATGTATTTTGATTGAGTAATAAAGATATTTTGCTTCATTTGATAAACTTGCAAACCAACAAAGAATTTGATCTCACTAAACATAGACATTTCAAATTTCTTCTTCATCTCATCTGCAAATAATTTACATAATGCTTCATTTTCTCCAAACATGATATATCAAAAAATATCTCAAATAGAAATACCTCATTGTTACTACTAGGCTTCAAATACAAAGTATTGTTATCATTAGTTCTATCAAATCCAATCTTCACCAAATAGTTGTGTAACCTTTCATACCATGCTCTAGGGGCTTGTTTCAAACCTTATAGAGCCTTATGCAACTTACATGCCATGTTCTTCTTGCTAGGCTCACCAATTCCTTCTGGATACTCAATATTAACTTCTTCTTCAAGAATTCCATTAAGAAATGTAGACTTGACATCTATTTGATATACCTTAAATCCTTTATAAGCAGGATATGCAAGTAGTATTCTAACTACTTCTAATATTGAAATAGGGGAAAATGTTTCCCCATAGTCAATTCCTTCTTCTCGTGCATGTCCTTTGCATACCAATCTAGCCTTGTTCCTTATGACTTCACCTTTTTAATTTAGCTTATTTATGAATATCCACTTTGTTCCAATAACATTTTTATCCTTAGGTCTAGGTACCAGTGTCCATGCTTTGTTCTTTTCAAAATTTTCAATTTCTTCATTCATTGCTTGAATCTAATCCTCATTCTCCAAAGCATCTTTTACTGATTTGGACTTAAATTCATAAAGTAGACATGTCTCACTGCTGAGTCTTTTTCTTGTCATAACACCATATGCTTTTTCTCCAATAATTTGCTCAAGTGTGTGATGTCTTCTCACATATTTTTCTAGTACAGGTTCTTTCTTTCTTTCTTTCTTTCTTCTTCTATAGTCTCATCTTGAAAAATGATTTCAAGTTCATTTTTCTCTTGAAAAATGATTTCAAGTTCATTTTTCTCTTTCTAGTTTAGGTTCATCATTGTCTTCCTAATGTTTGGCTCCTTTAGCATGTACCTTGACATCATTTTATTCTTGCTTGGATCTCATAGTCTGTCATTCAACAACTAGTTGTTGCAACTTGGCAATTTGCAACTCGACAATCTCATTTTGTTGGTGATTTGTGGTTTTACTCTCTTATTTAGGTAGGGTGCAAGAAACACCTTCATTCACATCTATGAATGTATTGTAGTCTTTAGGTTTTGTCTTGCATTCAACTTCATTCTTTTTTGCATGTTTATCAACTTTCATAATTGCACTTTCCACAACTTTGTTAATGTTAGAGTTAAAACACTTATAAGCTTTGCTCTTAGTGGAATAACCTAAGAATATGCTTTCTTCACTTTTAGCATCAAGTTTTCCATTTATATTATCCTTTAGTATAACATTTTCTTCCAAAAGCATAGTCATTAGAGATTTTAAAGGTCATGTGATTGCAACAAAATCATCTTCTCTCCCTCAGTGTACTAATAACAAAGCTAAGGCCTTAGCCTTGCTTTTTGGTTTGGAACTTGCAAAATCACTTTCTATATCTAAGTTACAAGTTGAAGGGGATTCATCCATTATTATTAATGTGTGTATTAAATGTCATGTATATAATTAGTCCATAAAGTATATATTACATCAAGTATGGTCTCTTCTTGATTTGATCTCTAAATGTTACATCGTGCATACTTATAGAGAAGCTAATCTTTTAGCAGATTATCTAGCTAATTTGGGTACTAATGGGGTTTATATTAACTCTTTACTTTCCCCACTTAACCTCCCAACTTGGTTAATATTGTGACAAAAGATTATGTTTAGAATAAGGTTGAGTCCTTATATTTTAGCTTATAGTAGATCACGATTGCTCTATGATTTTGCAAGTTTTTTCTTTTATGGATCTCACTTATTCTTTTGAGATATTATATGTAGGTTAGGGTCTTGGATTGCACTTGCATCAGATGGCTTTCTAATATCATGGTCTCAAATGGAGTCTTGGATGTAGATCAGTGATGATAATCTTTATGATAGTTATTTGGCTGGGCTCTTGGTTTTGTCTCTAGCACCAAACAATGAATTGTATTCATATGCGTTTTGGGCTCTTTGTAATCACTATATTCTCAATTTGGGAATCTTTGAGACAAGATTCATTAGTGTTGATAGATACTCTCTCTTGATGCAATTTTTCTTCTTTTGCATCTTTTTTGTATCAAGCAATGACCAAAGTTTTTCTTTTTTGGTTCTTTTCTATGAGAGCTATTTTGAACTAGTTATTATTGATATAAATATAATGCTTTGCCAAGCAAAAAAAAAAATTGCTTCCAAAAAATGTAAAAAAATACGTCACATTAGGTGCATATCCATAGCATAGTTCAAAGGGTGTAACATTTCTATCTTTCTTGACTTGCATTCTATTAAAAGTATAAATTGTTGTACTTACAACTTCTCTCCAATATTTATGTGATACATTATTCTCCATCATCAATGTTTAAGTACATTCTATGATTGATCTATTTCTCCTTTCAGCTATTTCATTTTGGGGAGGGGTCCTTGGTGCTGACATTTTCCTTTTGATTCCTCTATCTTTGCATAATATATTGAATTCATTATAGATGAATTCTCCTCCTCTATCAGATCTCAAACACTTCAAACTCTTACTTATTTCTTTTTTAACTTTGGCTAAATACCACTTAAACAACTAAAAGCATCATATTTTTCTTTAAGAAACATCATAGTCATCATCCTATAATAGTCATCAACTAATAGAATGAAATGTTGTCTCCACAATAGCTTTGAACACCAATAGGTCTACAAAGGTCACAATGAACCAATTCCAAAATATCACTAGATGAATATGTCTTGCTCTTGAAACTAGACTTTGTCATTTTTCTCAATTGACATTGTTTACACATAACATTATCAGGTTTCTTCAATTTTGGAAATCCTCTTACTCTTTTCATCTTACTAATGCTCACCAAATTGTCAAAGTTCACATGACATAACCTCTTATGCCATAGCCATATATCTTCATACTGTGCAAGAAAACATGTCTCGTTAGATAAATCCAAATAGAACAAGTTACCTCTTGTTTGATCATTACTTCCAATTAGTTCACCATCACCATCAAATATCTTGGCCTTCCTATGATGAAACTCAACTTTGTATTTTGATTTGTTCGATTATGAAACACTCAACAAGCTATAGTTAAGTCATTCAACCCAATAAACATTGTCACACTTGATCTTATTAGTCAATTATATTGATCACTTACCTTTCAAAAGACACGACACATCATTTCTAAACTTAACACAACTATCCTTGTATGATCCAATGGTTTCAAATTTACTTTTATCACCAGTCATGTGATTTGAACAATCACTATCAATTATCCATCTATTATTTTTATTCACATAAGATATTAATGCAGTTTTCTCATCTTCATCAGAATCTTCTTTCATAACAACATAAACAACTTCTTCATCATTACTTTTAGATTCATTATCAGTTTCTTCTTTTGCAATGTAAAAAGATTTATTACCTTTGTCTTTGTAGTCCTTGTTTCTCCTATTGTCTTAGTCATCTCTTCTTCCTTTGTACTTGATTTCCTTTGTTTCATCCTTGTCGTCTTTGTTAGGACATCTTGCAACAATATGACCAACTTTGTTACGTGAAAATAGATTATAGGATGTTTACCTTTGTATTTTCCTTTACCTCTTGGAATTCTTCTAGCCATCAATGCTTCAAGCTCATCAAGTTCATCATTAGAAGTATCATTGTCACTTTTCACATATTTTCCTTTTCCTTTCTTGATAAGAACCAATTGTGATTTAAAAGCTTATTCAATAGTGGTAGGAGTGAAATTATCAAAATTTGACATCTCAAAATATGTAAGCCTTCCAATCACACCTTCTAGAGTTAGCTCATTACCTATAGTACATTTTAATTCTTGTATTGTAGAAACTCTAATGACATAAATAGGAAGTAGAGTTCTCAATACCTTGCTGATTATATTTTCATTGTGAATTTTTCTATTGGATCCTCTTATAGCATTAACAACCTCTTTGATTCTCCCACAATACTGAACAATATTCCCACCTTCCATCATTCTCATTACTCAAACTTACCTCTCAAGCTCTCTAATTTTGCTCTCAAGATATTCTTGTCTCCTCCATAGATGGTCTACAATGTGTCCTAGATTTCCTTGGAATTCTTGCAATATTTTATGTCATCTAACTTGGTATAGCTTAGGGATGATGTTATCTCCAACATGGATTGGTTGTATTCTTTTTTCTCTTTCAGCTGTTGAGCTATCAGAGGAAAAATTGTTATCTCCACATATGCATTGTCCACAAAATATATTGCGCCATCACTAATTCTTGCTAGATGTAGCCTAATCAAACTTTTCCATGAAGGGAAGTTCTCTTTGTTCAACCTAGGCACCTCCTTTTTGTACATCTTGATCTTTAGCTTCAAGTACCTTTAAATGTTTCTTTTGAAAACACCACATTCCTGATGCCAATTGTTAGACTATATAGAATAAATAAGAGTTGGGGGGGAGGGGGGGGGGGGGGTGAATTAGTTATCCAGGGTCTAGATGTACCAATTGAATGAAAAAACACTTAAAATTCTTCAAATATTAACATCCATTGGCTCAACATATATATCATATTATTAGTAACATCAACTAGTAGTACACTATCCCAATTATTATAGAATTTGTATAATGTAAAATATTTACTATAAAAATATCACAAATAACATTCACACAAGCCTAAAATTAAGATGTAATGTGGAAACCCAATTTGGTAAAAACCACTAGTAACATGTCACCAATATTTTTACTCTTCTAAAATGAGCTCTGTTAGGAGCCAATCTTGTTAAAGGTTACAAAACATACTATTAGATGTGACCTTGTTAAACAATTTAATCACCCTGTTAGGAGTGGCCTTATTAGAGGACTTTAGAACATTCCATTAGAATTCCACCTTGATTAAAGGATTTACGTATTATTGTTAGGTCAACCTTGATTAAAGGATTTCAATATTGATGCAATGGTTAGAAAGTAACAACAAGTTTTGACCTAAATAAGTAGAACTCACTTTGCAAATACAAATCATAATTTTGTTCATAAGTTGATCAACTAACTAGCCTTTATGATGCTTTATGTATTTGATTCACTTGGAAACCCTTCAAGCTATCATCCTTTGCTTCTTCATAGCTCTATTCAGCCTCCTACTCAAGTTCACTAGTCAATAGCATCAACAACTACTCGAACCTTGCTAGGTCTTCACACACACAAGCTTAGCTCTTATGCTTCCTTAAATAGGTAATTATGATCTTTTGCTACTTTAACACCACCGTAGATCTTAGGTTTATGATCTAATTCATTGAATTTTTCCACCTTCTTGTTCATCTCCTTCACTTCTAGAAACTTATCTTGGAACCCTTGCATAGAATGACACAAAAACAATTTCCCTTGAATTAAATGTTCCAGATTATCCCTCCTTCAACACATTTTAGATATTCCAAGAAATCAACTTTGTTTGCTAGACATCATGATTTCCTCATAAACTATTAAAATGTTGTCCCTTGGCCAACACTATGTTATGATGCTCGATCATCACTACATTACTTGGTTCCTATTAATTGCTATGTTAAGCACATATACTGATGCTCAGTCAATACTGATGCTCAGTCAAAACTACGTCTTCTTGGCTTAACTATGGCTCAGTCGACACTAGCATCAATCACCATATATTGCAAGTTCCTTAATATTCAACTCTTTTTCTTGGTCAAGCCTATTCATTTGGTCAATCTTTGATCACTTCTTCAAGGCTTCAGTATAATTATCTTCTCTACTTATAGCATGATTTAAACAATTACTTTATCTTATCAAATTCTAACTAATCAAGTGTCCATTGTAGTTTCTTCTCATAACTCAACCTTTCCTCTATGTGTTATTGTTATGTCCAACTCCTCAAATCATCTTCATCAATCATCTAGACATGATACTCAAAACAGGTAGAAAAATGTCTTGCAAATAAGGTTTGAGATTAATGACAACATAACAATTGTTCCAATTTTAGTTTCTAACATACACACACATAGAGAGAGCGAGATTTATATACATGCATATATGTGTGTCTATACACATATATAAATATATGTACATGCACAAGTTTCTTATTTGCAATTTCTAGATATTGTGGTTTCCATTATGCCATCATTGTAGTTTTGTTTCTTATTTCTAGTTTTTGGTAACATAAATTTGTGCTTGTGTTTGCTAGGGCTTTTCTTGCTATGGTTGTCAATTGTAGAGTGTATGCCATCAAAGGACCTATTCCTTATTTCTTCATTTTCCTAATCAAGTATGTATCTTGAACTAAAAGAATTATATGTTTATGGAGAAGAAACATAGTTCCCACGGCTCCCTTGCCAACCACTTTAACGACCTCAATGTTTTCCATTTCCATCGTTATTTCCATCCCCAAATCTTTGGCTTATCCTTCATTAAAATCCTAAGCATTTAAATTAACTTTTGATGGCTACAAGATAGTTGTAGTGCATACTTTTCAAAGAGATCAGACCCATCATCACCACTTTTCATCATGCAACAATCCTAACTCACCAATTTCCAATTTTGTCAATATTTTTGTAGGTGATAGAGAAATGCAATGAGACAAGAGACTTCTAAAATTTCAGGTACGAAGAAAGTTGTGTGAAGTAAAGGAAAAATGATTTTTTTCAATTAGAATTTTTAGTTAGCTTTTTTTGGGCATTTAGATTGATCAGTTTTCCTGAATTGTTTGTTATGATTATTTGCTTGATTGAGTTGGTTTTTGTTTTATGGAGGTTGGTGAATTTTAATGGCAAGGGAAACAATTTTTGAAAGATGCAAATATAATAATGTTATCATGATAGACTTGGATATTTCATTGGATAACTATTAGTGTGATATGGTTTTTCTTCATATTAGATATGGTCATTATGCAAAAGAGAAAATGATGATTCACATCAAATTTTTGGGTGACATGCTTGAGGAAGGAGAATTGTAATGTAATGGTGGGAGGTCTCTATTTTGCAAGGTTGTAGCCATATAAATTCATTTCTAGATATAAGTATATATTCATTTATTTTTATTTGACAATAATAATAAACAAATCATGTAAATTGCATTGTAATTTTTATCAGATATTTTCCATCTGAATGATGAATAGAAGTAAATGGTCTTTATAAGATCAATAAGATAAGGTTATTTTTAAAAAATATTATGATTTTGACACTTATTATCATATATGAATGAGAGGAAGAATTTTATAGATGCTTATATAATTTATTTATGTCTATTAATTCCTTTTTTCTTACTATTTGTTAGCAAGTACACTGTATCAACAAGCTATATTGTTTTTTTCCTTATAACTCCGAACTTGTCAATTTATAACTATACATTTGCAAAATATTGGTTTTAGTGAGAAATGCATCATCGAAGGGAAAAAATAAATGGAATGTGACATAAGATTTAAAGAATTGTAGGGTTTATTATTATTTAATTTTAATTTTTTTGGGTGGATTCAAATTAAAAATTATAAATGTGTTTCATAAATTAGTAATGTTATTAATAGTTTATTTAAAATAACATTCATTATTCCTTTTTAAATACATTGGAATCACCTTGTATTTAAAAAATATTACTATTTTTAAACTTTTACATTATCACAATCTATTAGTTCCTTGACTTTGTGTCATCTTAGCATGTGTGTAACATCCACATGTGTTAGTTGTGATTTCACTTATGTTCTACCCCTCAATATACATAAGAAATAAAAACTTGTACCTCCTTTGTACTCTTCAAACTTTATACAAGGCAGGGACTCCAGCTCAACCACAACCCTTGTTATTATTAGTCCCTTTCATCTAAGGCGGGGAATGATGTTTTCATGCACATCTTTTTAGCATAAATCTAGCTTAGAAAATTGTGAAATATGCAAAATATTCTTGATTCGATATTTCCATTATTTCCAATTAAAATGAATTTTTTAGATTTAAAATTTGTGTTTTCTCATCAGTTGAGCTGGTTTTTGCTGACAATTTTTTTTTTTTTTTTTTCTTTATGGAGAATTCACCTAGAAAAGAGTTGGATGATTTCAAGTTTAGACATGCAACATTTTCCATACTATTCACATAGCTAATATTTTCTCGACACATCTTTCCATTTCACAGGTCATTTGCATGTAGATATAATTGGGCATAGACCAATGTAAATATGTGAGCCAAGTCTATGAAATATAAACTTTTGGGGCATTGACCAAACCAGATAAACACAAATACTTGTGAGGAATTTGTAACATTATTTTCACATATGTTTTGTATATGTTCTTCAGTATGTTCTCATGTGTGTGTGTGTGTGTGTGTGTGTGTGTGTGTGTGTGTGTGTGTGTGTGTGTGTGTGTGTGTGTGTGTGTGTGTTTTCTTATACAAAATTATTTTATATGAAGATAGTGCATGCAATGGAGAATGATTTTGAATAATAAGTTAGGTAAACAAAACACATAATTTTTTCAGGTTAAGAATAGATAACTTAGTTTAAAAAATAACTTAGATTTCTTTCTTTTGGAATTGTAAAACTCATGTTACAATGTATAAGGATGACAAGTCTGGTCATCAACATGAGCTTGCATGGAGATTTTTCATTGATTATTCTGACTTATTTTAAAAAATTAGTGTTTATGGAAAGTTGTTTTTAATGTCTAGATAGTGCTTTGACCCATGATTTATTAGAGATTTTTGATTTGACCAATGTATCGCCAAAGGTTAATAGTATGATTTATGCACTACTAGAGGTTACTATTTTAAAAATTAGTTATGATATTATAGTGTGGCATAACTTTGTAAGTTTGATGACATCAAGATCCAAGGGCTTGGCTGTAAGCATTGTGTGTTTTTTTGCCTCATAGGAACTTACTTGCATTTGTCATAGTTAGATGGATGATCTATATGTGGTTTTCTATGGTTACTTACCACATACTTGCATTATGTGTATGGTGTACATGTATGTTTTACCTAATGTTTGACATTCTTGATATGGTTGAGGGAGGGAGTCATAATCACCTACTAGTCGGGATCTACACGATGCACCACTCCTCGCTATTACATGTTATGTTTAGCTTTTTATGTATATATACATGCTTGACTTTTATGCAAATTGTAGGTTCCAAGCATCGACTTCCCTAAATTGCTAGGATGAGTGTGCCCTATTGCAATATCTCAATGGTAAAGAAGGGAGATATTTCTTGAGTTCAAATCCTAACCCTAAGCTAACTATCCTAGAAAACATGACAAGTATCTGAGCTATTTATGCTTCTGAATTCGTCAAGTGACGAGAATTTGAGATTTTGACCTTTGAGTTTGATTTAGTACTTTGTCTTTAAAATGGGTTTTCTTATTTAGATTTGTGGGTCTGTTGTGATTTTCAGTTATAATTAAATCAAATAAAGAGATTATTAAATGATTTAATTTAACAAAAAAATTATAAAGAAAAAATCTATTTTTTAATTATATTTATTAATTGAGAAATTAATTAAATAGAAGAATTAAATCTAAAAGATTTAATTAAAGTTCTAATTTGGTGTAATAATATTTATTTAATTTACTAATAATTAATTTAGGAGTTTCATTTTAAATAATGAACTCTAAATATTATTATTATTTAAATTAATAAATATACTTTTTTTTAATCAATAATAGTTTTTTGTATTAATTTAAAAAGTAAGAGCATTACATCAAGTAAAAGTTCATCTACCATCTATCTCTGCTTCTCTTTAGTCTTACATTTCTATCTTCCCCATTTTTTTTAATATTCACCTATAGGCTATTCCTCTATTCTACATATTTACTATTTAAAGTTTTATAGACTTCACAATACCCAAAAATGCATAAAATTTAAAAACTATGAGCTCCTATATTTTTGCAAAATTTGAGCTTTGTCGTTTCCTATACAACTATTATCTTTTTGTCATTCTTCCTTAACTTTTTTAAACCTAGTTCCAGTAACATCTGCTTGGCTAACTAAAATTTATGCCCTTTCTTCACTCTTCATCTCATCAGCTTCAAGCATAAAAATCAACCCATCTCGCACCATCGCTAAGTCATGACCCACAAAACTATGATTCCATCTGCCTCAAAGCTGTCTTAGTCACCACTCGATCTTGACCAAGAGCCACCATTGCTTCTTTAATGTCAAGGGACATTTCTCCAAGGCTTAAGCCCTGCTTCATGCTCAGACCCTTCCACACACCCCAGTTCCCTTACCACTCTCAGTCATACCTCATTAGCTTTCCTATACATCAATAGTTTGTCAACCTATGATTTCTAGTGTAGAAAGGGCACATATCCAAAGTGTCAAGCATCATCTTCATTAACAAAACACTCACATAGGTCTTGCCCAATTCCTGGGATCAACCACTCCATGATTGATCCTAGCCCATCAAGCATATCTTCCATAAATAGGGTTTCTTGAGAAAGAGGGTTTTTGAGAAGACGAGAATTCTTGCAAGTTTCGAGCATTAATATGACTAGCATTAGATTGAGATAAGATCTTGTTGAAATTATTCAAAGTAATTTCCTCTGTCTTCTTTGTGCTTGTTATGGATATGTTTTTAGAAATAATTTTGGTTGAAACCCTTGTTAAAATTATTTTTCTTTGTCTTTGAAAATGTTTGTGAATGAAATCAATTTGAAACCCTTGTTTGAGAAAACTCTTTTAGATAATGGGAATTGATTTAGAAAATTATGAATAAGGATGGGGTTTGGAAAAGAAACCTAGAATTTAATTTAACTAATTTCATAGTAGCTGCTATAGAAGCCGAGGCTGCCTAAGCAGCCAAGGTTGCTATATGCAGCAGCCTATGAGCCTTAAAAAATATAGACGTGATTTTTTTAATAATTATTTTATTAAATAATTTTTTAATATAGTTTTTATTATTTAGTTTAATTAATATTAAATGTTATTATTAATTGTTAATCATTTTTTTATTAAATTAGTAATTATTGTTATAAATAAATTAATATTATTTTATTAATGATTTAATAGTTATTATTATAATGATTTAATAATAATATAATTTTAATAATATTTATTAAAAGATTTGGTTATAAGGTTATCGTTAATTTGTAATATAACTCAATTTTAATTTGGGGAATTTCTAAAGAAGTTTAATTTTTTATTGAATGATAGTTCATTTTTATATAATGGGTTTTTATATTTAGATGACTTTTAATGAATTGTTGAGTCTTTTGAGATTCTTGTGAACTTGAAAACCTTAGCAAATATGACAATTAAAAAATGAAAAAAACTTGACTCTATTAGTGAATCAAAATTTTTATGTTTTCAAAATAAATGCTTTATGAAACTACGTTTGGTGTGATGTGTGGTTTATTTTTACTAGGGTTGGGTTTGACTTGGTATGTTGGCCAGTTTTGGATATTTACCAGAGGCATGGGAGTTATTGTTTTATGATGTATATGAGATGTAATGGTTGTATTTTTGATTTATGAGTTATGGATCTGATGTAACCCCAATATCATTAAAGAATAATTCAGAATTTGACAAAAAAAAAAAGTTTCAGAATGCCATAACTCTTCATTAAAAATTTTGCAACTCTACTCAACCTCTACAATGAAAACAAACACCTACTTATTACAAATCCAAAAATTACCATATTTTGTAGATTTTTGGGAAAAATAGAAATTTCCATTTTTTGTAATATTTAAAACTCATCCTATGAATCCTAATTTTTCCCAGAAAAAGCCCCCAACTAAGATAAGATGAATTGCCAACTAATCAACGAAATTGAAGATACGCTTTCGAATTTATTACAAAAAAAAAATTCTAAACAAATTGGAAAAAATGCTAAAAGCCAATTTCAGAGGTCAAGATGAGTTTTTAGGCTCCTGAAAAAATGTCAAAACAACCACCTATTGAGCTGAGCTCATTGGCAATCTAAATAACTCCTTCTACTGCAACTACCTGTAAAATTTCAGCCAAAACTCACATCCGAGTCAAAAGTTATGACCCCTGGAAGTAAATCTCGACCAAAACCCACATCTGAGTCAACATCCTTGACCCTTGGATGCCCCTGCATCATTCTCCCTTGCTTGAAAAGAACAAAGCTCCTACAAGTTCCAGTCCTCAAAGTGCTTCCTTTTAGGCTCATCCAACTTCTGCAACTCCCATTCGATAATCCAAGTGCTATCTGTTAGTGCCAACCCTTCCCACTATACAAGATATCTATTGTAGTCACCTTGACGAGTCTAAATAGTCTTCTTGTCTAGAATTTGTGCAAGCTTTTCTCTCTTTTTGATGGGTATGGTGTGTTTCCAGTCTACCTCATCCTCTTTTTCAATAGAGGTATCATCACCATGGAAAGTATAGAAATAAAAAATATTAAACATATGGGATATATCAAGACCACTTGGGAGCTCTACCTCATATGCATTATCATTAATCTTCTTCAAAATCTTGCAGGGACCAATTTTCTTATATTTCAATTTATGATAAGTCCCAGTAGGAAACCTCTCCTTTCTGAGGTAAACCATCACTAGATCCCCTGCATTAAAAACCTGATACCTTTGAGTAGTATCTATAGAAGCTTTGTACTTCTCATTGTTGTCCTACAACTTTTGTCATACATTTTCTTACAACTGGTGGAGCTACTCTACAAAGGCTTCCCCATCATCACTGACTCGATCACCCAAAGGAAACTACACCAAATCAAGAACACCTTGACGGTTATTTCCATAAACAACCTAAAATGGTGACTTACTAGTTGACCTGTTCACTAAACTATTATAAGAAAATTCAGCTTGAGGCAATGCCAAAACCCATTGTTTGGGCTTCTCTCCAATAATACATCGCAACAGATTAGCCAAACTATGATTGACAACTTCTGTTCGTCCATCTGTTTGTGGATGGTAAGCACGACTGAACTATAATTTGGTTCCCATTTTCTTCCATAACGTCTGCCAAAAATGACTCAAGAACTTAGTATCTTGGTCAGAGGTGATTGTTTTTGGAACCCCATGCAATTTGACTATCTCAATAAAGAATAACTCAACGTTCTTAGTAGCATCACTAGTTTTCTTACAAGTAATGAAATGAGCCATTTTGGAAAATCTGTCTACAACTACAAAAATAGAGTCATTAGCTCACTGTGTATGTGGCAATCCCAATACAAAATCCATACTCAAATTTGTCCACGGTCTAACTAGTACTAGTAATGGCATGTATAATCTAGTGTTCTGGGAGTGCCCTTTCGCTACTTGAAAAACTCGACACCTCTCCACAAACCTGGTGATATCTCGCTTCATCTTTGGCAAATAGTACTTATCTTCCATGAAGCTATTGTTTTATCCTTCCCAAAATGCCCAACCATACCACTACTATGAAATTCTTGAATAATATTTTCTCGCATTGAGCCTACAGGAACACATAACTGCTTTCCCTTGAATAAGTAACCATCTTGCATTAGATAATCACCTTGAATAGTGTTTGTATGTCTAGGTACTAGCTTATTCAACTGATGAACAACTTCCCAAAAGTCACTATCAGACTCATACAAGTTTTTGATTGCATCAAAGCCAACCACCTCTATTTCCATGATATTTAGAAGAACAACTCGCCTACTTAAGGCATCTACAACTTGATTTTGTTTCCTTGATTTATGCTTTAGAACAAAGGTATACCCTTGTAGGAAAGAGACCCACTTTGCATGTCTAGTGTTCAATTTCTTTTGTGTGTTCAAGTATTTCAGAGCAATATGATTTGTAAACAAAACAAATTCTTTCGGCACTAGATAATGCTTCTAGTGCCTCAAAGCTTGCACAATTGCATAGAATTCTATATTATATGTAGAATATTTCTTTCACACATCATTCAATTTCTCACTAAAAAAGGCAACAGGTTTACCTTCTTGGCTAAGTACAACACCAATGCCCACATGTCAGGCATCATAGGCCACTTCAAACACTTTGTTAAAATTTGGTAGTGCTAGTACTAGAGCTTCAGTGACCTTTTTCTTTACGTATTGGAATCTATCTTTAGCCTCTTTGGCCCATGAGAACTCTCGACCCTTAGTGCAATCTATCACAGGTGCTACAATGTTGTTGAAATTATGAATGAATTTTCTATAGAAAGTAGCCAAGCCATGGAAACTTCTCACTTCAGTGATACTATGTGGACTAGGCCATTCAAGAATGGCTCGAACTTTCTCTGGATCCATCTTGACACCATCTACAAAAATGACAAATCCTAGAAAAACTAAGCTTTCTTGCATGAACCTACACTTCTTTAAATTAGCATAGATATTTTCTCTCCTTAATACCCCCAATTTTATCCTCAAGTATTGCAGATGTTCTTCCCTTCCGTTACTAAAAATCAATATATCATCAAAATAAACTGCTACAAACTTACTAATGTAGGGATGCAACATAGCGTTCATGAGTCTCATAAAAGTACTAGGTGCGTTGGATAAACCAAAAGGCATAACCTTCCATTCATACAAACCATCCCTAGTTTTGAAAGCTATTTTCCACTCATCCCCCTCTCAGATCTAGATCTGATGGCACCCACTTCGTAGATCAATCTTAGAGAAATACTTCGCACCAGCAAGAATATCCAATATGTCATCCAAATGTGGGATAGGAAAATGATACCTGATGGTTATCCTATTGATGGCTTGACTATCTGTGCACATCTTCCACATTCCATCTTTATTTGGAGTTAATAATGCTAGGATGGCACAAGGGCTCATGCTTTCTTGTACTAAGCCCTTTTGTATTAGCTCAATCACCTGTTTGTCTAGTTCTGCATGTTGTGTCAGACTCATTCTATATGCTGCTTGATTGGGGAGACTTGCTCTTGGAATAAGATCAATATGATGTTGGATATCTCGTTTTGGGGGAAGTCTAGTAGGTAGCTCCTCTAGAATGACATCTGAATATTCTTCCAACATTGCAGTTGCTTCTAGTGGTATAACAAAGTCTTCTTCTTTCCCCTTTTGTACTACTGATGCATAACAACACCTTGTCACTTTCATCTCCTTGACAAGTTCCTTTTTAGATAGCATACTTTCAGTTTTTCCATCACCCTTGAGAGCTAATAAGACTACCTTAGATCCATCCTTCCAGAAGGTGTAAGTATTATTTTCCCCATTATGAATAACCTTTTTATCATACTACCAGGGATGATCCAAGAGGACATGACATGCATCCATAGGAATCACATCACACCATAGCTAATCCTTGTAGACCTTCCTTATGGAAATTTAACAAGGCATCTCTTATCTACTGTGACTTCACTTACCTTTTTAAACCATGCAATCTGATAAGGGTGAGGGTGCTTCTCACACTGGAGATTTAGTTTATCTACCATTTCTTTAGAAACCATATTCTCACAACTACCTCCATCAATAATTACTTGACATACCTTTCCCCCTGAGGTGCACCTTGTCCGAAATATGTTGGTCTTGAGCCATGAATCAACAATGCCTTTCTCCTCTACATCCTCCTTGGCTAGAATAATCATTGTCCTTCTCATCATGAGACTTTCTCCCATATCTGGAGATACTTCTTGTTCAGGTTCATTATCAACTTGGGCTAGGTTCACTCTAGATAGCCCTCCTTGATTTCTATCTTGCATGTTGAAATTTTAACACTCAAAAGCCCTGTGGCCTTCTTCTCTGCACCTAAAACAAGTGAAAGGCCTTCTCTAGTTTTCTTAGCCTCGTTCACTTCCATAGCCGTGACCTTGCTAAAACCCCCTTCCTCTTTCTTGATTCAAAGGATCCTGCCTAGCATCTATACATTTTTTAGAGCCTTGAAAACTCTCTCCCTAGCCATTATTAAAACCTGCCTGAAATGGAGTTGATGTACCCCTTCGACCACCTCTATTCTTTTGGTTATATTGCCTATTCTACTTTTCTTCAGCCTTTAGAGCTAATTGGTAGGCTTCCTCCATACTGTTCACACAATGCATGCTCAGTTCATCTTGAATAGAGAATTTCAAGCCATTAACATATCTAGCAGCCATCTGCTCATTATTTTCTTGGTGCTCTATGCGCATGGATAGCTTGTAGAACTCATTTGTATAGTCTTGCACTGAAGATAACTTTTGCTTCAAATTTTGGAATCTGCGAAAGAGGGTTTGTGAATAATCCATGGGTAAGAATTTTTCTCTTAGCTTTTTCTCCATCTTGAACCATGTCTTAATCTTCTCCTTTCCATTTCTAACTCGTTCCTTTTGGAGGTGATCCCACCATATCATTGCATGTCCTTTTAGCTTTGTGCACACAAACTTCATCTTCTTTTCTTCTATCATGGGCTTCCATTCAAAAAAAATTCCCATCTCATTTAGCTAGTCTATTAGTTCTTCTGGCTTAAGACTACCAACATAGTTTGAAACATCAATTTTTATTGCTTCACTCCTTCCTTCTAAAGCCTTGAGAACTCTATCTTCATAGGTTATTTCCCCCAGTCTCTTGTCTTCATTTTCTCCCTCTTCACCAGTATCATTTCCTCTTTATATTTCTTGATTATCTAGCTGCTCATTGAGTCATTCAATCTCCCTTTGCATATCTAGTACCAATCTTTGCATCGGTCTGACATCTCCTCTTCCTCTTCCTCTTCCCCTCCCAGTCATCTTACTGCTCTGATACCAAATGATGTAACCCCAATATCATTAAAGAATAATTCAGAATTTGACACAAAACAAATGTTTCAGAATGCCATAACTCTTCATTAAAAATTTTGCAACTCTACTCTACCTCTACAATGAAAACAAACACCTACTTATTACAAATCCAAAAATTACCATATTTGGAATTTTTTTGGGAAAAACAAAAATTTCCTTTTTTGGTAATTTTAAAAACTCATCCTATGAATCTCGATTTTTCTGAGGAAAAGCCCCCAACTAAGGTAAGACGAATTTCCAACTAATCAACAAAATCAAAGATACGATTTCAGATTTATTACAAAAACAAAATTTTAAAAAAATTGTAAAAAACACTAAAAGCCAATTTCAGATGTCAAGATGAGTTTTCAGGCTCTCGAAAAAATGTTGAAATGGCCACCTATCAAGCAATCCAAATAACTCCTTCTACTGCAACTACCTGTAAAATTTCAACCAAAACCCACATCTGAGTCAAAAGTTATGATCCCTGGAAGTAAATCTCAACCATAACTCATATTTGAGTCAACAACCTTGACCCTTAGATGCCCCTACATCAAGATCAATGGTTATATTGTGATTTTCTTGGTGAAATCTATAAGTTTCAATCAGTTATCTTTTGGTGCTTTCTTTTTGCTTGTATAGAATTGATGTGGTCATTGTGACTTTATGAGATTTTACATTATTTTGAGCTTAGGGTGAGTTGTCTTTATGTATTTTGGGAAGTGGCTTGCAATGGAGGTTAGAGCCTTAAAGAGGCTGCCTGGGTAACCCATTGTAGGTTGTTTTAATAAGTGATAACATTTCATTAAATGGGTTTTAAATGAATTAAAAAGAATTAGTGGATTTCCTCACCTATGCCTTGAGTGCTAGTATAGGCAAGGATGGGAGTAGAGAGGATGCTTGGTTGCGACCTTGTCTCATTAGTATGCCTTGTTTATACGAAAGGATACTGATGTCACATAGAGTCATAGTAGGATCCAAAGAGGCTGCCAAGGTAACCTTAGAGTTGACTCATGCAATAACACTTGCCCATTTACATAGTAGATTTCCTACATGTCTTGTTGCCTCTAGGTTTAAATGTTATCTGGGTCTTAGTACCCTTGAGATAGATTGCTATCAGGTTTCACTTGACCTAGATGTTGGTTATGACTTTTGGAATTGATATCCATATGAGACTTAAGATTATCTCCTCAGCACGGTGGGAGTGGGCCATTTAGGCTCCACCAGGTTGGGTGGTAGTGTTTCTTATACCATTGAGATTCGATGACTACTTGTCATTTCTGGATGCACTTGTGCAATTATTACTTTCATTCTAATATTGTGTTTTTTTTGGATGGTTATAATGTGTTGTATTGTACTCAATTATCTAGAGATCTTATGAGATATTACATTTATTCATGGTGTATATTCTTTGAGCTTTTCATACCTTGTGACTTACACAATAAATGATTATGCAATTTGGTTATGCTAGTTAGCATTTTATGTAATTGTATATTATTTAAATTGGATTAGTACTTGTGGTTATTCTATTATGTGGATGTGTTATGTAATTAGATTTAGTATTAATAAAACTTATGTATGTGATTCAACGTCATGGAACCCTTAAGATATGTAATATGTTTATGTATTGTTTATATGTATGTGAGTTATTCCTTCCACTATATTATCTCTTGTTGTAGTTGTGCCCCAAAAAATCTTATGGACATATGCATGCTCAATTTATTATATATTGTGTAGGGAATTGATCATAGAATCCTAATTCCACCATCCAAATTATTATGTTAGTTCACCACTTCATAAATTAAATTGATCTTCATGCATTATCAGTTTGCACAATTAATACCATGCATGACTTTCATATAATTCCTTAGAGTTGATAGTAATTAAATGTTATGTATTGTTGCAGTTTGGTATCTCTTAAGAAGAGTTGAATTATGTTTTGTGAGTTTTTTAAACAATATCTTAGTGCATGAGGAATTCTATGAAGGCTTAGACCCCATAAAAGAGTAATGTTGTATTATTTTAATAAGTTAGAGCACAAGAAGTGTACAACCTACAATATGAAATATCAGTAAAGATATTGATACATTTTTGTGTCAAATATGTGTATTTTATGTATTTTATTTTTCACGTATTCCCTAATTTCAAATTCTACATTTGGTATCAAAGTAGTAGAAAATATCTTTGGGATGATTGAAGGTTATTAAGCAGAGGAGAATATTTACATGATACCGAACATAATTGGAGAGCCTGGTTTGTCAATTTACATGTGAGAAGTTTGAGATTTGGGAGAGATCATAGATGGAAGAATGCACGATGTTAAGTGTTGAAAATGATTTCTAAAATTTTAATCATTTTTCAAATTTGTAGGACTTTTCCAAAATAAAGGTTTAGATTGACAAATTTAGGGGAGATTGCATTTGTTGTAAGGAAAAAAAAGGGTTAATTTGAAGACCAAGAAAAAGTCTTCTTTAAAGAGTTTGATCACTAATAGTTAAGGGATTACAATTTGAGATTGATGTTGTTTACAAATTGTGGAGTAGATATCATTGGTGTTAATAAGGTCAAAAGCCAAGAGAAATCAGAAAATTTATGCAAAGTTGCTATCAAGTTTATAAAATAAAGGTCCCCCAACCATAGAGAAGTGTTTGATAGTTACTTAGTAAGATCCTGCTAATTATGAAATGCATGCCACTATTGAAGAATGTGATTAGATCAACAAGTAAAATTAATTTAACAAAGAAGAGTCACCAATTGTACAATTTTGCTAAGGAGACTATCAGTAAAAGCTATCACAAAAGAAATAAAAATGTTTGTAGATTAGGTGATTACTATTTGTCTTTTTGTGTAACATAAGTGAACAAAGAAGGTCATAGCCTAAAGGAGATTATAGTTACTAAATATCTCATAGATTGTAGTTTAAAAGGGAAGTTGAAATTCGGAGATCATGAATCTTAAAAAGATATTTGTGGCTTGTTAATTAATTAGTTGCATATTTACAAAGAGAAATAGTGATTTATTGGGTGCATGTAGTCTTAAGAAAGAATAAGGTAAGTTAAAACTATCATTTTCAATGGGAAAAGTTAGAAAAATTGTAATGATGAAAAAATCAATTTAGAAGAAGAATTGATGAACGCTAAGAATGAAAGTGAAAATTGTTACATAATATTAAGGAGTTGAGAAAGAATGTTAATGAGAAATTTAATGAAAGTAATAATTTTGAGAAGGAATCAAAGAATGTTAAGAAGATGAATGAAAAATTAGAAGTGATGGTTAATTTTTGCAAAAAAAATTGAAAACTTAAAATCAAAGAAATTAGTTTGTAATATTGCATGTGATACAATATATATATGTCCAATTAATGTTTATGATTTGTTCGAAGTTTCTTTAGGAAAAGAGTGAAAAGATGAAGATAAGAATATCTACAGATATGGATGGAATTTATCATGAAGATTATTAAATTTGTTTTAAAAATAATACTAGATTGAAGATTGTGCAAAAAATGGGATTTGAAAGAAGATGATTAGGAAAGAATGGATAGGGCATGAAGGAGACCATCCAATCCACTTGGAGACCAAATTATGAAGACTTGGGATTTGATAAGAGATATGGAGTTGATGTTGCAAGTATGAAAAGTTCAAAAAAATCAGTTGAAAGAGTGCATTATTCTCATTGTTATAGGGAAGGACATCTAGTAGATAAATTTTGGGATCTTCACCTTGGTAAAATTTGTGGGTTAAAGAGTCATAGTAAGAATACATGTTGGAATAGAGATTGTGATGGATAATCTATGTAAAGTTGTATGCAGGTTAATTATGGGTGGATTGATGGATCCTATTGGCAGAAGGTGACAAAGATGCTGAAAAGGTTGTAGAAACCTCAAAGTTTTAATGCCAAAAGTAATAGTGGTGGATTAAGGTTTAGATGTTTGAGTGAAGTATCTGACAACTACTTATTTTAATTGGCACATTCAAGTTTCACGAGTCTTCTCTACATTAGAGAAGGAGGGGAAGATTGGGCCTTATGATCTCTAATGAAAAAGAGAAAATATAAATAGATAGTTGACTTCTACTATAAGTACACTTTGGGAGATAATAAGACTTTAGTGACTAGAAGTTACATTATGAGTTGTATAAGTCAAGTTTGAGTGCTTTGAGATAGAATTGTGGGTCTCAAAATCAAGGGGGAGTATGTAGGGAATTGACTCTTAACTCCCACTTCCACCATCCAAATTAATCTACCAATTCATCACTATGTATATTAAATTGATCTTCATGTATTGTCAACCTACACAATTAATGTCATGCATGATTTTCATATAGTTCTTTAGAGTTGATAGTAATTGACAATTATGTATTTTTGTAGTTTGGCAACTCTTAAGAAGAGTTAACTTATGTTTGGTGAGTTTATTAAATAATATCTTAGTGCGTGAGGAAGTCTACAAAGGATTAAAATCTATATGATATTTATTTTAATAAGCTACAAAATAGAAAGTGTATAAAGGGTCAACCTCTTGGGTTAGGGACCTATAAGTTATGTAGGATATCCCTTCCCTAAGTACTCCAATAATAACACCACAATTATCTTATTTATTGTGTGAAAACCCAAATCCCATACACAAAAATAATAATAATTAGGTTAAAACTTATTAACTAACTTACAATGGAGCTATCCTATGTGAGGATCTGGTCTCCAAACATATGATTCCCTAGTTGTCACTTCTGGGGCCTAACACCTATGGTGAGCCACTCACCAATGATTTATACCCTACTCAGAATAAAACAAAACATGTCTTATATCCAAAAAAAAACAATAGAAAGGAACATTATGCCCTTGGTCATAAATAAACATCAAGTACAAAATAAAACAATACAAGGAGGTGACTCAAGCATAAAAACTGAAGGATTTGAGCAATTTAAATCCACAAAACCTGAAAAAAACATACATGCAAGAACCTATCATAGAGAAGCAAAGACAAAGAGAAGGCAAGGGTTTGACTATGAAAATATGGGAAAAAGATATTATCAAACTAAAAGAATGAATTGGAATTTACAATAGATTAATCCTTATAGAAGGAGATCGTAAAACCTAAAAGGGAAACCCTAAGAGGTAAATGATATTTAATAATTAATATTTAATTATTAAATGAGAATGCATGTGCATAAATGGAAATCTTATGAAGGGAGTAAAGGTAATTTAATAAAATAAAATAAAATCAATCCTTTACTCTAACACCCACCCTTAAGATGAGCAACAATGCAGCTACAAATAATGTGACTACAAATAATGCATGAAAAGACAAGGAAACTACAATGCTAAAAGCAAACTTGGGTCTTGGCAACAAGGCCTGATGAGGTAACCAATCACAACCAAATCTCTATGAAATAGAGAAATAGAGAAAAACCAATAGGAAAAACCCTACTAAAAAAAGAGATAGAAAGGAAATTACAAATGATATGTCTCAAGAGACTCTCTCGAAACCATAAGTACAATGAAACCCCCATGATAGAGGCTTGAGACTCCATAGCCCCCCAGAATGGTAGAAATCCTGTGTCAATGAACAAACCAATGTGGCTCCAATCTGAAAGAAACAAAAGCACTAGACAAGGAGGATGAAACCTCTAAATGTAAGGTGAAGTTGAAAGTCCTAGCTGTTAGATTGTGGTGACTGATCAGGAAAGTACTGTACATACTTCATAAATAGTGGGGTTTAATACTTGTAGCCGACATGGTAGCCGACATATTATGGCTGACATATGGCCGACATGTTATAACCCTAAAGCGGTTTAATACTTGTATAAAAGGGCTTAGGGTTGGGTATTTTTTATAGGTTGTGATACAAAATTGGTTCTTGTGGCGGTATTGAGCTGTAAGGGATTACAGATTGTAATTAGGTTGTAATCACTGGATTGTAATAAGATCGGACTTGCTGTTTGGTGGACGTAGCCTAGGGATTGGGTGAACCACGTTAAATCTTGGTGCCTTGTGTTCATTTCTGTGTGTTCTATTATTTTCTGTTATTGGTTATATTTGCATGTAGTTTTTTATTTCTGTCCGGTGTTTATCCTAACACTAGCTGATGTTAAAAGGATAATGCATGAGAATCTTGAAACATAATCTCAAATGGAGGTGGGATAAAAGGTGGGTTG
Organism: Cupressus sempervirens; assembly: GCA_028749045.1. Classification (NCBI taxonomy): domain Eukaryota; kingdom Viridiplantae; phylum Streptophyta; class Pinopsida; order Cupressales; family Cupressaceae; genus Cupressus; species Cupressus sempervirens. Next base: position 69,533,651 of record CM053786.1, read on the forward strand.
AATCTGTCATCTGAGAGAAGACGTATGTCCTCTGATATATCCTCAACAACTACACTAGGTGGCTTGATGTCTTGAGCTATAATGTTAGGCAATGTTGAAGAGTAATCCTATATAATAGATGGAACTTGAATAGGAGATGGAGGTGTAGAAGTCACAATACTAGTCTCATGAATAACACATAAGTTCAAGTGACCCAACTTCACATCAGTAGTCTTGTGAAGAAGGAGAGTGAAACTCCGATAGTGGAAATGGTGGACCAAAATGAGAGAGAGAGTATAAAAGGGAAGAATGATCAATAGCCCCTATAGAAAAATATTGTTTGTCTTTCTATCTCTGATGTACACTGAATCTTGTTCAAACTCAACTGACTTCCCTATTCCATTGTGTGTAATATGATAAATAGATAAAAGGTTAGAGGATAAAGATATAACACATAATACATCATGAAATGTACCATCATCAATGTCAATAAAACCTTTCCCACATATAGTCATAACAATGTTGTTCCCCATCAAAATGTGGAGTAGGAAAAGCCTCAAAAGAAGAGAACAAATTCGGAGAAGATGTCATATGGTGTGAAGCACCTAAATCCAGTAACCATCTAGAAGAATGTGAAGTAATAGTTGCACATAGTGCATGACCCTTTCTTATGTCTTTACCATCTAACTGAAATGATGATGAAGAAGATCTGTGAGAAGTAGAAGGAATATCACTGTTGCTCTTCTAAAGGAGAGCTGTAAAATCTTAAACCTATTTGGAAAAGCCATCTAAGTTCTTCTCATAGTAGTGTGACTCATCATGATTGGGCTCATTAAAATAAGCACACTTTGGTCTATTTGGCTTTGGTTTATTCCCCTTAGGAGGACGTGGGCTTGATGATATGTGAGGGCTAGAATTAATTTGAGACTATGTAGGATGTGAATTTTGTTTCTTCTCCTTCTTCCTAGAATATGTTTGAGCTACCAACGCATAAGTATGTAAACTTGTGAGAGAATCCAACTAAGAGATCTTAGCTTTCTCTCAAGTTAAGCAATTACAAAAAATCTCAAAGGATGGCATGGTAAATTTAGTACCCAAAGTATCCATGGTGGAATGGAAGGTAGAAGCAAAAATTTGAAAGTTTCCACAAGGCTTAGAAAGAATCAAGTAAATGCACTCAGTATCAATCTTGGGTTTCCCACAACCCTAAAATAAAGATCTCTATTGTTTGAACTTCATCAAGAAGTACTCAATGGAAGGAAAAGAATATGGTATAAGAGAGGTAAGCTATACCTCAATATGAAGTGCCCTGAGCTCATTTAATTTACCAAACAAGTCATCAAGCTTGGTCTACATAGCTAGATGGGTACTGTACCCATCAAGATTAAACTATAGACTATTGGATACCTATAAAGAAATCAACCCCATTGCCTCATCCATCTTGTTCATATGATGCATGACCTGAAAAAGGCTTCTATAAAATAGGTTGCACTACATCTAAACAAGACCACAACCCTTTTGACTAGAGAAGTCGTGTCATCAGGGACTTCCATGTGTGCAATAGTTATGAGGGGTTAGAAGTTCTAGACAATAAGAGATCTTAGCCATTGTTTTAAAAAGTGTTTTTTTTAATAGTTCTAGTTTACTAATGTAAATGATAGAAATAATAATATAAGACACTCCTCACAATGCAAAAAATTGAACCCCATATGCCAGAAAGAATGTGTATACAAGCAAAGGAAAAAAAAAACTTCAATTTGAGAATCACATGTGCCTTTAAAAGATACTAAGTAATATAATAGATAATCTCAAATAGTTCTCAAGAAGAGCTTTTTGGTGCTTCTTTCAAATTGGAAAACGAAGCTAAAATGAGCAAGTCATGCCTCCTGAAATGCTGAAAGAATCATCAAAATTTGACTGAAAAATAGGTACAAAAATGAAAAAATTTCCAAAAAATACTTGTACCATCAAGTCTATCTCGAAATCAAATTTCCAATGACATTTTGTTTTCCAAGAAATCATATCGTATGCTCAAGTTAGAGCCAAAAAACCAATAAGTCCTCTAGAAGTGTTAAAAAATAAATTTGAAACCCCAAAAATTTCCAAAGGAGCTAAAAGATTAGCCCTCGGCCCCCCCACATGACTAGAAGAGGGCTACTGGAGTAGGAATGGTTCTTGGGTGGCACAATTGCCGTAGTGGCACGCGGGCAAACCACGAGCATGGTGACATGGAGGTGGTCAATTGGTGGCAAAGGTTGGTAGATGTCATAGTGATGACTAGGAGGTGATAACCACACCCATTTTTTTAAAATGTATTTTTTTAACTTCTTTTTTTCTGATGAAATAATGCATTAGAATGTGTGCCAAGGGACATATGACCCTGGTAGGTAAGTTTTTTTCCCTCAGAATGCAATGTTGGCCAAAATAGACATCTTTTATATGGAAATAGGGGTTTTGACATCTTATGGATCCAATCATTAGGTCTATTTGGCCTCAAAGTGCTCTAAAATTTAAGGCCCCCTATTTTCACAAAAAAAATCTGAAAACAACCAGATCTAATCCAACACACCCTCATTCCCACTTTCTTCAAAAAACTAAACAAGCTATAATAGATCTAGCTTTGATATCATGAGGATTTAAGCAATACAAATCCACAAAACCTGAAGAACACTTGCATGCAAGAACCTATCACAAAGAAGCAAAGACAAAGAGAAGGCAAGGGTTTGGCTTCGAAAATATGGAAAAATATCTTATCGAACTGAAAGAACGAATTGCAATTTACAATAGATCAATCCTTACAGAAGGAGATTGTAATACCTAAAAGGGAAATCCTAAGAGGTAAATGACATTTAATAATTAATAATTAATTATTAAATGGGAATGCATGTGCATAAAGGGAAATCTTAAGAAGGAATTATAGGTGATTTAATAAAATTAAATTAAATTAATCCTTTACTCTAACGAAAACTAATCAAGAAAATGCAAAGCCACGCATATGTTTACTAGTTCCATGCTTTTAAACCATGCAGTTGTACTTCTACTAAAATTGTGGAATTATCAAGAAGAAAGGTGCATTTGTTCTACAAAGCCACACATTTATTATTATTCTTGTGGTCATGTGTATATATCTAGCATAACTATGCATATGCAGTGGAAAGCTACATATTTATTATTTTGACACATTTACATAGCATGTTTGTGCATATGATAAGAAGAGTGACACATATGTTTTGTCAATACATGAGTTTAGTAGAGTTGTACATTTATCAAGGCATGTTGACAGAGAGTTGACAGACTAGGGTTTAAACCATTGTGCATTTTCATGGTATAGCTACACATATGTGTAGTAAACTTGTGCATCCATTCTAGAGACATTAAAAATATTTATATTGAATGTTATGAATTGAATTCCCAATAGAAATTTGGGTAAGTAGGGACTTCCAACATCTCCTATGTTAAATCATAGGCCAAAAGCCTATAACTAATCTCCCTTTAATTTATAGCAAATGAACTTTAAATTTGAACATATAGGTGTAACGCACCGCTCGAGAACCCAAGAGAATTAAACCTAACATGTTACAATGTTTTTGAACTATTTAAAAAAAAAAAGTTTAAACAACATCAAGATAACATTAATGCGGAAGCAATAAGAACATACATATCAAATACACATTTGCAATTACAGATACAGTTTTAATTCCTCAAGGATTCCTTTAGGTTGAGTCACATTTAATAATTTTAAATTAATTAGTTTAAGTTTCAAGTACAATGTCTCAAGATCATAAAGGAATAATAGATACATAATCGCATAAGCAAATGCATAAGTATAAACAATACAATGAAAGTACATCCACTAAATAACATCCACTGCACATGTCGCAGGGTATGTGAAAATAGATACAATGAATCAGAATACATGATAACATATATACATCATCTGAAAAGAAGTCTTTAAGATAAGAAATAAGAATGATAAAGGTACATCTTCTGCAATGAACATCCAACAGCTAGCAATGTGAAGGGGGACCAAAATGGTAAGAAGGCACTACCTCCCGACCACGTGGTTGCCTAGTCAGGCTTCCACTCCCACCGTGCAGGGAAGATAATGAATGATCCACATACGGCTATCAAACATAAAACATTCCTAGGCAAGGTACCCCTAATAGCCAAAACTACCTCAAAGGTAACACATAATACTCAAGAAGATAAAATAATCCAAAAGTAAAAACACTCAATCCAATACCGACTCCACATAACCAAACATCATACATGAACCAAGTATAAACCAAATACCAAGATCACAAGGTAAAGTCAACGAAAAGATAATCACCTCAAGTCAAAAGCCACATGTCAAAAGTACAACATTCATGAATCACCAATCATCCTCAATGAAAGTAAATATCCACAATAAACACATCCAACAATAAGTACACCACATCCAACAATAAGTACACCACTAGAGATACACGAAGTCCACAAAGATATATAGAGAAGACTCAGGCTACATACTAGGGAGTGTCATCACATGGCTGCTTGAGTTACCCTGGACTGATCTCTTAATAGACCTCGGACCCTCAAGCGTTGAGTTACCCTGGACTGGTTACTCTGAATCCCGGACCCTCAACATCACACATATGGGAACCAAAAAGCCCTCTCAAGAAGATGAGACACTCATCTCATTCCCATCCTTAGTCTATACAAGCACTCAAGGCATAGGTGGATCAAATATCTCTAACTTATCTTTTTAATGTGTTTCCCCCCCAAAGATTTTTCATTACTAGATTATCACTTATTACACAACTCGCATAGGTTACCCTGGTACTGACCACTTTGGGTCCCGGACCCCTACTGCAAGCCACTCCCAAAGTCATGTACCTAGACAACCTCTCCTAGGCACATAAAACATTGTTCTGTCCCATACCACAATACTCATAAAGATCAACTCGGTTCCTTAACAAACAACCTGATAATAAGATGGATCAAACTAAATCCAAGTACTCATAAATGCTCCACAAAACAAATCTCATAAGTATAATCTCAATCTGAATCACAAGACACATCACGACATTCAGTCACATAAATGATATAACATAAATCTCACAACCCCTGGTCTACTCCCTAGACTGGTCGACAACTAATCAACACCAACATCTCAAAGCATAGGAGGTACAAGTAAAACAGTCCAACTCATAGTTTAGTTTGATTTGAAAATACACAACTGGGTTAAAGGTAAAGTTTCAGTTTACGTTTCAATATACATTTCCAAGTGATAAGTTTTTGCAATTAATCCTTACCATTAACCAATTGCTATATTTAAATAATTACGCAGGGAGTAATCATTTATTTAAATTATTAAAATAATAATCATTGATATAATACTACGTTATCAACTTCATTGATAACAATAATGAAGTAACTCTATATTTCTTAAACCACATTAATCATTAATTAAATTCAATTTAAACCAATTTTAATTAAATTAATTAATAATCATACGAGAAATAACTATATTACTAAAACAATAATAATGTCAACAATAACATTAATTTCAAATCAGCTCCATTAATAATTTGAATTCTATATGTAATTATAATTCTTAATAATCATTTAATAATTAATATTCATTAATTATAATTAAAATATCATAACAATATTATCTAACAATTAACACTAATTAATAATCTATTAAATATATTATTAAAATTAATAATATATAATATAATAAACAAATAATAAAATAGATTTATTAAATACTAATTAAAATTTAATATTAAACATTATATATTAATAAAGAAAACTTTATTAAAACTTTAATAAAATGAAACTTTAAAATCGCTGTATGGCTTCTTCCTTTTATAAAGCCGCCACCATTATTAAGAGCCGTGGGTTTATTTTTATATCGCAGGTACACTGCGATTATTAATTTGGCATCGCAGGTACATGCGGTACATGGGTTATTTTATATATATATATTTTTTTCCTATTTTTTTTTGTTTTGTTTTGTTGTTATAAATATATATGTTAAGAAACAAATTTCTCCCCAATTTAATTTTAATTATATATATATATATATATATATATATATAATTTAGTAAAACGTTTTTCTTATAAAATGATTTGTTTAGTTTATACAATTTATATTTATATAAAATTTATTAAATAATTCTCTTCTTAATTTTTTTATTATTAAAATTAAATAATAGTCGTACAATATGAACCCCATCAAACATATATTTAGAATTTTATAAAAATATTCTCTTTCAAAACAAAGTTAATATAAATATTCTCTCTCTCTCTCTCACACACACACACACACACACACACACACACACACACACACACACACACACACACACACACACACACACACATACACACACACACACACACACAATTTGTAAATGTAATCTGATAGAAAAATTACTGTCAACCAATCAAATTTCACATTTAGAATTTTCGTTTCTTTCAAACCCTATGTGACTTAAATTAGTTTTCTCTACGATTTTCTTTGTAAATATGAATAATGAGAGACTAATTTCAATCAATCAGATCTGAACAACAATCAAGACGACAAACATAATTTCAACCATCCAAACAAGCACGGAGCAACCAGATATTTTCCAATTTGAAATACATTTATGGGCTTTCAAACCCTATCTCGATCTGATGCTAACAATTTGGTGAAACTCTTGCTAATCCAAACCCTTCAAAACATCCAAAGATTTCTTTGTTCCTCTCCCAAAAGTGTGTTCCCTGAAACCTGTGTGTGCAATAATGACCCAAAACCCTCTAATATAGAATCTAATTATCTTTTAGGGTTTCTATCACCACTAGTCTAAAATTATAATTATTTTATTTAATTAATTCTTCATGCACAATTAATTTCCTTTTTAAATTAAAATATTCTTTTATTATTCTTTTATGCACTTTAAGTGAATTGTTAAATTACTTTATTTAACTTTCCACTTTGACTTTGCTTTTAAAATTAATTTATTAACTTTTTAAATCTCATGCACACTTTAAAATATTCTTATTAAGTTCACATATTTATCTTTTAATTAATTTTCTATATTTTAATCTCATTCATGCGAACTTAGATCTTTTTCATAATTTAATATCTTTCTCCTTTTAATATATTTTTGAACGTTTAATTTGATAAATATTTATTAACTTAAATAACAATAATATTTAGCATTTATTTAAAAATGAACTCTAAATATATTATTATTAAATTAAATAAATATTATCACATTCTAAATTTAATCTTAAAACTTTTATCTTCAATTTAACTATTTATATTTAATTAATTTCTCAATTAATTAAATATAATTAATTTCTCAATTAATTAAATATAATTAATTTCTCAATTAATTAAATATAATTAGATATTCATAATATCATAATAATTTTTCATTAAATTAAATCATTAATTTAATCTATTAATTAGACTTAATTAATAGAAAATTCATCAAAGACTCACAAAACAACATATGCACAAAATACTCACGGGTTTAAAAAGGGTAGACAGTCTGTTACGAGTCCTCCTTGCAGGACAAGTATTATAGGCTTATGGCTAGGATTGGACCTAATCATTATCTTCCCATTCTCACCATTTGAGTATTTGTAATAGGGCACGCTCATCCTAGCAATTCAGGGAAGTCGATGCCCGATACCTGCATTCTGCATAAAAGACAAGCATGTACATGTATATAATCTATCTAAACTAAACAGACAATGGCAGGGAGTGGTTCATCGTGTAGATCCCGACTAGCAGGTGACTACGACTCCCTCCCTTAACCACATCAAACACGTTAGACAAAAGATAAAATAAACACGCGCACCATACACATGCAAGTATGGGGTAAGTATAAAATCACAAATCTAAGATCAAATGCGTACATATAATAATGCATCTCTATCAATACAACCTAATCATCATTAAAGACATCATGTTACCATTTTTATGAAAGAAACCACATTTACTAATTAGGAATCATTAAGATATCATTAACAAATGAAATCAACAAGTATATATGTAATCCAAAACATGAAATAATATCATAATATTGTAAATCCAGTATCTCTAAAACTAATCAATGCATAAAATCAGCCTAAGGAATTTGACAATGATAACAGAAATATGATCTAGGGGCAGGCACTACAATAGGAAAGTATAATAGAATTTAAATCACAAACCCACATTCACCCATGATATAATGATAATAACCAGAGAAAATTGAAGCATTTCAAATAACAATTCAACCATTTATTTTGCCTTTTTATTTTATTTTGTTCACTTTTTATTGTATATAAGCATGGAGTTATGAAGAATTTTGGGAACCTAATTGGTTTCTTGAGAAAGTGTGTTGATGATGTCCTCTAGTGTATGAGCCTGTGTCCTCCCAAGTTTCCAATTCATTCTGATCCAGCCTCCTTCTCCTTCCTAGTTTTCCAAATTATTTGTGCATGTATTTTGTCATTGGTTTAGACTATAGTTTTGGCATTAATATATTAATATTGTTGGAATATTCAAATATGGAAAGAGTACTTATGAGGGGGGGGGTGAATCATAAGTACCAAACTTTTGCCAATAAAATTTTTAACTGAAAGTAAGTTGCATGCATCAAATAAATATATAACAAAACTCATGCATCAATAACACATAACACCGGAATTTGGTAACCCAAAAACCCTCTAGGAATAAGAAGGTAAAACTGGGGTGGGGATGATACCCACAAAAATTTACTGCAGCAATATTGTTCAACCACTTCTGATGGTTTGCCCTGTTAAAGGCCTGCCCTATTAAAGGCTTTACACTATATTAATAGTGACCTGGTTAGAGGATTTTCAAACACTTAACATGAAGTGTCACCTGGTTAAAGGATTTTAATCACCTAATCAAAAGGTTCTTACAAAATAGCTGTAAAGCTAACCTATCACCATAGGATTTTCATTCTAATACAATTGCTAGAGAGTATTAGATACAATAAACCTGATAAATTACAATCCTTGATTGCTGAATATAGGCTCCTTTTCCGCCTTCTCCTGATCTTGATCCTTTGTGATCTGATAACTTTTGCTTCTGAGAATAGATTTGCTTATGCACCGTTGTATGTCCTTCAATATATCTCATCTCTCTCTTTTACAGTGAAATTTCATCTTCCTTATAAAGACTTCAAAGACTTAGGGTTTGTTTTGGATCTACGATCCATATTGAATCTCAATTTCTCGCTTAATGCTTATCTTTTGCTGATTGGTTGCATGCCTTTAGCATTTTTCTTATTGGCTGCATGCGAATTGCATAGGAAAAATAAAAGATTCGATCTTATCATTAAATCCTTCGAGATTTACCTTCTGTCAGTTGCAAAAACTGTTTGCATCATAGTTTGTGCAATTCCAAACTTTTATGCTGTTCTACTGAGTTACTCGGCTCCTGAAGTATTTTTGATACTCGGCACATGCTATTTCCTGGATAGCTCGGCACTTGAACAAAACTATATCACTCGGCACATGTTGCACTCGGCACCTGTTGCACTCAGCACTTGTTGCACTCGGCACTTGTTATCACTCGACACTTGTTATCACTCGGCACTTGTTATCACTCAGCACCTGTTGCACTCGACACTTGTTCTTGATCTTGGTTAAGTGTATTGACACTCAATTGTCAAATTTATTCTTTAAGCTAACAATCTCCCCCTTTGACACGAGTGGCAAAAACACTTAATTAAGATCCATGTGACTCAGTAATTTATCCTACATTCAAAATTTGCTATCTCAAAATTGCTCAAAATGTGCTAGTTGCTCAAAATGTACTATCTCCCCCTTTTTGCTATCTCCCCCTTTTATTATACTTATCATTTCATTCCCTAATTGCTCAAAATGTACTATCTCCCCCTTTTTGCTATCTCCCCCTTTTATTATACTTATCATTTCATTCCTGTACTCAACTCTTATTACTTATTCTCCCCCTGTTTGACACTTATGTCAAGGGTCTTTATAATGAAATCTCATATTTGGCCAAAAATGTGCTATTTACTTCAAGGAGTACCTTCAGAGCTGCATCCCAATTTGCTAATGCGACATCTAATGTCTTATGGTGGATGGCAATCTCTACTGCTAGGTGTACAAGTCCATCAGATAGAAAGGTTGGGATCTTTCCTGAGAACTGTCTCTGCATTTATCTGCTCCTTGTGAAGTAATTCCAAATGAGGTGTAATTAACGATTGCATTTGTATCAATTTGGCTTTCGTGGTTGCCTCCTCTGCTGCTAAAACAACTAATTATCTTTGTGTGTGAAGCGATTGGACAAAATCCTTCTCACTCTAAGCTGGATCTGTGGGGAGTTGCATGCTAGAAGTTTTCAGATTGTTTTCCAAGCTCAGTATTTTCTGGCTAGTGTCTTGTGTGAATGTAAAAAAATCACACAACTTGTTGTACAGGGAAAGGATGTTTCCTAGTAAAATTTTAACTGTTATAACTTTCTTTGCTAGTTCTTCTTGTGACAGTGCTATATCACTGGATATTTTACTATTTACTTTTCCTTGGAACTTCTTTTCTGACCATTCAAGCAATCTGGCATTTGTTTCCTGGTCTTCATTAGTCACCTGGTCAACTATATCAGATAGTTGTTCCATGATTGGTCTTGACTCATCTAGAGATTGTAAGCAAAAAGCTTTTGTGAATATGTCTTTAATTTCATTCAATGTAAGCTTATGCTTGTATTCCTTTCTTAGTGCTTCTTGTCTCCTTCTTTTGTCTAGTGCACTTTGAATTTCATTAATCTTTTCTTCAGTAAGAGTGCTAGATTCATAATATGAGATCTTTATTTCTTCATCAAGCTTAGGAACTCCATAGTGAAGTCTCCTAACTACCTTTGATGAGCTCAAGCCTAGTGTTCTGATTTGCAACTGTAATCCATCTGTGCTCGGTTGCTGAAGAGTTTGTGTAGGAGTACCCGATTTTGGTAATGCAACCAATGTTTGTATTGTAGTCTCCTCCTCCTTCTTTGTCTCATCTTTTTCTTCAGCTTGAATGCCCCTTTTATGAATGCTAGGTGGGGTTGAACTTGTTGGTTGTTCAGATGTTTCTTTTATTTCTCCTGCTGCTGTACTCGGCACTTGGAGTATATCAATGATTATACTTGGTGGAGGTGGTGGTGGAAGGAATATAATACTAGTAGTTTGTGTGGTCAAAGGTGGCACTTGTGCTTTTACCTTGACTTCTGGATTCTATAATTCATAAACATTGACCAATACCAAATTTGAACTTAATTTTGCTACTAGTGATGATTGGTCAAGGATTTCCAAATCCTTTGCAGTTAATGGATTGATGTTTAGATTTGAAATGTCTGTAACATCCTTTATTTTTATGAAATCTGCAGGTGTGATGGTGGCATGAGGAGGACTAGGAGAAGATACCTGTATGTCTTGCATACTTTGATCTTGTGGCTCAGTTGTATCTTTCTCTTCCTCTTTCTCCTCTTTGTGTGCCTCTTCTTCCTTTTCTTCTTTTCTTTCCTCCACTAGTTTCTTCTCTTTTGTTTCTAATGCTTTCTTTTCCTTTATCTTGGCAATTGCTTCTGCCTTATATTCTTCATTATATACATCTTCAATTTTTTTGTAAACTATTTTCCACAATCTTGTGAATTTGGTAACTACCTCTTCAATTTTATTCTGCAATATGCTGAATGCTCTATACTTGGGAGTGAATATGTTATTATGCCTTCTTACGGCATTTATTATTTGATCATTAGTCAAATTAGGAAACAATGTTGCCAATGTTGACTCCCTTATTTCTTTTTCCATTTGTAAACAAAAATGCCATTTATCCTCTATAATTTTATATAGTTCTCTTGGCATAGATTCATCTAATTCTAGAGGTGTGTGCTTATACTCAGCCATCATAGCATACACAGATTCCTCTAATTTATTTTGCTCTTCTTTGGTGAGCTTAGAAAAATTTAGGTTCTTTAGACCTTTTAAATCATTATTTCTAATTTTTGAACATAATTTATCAACAGCAGTCTGGGGTTTGTGTCTTACCACTTGAAATTGACTATTGTCCTATGACTTTGTTTTCTCCTCATCTGTTTCAGGCCAGGGAATAAATTTCCTTTTCTTTGACTCAACAGTAGTCTTCTTTGAGTCTTTCTTCTTTCCTTTTGCCTCCTCTTGGGCTTTTTGTGTTGCAGCCCTTGTGGTCGGTCTCTTTGGTGCAGGGGCAACTACTTTCCTCCCCTTGGATTTAGGAGTAGAAGGAGTTGTGGTCTTTCTCTTAACTGGTGCTTCCTTGACTTCTTCTACCTCAGCACTTTCCTCTTTGTCTCCTTCTAACCCTTGAGTCTGACCTTGAAGTTTATCTCCTTCTTCTTCAATGTCTTCTCCTTCTTCTTCTGCTGTTCCTTCTTCTTCTACGCCAAATTTTCTTTTGATTTGTCTCACCATTTTCTCTTTCTTCTTTACTGCTGAAGCAGTCTTCAAATCTGTTATTACCTTTGATTTGACAACATCATAAGTTCTAATTTTTTTTGCATTTTTATTTGCTTCTTCTACAAGTAAGGCTGTTATTTTTGCAGAGGCTTGATCAACATCAAGTTCATAACCTAGTGGCCTAAGCCATCTTATTCTAGGTATAACTGCTTGTATAGAAGTATAATCTATATCTACAAGAAAACAAATATCTTTTTCATATTTCTCAGTCAATGAGACTGGAATTCTCATTCTTTGTTTCATGGACTTTTTGAAGTCCTCAAAATAACCAGTCATTTGGGCATCAAAATTTTCACCCATCTGTTCAATGTATCCATTAATTTGTTCAACAATTGTTTTATCTGGATTCCATTTTACTTTACCCATAGAAGGAAATTCTTTCATCAGATAGAAAAACATACACATCAAAATTGATCCAAATTTGCATTGCGCTCCCTTGCTCTTCCTTATGGCTCCCAAATTTTCATTAATTTGTTGAAACATGAGCTCTGCCAGATCATAAGTGTGATCTCTTTTGATTATCTTGTATGCAACATCAACTACTATACAAGGTACACTGTTCAACCTGCTTGATTGATAAAATTTGTGTGATATGATTCTCACAGCAATATCTAGTAGGGGATCTGTGACTGTGTCTATAGTCATTCCTCTATTGTTCCATTTGGCACCTGTATTTTTCTCTATTATTTCCCTTTTGTCACTTCGCAGGGTCTTTGGCCAATCTAGGGCTGGAATACCAGTAACCCTATGAACAGTTTTCTTGGTAAATTTTACTGACCGTGACTCTAACCAAAAAGCTCTGTCATGTATTCGGCTCAAAACTATCGGTACCCATTCTGTTTTGAAAATAGTTAGAAATGCTAGGGTTTTGATCAATCCCTTTCTTTCTATTTTTGAAAACTCATTTTTTAGTACTTTGTTTTCACACAGTTTATCATATGCATTATGAATTTCTAAGTCTCCTATGGCACCAATTTTTCAATTATAACATCTGCGAACATCTTGTACCATAACGATTTTATCCGAAATAACTGATAATGCACCTACAGGATCATTCTTGTATGCTACTTCTGGAATGGGCTTAAATTTAGGTTGTTTTACTTCGTTGTTGACCAATTGAACTTCATGACTCTCTAGACCCTTGGTGGTTCCTGACCCAGATGCCATTGTTTGCCAAACTAGGGTTTATAATTTAAACAAATTTATGAGTCCTACGTAGCTCAACACTTAAGTAAAATACCTTAAATCGATGAAATTTTTCTTGAATCGTTGTTGAAATCTTTCACGAATGGCTTCTAAGCTATTCTTGAGCTTCTCTGCTCCTTTTTCAACTTTGCTTCTTATTCAAATGGTGGAAAAATGATCAAAAATAGGATTTATGTACCCTTCAAAACAGAGTAATAAATGCTTAGTACACTGCCAACTGTCTACTTGGCACTTGAAAGGTTTCATCATAACTCGACTCCCATTATGTTTTACTTTACTCGGCTCCTATTGATATTTCATAGCTCGGCATCAACTATCAATCTCGATCATTGTTAGCAACTCGACTCCTGAAGACAACTTTGACATATTTTCACAAAAATTCTCAATTTTGACTAGGCATCTTTGTTTATGCTGATTTCATTTTTGCAGTTCTTATATGTCTTGGGACTAATTTATGATGTAACTAGGTTTATCAATCCCTCACACTCATTCTTTGCTTAATTTGATGAAGTGTGATCACTTGACCTATTAGGTGAAGTGATCTCTGTACTTGATGTGCTAGACTCATCTTTCTTCCTCCATGTCTTATTCATTTCACTTCTGATATGTCCAACATCTATCTTTGCCTTTCCATTGCTGAACTCAGAACTTGATGCCTTTGACCTTGTTGGGCAATTTTTGCTGACATGACCAGTTTTAAGCAACTGAAACATGTGGTTTGACTCAACCATCTTTTGTAGTTTCCTCTAAAATGTGTTCTTATGCAATTCTGTGGGATATGTCCATATTCTTGACAATAGTGATAGCTGTTCTTGGTGTTGTAATCCCAAAATTCATGGTTTGATGTTTTTGCTGGTTGATTTACTGTCCACATAGGTTTTGATCTGCATTCAAATGCCCTATGTCCATACTTTTTGCAATTATAACAGTGTCCATCAAATCTTTGAGTCCTTGTGATATTGGATTTGCAATTTTGTGTCATATGTCCTTGCATGTTGCACTTGTGACAAAATTTTTTGGGTATGTTTGATTGATTGAATCTTTTACTCTTGCACATATTAGCTATATGTCCCTTCTTATTATAGAAATGACAAGTGGGTTTTGAATTCTTACCTTTATCACTTGTTTGTTCAGCACTCTTTGAAGATTCTCCAAATTCAGTGCTATTGTATCTTAGTCCTGATGTGTCATGGGCAGATTTTGGTGATTTCAGCAACTGTTCAAAGTACTTGATTGCTTCACTTGATTTATTGAGATTCTCTGCTACCTCTTTTTCTCTATTCAATTCATTCTACATTTTTTCATTTTACATCTTAAAGGTAGAGATCTCAATATCCTTTACATTGAGTTCATGATGAAGATTCATCATTTGGGCAAGTGTATCCATCTGCATGTTTGAGATCCTTGTCAGTTCAGTACATTTTTCTTCAAGTCTGTTTGCAAGATTCCTTTTGTCATTTTCCATCATGACCTTATTATCAGCTGCTCTTTTCTTTTGCTCAGTAATTTCACATATCATTATAGCCTGTGATTCATGTTCCATCTTGAGAGTTCTTATCTCATCTGCTTGAATTTTATTTTTCTCCATCAGTTCTGCTATTGCTGCATCAAACTCTTTAGTGTCTCCACTAGAAAATATGTTGGTGGTATCAATCTCCTTGTAGTGCATATCATTTTCAGCTATGGCTAGATCCTTCCTTTTTTTTAATGAGTTTCTCAATTTGTTTCTGAATTCCTCCAAGCTATGCAGAGCAAGTTGCACATCTATCACCTGATTTTCAATGATCTTTCCAAGTTTGAAAGCTTCCATCTTTAGATCTTTTCCTCCAAGCTGTTAGGCTTTTGTTAGGAACCTGTGTGTTCCTTCTGTTTATTTTGTTAGAGTAGTGTTGTTGGACGCATATGCTTTGTAAGTCGTCCCGCGAGTATATTTTATTATCCCACATGCATAGGTAGTATTACTTTTCTAGATCGTACCCAGTATATAAGAATAGGTTGAGGCCCTTGATGGACAGGGACGAATTTATTGTATTGAGCTTGCTCAAAGGAGGTTAACCCCTCGAAGTGGCCTGCGATCAGTAGATTCATTCTGAGTTCTGCTATCACTTTGTATTCTGTTATTTCGAGCATTCTCACTATATTGCTATAAGGAGGTTCATCACATCTGGTATCAGAGCACTCTCTTGGGCTCGCTGGGTGGAAATTACATCAAAATTTTTTTTTTCTGTCGTGGCCTTCAGGTTCCTCTCACTTCTAATATCTCTTGTTATTGCAATAACTCTTTTCAGTTGTTCTGTCTGTGAGTGATTTTTTCTAAGTCGACTGTTCAAAAGAAAAAAAAAATAAAAATAAAAATAAAATTTTTTCTGTTTTTTAGTCGTAGCTTCCTTGTTTGCTTTCTGTTTCTGCTCATACTTCCGCAGAACGTCTGCAATATCATTTCGCATACTTCCTTCCTTGGCGACCCAACCCCAAATTTTACATATCAAAGCCCTAAATCCCTCATTTATCTAATTTTAGGGTTTGCCCTATCTTTTTCACCTCTCATCCAATCGCCACCAAACTGAGCCACAAGATTCAATTCCTCATTTTGCTCCCTTATCCCTCTTGGACTGTTCGCCTCATTTCGCCTCCCTACCCTTGAAACCCTCATTTTTCTTTTTCCCTTGTCCCTAGATAGTCTCCCACCACCCGTCGAACACCCATTTCCTATATGAGTTTTACCCAAATCCAAGTTTGCCGTAACTAAAAAAGTTTTTGTTTCTCATCTTCTACCCATTCCCAAAAAAAAAAAAAAAAAAAAAAAAAAAAAAAAACCTTGTTTTATGGTTGTTACGCGTACAGGAGCAAAAATCATGGAAGAGGAAATTGCATCCCTCAGAACCAAACTTCAAGATTTGGATGACAAAATTCTGGGTCTTAACTTTCAGCAGTCAGCCATGAGCCGAAACCATTCAGGAGATACTGGGTCCTCTTCTGGCAATTTCCGTGGACCAAAGCTTGATTTTCCGCGCTTCGATGGTTCTGATCCGACTGGATGGATCTATAGGGCAGAGCAGTATTTCAGCTTGCATAATACTTTGGATAACCACAAAGTCTCCCTTGCATCTTTTCATTTGGAACATGAAGCTCTTCAATGGTTCCGTTGGTACATCAAGGCTAATGTAGGCCCAACGTGGAGAGAATTGTGCACCCTCATTTTGGAGCGCTTTGGCCCTAGTTCCTTTGATGATTTCACAGGAGCACTCACTAAACTGCGTCAAACAGGCACTGTAAGAGAATACCAGACAGAGTTTGAAAAATTAGCTAATTACACAGAGGGCTTGTCTGATGAATTCTTCCGTAGTTGTTTTGTCAGTGGTCTGAAGGATGCACTTCGATCAGAAGTCAAAATGTTTCGACCTACTACAATGATGGAAGCCCTTGGGTTGGCTAAGTTAGCGGAAGACAAGATTAGTGCTCTACAACGCTCCAGATCTAATTTTGTTCCATTCAGAAATACAGGTTCTCACAACCCTCCAGTCATACCAGCTCCCAGAACTACTCCGATCAAGCACTTGTCTGAAACAGAGATGCGAGTCAGGCGAGACAAAGGGCTTTGTTATAATTGTGATGAGAAATGGTCTCGGGGCCATAGATGTGTTCAGCAAAAGCTCTATCTCTTGGATGTGGATTCTCCACCGGAACTGGAAGAATCTGTAGATGCTCAGGAAACAGTGGATGATGAGGTTGAGCCTCACCAGCCTGAACCTCCTTCACCAGAAGCTCCACCAGAGATATTTGTCCATGCTTTGGCAGGAGTCACTACTCCACAAACCATGCGGGTCCAGGGTTTCTTCAAAAAGATCCCTCTTACTATACTCATTGATTCTGGTAGCACTCATAACTTCATTGATCCACGAATAGCCAAACAGGCTGATTGCTTTATCCATCCCTGCTCTAGCTTTGAAGTCATGATTGCCAATGGGGGCACTTTACCTTGTAAAGGGAAATGTCGCAATGTGCATCTCTCTATTGGAGATTATAACATGTGCTCTGACATGTTTGCCTTACCTTTAGGTGGCTGTGATGTGGTTTTGGGTGCCCAATGGTTACGCACTATTGGCCCCATTCTCTGGGATTTTGCTGAACTTTGGATGCAGTTTTCAGCCGAGGGGCACCAACACACTTTGAAAGGCTTACAACCAGGGTCTCTCAGCATCATCAGTTCACACCGTATGGAAAAACTTCTTAAGAAGAATTCACATGGTGTCATCGCTCAGCTCCATTCCATTCAGATGCAGCCATCAGCAGTCTCTAGCACTCCTGCCGATCTCCAACACATTTTGGACAAGTATTCTGGTATATTTGCTGAACATGTGGGATTACCTCCTTCTCGTCCAGAGGACCACCGTATTCAGCTCCTTCCTAGCAGTGTTCCGCCCAACATCAGGCCCTACCGCTACCCATTTCATCAGAAGACCGAAATCGAGATACTTGTCCGTGACTTACTGAAGCAAGGTATTATTCGCCCTAGTACCAGTTCCTTTTCTTCTCTAGTTCTGCTTGTTCGCAAAAAAGATGGGTCATGGCGACTCTGCATTGATTTCTGAGCACTTAATCATCTCACTATAAAGGACAAGTTTCCCATTCCAGTTGTTGATGAACTTCTTGATGAACTTCATGGGGCTCATTTTTTCTCCAAGTTAGATCTTCGTTCTGGGTATCATCAAATTCGGGTTAATGAGGAGGATATACCTAAAACTGCCTTCCGCACACATGATGGTCACTATGAATTTTTAGTCATGCCCTTTGGCCTCACGAATGCTCCTTCAACATTTCAAGCAGTGATGAATAACATATTTCGACCATACCTCTGGAAATTCATTCTGGTCTTCTTTGATGATATCCTCATATATAGCAAAACTTGGGCTGAGCATCTCCATCATCTGGAGCTTGTCTTGCAACTTCTCTCTGATCATCAACTCTGTGCAAAATTATCTAAATGTGTGTTTGGCCAGGAGGAAGTGGAGTATCTCGGGCATATTGTTGCACACCATGGAGTGCGGGTGGATCCTACAAAAATAGATGCCATGAAAACTTGGCCGCATCCTAAAACTCTCAAGAGCCTTCGAGGTTTTTTGGGGTTGACTGGCTACTACCGAAAGTTTGTCAAAGATTACGGGAAAATTGCAGCACCATTGACAGCTCTGTTAAAAAAGGATGCCTTCTTCTGGACCCCTATTGCTGAGACTGCATTTGAACAACTGAAACAGGCTATGTGCAGTACACCTGTTCTCGCGATGCCAGATTTTTCCAAACCCTTCACTATTGAGAGTGATGCTTGCGGCAATGGATTGGGTGCTGTTCTCCTGCAAGATGACCATCCTATTGCGTTCACTAGCAAAGCCCTCTTTGGTAAGAATCTAGCCCTCTCTACTTATGAAAAAGAAATGATGGCTATTTTGCATGCTGTACAGAAGTGGCGGCCATACCTCTTAGGGAGTCATTTTTGCATCAGAACCGATCACCAAAGTCTGAAATACTTCCTGGAACAACGGGTATCCTCTCCTACACAACAGAAATGGGTCAGCAAACTCATGGGGTATGATTATGAGATCACCTACAAGAAGGGTAAGGAGAATATTGTGGCAGATGCTCTTTCTCGCACATTTGATAATCAAGCTTCCCTTTCCGCTATTTCTATGCCCATTCCCAATTGGTTAGCGTCTGTTCAGCAGGGCTATGACAGTGACTCTTCTTTATCTCAAATCATTCACCAGCTAGCCAATAATCCTTCTGCTATACCACATTACTCTTGGGATGGTGCTTCTCTTCGATACAAGGGTCGGCTAGTGCTTCCTCAGAACCCAGCTCTACATCAGGCTATTTTTTATGAACTCCATGCTTCTCCTTCAGTAGGGCACTCAGGCTTCCTCAAAACTTATGAGCGAGCAAGGAGAAACTTCTTTTGGAAAGGGATGAAACAGACGATTCAACAGATGGTGGCTGAATGTGATACTTGCCAACGCCACAAGGGTGAAACGACCCTCCTTCCTGGCTTGCTCGAACCATTGCCCATCCCTACACGGATTTGGACTGATATTTCTATGGATTTCATTGAAGGGCTTCCTAAATCCGATGGCAAGACAGTGATCTTGGTTGTGGTTGATCGTCTCTCGAAATATAGTCATTTTTGTGCCCTCAGCCACCCCTATACTGCCTCCTTTGTTGCACAAATCTTCATGGACTAGATATTTCGTCTTCATGGACTCCCTTCTTCCATTGTCTCTAATCGTGATGCAACTTTTACCAGTCATTTTTGGACTGAACTGTTTCAGAAAACTGGCACCAAACTGAAGATGAGTTCGGGCTATCACCCACAAACTGATGGTCAAACTGAAATTGTCAATAAATGCTTGGAAACTTATCTTCGTTGCTTCACTTCCGAACAGCAACATCAGTGGGCCAAGTGGCTCCCTTTAGCTGAATGGTGGTACAATACCTCTTACCACACTGCCTCTAAAATGACTCCATATGAAGCAGTCTATGGTCAGGCACCTCCAGTGCTTCTTCCCTACACTCCCAAAAGCTCACCAGTCCAGGTAGTTGACATAGTTCTCCGCAGCAGGGATCAGATTCTTCGTACCTTACAGGATAATCTTCACATGGCCCGTAATCGGATGAAACAGCAAGCAGATCAACACCGTTCTGAGCGCTCATTTCAAGTTGGGGATATGGTTTTTCTTCGTCTACAGCCATACAAACAATCCTCCCTAAAGCTGAAAGGGCGTCATAAGCTGGCCCCAAAATTTTATGGGCCTTATAAGATTCTGCAGAAGAATTGTTCAGTTGCTTATAAATTGGAACTTCCTCCTTCTTCCCGCATTCATCCAGTCTTTCATGTTTCTTGTCTAAAGAAAGTTCTGGGTACCACTGTTAGAGCACAAACTACTCTCCCTGAAATGGATACGGAAGGATCCATTATCCTGGAGCCGGTGGCAATCATTGACCAGCGCACTCGCCAGCTTCGCTCTCGCTCCATCTCTGAGGTCTTGATTCAGTGGCATGGCATGCAACCAGAGGATGCTACCTGGGAACCCCTTCTTCAGATTCAACAACAATTTCCACACCTTAAGCTTTGAGGACAAAGCTTTTTTCTAAGGGAGAGGGGATGTTAGGAACCTGTGTGTTCCTTCTGTTTATTTTGTTAGAGTAGTGTTGTTGGACGCATATGCTTTGTAAGTCGTCCCGCGAGTATATTTTATTATCCCACATGCATAGGTAGTATTACTTTTCTAGATCATACCCAGTATATAAGAATAGGTTGAGGCCCTTGATGGACAGGGACGAATTTATTGTATTGAGCTTGCTCAAAGGAGGTTAACCCCTCGAAGTGGCCTGCGATCAGTAGATTCATTCTGAGTTCTGCTATCACTTTGTATTCTGTTATTTCGAGCATTCTCACTATATTGCTATAAGGAGGTTCATCACAGCTTTTCCTTGTGAGAACCTGACCTGCTCTGATACCAATTGTTGAAATATTCAAATATGGAAAGAGTACTTATGAGAGGGGGGGGGGGGGGGTGTGAATCATAAGTACTAAACTTTTGCCAGTAAATTTTTTAACTGAAAGTAAGTTGCATGCATCAAATAAATATATAACAAAACTCATGCATCAATAACACATAACACCGAAATTTGGTAACCCAGAAACCCTCTAGGAATAAGAAGGTAAAACTGGGGTAGGGATGATAACCACAAAAATTTACTACAACAATATTGTTCAACCACTTCTGATGGTTTGCCCTGCTAAAGGCTTTACACTGTATTAATAGTGACCTGGTTAGAGGATTTTCAAACACTTAACATTAAGTGTCACCTGGTTAAAGGATTTTAATCACCTAATCAAAAGGTTCTTACAAAATAGCTGTAAAGCTAACCTATCACCATAGGATTTTCATTCTAATACAATTGCTAGAGAGTATTAGATACAATAAACCTGATAAATTACAATCCTTGATTGCTGAATACAGGCTCGTTTTCCACCTTCTCCTGATCTTGATCCTTTGTGATCTGATAACTTTTGGTTCTGAGAATAGATTTGCTTATGCACCCTTGTATGTCCTTCAATATATCTCATCTCTCTCTTTTACAGTGAAATTTTGTCTTCCTTATAAAGACTTCAAAGACCTAGGGTTTGTTTTGGATCTACGATCCATATTGAATCTCAATTTCCCACTTAATGCTTATCTTTTGCTTATTGGTTGCATGCCTTTAGCATTTTTCTTATTGGCTGCATGCGAATTGCATAGGAAAAATAAAAGATTCGATCTTATCATTAAATCTTTTGAGATTTACCTTCTGTCGGTTGCAAAAATTGTTTGCATTACAGTTTGTGCAATTCCAAACTTTTATGCTGTTCTACTGAGTTACTCGGCTCCTGAAGTATTTCTAATACTCGACACATGCTGTTTCCTGGATAGCTCGGCACTTGAACAAAACTGTATCACTCGGCACATGTTGCACTCAGCACATGTTGCACTCGGCACTTGTTGCACTTGGCACTTGTTATCACTCGACACTTGTTGCACTCGGCACTTGTTATCACTCGACACTTGTTGCACTCGACACTTGTTATCACTTGGCACTTGTTATTACTCAGCACCTGTTGCACTCGGCACTTGTTATCACTCGACACCTATTGCACTTGGCACTTGTTCTTGATCTTGGTTAAGTGTATTGACACTTAGTTTTCAAATTTATTCTTTAAGCTAACAAATATTTCCTTTTTCTTGCTTGCTAGGAAGCCTCCTAATTTATAGGGAAATTGGCATTACATTGGTTGTGCCTATTGTAATTGGTGCATCTACTATAGTTTGATTTATTAAAACTTCATTTTTTTTTATGTTTTAAGAATTTTTTTAAGTAATTCCTCTTGGTTTCCATTTACCAAAACATTCTTGGTTGTTAAATCACAAAAGAACCTTGTAGTGTGTCAGTTGTGAGGCATAATCTTTCCTCCAAAGGTGATGGATGCCAATCTAGAAAGCTTTTTTTTTTCTATTCTAAGTCTAAACATTCTTGTTCAATTATGGGTTAAAGTTTTCATTCTTATGGAGGACTCTTGAAGAGTCATGTAGGTGAGTTAGTTAATGGTGAGGTTGCATGATAAATTCAAGGTTCAAATCTATAGACATCTATTTTACTTCTTTTATTTATATTCTTTTATAAGTACAATTGTAGTTTATTATTTATACAATAATTGACACCCAAAAATAATTCACACATACACACGAATACATATATACATTTTTACTCAGGCATATATGTGTGCACCCATATATACTTGGGTAAATGTGTATTTTTGGATGTACAACTAAAATTCAATAAAGATTAAAGTAAAGCATTCTTAAACCATAAAACCAAATATATGAATCCACAAGATCCGAATTAGATGACTGATTCTTCTATTAGGAATTCTAGGCTCAAGGTGCCCATGTAGATCATGGTTTTGTCTCTAGACCAAAATATCATAGAGCCTTTTATACAAGTTCATGCACACACTTGAATCACTAACAAGTATACGTACACATCTACATAACATCATGATATCTCATACATAAATGCAAGTACTAGGTGGGTTAGCAGGGTTAGAAATCATAATATCCATAATCCATGAAAATACATAAAGCATATCATGAGAAATGTATCTCTAACTGGCCCATGTAAAGAAAAATATCTCTAACATATAGCATAATCTAGTATCTCATAATGAATCTCAAGTAATGTTGCTAGGATAACATTAAATGCAAAATAGAGAATAAAGAGATCAACATGAAGAATCACATAGTATGAGGGAAAGATATCATAGCCCTCTGATGAGGAATTATTCCTTAGAGGAGAGTGTTAGGTTAACTTCACATATGAGGGATTTGAATAGAACAAATCCTCCCTTGTTTCATGGAGAAAATGGTGGTATTTCAACCAATAATTGGATCATTGATATAGAGAGATGGTTTTCAATTTATGCTAATGAGAGAAGCACCAAGGAAAGCTTTACCATTTTTCAGTTGAGGGGTTTTGCATCAAAGTGGTGGAGGTTAGAGAAAAAAATGCTTCACTTAGACATTGCCACTATAACGTGGGAGTTGATTTTAGAAAGATTTCAAGATCATTTCTTGTTTGACCATTGGAGGCACAAGTAAGTGGACGAATTTCATTTTTTGTAACAAAATAACATGTCAGTGGAACAATATGAGCATCACTTCATAGAATTGAAGGCATGTTCAAGATTTGAGCATGATGAGGCTATGTCAATACAAAAATATTATAAGAGGTCTAAACACCCATTTCATTTAATATATTCAACTTTATGCATCTAAGATAGTGAAAGAAGCACTTAAAAATACCTTAGTAATAGAGAAATGCATAAATCTTGAATGTGGTGGTCATGCCAGTGTAAAAGGTGGAGGGAACTATCGTTCAAGATGAAGATATCAAGGTTCATATTTGAAGGGAACTCTTTAGAGCGAGACAAAAAATTAAAAAGAAGAAATTATAGGTTAATCAAAATGATAAACCACAATCTTCTCAAGAAGGTGGTATGCTTGGGGATTGAAATTGGTATCATTGCAAGAAACATCAGAATAACCAATTCTCTCATGATTCAAGGCCTAGTTCCAATAGAGGTTATGTATTGCAATCATATGCACCACCACAAGCATGGAAGACTATTCATAAGGTAATAGAATGCTTTTCTTGTGGTTAGCTAGGATACATTGCAATACACTACCTCAAGAGGTTAGGAAAATTCTTGACTAGGTGTTAGACCACCCCAGAGCCCACTGTTAGTGATGGTAGAAGGTATCATTATGTATTTGCAACATTGGATCTTCATCAAGAAGAACATCAATGCATTATAGTTGAAACTTTAGGTGTGTACGATATATGTATTTCTATATTATTTGAATCAAGTGCTATTGATTCAGTTATTTCACCATCTTGCGTTGTGGGTTGGAAATTGAAAAAAAAAAAAAGGTAATAGGTGGTTGGTTGAGTTACCGTTAGAAGCTAAGGTGCCTATATATATTCTTTTGTTCAAAATTGTGTGTTGAGTTTTGGCAAGATTATAACCACCATTGACCTTTGAGTCATACCTTTGGGATCATATGATGTTGTTGTAGGGATGGATTGGATTGATTATCATGAATACAATATAGATTTTTTCGATGAGGTGATAATATGCACAAATGATAATGGTTCTAAGGTAGAAATTATTGGTATCCATACATGCATCTCACTATGCATGATCTATGCTATGTAGCTAAAGTACCATATGAGACATGTCATCATCTCTTTGTTGCAATAGTAGATAATTTGGAAGAGGCCATGAATGATAAGGGATATTCATCCCCTCTTGTGTTAATTTCCGTATGTGTTTCCCTTAGAGATTTTGGGCATGCCTCTAAAATGAGACATCAATTTTTAAATTGATTTAGTACACGGAGTAGAGTTTATATCCAAAACTCCATATTGGATAACAACTTAGGAGCTGAGTGAGTTGAAGCTGCAATTAGAAGAATTATTGGATAAAGGAATTATTCATCTAAGCATATCCCCTTAGGGATCCTTTTTCATATTGTTTGAGAAAAAGGTTAGCTCCCTTCATTTGTGCATTGACTATAGGGAGTTGAAAAAATCACTATAAAGAATCAATATCCCCTGTCAATGATAGATAATTTATTTAACCAATGGAAAGGGAAAAATATGTTCTCTAAAATTTACCTCAAGTTAGGATACCATAAGATATGGATAGATGAATCAGACATCCACAAGACTGTATTCATAACCCATTATGGGTCTTATGTGTTTATAGTGGTGTCTTTTGCATTGACCAATGCACCATTTGCCTTCACGAGTTTGATGAATATAGCTTTTGGCACATTCTTGAATCGATTTGTGATTGTGTTTCTTGATGACTATTAGAAATGCTTTAGAATAACCGAGAGAGGGGGGGGGGGGGGGGGGGGTTGTGAATCAGTTATTCAAGGTCCAAATGTCCAATTCAAAATTTTCGTCAAGTAAAGTGAGTCTATTAAACTATTCATTCATCCAAGCTTCAAACTTTCATACTTAGCAAGTTACTATAAATCTACATGCAAGCATAACACATGAAGAACCAACACATAACATAGTAATTCACGTGGAAACCCAATTTGGGAAAAACCACCAGTAACATGCTACTCAATTTTCACTCTTCTGAAGTGATGCCCTATGAAAGGCCTACCCTATTAAAGGCTACAACACATTATTAAATGTGACCTGGTTAAAGGATTTAACCACCATCTTAGAAGTGGGCCTGGTTAAAAGGACTTTAGAACATTTACTAGGACTGTCACCCTATTAAAGGATTTACAAATGGTTGTTAAACCAACCTAAGTCCATAGGATTTTTACCTTAACTGATACAATTGCTAGAGAGTAACAAAAAGGGGTTTTGACCATATTATAGCTTACAACTTAACTTGTAGATTTTAGATCACTCGTCAGCTCATAACATTGTCCGGCTTTCAGCCTCTATAGCTCTAACAACTTGTCCTTCCTTCAAGCTTTGTCTCCTTGAGTCTCCATGCTCAATGTACCAGTGCAATCCTCTCTTTCTAACCACTTATCAAAGTAGAGTCTTAGTGCTTTGTTCTTCCTTCTCCTAGATGCCTTCTCCTTGACACCCTTCAACCTCTTCACAATTTGGCACACCAACAACTCTTGCTTCTTGGTCTGTGACTCCTTAAATAGAAGTCTAGAATTGCTTTTCCCACTTGATTCTTCCCTCCTTTAATTTTAGTTTGAATGGATTAGGAAGGATTCATTGAATCCAACCCACATTTTGTTTCTTCTAGAAACATCATGAAGAATCCTCTTGAATTCACTTAAAAATGGTTTACATAAAATTATGTTCCACCAACTCATCATCCTTATCCTCCAACTATTTCACAAAATTCAAGGTAACAAACTTGTCAGCTCAAATCTGGTGAATCTTTGACCTATCAAATAATGTACCAACTCGACACTATTGAAATTCTAGTGCTCAACACACACTATGTTACTCGACATCAACTACATTTTACTGATGCTTGACACTTGCTATGGATTCACTTGACATCCACTAAGTTTTTTGTTTGCTCGGCTCCTTTTATATCACTCAGCACTTGAACTTTACTCGGCACCTGAAGTTCGCTTCACACACACTAGGTTTTGCATTTTCTTGGCTCCAACTAAAAATTTGCTTGGCTTGAACTAGCTTGCTCAACACTTAGTTTAAGCTTTGCAGTCAACCTTGTTGCAACTTATTCTTCTTAGGTTTCTAAGTGTGGCCAACTTTTGTATCTTCAAGTATATTATTAATACATCATTTAACCACTGTCTTAACTGATCCTTGCAATTCATTACAAAACCATAACTCAACCTTTCCCTTACGTGCTTTTTTTACATCTTTTTGATTAAATCCTCTTCATCAATCAACTAAGTGATAGTACTTGGATCTTATAAGAAATTGTCATTCCTACAAATAGCAGGTTTGACATCAATGACAAAAAAATGATTGAAAACATTCTTTAACAAAAATCTCCCTCTTTCAATCAATCTTCTTTTCACAATGATCTTTTCAATCAGATTTCCAACAATCTCTCTCTTTGGCATTGATGGCAAACCAAATTGATCAACCATCAGACCAAGCTATTCAACCAAGTTATCAAAATGCTAATTGGGTTAGAATAATAAGTCAAATGCCAAAAAGAAAACTATAAGTTATCATTAGTTTTCACATCTCCCTTTCTAATTTGCTATCCTAATTATTTTACTTCTACTTCTCCCTCTTAGCTACTGTATCCTTTTTGTCTTTCTATTATGTCTTCTTGAACATCCTTTGTCTCCCTCTTTTCTGTGACTTACCATTGTTCACTATGATCTTGTACTACTCCTATCTCCTTCTTACATTATCTCTCTCTCTATATGCACTGATCATTTTCTGCTATACTGATATCAGCTTCCTCTTCAACTATCTTGTTACTTCTCCTTCAATTGTTGATTAGTTTTATGTTACTTCTCCCTCTTTGACAACAATGCCAAAGACATACTATTTTAGCATCTTAACATGCAAGTGTAGCTTTTGTAGGTACTCCAATTTCTCCCTCTGTCACCTTGCTTGTGACTGATTTGGATCTTTAGCACTTTAATTACTTCAAGAGAAATCCTAAAGTAAGCCTCCTCTGCATCAATGTAATATTTCAATAATCAACTCATTTGATGTAGGGTAATCTTTGCTGTTACTTAAGTAGCCTTGGCTAGGGGTATCACCCCTAACTTGCCTCTAAGATACTCAAAAGCATCTTTAGGTAATGCTTTTGTAAAGATGTTAGCAATCTGTTCCTTTGAATTGACATATTCCATCCTCACTTGTTTATCTTCCACCAATTCTCTTACATAGTGATACTTAATTGCAATATGCTTTGTTTTAACATGCATTATAGGATTCTTTGATATGTTGATGGCATTTGTATTATCATAATAAAGTATCATAGGCTCATTTACCTCTTCCTTCATACCTTGCAACAGATGTTTGATCCATACAATATTAGTGCAGTTTACAACAGTAGCAACATATTTAGCTTTTGCTATGGACTGTGAGGTACAACTTTTCTTTTTTCTGGTCTAAGTAATTAATATTTTCCCTAAGAAAAGTGCTCCTCCACTGGTGCTTTTTCTGTCATCAATATTACTTCTCTAGTTTGCATTAGTGTAGGCTCTTAGCTCAAACTTTTCACTCCTCTTGTAGTACAAACCAAAGTCATCAGTTCCTTTTAGGTACCTCAATATTCTCTTTACTACCATTAGATGATTTTATTTTAGATTTTCAGAAAATCTCACCACTATTCCAACTGCTAATGCAATGTTTGGTCTACTATGTACAACATACTGCAACTTTCCAATCATTGATCTATACATTGTCTAATTTACTTCAGTTGACTCATCATTCTTAGATAACTTGTGTCCTATTACCATTGGTGTACTAACTGGTTTTGAGTCTTCTAATCCAAATGTTTTGAGTATCCTTGATGTATTTTGATTGGGTCACAAATATGCCATGCTTTAGTTAATGTACTTGCAAATGAGCAAAGAATTTGATTTCTCCAAAGATTGACATTTCAAACTCATGTTTCATTTGATCAGAAAAATCTTTGCATATAGCATCTTTTCCTCCAAATATTATATCATCAACAAAGATTTCAGATATCAAAATTTCTTTACCTTTTTTTGCTTTGATATACAAGTTACTATTGTCATCTATTCTCTCAAATCCTATCTTCACAAGGTATTTGTGTAGTCTCTCATACCATGCTCTAGGTGCTTGCTTTAAACCATATAGTGCCTTCTTATGCAATTTGCAAACCATATCCTTGTTGTTGTTATCAACAAATCCCTCTGGTTGTTCTATGTAGACTTCCTCTTCTAGTATACCATTGAGAAAATCAGACTTTACATCCATCTGGTAGACTTTGAAACCTTTGTAAGTAGCATATGCAAGAAGTGTTCTTACTCCTTCCATCCTTGTAATAGGGGAAAATGTTTCCCCAGGATCCAGTTCTTCTTCTTGTGCATAGCCTTTGCAGACTAGTCTGGCTTTGTTTCTTGTTATCTCACCATTCTCATCAAGTTTTCTTCTAAACACCCATTTGGTACCAATTACATTTTTATTAGTAGGTTTAGGAACTAGGGTCCAAGTTTTGTTCTTCTCAATCTGGTGTATCTCTTCTTCCATAGCTTTATACCAGTCATCATCTTGTAGTGCATATTTCACTATTTTAGGCTCAATCTTTCTCAACATACACGATTCATTTCTTAGTCTATTCCTTGTCATTGGTCTGGCATCCTTGTCACCAATGATTTGTTCAGAAAGGTGATGTCTTCTCACATATATGGATAATCTTGGTTCTGTTCTTCTTTTCATGTTTGATCTTTTAGCTTCAGAGTCACTATGCACATCTCTTTCTAGTATATCATCATTTCTTTCATGAGTACTGGCTTTTGAGTCAGAATGTGCATTGTCTTCATTCTACAACTCGACTTCTGAATGTAGCTCGACATTCACTAGTTGTGACTTGGCTGATACTGAAATTTGTTGCTGATCTCCAAATTTATTGGCAACATTATCTTCAAGAGCCATTCCCTCATAGAAGTATACAAAATATCTATAATCTTCTAATTTCCTGGATTCATCAACTTCGACTTCTGCATGCTCATCAACATTTACATTTGCACTCTCCACTATCTTTTTAGTGTTAGTGTTCAAACACTTACATGCCTTACTTCTAGTGGAGTATCCAAGGAATATGCCTTCATCACTCTTTGCATCAAACTTGCCATTTCTAGCATCTTTAAGAATATAATATTTACAACCAAAAACTTTGAAATGTTTTACATGAGGTGAGTGACCATACCATAGTTCAAAAGGTGTTGCATTTGTTCCTTTCTTGACTTGGACTCTAGTCAGGGTGTAAACAGTAGTACTTACAACTTCTCTCTAGTACTTTAAAGAAACATTTTTCTCCATCATCAAGGTTCTAGCACAGTCTATTACTGATCTATTCCTTCTTTTTGCAATACCATTCTGTGGTGGAGTTCTTGGTGCTGATGTTTGTCTCTTGATTTCTTTATCATTGCTGAATATCTCAAATTATTTTGATGTAAACTCTCCTCCTTTGTCTAACCTCAGGCACTTTAGACTCTTTCCTATTTCCTTCTCAACTTTGGCCAAATACCACTTAAACATTTGAAATGCATTAGATTTTTTGCTTCAAGAACATAACAATCATCATCCTAAAGTAGTCATCCACAAACGACATTATGTATCTGTCTCCTTGGTAGCTTTGTACTTCTATTGGACCACATAAGTTTGTATGGACTAGCTCTAATATTTCCTTGGAAGTGTATTTTTTTCTTTTGAAACTAGATTTAGTCATCTTTCCTAATTGACATTGTTTGCACATTGTGTTTTCGGGTTTCTCAACTTAGACAAACCTCTAACTTTCTTCTTTTTGCTGATGCTATTTAGATTGTCAAAGTTAACATGACATAGTCTTTTATGCCATAGCCACACATCATAAAGTCTAATAATAAGAAATGTTGCATCTTCCATATCTAGGTAAAACAAATCACTCCTAGTTTGTTCACCTTTTCCTATCAGATTTCCATCAATGTCATAGATTTTGGTAGCTTTTTTTCCAAATTCTACTTTGCAGCCTACATTGCCTAACTATGATACACTCAACAAATTATCGTTTAATCCTTCAACATAGTATGCACTATCACATGAAATTTTATATATAATTTTAATAGAACCTTTCCCTTTGATCTGCCATGGAGCATCATTACCAAATCTAACATTGTTTCCATCATATTGAGTAAATGTAATAAACTTACTTTTATCTCCTGTCATGTGATGTGAGCATCCATTTTCTATGATCCACTCATCATTTTTGTTCACATAGGTTACCAATGATGTTGCCTCTTCTTCATTTAATTCATCCTTCATGGCTACATAGACTACTTCATCATCATTCTCATTAGAATCTTCTTCAATAATGTAGCATTTTTTGCCTTTGTCCTTGTAATCTCTGCTATCATCTTCTCTTTTGTTCTTGTACTTGTTTCCCTCTTTGTAGTTCTTCTTTTGTGTACATCTTGCAACAATATGTCCTAATTTATTGCAATCAAAATAAATGATAGGGAGCTTACCTTTGAATTTTCCTTTGACTCTATAGAATCTTCTAGCCAGTATTGCTTCCAACTATTCGACATCTTTCTCATTTGTGCTACTGTTACTGGATGCATGTTTTCCTTTTCTACTTTTCTTCTTTGATTTTACCTCCTTAGTGCCTTTCAATGTCGGCTTGGTCTTGAAATCAGATTCAAGGTTCTCAGGTTTGTAGTTATCAAAGTTGGACAATTCAAATGCAATAAGTCTTCCCACTATACCTTCAAAGGTTAGTGCGTTTCCTGGTACACACCTTAGCTCTTGGATGGTTGAAACTCTAATAGCATAGATAGGGAGTAGTGTTCTCAAGTATTTTCTATTGATAGTCTCTTCTTCCAATTGACCACCCAAACTTCTTATTGCACTCACCACTTCTTTCATTCTAGCAGCATATTGAGCGATATTTTTGCCTTCCTCCATTTTTATGTCATCAAACTTTCCTCTAAGATTTTCTCTTTTTGCTCTTTGAACATTCTAATCTCCTCCATAGATATTTGATAGGGCTTTCTACATCTTGAATGCAACATCACATCCTTTGATTTCATCAAATTCACCATAGTTGAGTGTAGAGGCAATCTCCAACATTGCCTGATTGTGCTCCTTCCTTTTGTTCAAATCATCTATAGAGAGGGGTCTAGTTGGATCTACATGTTCCATACCTATTGAGGTTTTTGCATGATCGCCTATTGATCCATGGTACAATTTCATTAGACTTTTCCATGCAGCGAAGTTATCTCTATTGAGATTAAGAACTTCTCTCTTGGACATCTTGATCTTCCTACTTCTAGTACCTTTAAACTAAATCAGCAGACGACTCTAATACCAATTGTTAGAAATGCTTTAAAATAACTAAGAAGGGGGGGGGGGGGGGGGGGTGAATCAGTTATTCAAGGTCCAAATGTCCAATTCAAATTTTTCATCAAGTTAAGTGAGCTTATTAAACTATTCATTCATCCAAGCTTTAAAATTTCATACTTAGCAAGTTACTATAAATCTACATGCAAGCATAACACATGAAGAACCAACACATAACATAGTGATTTACATGAAAACTCAATTTTGGAAAAACTACTAGTAACATGGTACTCAATTTTCACTCTTCTAAAGTGATGCCCTGTGAAAGGCCTGCCTTGTTTAAGGCCTACCTTGTTAAAGGCTACAACACACTATTAAATGTGACCTAGTTAAAGGATTTAACCACCATGTTAGAAGTGGGCTTGGTTAGAGGACTTTAGAACATTCACTTGGAATGTCACCCTATTAAAGGATTTATAAATGGCTATTAAACCAACATAAGTCCATAGGATTTTTACCCTAACTGATGCAATTGCTAGATAGTAACAAAAAGGGGTTTTGACCTGATTATAGCTTACAACTTATCTTGCAGATTTTAGATCACTCTTGAGCTCATAACATTGCCTAGGTTTTAGTCTCTGCAGCTCTAACAACTTGTCCTTCCTTCAAGCTTTGTCTCCTTGAGTCTGTATGCTCAATGTACTAGTGCAATCCTCTCTTTTTGACCACTTATCAAAGAAGAGTCTTAGTGCTCTATTCTTCCTTCTCCTAGATGCCTTCTCCTTGACACCCTTCAACCTCTTCATAATTTGGCACACCAGCAGCTCTTGCTTCTTGGTCTGTGACTCCTTAAACAAAAGTTTGGAAATGCTTTTCTTGCTTGATTCTTCCCTCCTTTACTTTTAGTTTGAATGGATTAGGTAGGATTCATTGAATCTAACCCACATTTTGTTTCTTCTAGAAACATCATGAAGAATCCTCTTGAATTCGCTAAAAAATGATTTACATAAAATTTGGTGCCACCAACTCATCATCCTTATCCTCCAACTATTTCAGAAGATTCAAGGTAACAAACTTGTTGGCTCAAATTTGGAAAATCTTTGACCTTTCAAATACTGCAGTAGCTTGACACTATTGAAATTTTGGTGCTCGACACACATTGTGTTAATCGACATCAACTACATTTTACTGATGTTCAACACCTGCTGTGGATTCACTCGGCATCCAATAAGTTTTTTGTTTGCTTAGATCTTTCGATATCACTTGGCACCTGAAGTTCACTCGACACACATTAGGTTTTGCATTTTCTCGGCTCCAACTAAAAATTTGCTCAGCTTGAACTAGCTTTCTTGACACTTACTAATGAACTTAGTTTAAGCTTTGCAGTCAACCTTGTTACAACTTATTCTTCTTAGGTTTCTAAGTGTGGCCAACCTCTGTATTTCAAGTATATTATCAATACATCATTTAACCATTGTCTTAACTGATCCTTGCACTTCATTACAAAACCATAACTCAACCTTTCCCTTAGGTGCTTTTGTTACATCTTGTTGATTAAATCCTCTTCATCAATCAAATAAGTGATAGTACTTGGATCTTATAAGTAATTGTCATTTGTACAAATAGCAAGTTTGACATCAATGAAAAAACAATGATTGAAAATATTCTTTAACAAAAATCTCCCTCTTTCAATCAATCTTCTTTTCACAATGATCTTTTCAATCAAATTTCCAACATATGACATCCTAGTTTACTATAGCTCTATAGAAGAGCATGTGGTACATTTGAGGAAGGTATTGTAGTGCCTCATAGATAATCAATTATATGTCAAATTGGAAAATTTTGAATTCATCCACAAAAATAAGTATTTGGGTCATGAAATTTCTAGAGAAGG
This sequence comes from Cupressus sempervirens, assembly GCA_028749045.1. Classification (NCBI taxonomy): domain Eukaryota; kingdom Viridiplantae; phylum Streptophyta; class Pinopsida; order Cupressales; family Cupressaceae; genus Cupressus; species Cupressus sempervirens. The sequence goes on from CM053786.1 coordinate 69,567,806, forward strand.
TATCTCTATAGATCCTTCCAATATCCAAGTCATACTTGAGCGAATGAAACCTAAAAATGTGGTAGAGGTTTGAAGTTTCACATGGACTTGGTAGGCTATTTTTGTAGTTTTTTACATGACTTCTCTAGGATTGCACATCCTATCACTTTGTCAAATAAAAATTAAAGAAGTTTATTTAGTAAGATAAGTGTAAATTTGACTTTTAGATGTTGAAAGAAAGATTGACTAGTATGCCTATCTTGGCAATACTTGACCCATATAGTGAATTCATGATTTATATAGATGCATGCCTATAAGGTATCAAGGAAAGATTGATGTAGGAAGGCTAGGTGATTGTATGAGTCAAGGAAATTAAAATATAATGAACTAAATTATCCCACTCATGATTTACAATTAGCATTAGTAGTTTATGCACTCTAGAGGTGGAAGTATTTTCTTTTTAGGACATAAATTTGAACTTCATAGTGACTGTCATAGTCTACAATATATTTTCACTTAACCGTACTTGAATTTCAATCAATGACATTGGATGGAGTTCTTATGTAAATATTATTTTGAGGTGAAGTATATATAAGGAAAATAGAATGTGGTCAAAGATGCTTTGAGAAGACATAGAAATGATTAATCAAAAATAACTCTTGGTGTTGATCTTAAAGATTGTATTAATTTTGCACTTCCCACAAATACCTTATATTAGGAGGTAAAGGAAAAAATTGGGGCTCGAAGACCATTAGAAGGTCAATGTGAAGGATATTAATTAAGTTTTGATGAAGTTCTAACAAAATACAAGTTGTATATATTTTCTAGTATCTAAGGGCTTATGCACTATGATTATGTTAGAAGCCCATTAAGAACTTTTTTTTGGCCAATCCAGGTGTAAAGAAAATGTATGATGACCTTTGAAAATTGTACTTTTGGACTAGAATGAAGAGGGATATTGTAGAATTGTTGCTCATTGTTTGCAATGTCAAAGGGTTAAGGAAGAGCATCAACACCCTACAAGACTTTTCCAACCTCGTCTTGTCCCAAAATAGAAATGGGATATTATCTCCATGGATTTCATTATTGGGTTACCAATATCATCTTAGAGACATGGTGCCATCATGGTGACTATGTATTGATTGACTAAAGTGACACATTTCTCACCATTATAATCTTCTTATACCACTTCAACTATAGCACATATTTTTATGAAAGATATAGTTTTCCTACATGGAATACCTAGGAAAATTACCTCAGAGTGTAGGGATCTTGTCTTTTTATACTACTTATGTAAACCTCTCCAATAGGAATTGGGAGAGCAACTTAAACTTTAATTTAACATATTATGTAAAGACAAATGGGTAGAAGAAGAGAGCTAATTGAGTCTTAAAGGATATGTTACACATGTATGTCATGAACCAACAATCATGTTGGGAAGATTACTTAACCTTGTAGAGTTTTCCTATCATAATGAATACTATATCTTGATTGACATATAACCTTTTAAAGCAATATATGGAATTCCTTTTTATACAATAGGTTGAAGGATATGGTTTTATTGGGTTTGAATAATCTTAGTGACATGGAGAAACACAAAGAAAGGATTCAAGAGAACTTCTTGGAAGCCCAAGATAGATAGAAGAAATATTTGAATGCACATAGGTTGGATTGATGGTATACTTTAGGTGACTAGGTGCTACTAAGAGTATGACCATGAAAGAGTCCAATTCAATGTGGGAAGCGTTCCAAGTTATCACCTCTCTTTATTGGTACTTGCATAGGGGTAAAATAGGATCAATCACCCCAACACATTTAGCAGGTAGAAGATTGAGATCCACCCCTTGGATTAGGTTAGATCGATACAAAAGGAAGTATCAATGCAAACCCTAATTTGAAAGGAATGAATAACTCGAATTTATATGCCTCTCACCTCCACCTTAATATGGTTAAATTAGGAAGATATGCAATATAGATCTGAGATATAAAGATATGAAAAAATGATGAAGTATATATAGAAATGAAAGTGAAGAAGATGAAATACACCGTGAAATAAAAACCTGGAAATGGGTTGTCAAATGTCCTCCAAAAGAGTTGATTTTCAAAAGCTAGACTAAAAAATATACTAAGGACAAAACCTATAAATTGTTTGGCAGTCTATTAGGGCAACCTAGATAATCATGGGTAAAATGAAGCATTAGGGGTGCAATGTGCCCCTAATCAAAAGTGTGTGACTTTGATTTTGATTTTGAAGTTTTAAAGAAAGTCCAATCCAATTTGAGATTCAAAGGATTTGTTTGTTAGTTGTATTGGGGGGGGGGGGGGGGGGGGGGGGGAAGGGGGGGTGATGGCCTTAGTCAAACTCTAATTTAGGAATTAGCCTTGAATTGAGATAGAATGCTTGCAAGTAGTAGTGATATATCTAACATATAAACAATGTAAGTCTATCAATATGCTCTTGAATTTGAAATGTATTTATGTATGTAGATGTAGTAGTATTTGACTCAACTTTAAAAACCACATAAAGGAAATCAAAGTGACATCAAAACCTTCATGAATGAGTGTGCTTGAAATATGCCTTAGGAAAACATGGAGATGAATGTAGATCTTGAGAGTGTGAATGTAGAAAATGCAACAAAGGATCTTAATTGTATGAAGGGAAATATTGAATTTTAGAATGGTAGATCTTTCATATATTCATTCAATAGCTTGAATGCATGAATCCTTGATCTTCAATGGAAAGATAACTTGAATGCTTGAAAAATTCTTGAGAGCTTGAGAGATTGAGCACATGAATGCTTGAACACTTGATGGTGAGATATGAAATGAGGAAATAAAGGGGTTTTTTAAGGGCTTAAAATAGATTACTCCACAGACTAGCCTAGCTAGAAGTCTATACCCCAAAACTAAGCAGACACGAGATCTAAGTAGATGACCCAAAATAGGGTACCATCAAGGGTGTACTACATCCCCAATTTTCCCATTAGGGGTGCACTACAACCTTGATGGATTAGTGGAACACTACACCACTAATTACCATGTCCCAAAAACTTTGAAATCCCTTTGAGATCCCAAAATATGTCCTAGATCCTCGAAATCAAGCACATAGTCCAAGATATAGTCATTTTAGTGTACATAGTAGATTCCAAGTGGATGGATGAAGGGAAGGGAGGACCTATGAGGATAGATCATACCTTGAGATTAAAACCATGAAAATAGGAGCTTTAAAGAGGAACTATTAGGTTTTACCTTGATTCCACCTAACAGGACGAACATAAAAGAGTAGAAAGAATGAAATGTACAAGGAGATTAATGATCTCACATTAAATAGGTGCTAAACCTTCATTAAATTGGAGTGTATCCAATTTAAGATGATAAAGTACTTTTGAGATTCTTGAGCGTATTAGTCCATTTTCTTATCTTCCTGCCTTATCTCCCAGCTTATCTCATGTTCATGATGTTTTTCATGTATATATTCTTAGGTGATATGATCTTTGACATTTCAAATGCACTTGATTGGAATTTATTACAAGTTGAGGATGAGAATTTTTCACTAGAGGGTGTATGTATACTTCAATAGTGGGGTTTGACCTCTAGGGGTAGAACAATTGACCAAGTAAGGGCCTAATTGGATCCTAGTAATGAGTACTAAACCACCTTGGAAGAGGCTTCACAAATGAAAAAGTTTAATCCTTATCTTTTTGAGGTTTTTTAAGAGTTAGTCCAATCTTACAAGGGGAGGATGTAGTGCCCCTATATATTTCACATGTTCTTTAGGTGCTATTTCATTCTATCTAGTGTGTGAGTTATAATAGATAATCTAATATTACTATAACATTTTCATTCTTTATTGGTATAGATGTGAGGTTTGTCTTTTGATTACATTGGACGGTTGTGTTTTGTTTTTGTTATAAAATCATGAGATACTATATGTGCCTATGTGGATTGATGAGTATGTACTTACTGTATTCTCATTATATGTGATTCTAAATTTTAATGATCACTTTTTTGAGTTTGTTGGATAAATGATGCATATGATGGTTATGCAAATATTCTCTTCATGTGTATACAAATGTTTCATTTTGAAATTATGATTATGGAACTAACAAGACCAACCCCCCTTATTTGCAAGTGTCTTCTTATGTGTGTGTGTGTGTGTGTGTGTGTTTTATTATGCATTTTATGACTTTGTGATGTAGCTATAGGTACCAAGCACGTTCAGCTAAATTACTTGGATCAAGTGTATCTCCTCTCGGTGGAAAAATAATTATTTTGGAGATGGACTTGAGTCTCACATTGCCATTTTGATCTTGGATTAAATTTGGTCTTGTTGTTTATATTTCAAAGTGGAGTTTAATCTAAAATGTTTTTGTCTCTTCTCCTTCTTTGATGTTCTTTGAGAATAGGTAAATTAATATAGGATAATATTTTACTAAATTGATCCTTGGAATAAAATAAATATGGGATAATGATTAACTAGAAGTTAATAAAGTTATTACTTCAAGAATATTAATGATAATATATTACTTATGTAATTAAACTACCTCGAGTTAAGTTTAATACTACTATTTAAATGAAATGATAATAGTGCTTATTTCGTATAAGAAAATAAAGTAAAAATAATTTATAAAAGAATACTTGTCCTGAGTTTTAATATTCCTTGCTAAAGAAAAACAATAGAGAATTAATTTAAATTTGTTCCATCTTATCATTATCAGTTATGGAATAACATACCAATTTGGGGGAAGAAAAGAGAGAGAGAGGAGGAATCTTGCAAAAAATGTTAGAAAGGAAGAGAAGGTAGTTCATCTTCAACAAAAGAAACATAAACAGGTTCCATAAACTTACTTTGGACACTTAATTGCCTCTTTGTACATTGCTTGCCCAATTCTATTTATTTTACTCCTTGTCTATAAGTGCGCTTCTAATAATTAACTTCATTTCATGCATTGCTTGTGAGTCTATTGGAAATATAGGAGTAATTGAGGGGGAGGGGGGGTGAATCAGTTACCACTAAAATAAATCCTATATCCCTTAGATGTCAATAATAAAATTTATACTAAGAAAACTGATTGATGTTGATGCTCGGTAAACACATAGAAAATGTTGTAACTCAGTAAATGTAGAGTATGAATTACTTTTGGTAGATCTTAAAACATTAATAGTAATTAACTTGCAAGCATAAGAGAAATAAAATGAACACATGAGACACCAAGATTTAATGTGGAAACCTAATTTTGGAAAAACCATCAATGTAACTAGTTACTATTTTTCACTCTTTTGAAGTGAGCCCTATTAGGAGCCAACCCTGTTAAAGGTTACAAAACACACTATTAGGTGTGACTCTATTAGAGGATTTAATCACCCTACTAGGAGTGGCCTTGCAAGAGGTCTTAAAACAATTCAATGGAATTGCCACCTTGTTAGAGGATTTACAATTGGCTGTTAAACCAACTTTATTAAGAGATTTTAGATGATTGCTACAATGGTTAAAGAGTAACAATGAAATGACCTGATTGTGATGCAATTGAATTGTTGAATCCAGTTTTCTTTTTTGCTTAAACTTAATCCTTCCTAATTGAATATTACTTTTCGGCTCTGCAAGGATACCTACTTATCCTTCAAGTTCACTCCTCTTTTCTTTTCAATTCAATCAACACACTTGCACACACACTAGAAATCTCAACTTGACCTTTTATTTATACCTTCTAGGTTGTCAAGTCAGCCCAAATTCAAATTACAATGACCAATATTCATCACCATAGTCGGCTAGAATCAATACATAAAGTAATTAAGCTTCATATGCCAAAACAAGAAAAATCCTTCGTGAGCTAGCCCTGCTCGATAGAAAGTAACTTTGAAACGATTCTCTATGTTAACCAATAGAGTCTCGGTTAACACTGCAAACTTGCAGAAATCCTTTGGCAACTAAGTGAACTCAATGAACACTAACTCTGTCCAACTTTCCCTTCGTTAATCGAGTGAGCTTAGTTAACACTCTCTTCTTCCTTAATTCCTTGGACGTCAAAGTGAGCTCGGTAGACACTATCATATGTTCAGAGTAAACTTGTGAATGCTTGGTAGATAAGGAAAACTATCTTTACTGATCAAGTAAGCTCGGTAAGCACTGACTATCAATTGATATGACATTTGTGTAACATCAAAGACAACACACAATTAATCAATTGTATCCAACAATCTCCCTCTTTGGCATTGATGGCAACATAACATGTCATAACATAATGAAATTTTGAAAGCAAGATTCCTTTTGATAGAAAGTTTCTCTCTCTTTGATTTTACACAAGAAATTTTTCTTTATGCTAAATTCTTCCTTTGCATAACTTCTTTTCAAACTACCCCCTCTACAAAATTTCAGAAAGATAAAGATATGATAGTAAACTTCTCCCTCTTCGACAACACATGCAAAATTTGTATCAATGTACCTTGAGTACTAATTCATATGCAATATTCTCTTGATTATGCTGCATCAACTGACTGATCTTTAACTTGGTTCTTGTTGATGCATCACTAAACTTTATTTAGTGAGCTTCAAATAGGGGAATGAACCCTAGCTTACCTCTTAGATACAAGAATGCATCCTTAGTTAATGGCTTGGTGAATATGTCTACAATTTGTTCTTTTGTATGGACATATTCCAATCTGATTTCTTTTTCTTGTACCAGTTCTTTGACAAAGTGATATTTTATAGCAATTTGCTTTGTTTTGGAATGCATCACTGGGTTCTTTGGTATCTTAATTGTGTTGGTGTTATTACAATACATGACTACTAGCTCTTTGATTTCAACCTTCATTCCTTCTAGCAGTTGTTTGAACCAAACAATGTTAGAACAATTCACTGTTGCTACTACATACTCTGCTTCTGCTGTATATTGGGATTTGCTAATTTGCTTCTTACTTGTCCAAGATACCAGCCTTTTACCAAGAAAGAAAGCTCCACCACTTGTGCTTTTTCTGTCATCAAGATTTCCTACCCAATCAACATTAGTGAATACCTTTAGGTCTAGGTTTCCTCCAAGTTTGTACCATAAGCCATAGTCCTCAATATATTTTAGATATCTCAAAATTCTTTTGATTGCCATCATATGATTTTCTCTGGGTTTAGCTGAGAATCTTGCCACTATCCCAATTACTAAGGCAATATTAGGTCTTGTGTGAACTACATACTGTAATATTCCAATCATTGATTTGTATAAGGTCTGATCTACTTCTTTGAAGTCATCTTCTTTAGCAAGCTTGAGTCCAATACACATGGGGGTACAACTAGTTTTGAATCTTCCATTCCAAACTTCTTGAGTATCTCTTTTATATAATTGGATTGAGTGATATAGATACCATTTTTGTTCTATTGTATCTGCAATCCAACAAAGAATTTTATTTCACCAAACATAGAAATCTCAAACTCTTTGTTCATTTGTTTTGAAAATGCTTTGCATAGGTCATCATTTCTTGTAAATAGAGTATCATCCAAAAATATCTCTGCCAACACAATTTTCTTATCTGGTCCTTCCTTGATGTACATACTATTATTACCATTTGTTCTTTGAAAACCAATATGTATCAAGTACTTATGTAGTCTTTCATACTAGGCTCTAGGAGCTTGCTTGAGACCATACAATGCTTTGTGTAATTTACAAACCATGTCCCTTTTTTCAAGATCAAAAAAACCTTCTGGCTATTCAATGTAGACTTCTTCATCAAGAATTCCATTTAAGAATACAGATTTAACATCCATTTGATATACTTTGAATCATTTATGAGCTACATATGCAAGTATGGTCCTAACACCTTCTAATCTTGCAACAGGAGCAAAAGTCTCACCATAATCAATTCCTTCAATACCCTTTACACACTAATTTGGCTTTGTTTCTTGACACTTTTCCATCTTCATTCAACTTATTTTTGAATACTAATTTTGTTCCAATTACATTTTTATCTTTAGGCCTTGGAACAAGAGTCCAAGTTTTGTTCTTTTCTATTTGTTCTATTTCTTTGTTCATTGCCTCAATCCAACTTTTATTTTCTATAGCATCCTTAAAACTTCTAGGTGCAAAATCAACAAGTAAACATGTACCTTTTAATTTGCTTCTTTTCATAGTACCTTCTGATTTATCTCTAATAATCTGATCAGGTGCATGATGCCTTCTGACATATTTGGCCAATATAGGTTCTTCGCCTTTTGAATGGATTGCACTGTCTTCATTTTGAATCTCAACTTCTGGCTTAGGTTGTTCAAACTCAGTAGGCATTGGCTCAGTAGCTTTAGAATGTGACTCGGGTTCCTGTGACTCAATTTGTACTTCTTGCAACTTGGTAGCTGAGGAAGATTCAGGAGGTGAAGTCTCCTTATTGTTAGATATGCCAGGTAATGTATTAGGTTCGAAGTAAACAAATCTTTTGTAATCTTCTGGTTCCCTTTTGCTTTCTTCTTCAATCTTTTCTGCAAACTTGTCAATTCTCACATGTGCACTTTCTATGATTTTATGAGTAGACAACTTCAAACATTTATATGCCTTACTTCTGTAAGAATATCCTAAGAATATTCCTTCATTACTTTTCACATCAAACTTTCCTTTTCTAGACTCTTTTAAGATATAAAATTTAATACAAAATACTTTTAGGTAACTTACATTTGGTTTATAGCCATACCATAATTCATAGAGAGTTTTATGTGAGTCCTTCAACTATACTTGGTTCAAAGTATGAATTGCAGTGCTAATGGCTTCCTTCTAGTATTTGATAGCAACATTCTTTTCAATTATTAAAGTCCTTGCACAATTCATGATGGATATGTTTCTTTTTTCAGCTATTCCATTCTACTCAGGAGTACCAGGGGCTGATACTTGCCTTTTGATTCCTCTTTCAATGTAGAGATTATTGAATTCATTGGAGATAAATTCACCACCTTTGTCTAATCGTAAGCATTTCAATCTTTTTCGTATTTCTTTTTCTACTCTTGCTAGATACCATTTGAACTTCTCAAATGCTTCTGACTTTTCTCTATGATATATAATAGTCATCATTCTAGAGTAGTCATCAACAAAAAGAATAAATATTTTTTCTCTACTATAACTTTCTATTCTAATGGGTCCACATAAATTAGTATGCACAATTTCCAAGACATTTTTGGATTGACAGTTTTTGCTCTTAAAATTAGTCTTTCCCATTTTGCCAATCTGACAAGTTTTGCATAATCTAACATCTGGTTTCTTCAAACTAGGGATACCTCTTACTTTTCTAAATTTTCTTATCTTGACCATATTATCAAAGTTTACATGACATAGTCTTTTGTGACATAACCAACTTTCTTCCATTTGAGCAATAAAATAGGAACAATCACCAAGATCAAGATAAAATAGGTTATCTCTTGTTTGTTTGTTTGATCCAATTAGATTCCCTTTGTCATCCAACAATCTTGCCTTGCCATGCATGAATTCTACCTTGAATTCAATGTTGATTAGTTGTGCCACACTTAGTAGGTTATGTTTCAGTCCTTCAACCCAATAGGCATTTTCAGATACAAGTTCATTGGTCAATGAGATTCGAGCTTTCCCTTTTATGCAACAAGGTTCATTGTTTCCAAACCTTACACTACCTCCATCATAGTGTTCAAATTTTCTTTTTTCTCTAGTCATATGATGTGAACATCCACTATCTATGATCCATGTGTCATTTTTATTGACATGATAGATAAGTGCCACCTTATCTTCTTCTTCATCAGATTCATCTTTTACAACAATGTACACTATTTCATCTTCACTATTATCAAAATCTTTAGCCATAAAACAAGTCTTCTTACCTTTTTCTTTGAAGGATTTGTGACTTTTGGATTCTTTCTTGCCTTTGTACTTATGGCTCTTCTTGTCATCCTCTCTTTCTCTATTTGGGTACCTGGCAGCAATATGACCAATTTCTTCACATGAAAAGTTGATTAAAGGAACTTTACCTTTGTACTTTCCTCTACCTCTAGAATGTTTCTTTGCAAGTAAAGTTTCAACAACTTCAAGATCACTGTCAGAACTTTCCTTTGTTTCTTCTTCACTTTCTGACTAAATGTCCTTTATTTTCTTGCCTTTCTCTTTGAGTGATAGTTTAGCTTCAAATGAAGACTCAACATTTTTGGAAGCTGGAACATAATTGTCAAAATTGTCTAGCTCAAAAGCTGCCAGTCTTCCTACTAAGCCATCCAAACTTAACTTGTGATTTGGGTCACATCTCTTTTCTTGAATAGTAGATACTCTAATTACATAAATAGGAAGAAATTTTCTAAGAACTTTACTTACAATAGTTTCTTCCTTGATTTCTCCTCCAAAAGCTCTAACTACACTAACAGTAGCTTTGATTCTTTCCACATATTTGGCAACATTTTCATCTTCTCTCATTCTCATCTGATCAAACTATCCTCTAAGGCTTTCTACTTTGGCTCTCCTTACATTGTCCTCACCACCATAGATATCCTTTAGCTTGTTCCACATATCAAAAGTAGTTTTAGAGTCTTTGATCTCATCAAATTCATGATAGCTAAGAGTAGATGCAATATCAATCATCATGATGTTATGGTTCTTTTTCTTAGTAAGATCTCCAACATATAATGTACTAGTAGCAGTTTTGTATCCTTCATCAAGGTATTTGCAACCGGAATCACTAATGGTGGCCAGATGAAGTCTCATGATCCCTGCCATGCTAAAAAGTTGTCTCTATTTAGCTTTGGAATCTCTCTCTTGTAAGACATCTTGATCTTTATCTTAGGTCCTTGAAACCTTTCTTGCAAGCACCAAATGCTTTGATAGCAATTATTGGAAATATAGAAGGAGTAACTGAGACTAGGGGGGGGGGGGGGGGGGGGTGAATCAGTTACCACTAAAATAAATCCCAGATCCCTTAGATGTCAATAATAAAATTTAGACTGAGAAAATTGATTATTGTTGATGCTCGGTAAACACACAAAAAATGTTGTAACTCGGTAAATGCAGAGTGTGAATTATCTTTGGTAGATCTTAAAGCATTAATAGTAATTAACTTGCAAGCATAAGAGAAATAACATGAACACATGAGACACTAGGATTTAATGTAGAAAACCAATTTGGGAAAAACCACCAATGTAACTAGTTATTATTTTTCACTCTTCTGAATTGACCCTGTTAGGAGCCAACCTTGTTAAAGGTTACAAAACACATTGTTAGGTGTGACACTATTAGAGGATTTAATCACCCTGCTAGGAGTGGCCTTGCAAGAGGTCTTACAATAATTCAATGGAATTGCCACCTTGTTAGAGGATTTACAACTGGCTGTTAAACCAACTCTGTTAAGAGAGTTTAGATCACTATTATAATGGTTTTAGAGTAACAATGAAATGACTTGATTGTGATGCAATTGAATTACTGAGTCCAGATCCCTTTTCTACTTAAACTTGATCCTTCCTGATCGAATATTACTTTTCTACTCCACAAGGATACCTGTTTATCCTTCAAGTTTGCTCCTCTTTTCTTTTCAATTCAATCAACAGACTTACACACACACTGGAAATCTCAACTTGACCTTTTATTTATACCTTCCAAATTGTCAAGTCAATCCAAATTCAAATTACAATAACCAATATTCATCACCATAGTTGGCTAGAATCAATACATAAAGTAATTAATCTTCATATGCCAAAACAAGAAAAATCCTTTGTAAGCTGACCCTGCTCGGTAGAAACTAACTTTGAAACAATTCTCTGTGTTAACCAACAAAGGCTCAGTTAACACTATGAACTTGTAGAAATCCTTTGGCAACCGAGTGAACTTAGTGAACACTAGCTCTATCCAACTTTCCCTTTGTTAATTGAGTGAGCTTGGTTAACACTCTCTTCTTCCTCAATTCCTTGGATGCTTGAGTGAGCTTGGTAGACACTGTCATCTGTTCGGAGTAAACTTGTGAATGCCTAGTAGACAAGGAAAACTATCTTCAATGACCAAGTGAGCTCGGTAAGCACTGACAGTCAATTGGTATGACATTTGTGTAACATCAAAGACAACACACAATTAATTAATTGTATCTAATAGAGTCTTCTACCCATTGTGATAATTTAAGAGATTTTCTTTTCCCTGAGTTTGAATATCCACTTGAGATCTTATGAATTTTCCAACTAAAAATAATATCATTTTTATAATGTCTCAACTCATAGTTTAAACCAAGAACTCTTGAGTTTAGAATGAGGAGGATGTTATAATGTTTAGAATAACTGAGGTTGGGGGGGGGCGTGGGAGGGAGAGTGAATCAGTTACTCAAGGTCCTTTTGTACCATTTGAAGAATCAAACAATTAAACATATTGTGTTCAATATTATCCTATGGCTTGGTCTCTACTATATACTAATAAACAAAATTACTAGTAGTTCACTGCCCTAATATAACAAACTTGCTGAATGCAAATTTTTGAAATATAAAGTTGTTGGAATTTACAAGTGGGAAGATACACTTCTGGCGGGGGGGGTGTTGAATTAGAAGTATCTAAATTTTAACCTCTAAAAACTTTTAGCTAAAAAAATTCACATGCATCTAATCCATCTAATAAACATGAAAGTAAAGACATGCATGAAAATAGATAACACAAGATTTGGCAACGCATAAACCCTCCAAAAATGAGAAGGTAAAATTGAGTTGGGGATGACACCCAGAAAGCATCACTGTAGCAATGTGTAATTGTTCAAGGTTACAAAATTTGACCACTTCCAATGATCTACCCTGTGAAAGGCCTGTCCTATTAAAGACTTTACACGCTATAAAAAGTGACTTGGTTAAAGGATTTCACTACCCTACTAAAAGTATGTTTGGTTAAAGGACTTCAGTACATTCACTTGGAATGCCACCCTATTAAAGGATTTACAAATGGCTGCTAGGCCAACCTAAGTCTATAGGATTTCCATTACATAATACAATTGCTAGAGAGTATTAGAAAGTCTTTGACCTGATAGCTTTGAAATCTTCAATTACTGATTCCACATCCATGTTTTGCTCTTACTGATCTGATCCTTGCTTGATCTTATGTGTCACTCTGCAATATTCTGATACTCTATTCTTCAATAATCAGATTCTACTATGCTGCTATGTTCTTCTAAGTTTCTTCATATTTCCCTCTGAATTTCACTATAGTTCACCCATACACTTCTCTTTACACTCACATACAATGGGTTTCCTCGTCCTTTAAGGATTTTGTGGACTTAGGGTTAGGTATGAATCTACAATCCATATTCATTCTTCATTTTCCCACTTAACTCACACACTTTTCCTATTTGTTGCATGCTGATTACATAGGTAATGTAAAAGATTCAATCTTATCATCAAGATCCTTCGAGATTTTTCTATGTCATCTCAAAAATGGTTTACATAGGTGTTTGTGCGATTATAAACAATTATGTCCAATCTATGTTACTCGACACTTGTTACCTCTAATGCTCAACACTTGATAATTATGTTACTCGACACTTGTTGTAGTTTTTTCTGGCTCAACACTTGAACTTACTCAGCATTGACTATTTACTTGGCATCAACTATTTACTTGACATCAACTATTTACTCAGCATGTATTACTTGTTCGAGATAAACTTAGTAAACATCTTAAGTGTGTTGACGCAAAATAGTCAAAACTAGTCTTGGATTCAACAATCTCCCCCTTTGACATGAGTGTCAAAAACACTTAGCAGTATATCAAATTCCTCAAGTAAAATATGCATATAGTTCAGAATATATACAAAACTTTAAAACTTCTCAAAATTTTGTAAAAACTACACACACACACACACACACACACACACACACACACACACACACACACCTCAAAAGTTTTGTAACTCCCCCTAAGCTGATGTGCCATTTCTATTTTTGTAACCAAAATTCTTGTGCTAAATGTGTCTCATGCTAATGTATCTGATACTTTTTGCCTTGTCTTCCTTTGTTTATGTATCTAGGTACCCTTTCACATCTTCTTGTAGTTTTGCATCCTTCTTGGTTTCAAAATATGAATGTGAATATCTTACCCTTTTGGATATTCAAAATTAAGAATGTATTATCTCCCATTCTTATTCACATCTCCCCTAAAACATTATATCTCCCCCTTTTTATTTACACACTATATCTCCAAAACATTACATCTCCCCATTTTTGACACTTATGTCAAAGGGTCTAGAGGATGAATAGAATACTTTGCCAAAAATATTTTATTTACCTCCATAATCATCTTGAGAGAAGCATCCAAATTATCCAAAGTGATTTCCAATGATTTATACTGGATAGCTGTCTCTGCTACAAGATGAACAAGTCCGTCCAAAGTAGAAAGATTAGGATCTTTCTTTAGAACAATTTCTACATAGGCTTGTTCCTTATGGAGTACTTCTAGATGTGGGATAATGGAAGATTGAATTTGCATCAATTTGGCCTTGATATTGGCCTCTTCTTCTATCAACATAGCTAACTCTTTCTATTTGTGAAGCATTTGGGTAAAATGCTTCTCACTCTGAGCTAGATCTTTTGGTAGCTGAGTGCTGGAAATCTTTAGATTTTACTCCAGGCTCAGTATCCTTTGGCTTGTTTCTTGTGTGAAATATGAGGAATCACACAACTTTTTGTACAATGAGAATACATTCTCAAAAAATTTCTTTACTTTTTCAATCTTCTTTGCCAATTCAACCTATGAAAGTGCTATTTCACTAGATATTTTCTCATTAAATTTTCCTTGAAATTTCTTCTCAGACCATTCCATGAGTTTCACATTGGTTTCCTGGTCTTCATTAGTCACTTGTTCTATAATATTTGTCAATTGTTCCAATATAGGCTTGGTTTCATCAGGTCTCTACAAGATGAATGCATTAGGAAATATCTCTTTTATTCCTACCAGTGCTTGCTTATGCTTATACTCATTTTTTAGTACCTCTTATCTTTTCCTCCTTTCTAGTGCCTCTTCCACTTCATTTATCTATTGCAAGTTCATGGTTCTTGAGTCATAACTTAGTATGACTATTTATTCATCAAGAGTAGGGTCTCCCTAGTGAAGTACCCTTGTAACCTTGGTGGAGCTTGAGCCTGGTGTAGAAATTTGCAATGGTATTGCATCAATGCTCAGCTACTGAAGTACTTTCTTAGGAGTGCTGGTAGTTGGTAGATTTACTAATGTTTGTATGGCAGCCTACTTCTTCTCCTTTGGAGTGTCCTTGTCTTCATTTGATCTCCCTAGATCAATTATAATTATTTGAGGTGTACCTTTTGTTTTTACTATAGGAATAGATGTAGCAATCTATCCTATTTGCCTTGTTGATGTGTCTTTATCTTCTTTTGCAGTCATCCTCTGTAGCATGGTATCATCTGTTTTGGATGTGTCAACTTTGGCTAATGGAACTGGTGATGTAGGCACTAGAAGTTGAACACTAGTAGCTATAGAGATGATAGAAGGTGGTTCTTGTGGATTCACCTTATCTCTATATGAGTCAACTACTGCTTTCTACAACTCATCCACACTAACCAATATTGGATTAGTACATAACTTTGCTTGTTGAGTGGATTGGTCAAGGATCTTTTTGAGATCCTCTATAGTCAATGGATTAATGTTCTGACAAGATTTTTGAAGAAAATCCTTCATAGTTATGGTATCTGTAGGTGTAGAGATGACATGTGGAGGGTTAGGAGGTGACAATTATTTGTCTTGCACACTCTGATCTATTTTTTGCTCTTTAGTTGTTGCCATTTCATCTTCTTTTTCTTTTTCCTCCTCCACTATTTTATCTTCCTTCTCTTTCTTACTGGCCTCAACCTAATTTGCATCTTCATCCTCTTCAGTGTTCTATCCCTCGAAGGGATCTTCATCTCCATCCTTAATAGTAGTCAAGCCATATAGAAACTTCCACAATCTTGTTGATTTATTGACAACTTCTTCAATTTTATTCTACAAGATGCTGAATGCTCTATATTTTGGTGCAAACTTGCTCCCATGTTTCTCAATCACCTTAGTTATTTGGCCTTTAGTCAATTTTGGCATCACTTGTGTCAATGTGGATTCTCTTATTTCTTTTTCCATTTTAAAACAATAATGCCACTTATTTTCAACAATTTCATACAACTCCTTGGGCATTGTATTGTCTAATTCAAGAGGAGTGTTCTTGAATTCTACCATCTTGGCATATACTAATTCTTCAACTTTATTATGATCTTTTCTACTCAATTTATTAAAATCAATATTTTTCATTTCAGAAAAATCTGCATTCTTCCTAACATTATCACAAATTTTATCAATATTTGACTTAGGAGCATGGCTTACCACTCTAAATTAGCTGATATCTTTAGATTTTGTCCTTTCCTCATCATCTAACTCTGGTTTTGCAACATATCTTCTCTTTGGTTTCTTCTGCATAGGACCAATAAGATCAATAGCCTTCTTCTTCTCTTTGTCTTGCTCTTTGGCCCTTTGAGTTGAGGCTCTTGTCACTGGTATAGTTGGCTTGGCTTGGGTTGGCTTTGCAACCTTCTTTTCTTTAGGCTAGGCTATAGGCTAAGCTTTGGCCTTTCTCTTCTTGGGCTCGACTTGAGCTGGTGCTTCCTCAGCTTCTTCTTCCTCGATACCTTCTTCCTTTTTTTCATCGTCACCTAAGCCTTGTGTCAATGCAAGAGGTTGATGTTCCTCTTCATCATCATCATCATCTTCCTCTTCCTTGGCATCAACACCTTCACCAAATCATTTCTTAAGTTGTTTCACCAGTTTATCCTTTTTCTTTAATGTGGAGGCAATCTTCAACTCCATTTCCACTTTGGACTTCACAACATCATATGTTCCAAAAGGTTGGGCACTGTTATCAATTTCTTCTGCAAGCAATGTTGTGATTGCTACTGATGCTTCATCAATGTTTAGCTCATATCCTAATGGTCTTAGCCATCTAGCCCTTGGAACTGCTGCTTGGATATAAGTATGATCAATATCAACTAAGAAACAAATATCATTGATGTGTTGTTCCACTAGGGAAATTGGTATCCTTAGTCTTTGCTTCATGGATTTCTTAAAATCTTTAAAGTAGGTGGTCATTAGAGATTCAAAGTTGTCTCCCATTTGCTCAATATACTCATTGATTTGAGTAATAGCTAACTTATTTGATTTCCAATCTACTTTGCCAAAAGAGGGAAATTTTTCCAGAACATAGAAAAATATATATATCAGAATTGATCCAAACTTACATTGAGCAACTTTTGATCTTCTTATTGCTCCCAAATTCACCATGATATACTGTAATAGAAATTTTGCTAGATCATATGTGGGTGAATGCACAAAGTTGGGTCGTAATTTCGCAAAAGTCAAATCTACGAAATGAGACCTCTTAGAAATGAGTACTCGATTTTAAAAAATGGACACCCGTTTTTGGCTCGGGTGCCCGACCCTTAATTTAAAAAATGGGCACCCGTTATTTTTAAAAATCGGGTACCCGTTTTTTATTTTCAAAAAACGGGTACCCATTTCTAAAATAATTAAAAATTTAAATTTTTAAGAAACGAGCACCCGTTTAAAAAAAATAAAAAACGGGTACTTGTTTTTTAAAAATTGGGTACCCATTTTTTAAAAGTAAAAAATTGGTACCCATTTCTTAAAAATTCAATTTTTGAAGTTTTCAGCGGATTTTACATGCCGCTTTTAGCTTTTCAAAATGGGTACCCACTTTTTGAAATTCAAATAACGGGTGCCCGTTTCTTAAAACATGAGGCAAGATTTTTTTTTCCTACCTCGGATTTTGGTTTCGGACAAGCTTGGTGAGACCAAGCCTATGCCTTGGCCTCTCAAGATTTGGCTAAGGCATTGAACTAACAAATTCATGCATTGCCATAATTTTTAAAGGGTCTTCCCGATCAATTTTTTTTATGAAAGAAAAACCCATTAGAGCTCTCACTGTCCTGATTTCAGAAATATAAATTTTATAGAGTTATGATTTTATTTACTAATTTTTTATTATTTTTTAATTAAAGGTGGTACCTAAATGTAAAATAGCAATGTTCACTAAAACTTTAATAACTTTTTTATTTTATATTTTTGCTTAAATTAATTTATATGTCATCAATCTACATTCAATTCTTTTGAAGTTTAAAAAAAAAAATTTGAAAAAAGTGAAATTTTGATCAAATTATGGTGTCCGTACACGAGAGGTTTAAAAATTTTCTTTTATAGCCAATTAAAAATTAATTAAAAAAAAATATTCATTAAAAAATTCAAGAAAAATATTCTCATCAATCTTTGGTGTGTCAAGTAACTCCATTTAAAAGGATTTGCAAAAATTCATTCATTTGTGTCAAATTATGGTGTTCGTACACGAGCATGGTATGGTCCTGAAACATGCATTTTGAAAAAAGTGGGTTTTAAAGATCCATACCAAAAAAAAATCTATCATATGGGTATAGAAATAAATTACATATTCAAAAAGAAGATTCTAGGCACTACAATTTTTATTTCTGAAGTTTTTTTATATTTAATCTCTAAATGGCTCAAATTTTGGTATCAATTGACAAAATATTTCAAAAATAGGAAAAACACATCCACTTTTTGGCCAAAAGTGAGACCCAACTTCTTGTACTGACCCATGTATGATCCTTCTTGACAATTTTGTAGGCCACATCCATAGCAATGCACAAAACACTTCAATCTGCTTGATTGATAGAAGTTGTGAGATATAACTTTTACTGCAAAGTCCAGAAGGGGATCTATGATTGTATTGATAGTCATGCCCCTTTTGTTCCATTTTGCTCCAGTGTTCTTTTCAATAGCTTCCTTAGAATCACTTCACAGGGTCTTGTACCGATCTAGGGTTGGAAAACCTGTAACCCTATACACAATTCTCTTTATTATCTTGATAGTCCTCCTTCTAACCATAAATAACCATTATGTATTTTTCTTAGGAAAATTCTTATCCATTCGATTTTGAAAACTATGGGGTAAACTAGGGCACAAGTTAAGCCCTTTCTTTCAACTATTTGAAATTCTTCCTTTAACACTCCATTTTCACATAGTTTATCATATGCTTGATGAATCTCCATGTCTCCTATTGCTCCTACCTTGCAATTGTAACATTTCCTAACATCTTGCACCATCACGACTTTGGGTAGGATAATGGATAGTGCGCTGGTAGGGTCGTTCTTATATGCGACTTCTAGAATTGGCCTAAAATTTGGTTGTTTAACCTCATTGCTAACTAACTAAACCTTGAAACCTTCCTTTTCCTTAGGGTTTTTAGAACTAGAAGCCATATTGCAAATCTAGGATTTCAAAAGATATTAAACTTTATAACTGTGCAACTTGACACTTGAGGAATACCTTAGATCGATGAGAATGGTGCTTGATCCTTGTCAAAATCTATTCAAAAGCTTTATTTGTTGTTCATCAATCACTTTTGTGCTCTTCTCATTCTTTCTCTACATTTGAATGATGAGAAATGATCAAAAAATTGACCTTATACTCTTCAAAACATAGCATTAAATGCTTAGTGCATATATAATTGTACACTTAGCTCCATAAAGATTTTAGCATAACTCAGCTTCTATTGGCTTTCCATCACTCTACTCCAACTAGATTTCCTCTTTGCTCGACTTCCATTGCCAACTCAGTTGTGACCAATCACTCGGCTCCTACTAGCAGCTCAACATATATTGACATTCACTTGGCATCTAAGGATAACTCGGCAACACTAGTGAAAACTTGAATTTTAACTTTGCATCTCTAATCATGTTGATCTCTTCTTTTTAGTACTATCTTATTTAGGAATTGATGTATGATAAATCTTAGTAAATTAGTCCCTCATTCCTTCTATCTTCTTAGTTTGATGAAGTGTGATCACTTGACCTTTTAGGTGAAGTGATCCCTTCATTTGATGAGCTGCACTCATGTTTCTTCTTCCATGTCTTATTCATTTCTCCTCACTCTCTTTTCCTTTGTTGACTTCTGACTTGGGTGCCTTTGACCTTGTTGGGAAATTCCTACTAATATGACCAATCTTCAAGAAACTAAAACATGTGGTTTGACTCAACCATCTATTATAGTTCCCTTTAAAATGTGCCCTTATGCAATTTTCAAGAATGTGTCCATATTCCTGATAGTAATGAAAACCATACCTGGTGTTGTAATCCCAATTGTAGTGATGTCCATGATTTGCTCCTACTAGTTGATTAGGTTTCCACTTAGGCTTTGATCTACACTCAAAAGTTCTATGTCCATACTTATTGCAATTATAATACTGACCTTCAAATCTTGGTGTTTTGACAGTTATAGTTCTGCAATTATGGGCTTGATGTCCTTGTTTTTTGCACTTGTGACAAGAACTTGCATTCTTAGGCTTATCATGCTGATGGGCATTCTTACTCCTACATACATTAGAGGTATGTCCCTTTTTACCATAGAAATTACAAGTAGGTTTAGTGTTCTTACCTTTGTTACTCCTTTCTTCTACAGTCTTGGAGGACTCTACTTGTTTAGTGCTGGTGTAACCAAGTCCTGAAGTGTCATTGCTGGAACTTGGTGATTTTATTAGTTGTTCAAAGTACTTGATTACCTCATTAGGTTTGTTGAAGCTCTCTACAATCTTCTTTTCTCCTTTTAGATCATTTTGTAGTTGATCATTTTGCATCTTTAGTGTAGAGATCTCGATGTCCTTCATATTCAACTCATGATGTGCATTCATCATCTGAATTAGGGTGTCTAGCTGCATGTTTGAAATTCTTGCAAGCTCAATTGACTTTTCTACCAGTTTTTTGGCAAGGTTTCTCTTGTGTTCTTGTAGCACAACCTTGTCTTCAATGGCTCTTTTCTTCTATTCAGTCACTTCACAAAGCATTATGGCTTGTGATTCTTGTTCAAGCTTGAGTATTTTGATTTCTTCTACTTGAGCTCTATTCTTCTCCATCAGGTCTACTATTGCTGCATCAAACTCTTTGAAATCTCCATTTGAAAATAGATTTGAGGTATCAATTTCCTTGTATTGTGTGTCATTCTTAGCTATGGCAATCTCTCTTCTTCTCTTTACGAATTTTCTCAGTTCCTCTCTAGCTTACTCCAAAGCATGTACATAAAGTTGTATATCAATTTCCTGATTCTCTATAATCTTCCCAAGTTTGTAGACTTCCATTTCCAGATCTTATCTCCAAGCTGTGAAGCTCCTTCTTGAGAGAACTTAGCTCGAATACCAATTGTTGGAACTTACAAGGGGGAAGATAGACTTCTGAGGAGGTTGGGGGGGGGGGGGGGGGGTGGTGAATCAGAAGTATCTAAATTTTAACCTCTAAAAAATTTTAGCTGAAAACATTCACATGCACCTAATCCATCTAATAAACATGAAAGTGAAAACATGCATGAAAATAAATAACACAAGATTTGGTAACCCAAAAACTTTCCAAAAATAAGAAGGTAAAAATGGGGTGGGGATGACACCCATTAAGTATCACTGTAGCAATGTGTAATTGTTTAAGGTTACAAAATTTGACCACAAGCAATGATCTACCCTATGAAAGGCCTATCCTATTAAAGACTTTACACCCTATAAAAAGTGACCTGGTTAAAGGATTTCACTACCCTGCTAAAAGTAGGCCTGATTAAAGGACTTTAGTACATTCACTTGGAATGCCACCCTGTTAAAGGATTTACAAATGGTTGCTAGGCCAACCTAAGTCCATAGGATTTCCATTATCTAATACAATTGCTAGAGAGTATTAGAAAGTCTTTGACTTGATAGCTTTGCAATCTTCAATTGCTGATTCTAGATCCTTGTTCTACTCTTACTGATCTGATCCTTGCTTGATCTGATGTGTCACTCTGTGATATTCTAATACTTTGTTCTTCAATAACTAGATTCTGCTATGCTGCTATGTTCTTCTAAGTCTCTTCACACTTCCCTTTGAATTTCACTATAGTTCACCCATACACTTCTCCTTGTGCTCACATACAATGGGTTTCGTTGTCCTTTTAAGGATTTTGTGGACTTAAGGTTAGGTATGAATCTACGATCCATACTCATTCTTCATTTTCTCACTTAACTCATGCACTTTTCTTATTGGTTTCATGCCTTCTCCATTTTTCTTATTGGCTACATGCTGATTACATAGGTAATGTAAAATATTTGATCTTATCATCAAGATCCTTCGAGATTCTTATATGTCAGCTCAAAAATAGTTTACATAGGTGTTTGTGCAATTACAAACAACTATGTCCAATCTGTGTTACTCGACACTTGTTACCTCTGATGCTTGGCACTTGATAATTTTATTACTTGGCACTTGTTGTAGTTATGTCTGGCTTGACACTTGAACTTACTCGACATCAACTATTTACTCAACATCTATACATATTTTACTCGGCATGTGTTACTAGCTCGACATGAACTTAGTAAACATCTTAAGTGTGTTGACACAAGATAGTCAAAACTAGTCTTAGATTCAACAAAAGTATCATAAAAATTCAATACAAGTTTGACACTAGTATTTAATGTGAAAACCCAATTTACAAAAAACCACCAGCAACATGTCACCACTTTTACACACTTATAAAGTGAGCCTTTGTAGGAGCCAACCTTGTTCAAGGTTACAATACTCATTGTTAAATGTGACTTGGTTAAAGGATTTAATTACCCTATTAAGGGTGGCATTGTTAGAGGACTTTAAAACATTCCATTAGAATGTCAACCAATTAAAGGATTTACATAGATTGTTAAGTCCTTCAATAATTGTTAGGTCAACCTTTGATTAAAAGATTTCAATACAAACTATTTACAATGATTAGAAAGAAAATAGTAGGGTTTGATCTATATAATTACAACTTACTTTGTAGTTTTAGATCACAATTTAGTTCATGTGTTGATTCCCCGATAAGCTTTCCTTGTCACCTCCATCCTTGATTCGCTTGGCAACCCTTCAAGTAATCATCCTTCTCTTCACAACAAACTTAGGCCTTCTACTCAAATTCACTTATCAACCTCAACATCCTTTCTCCATTTCACTAGAAATAAACACAACTTCTATGTTTTTTCTCTTTTCGTCTCACATTTCACACTCTTCTCTTTCTTCTTATGCATCCCCTCTCTAAGTCTATCTCTATACCTCCTTAAATAGGTAATTCTAGTCATTTTTCATTTTCCATGATCACTGTAGATCTTAGGGTTTACAATTTGATCCAACAGATTCATTGTATCTATTCATCTCCATCTCTTTTCTAGAAACTTCTCATTGAATTCATTCATTAATTATCTTACCTAAACCTCTCCTTGAATTAAATGATCCTATGCATCAATCTTATCTTCGACATGCTTTCCGTAACTCAAGAAATCAATTATGTCAGATTGAAATCATGATTTCTCATACTCATTCAAAATACTATCACTCAACCATTACTAAGTTCTGACACTCAATCATCATTGAATTTATCAGTTTCTATAAAGATTCTAGCTTGACATCAATACTATTGGTCGATACTGACTCTCAATCAACACTAAGTTTTTCTTGAATTGTACAAGTGCTCAACTTGATCTGCATTGGTGCTTGGTCAACACTAGCATCCCTCAACATAAACTTCAAGTTACTTAATCTTCTTGTAGGGCCCATTTGCCATTGCACCAAAAGCCATGACTATTAGTGAACATGGAACACCACATAATTAACCACCTGTGGGTAGGGGAGCGCGTCGCATCACCCAACACTTCTATCCTATTTCTTGATCTAGCTTATGTAGTATGTTAGTGACTTCACATGTCTTTATAACATAGACAATCAAATTATCTTTCCATAGTCTGACTAATCAAATGTCCATTGTAGCTTCCTTTTCATAACTCAACCTTTCCTTTAGGTTCTTTTGCTGTGAGCAATATCTCAAATCCTTTTCATCAATCAAATACATATGACACTTAGATCAGATAGCAACATGTCTCATCAGTATATTTGACATTAATGACAATATAATTTTTTTTTCAATTGTAGTTTCAACAATCTCCCTCTTTAGCATTGGTGGCAATGCCTTAAAATATCAGAAGTATATGAATACAATATCCCTCTTTGTTAGCATGCAATCCAAAATATTTCACTTTCACAAGTGAACAATATCCTTAGTTTCATTTTGATTCTCATTCATACTATTTCACAAACTTCCTCTTTCATATATTCTCCCTCTTTATATTTCATATATTTTCCTTTTGAATATTTTCCCTCTTTGATAAAAATGCCAAAGACATTAGCTTTCTTGGCCTCATTTTTTTCATACATCTTGATTATGTAAATAACTACATGTCAGGGCTGAATATTGTTATGTGTTCCTTCTTCTTCTTTACTTGACTTGACTATCTTATGCATCTTCTAATATAGAACTATCTGCATCAATATATAAGATATTATTATTAGCACATTTGATGCATAGAGCCATCTTGCCTTAAGTTGCTTTTCTTAGGGTAATCACCCCAAGTTTACCTCTAAAATATTCATGAGCATCTTTAGGTAAGGCTTTAGTGAATATGTCAGAAAATTTTTCTTTGGTATGTGCATATCCTAACTTCACTTCTTTGTCTTGAACTATTTCTCTCAAGTAGTGATACTTAATAGCAATGTGCTTTGTTTTAGTGTGCATCACATGATTCTTTGATATGTTGGTAGCACTTGTGTTATCACAATAGATAACCATTGGATTTGTAATTTCTTCCTTCATTCCTTTTAGTAATTTCTTGATCCACATAATGTTTGAACAATTTATTGTAGTTACCACATACTCAGCTTCAGCTATTGATTGAGAAATACCAATCTTTTTCCTAGAAAGAATGCACCACCACCAGTGCTCTTTCTATCACCAATATTTCATGCCCAATTAGAGTTAGTGAATACCTTTAGTTAAAATCTATCACTCCTTTTCCATAATCTTATGTACCTTTTAGATATCTCAATATCCTTTTCACTACCATCATGTGGTTCTCTTTGGGATTATCTAAAAATCTAGCAACCATCCCAACTGCTAATGCAATATCAGGTCTACTATGAACAACATATTGTAATTTTTCAATCATTAATCTACATAGTGTTTGGTTTGTATCAAGAGATTCATCATTTTTTGATAACTTATGTCCTATTGACATAGGTGTTGGAATTCTTTAGAATAACTGAGAGGGGGGCGAATCAATTATCTAAGGTCTAGATGTTCAAATAAAACTTTTTAGTGCTAATTAGACCCATATCCATAAAACCTTAGCATGCATGCATCCATTAGATCATACAATACCTTAACTTAGTAGGGTACTATCCTAGGTCAAAATAACTTTGCAGAATTGTAAACATGAAATACCATAAGAACATTCACACAATTTGACACAAGGATTTTATGTGGAAACCAAATTTGGGAAAAACCACCAGTAACATGCTACCAATTCTTACTCTTTTGAAGTGATGCCCAGTGAAATGCCACCCCTGTTAAAGGTTACAATACACACTATTAAATGTGACCTGGTTAAAGGATTTCAATCACCCTATTAGGAGTGAGCCTTGTTAGAGGACTTTAGAACATTCCATTAGAATGTCACTCGATTAAAGGATTTACAAATTATTGTTAGGTCAACCTTAATCCAAAGGATTTTATCACACTAGTATAGTTGTTAGAAAGCAATAGTAGGACTTGATATGATAAAAACTTATAACTCACTTGCAGATTATAGATCTTTGTTTTAGTTCTCCATTCTGCTTAGCATTCATACACTTCAACTCTGGTAGCTTGTTCACCTTGTTGGCTCCTGATTTAACAATGTTTATACAACCAAGTATGCAAGGAAAGAATGCATCTATGGGCAGCTATCTCCAATAATGGACACACTTCACCAGGAACCTAGGCCAACTATAAGGCTACACTCCTTCTGCACTTTAGGCTCTGCAAAACCTAGGTGGGTATACCTATAGATTCTTTATATGGTACCAATTATCAAAGCATACACTGAATCTAATGTAAAGCAGATAAAAATTCCTAAATCTTCTATACTTAAGCAGAAATCACAAGCATGAAATAGCTAAGAACATAACTCATGAAACTGGCAAGCTAAGTGCAGGTTAACATTGAATAGCTTTCAACATAAAAGGGAAAATTAATTTAATATGTTGATAACAGCAAGACCCAAGTATGAGCAACAGAACTTAATGATCCTATCTCTGACCAATGCCTTATCTATTGGGTAATTAAAATGAATTATGAGCATACATCTTTTGGAAATCTCAAACATATCTCTACATCAAGATCCTTGATCTATCCTTCACTTTGTGAACTGACATCTGGTACATAATGAATCTCATACTCAGAACATCCTATCATGAAATCTACAAACCTTGTGACAAACATCAAGCAATTACATGGTTCTTTGCTCCACCAGCAAGATATTTTAATCACATACATTCCTAAATGAAATGCAACCTAATCTATGCTCTTTGATCACAAATTTGAAGAAATAACAGATCCATAATCAGGAGACAAGATTCAGACTGAACTTAAAACCTTTGTTGTGCTTTATTTGTTTTCCTTAAAACCAAATACATGAAAGATATACATAAATGACTCATGAAATCACCTAACCAGTAAGGACTATCTGCATAAAACATAATTATTGTTCAATACAACAGAGAAATGCTGGGTGTGTGGCTTTCACAGCCTGAGCAAAGCTCCAAGAACTGGAAAATAGAAAACCAACCAACAACTTTCAGAGAAGAAGAAAGAATAAATATGAGGAGAGAAATTCTTGGATTGAATTTGCAATTGACATGTGTCCCCTTAGAATTCCTTCCCAAGAAGCTAAAAAAGCCTCTCTCTAATTGAAAATCAAATCCTTTCATTTTTACCTCTCAAAGGCATCAAGTATCTCAGAAATTTGATGATGGAAGAATGCAACTGATTTCTAATGTTAAAATGAACTCGGTGTAAAAAGTGAAAATCAGTTCAAAGTGACCTCCAAAATGCAAGACAAGTGCTTAGAGTTGATTTTCTCCACATTTAGATCCTGGCAAGCTTTTAGAACTATCCTCTAACCAATTCTGATGCTCCATGATAAAAAATGCATGTTCTGCTACCAATGCCCCAGAAATCACAAACTGGCTTACAACACGAATTGATGAATACCTGTGCATAAACTGATCTAAAAAATGAAAAATTTGGATTCTCTCAATTCCAACGGTATATTGGAGTGCATATTTTTCCTCTCAGAAACCCCCAAAAAGTCGATTTGAAAATGTCCCCCTGGCATGGCATTCCAGTTTGCATTTTTGAATTTCAAAAATTTTAAAATATCTAAAGTTTACACTTTATAAAGAAACCATTTTGCATTTAAAAATGCACGTACCCTTTTGAGAAAATAATAAAAATTTATTATTTTTTATTACTTTCAAATTTCCCTGTCCTTCCAATCTATGGTCAACCCATGTTTGACCAACTGCCACGTGGTAGTCTCATACTAGCTATAGGCTTATACAATTGGGTGCCATGTGTCATGATCTTAGCTACCCTCGCTAAGTCGCCATACTAACTTCCTTGCATCTTTCTTATAGCGAGTTAACGAGAACCCTTAGATCTGCCACATGGCATGATCTAGTGCATCTCTAGACCTGCTTGCCACATCACAACTTGCCTCAAAATTTGTGCCATGTGGCACCTTTCGATTGGTCCACATTTTGCCACATCTTCACTCCATGAGTCTATCAGTTTCCACTTGGCACTACCCAGTTTGCTACATCTCCTAGGCGGGACCCACATATCCTCTCACACTCCGCCGAATTTTGAAGTTCTTCAGCTAGTCGCTAGCCAAAATTTCTTAGATTTTTCAGCTAGCGACATAGCGACTAACCAAAATTTTAACCTTTGCAGTGACCCTTTAGAAAACTCCTATGATGTCACATCATCGCCATCTCATTTTGCCATGTCATTGTCGCCAAGTCACTATGGTTATCAGGGGAGCAACTCCCTTTGGCAAGATAGCGATGGCATTTTGATCATCCACGTGGTTGCATCTGAACATATCTTGAGCTTGGATGCCCTGTCATCGTGCACATTCATTCATTCAAAATCTTGTATACTTCGTGCAATTGATGTCATCGGGCCCCACGCACGCCACACGGCTTCCAAAAGCCTCCAACTTCAATTCATAATGCATATTGCGTTGGATATTATTTAAATGTTATAAACATTTCCATGTGACAAATGTGGGACATTGTTCTTTCAATATTTCCTCTCAGCTCTTTCCTGCGACCTTCCACTTCAACACACCAGCTCTCCATGTTATTGCGTGGTCTTTGCATATCTGTGCACGCATGTCTCTGAGCCTCTGCATTGTCTTCTTTTTCTTATGACTTGGACTCTTAGAATGCCTTTCCTCTTCTTTATTGGTGGCTATTTCTAATGCATAACCTCTGTTGTTGGGCGTGAAGGATTTTTATTTAACTGGCTACATGTCTTTCTTGATTGACTGTGCATGTAGAAGATCCTTTTCTGTGGGTGCATCATTCTTTGACATTGCGCTAACTACTGATAAAATGGCATGAATTCCCCTTTTTTATGATGGTGTGAGTTTCTTTCTTTTTAAACTATGTTCTTCGCGTGGGCTCTTGTTGGACGTGTCTGCTATGGAATTCAGCAACGGCTTGCCTTCATATTGCCCGTTGCATGCTTTCCTTCCATTCAAGCCATGGGGTTTTCTTTTTACATTGTTCCTCTATGCTCACAACTCTGTGGTCGCCCCTATTTTGATTGGAGTGAGCTTCCTTGCATTGCATGTGCCTCTGCTGCAATGGGTGTCTTTTACTTTCTCTCAGGTAATGTGTTCAATATGGCTGACCCACTTCCTTCGATAAACTTTTCTGCCCACGCTTTCTTCTCTTCATTTCCTGCCACCTTTGCATGGATGAACGCCCTGCTCCTTGCCGCTTCTCCTTCACTGGTGGCTTCCTCCTTCTTACTGTGGGTTCATCTTTGCAAGGCATCTTGCAGCTGCTTCATTTATTTTAAAAACCAAAATCGACTCTCATGTTTATCTGTAGCATGGTCCTCCTTTTTACTTATGTTAGGTGTCTTTTTATTTGCATGGGCTGCGGCTTTGATACTGTGTGGGGTGCTCTTCTTTTATGTTGGTGTGAGCTTCTTTTCTTCTTTAACATGGGAGGAGATCCCCTTTTTATATATCTGCTCTGTTTTGGTGTGGAGAATCCCTTTATGTTTCTTGAA
Organism: Cupressus sempervirens; assembly: GCA_028749045.1. Lineage (NCBI taxonomy): Eukaryota > Viridiplantae > Streptophyta > Pinopsida > Cupressales > Cupressaceae > Cupressus > Cupressus sempervirens. The sequence goes on from CM053786.1 coordinate 69,597,004, forward strand.
ATTAGTAGCAATATCAGAAACTGATCTGTGTCTCTAGTCTATAATTCCTCAATGCGTTGATGTAACCCTTTCTTAAGCTCCTCAAATGGAAGATCCTACTCTTAACATGCGTGAGTTCCTCTACTTTTTCAAATAGATGGCTTCTCTTAAAAACATGGATCTCTTTTATGTTTGATGTGACTTTTAGTTTGAGTCTAGCTTCACAATTTTGACGCCTCCCCGTCCTTTGCATTAGAAAATATTTTTCCAAATGAACAGGCCAAAGTCACCGCATCTAAGAAATCCTAATTCAAATGCCTCAAACATTTTGATGGAGTGTCATTCCCATTTATAGAAAGCATTTCTAGGTGTTGTCTCAATGCTCATAGAAGAAAAACATGCACACTATTTAGAAGTGAATTTGTCATCCTGCAATTTAATGCTCCCACAAAACCTTCAAGATAGAAAGAACTCAACAGTAATAGATCACTAAATGATCTTTAAAAGGTATACATAGATAAAAGATTAGGAATTGAATTATTGGTAAAGGAACATCTCCGAAAGATTGAAGCAGATGTGAAACCGGAGGAAGCACCTTGTTAATAAGCTTCAGTGACAGTGAAATTGGGTCCACATCCATATCATTACTGCCAAAGGCCTCATCAGGGGAAAATATCTCTTCATTACTAACAATGAAGCTCATTTCTTGACATGGAATATCCTTTTCAATACCTTCATTACTAACAAAAAGGCTCTCCTTTGCACTCAAGCTATTGTTGGTTTTAATGATTCTACCATGAGCGTCAATGCCCATATACTTCAAATTGTGGCTGTCACTCTTTAAGAACCTATCAAATCACATTCCACAACTTGCCTCGCAGGCCCCTTTGGCACTCCTTGATTCCTGGGCTTTCTATAAGGAATTATTCCCAAAATACATCATTCACTCTAAAAGGGGCTTTTAACATTAACTGTACCTTTATTGGCAGTCCCATCATCAACTATGTGTCACCTTTAAACATCATATCAATCTGATAGGATTAGTCGGGCCCCAAAGTGGGTCCGGCTAAATTTTTTTTTTTGTTTCCAAACAACTGTCATGGTAAATCAATCCCTCGACCTTCTCAGAATGAGTAGAATGCAATTTGATCACTAAACCATCAATTAAAAATCATTTTACCCTTAATCTGCCACTGCGACTTTCAGCTAACAAGGCTTGTCGACTGGCTTTAAAAACTGATCCAAACACTTGACCGAGCTCTGAAGATCGGCACATTGATTCTCTGTTCTGCACACTTGTACCCTGTTGAATCTCGTCTCATGATGAATTCAGAGTCAAAAGATATTCACTGTCAGAGTTTCCTTCTCAGAAACACCTGTAGATAAAAATGTCAAAAAGCAATAAATTGGGTTTGGGTTTGGGTTTGGCTTCAAAAGCTGGGCAAATGAGCACATGAGGAAATGAAAACTAGGGCATTGGTTTTCTACCATGAGGACATTATGAATCTGGGATTTGGGCTCATGAAGAATAACAGGGTGTAAATGGCGATCAGTCAAAGTTTGCTACTTGGATTTTGCAGACTGAAACAATGGCAGAAGGTGATTTTTTGCGAATGGAATTGACTTGGAAAAGTGTGCAAATGGATCCGTCAAGACCTAAAAACTGGTACACTTCAAGTATTTTTAGAGCACAACATAGGGGTATAATCCATTTGAACTCACCAATCACAGATCTCAAGTTATAACATCCCAAACAGGGGCCCTGACAAATCTACAAATGTTGACACCAGTAAAAAGATAGAAGTTGCGTTTGGAATCGCATTTGAAAACTGATCAAACAAATTCGTCATGATCTAAAACTTGAAACATAAAAATTATTTGACATCTATAATGCAACACAAAAGGAATTTCAACATTTGGGTCAACTGGTCAAAATTTATTACAAGTCAAACAGGGCTTCCCAGAATTGTGTAAAGTGCATCAACATGAAAACAATAACTGACCAACTTTGAGGGATTCAAAACCTATTCAAACGAACTCAAAATGACTTGAAATCTGAAACATAGGTTCTTAGGTATGGACACTAGACACTCTCAAAGAAAAAAGTCACAAAACCTTTCTGGGTATGAGATATTTAGATGCAAACACAACCTCCTGTCGCTGTTTGACACTTAGGTGAAAATGCAAATTTGACAATTTCTCAAAACGAGACCTCACAGAATGGCTCGAAATGTCAACTTATCATCATGGAACATGTAGACACACTAAATGAAAGGTGCTAGAAGCATCAAACACCTCTTGGGCCTTGAACTGACAGCCACGTACATACGCATAAAAAAAGCATTTATAGGGCTCAATTTCTCTATGGTGCTCAAAATCAGGGCTACACTTTTGAGCGCCAATAGTCCTTTCAAGCATTCATCTCCTTAAGACTTCTTGCTTTGTATGCCAATTGCAGTCTCTTCTAATTAGCCACTAATGAAGCAATACCCTATATTCCTTATCTTCCTTAGATTCTCGCACATGACAACCTTTTCTTCTGACCAACTATCTCTATAAATAGACAATTCAGATCTTTTTCTGCTTAACCATAGTCGTCCATTTTAGGGTTAAGTAGGATACAATGAATCTACCCACTTTTCCATTTGGGTTCATCTAGAAACTTCCTCTATAATATTTCTTGAATTCCCCTCAAGATGGTTTACCTTGAGCCACCAACTCATCATAGTCACTTCCACCTACTTCACATAATTCAATAAATCAAATTAGTCAGCTCAAATTTATCAAATCTTTGATTTAACACTGTTTGTTGTCACTTGACATCTACAATGTTCTGTCATTTAGCCAACAATAGTTCACTTAGAAAACACTAAAGTTTACTGATGCTTGACACCAACTAAACTTGACTCAGTATATACTAACATTCACTCAACTTGAATTGTTTATCTTCTTTCATCGACACCTATTAATTTTCACTTAGCTTCTACTATTTTTTGCTTAGCTTGCACTGACTACTTGACAAGGCTTGGAAGACACTTTTCTTAGTCGATCTTCTTTCAATCTTTGTTTGAGTAATCTTTCATTTTAAACTTTAAGTAGATAAATAATACACTATAGTATCAATGTCTTGCTTGGTCTTAGTGCTCCTTTTATACACCAAATAACTCAACCTTTCTCTAAGTGCTCTTGTTATCTCCTCTTTTCAAATCCTCTTCATCAATCAACTACATGATAGCATTTAGAACAAAAGAAAAATTATCCCACCAGCAAGTAGCAGGCTTGACATCATTGACAAAATAATGGTTGTTTCATTAGAAGTTCTTCACTTCAAAACAATCTCTTTTCAACAGTCTCCCTCTTTGGAATTGATAGCAAACCAATACCAACAATAATACCAATAATAAAATAATATCTTTGAACTTCCTCCCTCTATCAGTATATGTCCTTCCTTTGTAAAGGGTAATGTAAACTTTATCAATCTCCTTCAATTTATCTCTCTTATATCTCCCTCATCAGATGCTTTTCTCCCTTTGTAGGCTATTTTCTCTTATATCTCACTCTTTCTTACATCTCCCTCTTTGGAAAGAATGCCAAAGACTTGTCATCTTTATATGTATATATGATCAATTCAAGTTCTCCCTCTGTCACCTTGCAAGTGAGTGTAAATTTTCTAATTCAACTCCTTCATTACTTTAGGTAGCTCCTAAAGTAAGATCTATTGCATCAAGTTGTAAGATACAACATTCAACTTAGTTGATGCAAGGCACTACTCATGCTTCTTAAGTAGCTTGGGATAGGGGTATCACCCCTAGTTTACCTCTAAGATATTCATGTGCATCCTTAGGTAAAGCTTTTGTGAATATATTAGCTATCTATTCTTTTGTATTCACATATTCCATCCTCACTTCTTTGTCTTGAACTAACTCTCTCAAGTAATGATACTTGATTGAAATGTTCTTTGTCTTTGTGTGCATCACAAGGTTATTTAATATGTTTATAGCACTTGTATTATCACAATAAAGCACCACAGGTTCAATAATTTCCTCCATGATTTTGACTAGCTATTTGATCCATACCACATAGCCACATGTTCAGCTTCAATAGTAGATTGAGATATACAATTTTGTTTCTTACTAGTCTAGTTGACCAATCTCTTTCCAAAGAAAAATGTTCCACCACTTGTGCTCTTTCTATCATTAATGTTTCCAGCCCAATCAACATCTTTATAGGATCTTAACTCAAATTTTTCATTTTTCTTGTAGTATAGACCACAATCTTTTGTTCCTCTTAGATATCTCATAATTCTCTTGACAACCATAAGATGACTATCCTTAGGATTTGCAAAAAATATTGAAACAATCCCAATAGCTAATGCAATGTCAGTTCTACTATGTACTACATATTGCAACTTCCCAATCATAGACCTGTACAATGTTTGATTCACTTCAGCAGAATCATTAGTCTTTGAAAGTTTGTGTCCTATCACTATAGGAGTGCTAACTGGTTTTGAATCCTCCAAACCAAAAAATTTCAATATTTCCTTTGTATACTTAGACTGAGTGATGTATATACCATATTTCATCTGATATAGTTGCAAAACAACAAAGACCTTGATCTCTCGAAACATAGACATCTCAAATTCTTTCTTCATTTCATATACAAATGTCTTACATAATGCATTTTGTCCTCCAAATATGATATCACCAACAAAAATTTCAGCTAGTAAAATACCTTTACCTCCTTCTATCTTCAAGTATAGATTGTTGCTATCATTAGTCTTCTCAAAACCAATCTTCACAAAATAATTATGAAGCCTCTCATACCATGCTCTTGGGGCTTGCTTTAAACCATATAAAGCTTTGTGTAGTCTACATACCATGTTCCTATTGTTTGGATCAACTAATCCTTCAAGTTGTTCTCTATAAACTTCCTCTTCTAATATACTATTCAAGAATGTTGACTTTACATTCATTTGATAAACTTTGAAACCTTTGTGTGTAGAGTAAGAAAGCATAGTTCTTACTCCTTCCAATCTTGCAACTAGGGAAAAATTTTCTCCATAGTTAATTCATTCTTCTTATTCATACCCCTTATAGAATAATCTTGCCTTATTCCTTGTGACTTCACCATTCTCATCTAACTTGTTTCTATACACCCACTTGGTTCCAACTAAATTCTTGTTCTTTGGTCTAGGTACTAGAGTCCATGTTTTGTTCTTCTCAATATGATCAATCTCTTCTTTCATGGCTTACTCCAATCTTCATTTTCTAATGTATCTTTTACTGACTTAGGCTCATGCATGTTTAATAAACATGTATCACTTCTCAAAATATTCCTTGTCATTGGTCTATCTTCTTTATCTCCAATAATTTTTTCATCAGGGTGATGTCTTCTAACATACTTTGACAATCTTGGTTCTGCTCTTCTTTCTTCAATGGATCTTTCAACTTTAGAATCACTATGTACTTCTCTATCAGGTAGATCAACATTCCTTTCATGTGCACTTATCTCAAATTAGAGTGTACCTTAGCTTCTGTTTGTAATTTGATTCCTGAATACAACTCAGTTCCTGAATACAACTTGGTTCCTAAATGCAACTCAACATTCATTATATGTGACTCAACAATCATTGATACTTCTTGTTGATTTACTACTTGGTTCACAATACCTTTATCAACAGGCATAACTTCATAAAAGTATACAAAAGACTTGCATTCCTTAGGTTCCTTCATGGGTTCAGCTTCATGTACCTCTGTGTATTCATCAAACTTCACATTTTCACTTTCCACAACTTTGTTAGTGTTAGTATTCAAACACTTATAACCTTTACTTCATATGGAACAACCTAGGAATATACCTTCTTCACTTTTAGCATCAAATTTACCATTCTTGTTCTCTTTAGGAATATAGCACTTACTTCCAAATACCTTAAAATATTTTACATTAGGTGAGTATCCATACCATAGTTCAAAAGGTGTTGACTTGTACTCAGTTTAGGGTATAGACAGTTGTACTTGCAACTTCTCTCTAGTATTTCAAAGCAACATTCTTCTCCATCATGAGTGTTCTAGCATGGTCCATTATATATCCGTTCCTCCTTTTAGAAATCTTATTTAGTGGAGGGGTCCTAGGTGCATAAGGTTGTCTCTTGATTCCTCTATCATTAAAGAATATCTCAAACTCATTTGATGTAAATTCTCCACCTTTGTTAGATCTCAAACATTTCAAGCTTTTGTCAATCTCCTTTTAACTCTAGTCAAGTAATTCTTAAACATTTGGAAAGCATTAGATTTTTGTTTTAGAAACATACCTATCATCATCCTAGAATAATCATCAACAAATAAGATAATGTACTTGTCACCTTTGTATCTTTGCACATCAATTGGTCCACACAAATTAGTATGAACTAATTCCAAAATTTCTTTAGAGGAGCGAGTCTTAATTTTTAAACTAGATTTTGTCATCTTGCCTAATTGACATTGCTTGCAAATCACATTATTGTTAGGTTTCTTCAGTTTAGGAAAACCTCTAACTCTTTTCATGTTACTAATACTGACTATGTTATTAGAGTTAACATGACATAACCTCTTGTGCCACAACAACACATCATCAAATTCTATAGCAAGGCAAGTAGCATCATTCATGTCAAGATAAAATATATTACCTCTAGTCTGATCACCTTTTCCAATTAGTTTCCCATCAGTGTCATAGATCTTTGCTTTCTTGTTCTTAAACTCAACTTTGCAACTTGAACTATTCAGTTGTGACACACTCAACAATTTATAGTTAAGTCCTTATACATAATAAGCATTGTCACACATGATCTTTTCTATCAGTTTGATTGATCCTTTCCCTTTTATTAGTTAGGGTGCATCATTACAAAATCTTACCTTATTTCCATTGTAATAATAGAGAGTAATGAACTTATTTTTATCTCCAGTCATGTGATCTGAACATCTACTGTCAATGATCCATCTATCACTCTTGTTCACATAAGATACCAATGCAATTGCTTCATCCTCATCAAAATCATCCTTCATTGCAACATACACCACTTCATCATCATGGTCATTAGATTCATTTTTAGTTTCCTCCTCAGTAATGTAGCAAGACTTCTTTCCTTTATCTTTATAATCTTTGTTTTCCTCATCTCTTTTACTTCTGTATTTGCCTCCACTTCTATTGTTCTTCTTATCTAGACATCTAGCAATAATATGACCAAATTCATTACAATTAAAGCACATGATAGGTAGCTTACCTTTTTATTTGCCTTTGCCTATGTGAAATCTCCTTACCAGTAATGCTTTAAGCTCTTCTACATCCTCCTCATCTATATCATTGTTACTAGAAACATGTTTGATCTTTTTATTTTTCTCTTTAAGTTCTTTTAATGACAGTTTAGCTTTGAAAATAGATTCAACATTTTTAGTTTTGAAATGATCAACATTAGAGAGTTCAAAGGAAGTGATTCTACCCATCACTCCTTCAAGGGTTAGATTACTACCAGGTACACACCTTAGTTCTTGTATGGTAGAGACTCTAATAACATAGATAGGTAGTAAAGTTCTCAATACTTTTTTGATTATAGTCTCATCTTCAATGATACCATTAGCTCCTCTAATAGCATTCACAACATCTTCAATTCTTGTACAATATTGGACAATGTTCTCAACTTCTTGCATTCTCATATCATCAAACTTTCCCCTTAGACTTTCATCTTTGGCTCTCAAAATATTCTTATTGTTGACATTATGGTCAAGTTTGTTTATTAGTGACACACACTTAATCAAAGGATTAGTCGTTACTAAGCTTATCTTATAGTTTACTATATTAACCAAGTAATTTAGGTTCTACTGAGTTCTACAGTTGCTACCAAGTTCCAAAAACAATATTCAATTTGCACCAAGCAGTATCTATCAAGTTGATGATATCAGTGTAAATTGAGCTTCATAATGTTTACCAAGTTGCACAGTGTAAACTGAGTTCTCCAGTGTTTACCGAGTTCACGATGTCAGTGATGTGAATCTAGTGTTGACTGAGCTAGGATGTGTCAACCAAGTGATTTAGTTTATATGTCGAGTTTAACAATGTTCACCGACTCACCAATGCTAACTGAGTTTAGACTACTTGGAAGTGATTAATATGAATCAAGCTCTTACATGTACCTAGAGAATGACAATGATGAGTGTCAAAAATGGTTGTCGAGTATCAGAACCTCACCAAGTTAGTCTCAAAACCCGAGTTCCATCAGTTGGGCTGATTTTGTATTTTTTGGTGAAACTTGTGTTGTAGCCAACCTTGATGATTTATTATTTGGATTGGTATTTATGTAATGCATTTTTTCACATCAAAAGAAATATGATATGAATATGGACAAATATGTGTAAGAGTAGAAGTGTGAAGTAAGAAGGTTACAAGTAGTATAAGGAGCAACAGAGATTTATCTATCACAACAATCATTACACTCCAAAGGAATCTCAACTAGCAAATCAAAGTTGCAGATCAGAGATTAGCCACTGGTTCATCCTAATAAGTGGAACAATTAAATCCTTTCACAAAGTAGACTTAACAGTCTTTTGAAAATCTCATTACCAACTGCATACTTCATTGTATGTTTTGTAAATCCTTTTACAAGGTGGACCTAGCAATCCTTATTGTTCCTAACAAGGCAGATTATCAGAAGTGATCAATTGTAAGCCTTAACTGACAAACTTTATACTACAGTACTAAAGCCTGTGGGTATCATCCCCACCCTAGTTTTACTTTTTATTTGGAAGGTTTTTGGGTCACCATATCATGTGTTAAAGTGTTATGAATGTTTTCATACTTTTATTTTTTCATGCATAAAATTAGATCAAAATACATATGAAGGATTCATTGGTGAATTAAGAGTAAGTTTTATTGGTTCTCGATTCACCTCTCCCTTCTCAGTAACTTAGCCTATCTTATATTTCCAACAATTAGTATCAAAGCTTTATGATTCTCAAAGAAGAAGTTTAACATCTTGAGAAAAGATCAGAGATAGTAGAGGTATTCATACTTGATAAGGTTGTTGACAATGAAAAGCTAGATTTGGAATTGGCTATTGGGCAACTTAAGAAAGCAAAGGAGCAACTCTTTCAATCCTTGAAAAGAAGAAAATATCCTACAGTATAGATGAATGATAAACTCTACACTAAAGCAAGAATTGAAGATATCTATTCAAAAAGTAATTCAAATGTAGCTAATGTGACAATTAGAGAACTATTAGAAAAGAATGGTAACCTTCAAGAAAAACTTAGAAAGCTAAAAAAAGAACATGACATTTAGTCAATGAGATTATGTGAAGTCATGGAAGAAAGAGACAAGGAAAAAGAAGAGATAGAAGAAAAGAGCAATGAAATTCAACATATATCCCTTTAATAGATAGACTTCATTAATCAACTTACTAATAAAAATGAAGAAATCATGAATCTAATATCAGAGAATTAAAGATTGCAAAATGATCTGAACACTAAAAAGCATACTAATGAGAGGATGATGAAATCTCAAGCAGACATGAATCAATTGAATGAGAAAAGTCAATACAAAAAGAAAGGCAAAGCAGGGATAGGATACATAAAAGAAGGTGAATCATCCAAGCAAGGAGCTCAAAAGAATCAAAGACCTACTTGCAATCGTTGTGGTAAGTTAGGTCATACATCAAAAAAATGTTGGAGTAATGGTACAACTAAATTCAATGGAAAATGTTACAATTGCAATAAGCATGGTCATAGAGCTAATGAATGCAAGGAGAAACCAAACTTTGAAGGCAAATGTCACAAATGCAAGAAGAATGGGTGCAAATATTTTGAATGCAAAAACAAGATATTGAACCCAATAGAATAGATTGTGAAATCTATATTTGGTTGGGACTACAAAACATGGTGTAGATGCCACTATCATGGAGAATTTGGACACATTGGAGCAAAATGTGTAAAACATCACATGAGGACAAGAGATACCACTAGGAGATGTTTTATTTGTACATAACTTGGACACCTTTCCAAGAACTGTATGAACATTGGAAGAATTGAAGATGAAAAGCAAGCCAAGGTTGACAACATTAAAAAATAGATGAGGTAACAATGGATTCTAAAATCTTCTGAGAATGCAAGTCTGAGCCATGAACCACATGTCACTCAAGAATTGGGTGACTCAAGCATTTCACTTGCATATTATAGAGAAAGAAATAGTAGGACTTGATCTGATACAAACTTACAACTTGCATATTACAAATCTTTGTTTTAGTTCTCCATTCTACTTGGCATTCATACACTTCAGATTTGATAGATTTTTCACCCTTCAAGAATTCATCTCCTTAAGCCTTCTAGCTTGTATGCCAATTGTAGTCTCTTATGTTCAACCACTAGATGAAGCAATACCCTAGATGCCTTATCTTCCTTAGATTCTTGCACATGACAACCTTTTCTTCTGATCAACTATCTCTATAAATAGATAATTTAGATCTTTTGTCTCTTAACCATAATCATCCATTTTAGGGTTAGGTGGGATACAATAAATCCACTTTTCCATTTTGGTTACTCTAGAAACTTCCTCCACAATCTTTCTTGAATTTGTCTCAAAATGGTTTACCTTGAATTTTGTGCCACTAGCTCATCATAGTCATCTTCCACATGCTTCACATAATTCAAGAAATCAAATTAGTCATCTCAAATTCATCAAATCTTTGATTTAACACTATTTGTTGTCACTCAACATCTATACTATTCTATCATTCGGCCAACACTAGTTCACTCGGCAAACGCTAAATTTTATTGATGCTCAACACCAACTAAACTTTAACATATAGTAACAATCACTTGGCTTTTAGTGTGTGTCTTATTTGTTTGACACTTATTGATTTTCACTCCGCTTCTACTATTTTCTACTTGGCTTGCACTGACTGCTCGACAATATCTTACTTGATCTTCTTTTAGTCTTTTCTTGAGTAATCTTTTATTTCAAACTTTATGTAGATAAACAATACACTATAGTAACAATGTCTTGCTTGGTCTTAGTGCTTCTTTTATACACCAAATAACTCAACCTTTCTCTAGATGCTCTTGTTATCTCTATTGGAATTCTTTAGAATAACTGAGAGTGGGGGGGGGGGGGGGGGGGTTGTGAATCAACTATCCAAGGTCTAGATGTATAAATAAAACTTTTCTTAGCTTAGTGAACCCATAAAACATTTATCATCATGCATGCATCCATAAGATTATGCAATCACGTAGAACTTGTAGGTTACTATCAAATCAAATTGCAGAAATGTAAACATGAATCATAATAAATTTAGAAACATACTTGACACAATGATATACATGGAAACCCAATTTGAGAAAAACCACTTGTAACATTCTACTATTTTTCACTCTTCTAAAGTGATGCCTTGTAAAAGGCCAACCCTATTAAAGGTTACAATATACACCATTAATTGTGACCTTGTTAAAGGATTTCAATCACCCTATTAGGAGTGAGCCTTGTTAGAGGACTTTAGACTATTCACATGGAATGTCACTTGGTTAAAGGATTTACAAATGACTGTTAGGTCAACCTTAATCCAAAGGATTTACTCTAGACTAATACAATTATTAGAGAGTAATAGTAAGGCTTGATCTAATAACAACTTACAACTCCATTTGTAGATTAGAGATCTCTATTTCACTCCTTTGTACTACTTGGTTTTCACACATTTCAACACTGATAGCTTGTTCACCCTTCAAGCACCCATATCCTTAAGCCTTCTTACTTAACTTGCCAATGTAGACTCTGCACTTAGGTCACTTGACAAAGCAAACCCCTAGACTCCTTGTCTTCCTTGGGTTCTCGCAGATAACAACCTTTTCTTCTAACTAGCCATCCCTATAAATAGAGAATTAAGATTTTTTTTCATTCATTTTCCATCATCCAATTTAGAGTTAGGACAGACTAGGTATGATTCAATGAATCTACTCCTCATTCCATATCACTTCTAGAAACTTCTCCTTCAATCTTCTTCAAATTTGCCTAAAAGATGGTTTACCATGAATTTTGTGCCACCAACTCATCAATCTTATCTTCAACTTGGTTCACACAATCCAAGAAAATAAACTTGTCAGCTAAGATCCATCAAATTTTCAATCTTTCTAATAATGCTAACACTCGACATTAACTAGCTTTTGATGCTTGGCACATGCTGTGTTGCTCAACATCCTATGAAAAATCACTCAGTATGAACTAAAGTTTACTGATGCTCAACATCAACTAAAATTTACTCGACATCAAAAATTTTGTTCGACATACACTAAAATAAACTTTTACTCAGCTCCAACTGATTTTGTCCTTGGGTTGCACTAACTTTGCTCAGCACCTACTATCCATTTGGTCAAGCTTGGTAGACAAACTTTGTTTAACTTGTTCTTTTATTCTTGGTTAGCGTAACCAACCTTGGAAAACTTAAGTAGATTATCAATGCACTATGATATCACTATCTTAGCTAATTCTTGTACTCCTTTTCATATCATAATTCAACCTTTCCTTTAGGTGCCATTGTTACATCTTTTGATCAAATCCTCTTCATCAATCACATAGGTAATAGTACTTAAATCATATAAGTAGTTGTCTTACTAGTAGAATATCAAGTTTGACATCAATAACAAAAAAATGATTGAAACACTATCATATTTGCATCAATTGGGTTTCAAAAATCTCCATCTTCAACAATCTCCCTCTTTGGCATTAATGGCAAACTAAACTAACTTAGTTAAAACAATAAGGCCAACAAAATACCAAAAAGAAAATAATTCCTTGTATTGAAATCTCTCTCTCTCTCTCTCTCTCTCTCTCTCTCTCTCTCTCTCTCTCTCAACAACTTTCATCTTTTGAATAGGTTGCAAATTTTTGTTATGTCTGATCAACAGACAATCAACAATCAATTCATCCTTATGACTCCCTTTGAATTACTTCTTATATCTCCCATCTACAATTATCTCCCTCATACTATATGTTAGGATTTCTCCCTCTTTGTTCAATCTCCAATCTCTTGTATTTCTTCTTTTAGGAATCAGTTTCTCTTTTATAGGCTCTTAATTCAAATTTCTCATTTTTCTTGCAGTATAGACCATATTCCTCTATTTGTTTTAGATATCTCATTATTCACTTTACAACCATCAAATGATTTTGCCTAGGATTAGTAGAGAATCTTGCAACTATCCCTACAAATAGTGCAATATCAGGTCTGCTATGTACTATATATTGTAATTTGCCAATCATAGACCTGTATAATGTTTGATTCACCTTAGTTGAATCATCATTCTTTGACAATTTATGTCCTATCACCATAGGTGTACTTACTAGTTTGGAATCCTCCAATCCAAAATTTTTAGTATCTCCTTGACATATTTTGACCGAGTGATGTATCTACCATATTTCATCTGATGTATTTGCAAACCCACAAAGAATTTGATCTCTCTAAACATAAACATCTCAAATTTTTGCTTCATTTCATTTGCAAAAACCTTACATAAAGAATCTTGACCTCCAAATATAATATCATCAACAAAAAAATTTAGCTAACAAAATACCTTTTCCTTTTTTTGTCTTCATGTACAGATTGCTATTATCATTAGTTCTTTCAAATCCAATCTTTACAAGATAATTATGAAATCTCTCATACCATGCTCTTGGTTTTTGCTTCAAACCATATAAAGCTTTGTGTAATTTACATACCATGTTCTTATTGTTAATATCAAAAAATCTTTCTGGTTGTTCTATGTAAACTTCTTCCTCTAATATGTCATTCAAAAATGTAGATTTAACATTGATCTGAAGGATATTTTCACTAAAATTTGAAGTATCTCAAAAACTCCATAAATCAGCACTATTTTAAAGTTCTTGAAATTCTGAAAACCAACACAATTCAAATAGACAAAATAGAGTCTGTATGCTCAAGATATGGCCGATCAAAGTTTGGTCAAAGTCTTGTTCAAAGGCTATCAAAAAGGAAAAATTTTGAACTCTCCAAAACTAGTTCAACTCAACAGCAAGTCGAAGGTCTCATTGAGAGCTTTCTGACGATGTTCGTTTCATCAAAATTAGAGTCCAAATGCAAAAGTTATGCATAGTCAAATCTAGTTGACCAATGACATCATCAGGAGTCCATGTGGTGGTGGAAGATTTTTATTTTTTATTTTTAAAGAATGGTAGGAAAGCTTGGCAGTCGATGGGGTTTGAACCCCTGACCAAAGGCCCCCAAAACCTAACTAGTGGTTGTTGCACCATCAGCATGCAACTAATACTATTGCCCACGATGTTCTATTTAAAGTTTAAACACTAACCAAGTCCACACAAAGGAGGCTATTTGTGGGGTTGAAACCCCTGACTGGTAGCTTAACCAAAATGGAGCTCATCATTGCACTATTTTAGCACCTAAAGATATAAAGGCGAGATATGATATTTAAATTTTAACCATATCCTGCCTACCTTAGAACATAAAGGTTATTTGCTAGATTTTAACCTCTACAATAAGATAAAATCAAATCTCTTAAAACAGTAAAGGTGGTTATTACAAGAAGGGAATTAATTGAAGGGCTAATTTTGTGTATAAAAGGGGGTTAAGAGGCTCTTAGGGAGTCATTCTGAAATGGAGAGAACGTCCAAGTGCTGAGAAGGAAAGTGAAATGATGAAGGTGTGATTAGTCTTATACTTTGGAACAATGTGATGTTGTTGTACTTGAAGGGAGTGATTTTGTAAACACTTGTACCTAATTTTTGAGTTAATCGGATTGGTCCCCTTATTGGAGTAGGAGCTAGAGACGTAGTCCATATAGACGAACTCTGAGATCAAATTGTTTTGTGTCTTCTATCTCTCAATTTCCCTTCTGTTAGTTTAATTTGTGTTGTTCCTTTATTTCAATTATGCTAATTATTTCATTTAAAGATTTAAAATTAACTTTATGTAATTAGTTAGCATTCCTCTATAATAGTCCTAGATCCTAATCAGATCAAATTTGGTATCAGAGCTATTGTGTGACTAGTATTGTAGATTTGAATGCTAACAAGATCTAGGATTGAGAAAGGCAAATGAAAGCTCAAGGAATATAATCTTGAGATTGAGAAACAAAGGACTAAACCATCATCAAAAATGGTAGATGATGGTGGTGGTTATTTTTTTCAAGATAAGAGTATCCAGAAGACTCTTCAAAATTTGTAGACAATGGTTAAAGTTTTGGTATAGGAAATAGCAGAAAAGATGGGAAGATGTGATGTTCGTTAGGACAAAGGGAAAAAAAAAGGAGGTGATCATGATCCTCCAAACACACCTCTGTCTTCTCTATCTTCTCCCTCTTCTCCTTCTCCCCCTCTTCTCCTTCTTTGACCCATTCTGAGTCTTCTAATATTTTTAAGCGTGGACATAAGCCTTGAATCAAGTTGGATGTAAAGTTTGACTTTCCAAAGTATTGTAGGGAGTTAAATGTCAAGAAATTAGATGATTGGATTCAACAAGTAGAAGTCTACTATAGAGCTCAAAACCTTATAGATGATGTTGATAGAATTTAGCTAGCCACTCTTTGGTTAAGTGGTGTAGCTCTAGCCTAGTGGAAGAGTAGGACTCAGAATGAAACTTTACAACATGGTAAGTTCAAATTGTCTTGGTTAGAATTTTTTAGTGTTTTAAAGAAGCAATTCTACACCCTAGGCCATATGCAATAGTTAATGATGAACTGGCAACATTTTAAGCAAGGGAAAGGTCAAACTACCCAGGAGTACACCCATGAGTTTCATAAAAAAGTTATTTCACTAAATGTCCCATTGTATACCCAAGAAACTTTACTCAAGTATATAGGTGGTCTTCATTCTTACTTATTCCATTCTCATTCTGAATCCTTCTAATTTGGATGAAGTATGTGTCCAAGCAACACATTTAGAGTCAAGAGGTAAGGGTACTTTCATTGATAAGTTTGATAAAAAGCCATCTAAGTTTGAGGAAAAGTCTAAAGGCAAAGGGAAGGGTAAAAAGAAAACTACAATAAAGAAAGAGGGTGAGAAACACACATGGTCACATTGCAAGAAAGAAGGACATGATGATTCTAAGTGTTGGAAGCTACATCCTAAAAAGAGGCCGAAGCAATTTGGTGGAAATAAAGGAAAACAAAAGAATACTACTGTAGTTCAACAAGATCTTGGACCTGATTCCAAAGATGAAACACAGATCATTGCCACTGGGATCCAAGGTAAAGGAAAAGGTGTTTCTCTTTCATCAATTACTAGTTCTTCTAGTATAAGTGCAAGTATGAGTAAAGATTCTACTCCTAAGAATGATAAGAAAAGGAATGAATTATTTCACATTCAAGTCGTCATCAAGCATAATAAGGTTGATACATTATTTTATATGGGTTCTCAAGCTTAATTTGATATCTGAGGAAGTTGTTAAGAAGCTTAATTTGACTACAACACCTCATCCAAAGCCATATCCTCTTGGATGGATTTGCAATGATGCATATTTACAGGTAACCAAGCAATGTAAGTTAAAATTTACTATCATTGGAAACTTTGTAGATGAGGTAGAAGTTGATGTAGCCCCTTTAGATATTTGTGGTCTTGTACTTGGGAGTCCCTACTTGTATGACTAACAAGCTATATTCTATAGGGGGGAAAATAAGTATCATCTTTATAAAGACAAGATTGAATACATTGTACGGGCACATAAAACAAAGACTAATTTGGCCTTTGTTAATGCTGGTCAAATGAAAAGGTTAGTCAACTCTAGTAAGAATTTTGTGTTGATGATTGTAAAAGCCAAAGAAAATGAAACATCTGAGGCATTTAAGGGATGTGATCCAAAACATAAAGCTGAATTGGTCAAAGTTGTTTCCACTTACGATGACTTGTTTCAGGAACCAAAGGGATTGCCTCCTAAGAGAGAGATACAACATGAGATCTAGTTACAACAAGATGCACCACTTCCTAATATTCACATGTACTATTTATTAGTCTTGTAGAATGAAGAAATCAAGAAGCAAGTGCAGGAGCTAGTCAAGAAAGGAGTTATCCATCCTAGTACTTCTCCTTGTGGTTCTCCTATTGTATTGGTTCCAAAGAAAGACGAGACTTGGAGAATGTGCACTGACTATAAGGATTTGAATAAGATAATGGTAAAGAATAGGTACCCTCTTCCTAGGATTGATGATTTACTTGATCAGTTGAAACATGCAATTTATTTCACTAAGCTAGACTTACATAGCAGATATCATCAGATAAGAATTGTAGAAAGTGATATTTGGAAAACTACTTTTAAGACAAAATAGGGACTTTATGAGTGGTTGGTTATGCCATTCGAGATTTGTAATGCACCAGCTACATTCGTGAGAGTCATGAATGATGTCTTTCATCCTTTTATTGATGATTTTGTCATAGTCTATTTAGATGATATTCTTGTATTCAATAAGTCTTGGGATGATCATGTAATTCATGTAAGAAAAGTATTTGATATACTAAGAAAAGAATTTTTTTTTGTAAAGATGTCTAAATGTGAATTCACTAAGACATCCTTAGTGTACTTAGGCTATGTCGTAGGAGATGGTCAATTGAAATTAGACCCTGTGAAGGTCGAATGTATTGTAAAATGGCTTAAGCTAAGTACAGTTATAGAAGTCAAAAGTTTCTTAGGTGTAGTACAAAACTGGAGGAAGTTCATTGCAAACTTCTCTTTTAGTGCATCGTAATTGCATGCATTAACCAGTACCAAGACAACTTTTTAATGGGGAGGTCCACAACAAAAGGCTTTCGACACTTTGAAAGGAAAGTTGAGACCACACTAGTTCTGGTTTTACCAGATTTATGTTTACCATTTGAGATTGAGACAAATGTGAGCAGGTTTTCCATGGGAGTTATACTCATGCAAAGAGGTAAACCAGTCTGCTACCACTCTAAAACTTTTTCAAGAGCAGTAAGTAACTATCCCACTTATGATAAGGAACTTTATGCTTTAGTTTAGAGTGTTAAAAAATAGAAGCATTACTTAATGAGAAAGGAAACTATAATCCACATTGACCACCAGCCACTGCAATATTTGCACTCACAATATAAGTTTTAACAAAGTAGGCACTTTAGGTGGATGGGTTTTCTACAATAGTTTCATTTGGTAATTAAGTATAAGAAGGGTGCCCATAACAAAGTAGCAAATATGCTCTCTAGGCCTCCTGTTAAGAATGCTTTGATAATATTTTAGAATAGTTCTATGGTTCATGAAAGTTTTTAGGAACAATATGCTAATGATGGGAACTTTAAGGATATCTATGTGGCTTTAATCTAGCGTAAAAATGTATAAGAGAAAGACTATTATGTGTATAATAACTTATTGTATCACTTGGGGAAATTATGCATTCCTAAAGATGAACAAGCATAGTTAATCTGTGAAGGACATACCTCTTTGATTGTAGGACATTTCAAGGTAAGTAAAACATTGGCTCAATTACAAAAATATTGTTATTGGCCTCGTGTGCAAGAAACTATCGCTAAGTATATACAAGGATGTGTAATGTGTGCAACTAGCAAACCAAGTAATAGGAAAATGGGTTTGTACACACCATTACCCGTACCATCCCATCCATGGAAAAGTGTATCTATGGACTTTGTAGGGGGTTTTCCTATGTCTAGGAAGGGTCATGATTATTTGTATGGAGTAGTTGATCAGTTCAGCAAAATGTGTATTTTAATGCCTTGTAAAAAGCAAGTCACTGTTGAACTAATAGCTCATTTATAATTTCAAAATGTATGGGTTTATTTTGGGTTACCCACTTCTATTGTATCAAATTGAGATTCTTGATTCTTAGGGGAAATTTGGTTGGTATTGTGGGGACTCATGGATACTAAGTTAAAGAAAAGTACAACCTTCCACTTGTAGATTGACGACCAGATAGAGGTAGTAAACAAGACAATTGTGCATCTGCTTAGAGGTTACTACAACAAGCATCCTAAGTTGTGGGATGAAAGTGTTCATTATGTGCAACATGCTTATAACCATGCAACACACTCTTCTACAAAGAGATCTCCTTTTGAGACTTGCTTCTGTTATTTTCCTAAAATGCCAATGGGATTTTCTTTTAGAAAGGATGATATTATCGATGGACGCCATGATGCAAAAAGGGCTTTGAAGTTCTCCAAGAAATCCATCAGGTAGTAGAAGCATAGCTAGAGTAGAGCCAAGAAAAATACAAGGCTTGCCATGATAAGCATTTCATTGATCACCATTTTCAAGTTGGTGACACTGTTTGGTTACATATCAGCAAGGAAAGAATGCAAGGTGAAGGAAGGAAGCTCAAGCCTATCAGGTATGGTCCTTTTGAGATCTTGGAAAAGATCAGTACCAATGCTTTTTGCCTTAATCTTCCTCCATACATGCAAATTTACTCAGTTGTCAATGTTGAGAATCTAAAGTTGTATGAGCCTCTAATAATCTTAGATGAAGACATCAATGTTCAGGTTCCATCAGTTGATGATTTTTCACCAGAGTATATCTCAGAATTGCTAGAAGCTGTTATCTTAGACAAGAATGCTAGAACTTCATGAAGAGGACCAATTGAATACATCTGAATGGGATTAAAGGGGATTCATCCAAGTAAGGCAAGATGGATGGAGATTGGCAAAGTGAGGGAACTATACCCCTACCTACTTTTCGAGTAATCCAAACTTTTGGAGGTCTAAAAGCTCTTCAATGGGGAGGATTGATCTAGAGGATATTTTCACTAAAATTTGAAGTATCTTAAAAACTCCAAAAATCAACACCATTTAAAAGTTCTCAAAATTTTGAAAACCAATGCAATTCAAATGGACAAAAATGGAGTCCATATGCTTGAGATATGGTTGATCAAAGTTTGGTCAAAGTCTAGTTCAGAGGCCATTAGGAAGGCAAAATTTTGAACTCTCCAAAATTGGTTAAAATTGGCACCAAGTCGAAGGTCTCAACGAGAGCTTTCTGACAATGTTCATTTCATCAAAATTGGAGTTTGGACGCAAAAGTTATGCATAGTCAAATCTGGTTGACTGATGACATCATTAGGAGTCCACGTGGTGGTGGAAGAAAAAAAATTGTTTTAAAAGAATGGTGGGAAAGCTTGGTGGTTGATGGGGGTTGAACCCTTGACCACCGGCCCCCAAAACCCAGCCAATGGCCATTGCACCACCAACGTACATCTAATACTATTGCATGTGATGTTCTATTTAAAGTTTAAACACTACCCAAGTCCAAACAAAGGGGGCCACTAGTGGGGTTGGAACCCCTGACCGGTGGTCTAACCAAAATGGAGCCTGTCGTTGCACTATTTTAGCACCTAAATATATAAAGGCAAGATATGATATTTAAATTTTAACCATATCCCGCCTACCTTAGCAAATAAAGGTTATTTGCTAAATTTTAACCTCTACAATTAGATAAAATCAAATCTCTTAAAAGGGTAAAGGGAGTTCTTCTGAGAGGGGAATTAATTGAAGGGATTATTTTTGTAAATTGTTGTTATAGCCTTATTTTAGCTAATTTTGTGTATAAAAAGGGGGGTTAAGAGGCTCTCAGTGAGTCATTCTAAAATGGAGATAACATCCAAGTGCTGAGAAGGAAAGATAAATGATGAAGGTGTGATTAGTCCTATACTTTGGAACAATGTAATGCTATTGTACTTGAAGGGAGTGATTTTGTAAACACTTGTACCTAATTTTGGAGTTAATCGAATTGGTCTCCCTATTGGAGCAGGACCTAGAGATGTAGTCCATATAGACGAACTCCAAGATCAAATTGTTTTGTGTCTTCTATCTCTTAATTTCCCTTTTGTCAGTTTAATTTGTGTTGTTCCTTTATTTCAATTACTTTAATTGCTTCATTTAATGCTTTAAAATTAAATTTATGTAATTAGTTAGCATTCCTCTATAATAGTTGTAGATCCTAATCAAATCAAACGTCCATTTTATAGACTTTGAAACCTTTGAATGCAATATAATTAAGCAGTGTTCTTACTCCTTCCAATCTAGCAATAGGAGCAAATGTTTCTCCATGGTCAATTCCTTCTTCTTGGGCACATCCTTTGCAAACTAATCTTGCCTTGTTCCTTGTGGCTTCACCATTTTCATCTAGCTTATTTCTATATACCCACTTGGTACCAATCACATTTTTGTCATCTGGTCTAGGAACTAGAGTCCATGTTTTGTTTTTCTCAACTTGGTCAATCTCTTCTTCCATGGTTTTACTCCAGTCCACATCTTTTAAGACATCTTTTACTATTTTGGGTTCTTTCATGCTCAGAAAGCATGTATCATTTCTCAACTTGTTCCTTGTCATTGGTCCAACATCTTTATCTCCAATGATTTGTGTAGTAGGATGATGTCTCTTGACATATCTGGACAATCTTGGTTTAGCTCTGGTTTCTTCATTTTGTCTCTCAACTTTAGAGTCACTATGTAAATCTTTATCAGATATTATAGCATCTCTTTCATGTACACTGATCTTAGAATTAGAATGTGCCTCAACCTCATTCTATAACTCGGCATTTGAATGCAACTTGGTTCCTAAATGCAACTCAACAATTCATAGTGTGTGACTCGATAGTCACTGAAACCTGCTGTTGGTTTATAGCTTGATTTGCAACACCTTCTTCAGTAGACATATCTTCATAAATTATACAAAAGATTTATATTCTTCTAATTTCTTCATAGGTTCAGCCTCATATACTTCTATATATTCATCAAATTTCACATTTGTACTTTTCACAACTTTGTTAGTGTTATTATTTAAACACTTATAAGCTTTACTTCTTGTAGAATAACCTAGGAATATACCTTCTTTACATTTTGCATCTAGTTTACCATTCCTAAAATCTTTAAGAATAAAGCATTTTCTTTCAAATACCTTAAAATATTTTACATTGGGTGAGTGCCCATACCATAGTTCAAAATGTGTTCAATGAGTACCTTTCTTGACTTGTACATGGTTCAAGGTATAGACAACTGTACTTATAACTTCTCTCCAGTATTTAAAAGCAACATTTTTCTCCATCATGAGTGTCCTAGCACAATCCATTACAAACCTATTCCTCCTTTCAGTAATTCCATTTTGTGGAGGGGTTCTAGGAGTAGATGTCTGTCTTTTGATACCTGTATCATTATAGAAATCTCAAACTCATTTGATGTAAATTCTCCTCCTCTATTAGATCTCAAACACTTCAGATTTTTACCTGTTTCCTTCTCAACTCTTGCTAAGTACCACTT
Organism: Cupressus sempervirens; assembly: GCA_028749045.1. NCBI lineage: Eukaryota > Viridiplantae > Streptophyta > Pinopsida > Cupressales > Cupressaceae > Cupressus > Cupressus sempervirens. The sequence continues at coordinate 69,619,237 of CM053786.1, forward strand.
AAACATTTGGAAAGCATCAGATTTCTATTTTAGGAACATAACTATCATCATTCTAGAATAATTATCAACAAGTAGCATAATATACTTATCTTCTTTGTAGCTTTGTACTTCAATTGGTCCACACAAATTAGTATAAACAATCACTAGTATTCCTTTGGAGGTATGAGTTTTACTCTTAAAACTTGACTTTGTCAATTTTTTCTAATTGACATTGTTTGCACATTATGTTATCAGGCTTCTTCATATATATATATATATACACAAACCTCTAACTTTTCTCATGTTACTAATACTAACCAAGTTATCAAAATTAACATGACATAACCTCTTGTGCCATAGCCATACATCATCAAGTTTTACAATTAGACAAGTAGCATCCTCTATATCAAGGTAGAATAGATTACTCCTAGTTTGATCACCCTTTCCAATCAATATCATATATCTTAGCAATCTTGTTTTCAAACTCAACCTTACATCTTGAATTATTTAATTGTGACACACTTAATAGATTATAATTAATTCCTTCAACATAGTAAGCATTGTCACATAAAATCTTTTCTGTGAGTTTGATAGAACCTTTTCCTTTTATCAAGCATGGTGCATCATTACCAAATCTTACACTATTTCCATCATAACAATTCAAGGTAATGAACTTACTTTTATCTCTAGTCATGTGATGTAAAATTCCACTGTCAATGATCCATCTGTCATTCTTGCTCACACAAGACACAAGTACAGTTGCATCATCTTCATCAGATTCATCCTTTATTCCAACATACACTATTTCATCATTATTTTCATTATATTCATCTTTTGTTTCCTCTTCAAAAATGTAGCAAGACTTCTTGCCTTTGTCTTTACAATCCTTGCTATCTTCATCTCTTCTACTTTTGTACTTGTCACCTCCTTTGTAATTCTTCTTCTTTGGACATCTAGCAGTAATATGGCCAACCTCATTGCAATTGAAACAAATGATAGGTAATTTACCTTTAAATTTTCCTTTACCTTTGTGAAATCTCCTTGCCAATAATGCTTCAAGTTGATCTAGATCCTCCTCATATGTATCACTATCACTGAACACATATTTTGTCTTTTTCTTTTTCTTCTTCTTCTTCTCATTAGGTTCCTTCAATGACAACTTACCTTTGAAAGCAGATTCAAAATTTTCAAGTTTGTAATTATCGAAGTTAGATAGCTCATAAGCAGTGAGCCTACCTACCAAACCTTCAAGAGATAGATTATTCCCTGGTATACATCTCAGTTCTTGTATTGAAGAAAATCTAATAACATATATAAGCAACAATATTCTTATAACTTTTCTTAGTAGAGTATCATCATCTATTGTACCAGTGGCTCCTCTTATTGCATTTGCAACATCTTCTATCCTTGAGCAATATTGAGCAATATTTTCACCTTCTTGCATTCTCATATCATCAAACTTAGCTCTGAGATTTTTAGCTTTGGCTCTTAGAACATTCATGTCTCCTCCATAGATGGTGTGTAGAGAATCCCACATTTTCTTTGCACTATCAATACTTTTGATATCATCAAATTCAACATAGCTTAGGGCAGAGACAATCTCCAACATTGCCTAGTTGTGTTCTTTCTTCTTTTTCATATCCTTAGTAGTTAGGGCCCTAGCAGGATCAATATGCTCAGTAGTAATGGTAGATTGTGCATGATCTCTGAGTCCTCCAAGGTGTAGCTTAATCAAACTTTTCCATGCAAGAAATTTGTCTCTATTAAGCTTGGGTACATCTCTTTTTGGCATCTTGGTCTTTGTGCTTCTAGTACCTTCAAACTAGTCCTTTTAAGAAAAATGGCTTTGATACCAATTATTGGAATTCTTTAGAATAACTGGGGGAGGGGTGAATTAGTTATCCAAAGTCTAGATGTATTAATAAAACTTTTCTTATCTTAGTGAACCCATAAAACATTTATCAACATGCATGCATCCATAAGATTATGCAATCACTTAAAACTTGTAGGTTATTATCAAATCAATTTGCAAAAATGTAAACATGAAACATAATAGATTCAACAACACACTTGACACAATTATTTATGTAGAAACCCAATTTGGGAAAACCACCAGTAACATGCTACTCTTTTTCACTCTTCTGAAGTGATGCCCTATGAAAGGCCAACCCTGTTAAAGGTTATAATAAACATTGTTAAATGTGACCCTGTTAAAGGATTTCAATCACCCTTTTAGGAGTGAGCCTTGTTAGAGGATTTTAGACCATTCACTTGGAATGTCACCTAGTTAAATGATTTACAAATGACTGTTAGGTTAACCTTAATCCAAAGGATTTACCCTAGACTGATACAATTATTAGAGAGTAATAGTGAGGCTTGATATGATAACAACTTACAACTCCATTTGCATATTATAGATCTCTGTTTCACTCCTCCATATTACTTGGCTTTCACACATTTTAGCACTGATAGCTTGTTCACCCTTCAAGCACCCATATTCTTAAGCTTTCTTGCTTAACTTGTCAATGTAGACTCTTCACTTAGGTCACTTGATGAAATAAAACCCTAGACTCCTTGTCTTCCTCAGGTTCTCGTACATAACAACCTTTGCTTCTGACTAGCCATCCCTATAAATAGAGAATTAAGATCTTTAGTCATTCATTCTCCATCGTCCAATTTAGGGTTAGGATAGATTAGGTTGGATTCAATGAATCTACCCCTCATTCCATATCACTTCTAGAAACTTCTCCTTCAATCTTCTTTGAATTTTCCTAAAAAATGGTTTACCATGAATTCTGTACCACCGGCTCATCAATATTATCTTCCACCTTGTTCACACAATCCAAGAAAACAAACTTGTCAACTTAGATCCATTGAATTTATGATCTTTCTAATAATACTAACACTCAACATTAACTAGCTTCTGATGCTCGACACATACTAAATTGCTCGACATCCTCTGAAAAATCACTCGAAATGAACTAAAGTTTACTTTTGCTCAACATCAACTAAACTTTACTTGGCATCAACTATTTTATTTGGCATACACTAAAATGAACTTTTACTTGGCTCTAATTTTCTGCTTGGCTTGCATTGACTTTACTTGGCACCTACTATCCATTGGGTCAAGCTTTGCAGACAAACTTTGTTTAACTTGTTCTTCTGAACTTGCTTAGTGTAACCAACCTTTGCAACCTTAAGTAGATTATCAATGCACTATGATATCACTATCTTAGCTAATTGTTGTACTCGTTTTCATATCATAACTCAACCTTTCCTCTAGGTGCTATTGCTACATCTTTTGATCAAATCCTCTTCATCGATCAAATAGGTAATAGTACTTAAATCATATAAGAACTTGTCTTACCAGTAGAATAGCAGGTTTGACATCAGTGAAAAAACAATGATTTGAACACTATCATAGTTGCATCACTCTAGTTTCAACAATCTCCTCTTTTCAAATCCTCTTCATCAATCAACCACATGATAGCATTTAGACCAAAAAAATATTTATCTCACTAGAAAGTAGTAGGTTTGACATCATTGAAAAAATAATGATTGTTCCATTACAAGCTCTTACTTCAAAACAATCTCTTTTCAACAATAGGTGTGCTCACTAGTCTCGATTTTTCTATTCCAAAATTTTTCAATATCTCCTTGATATTTTTGGACTGAGTAATGAAAATATCAAAATATATTTGATATGCTTGCAAACCAACAAAGAATTTGATTTCACCAAACATTGACATTTCAAATTCCTTCTTCATTTCATTAGCAAATGATTTGAATAATGCTTATTTTCCTCCAAATATAATATCATCAACAAAGATTTTAGATAGTAGTCACTCATTGTTCTTACCAGTCTTCAAGTATATATTATTACTATCATTTGTCCTTTCAAATCCAATCTTTACCAAGTAATTGTGTAGTCCTTCATACCATTCTCTCGGGGCTTGTTTCAATCCATAGAGATCTTTGTGTAGGTTACATACCATATTCTTCTTGTTTGGTTCCACAAATCCTTTAGGTTGTTCAATGTACTGTTAGTTTGTGGTGACTGATTAGGAAAGTACTGTACATACTTCATAAATTATTTGGGGAAAAATAAATTTGGGTCCTATTTTATTAGGATTTTGGTTCAAGTTGTAAATATTAATTATAACCCTAAAGCAATAAAAATACTTGTATAAAAGGGCTCAGGGTTAGGGATTGTTCTATAAGGTGATGCAAAAATTGGTTCTTACGGCGGTATTGAGCTATAAGGGATTGTAGATTGTAATTATGTTGTAATCATTGGATCATAATAATATTGGACTTGCTATTTGGTGGATGTAGCCTAGGTTTTGAGTGGATCACGTTAAATCTTGGTGTCTTGTGTTCTTTTCTGTGTGATCTATTATTTTTTGATATTTTTTATATTTGCACGTAATTGTTATTTATTTCTGTGGTTTAATCCTACTATGTACACTTCTTCCTCAAGTATACCATTTAAAATGTAGATTTGACATCATCTGATATACCTTGAAATTATTGTAGGTTGAATATTCAAGCATAGTTCTAGCTCCTTCCAGTCTTGCTATAGGACTGAAGGTTTCTCTATAGTCAACTCATTCTTGAGCATATCCTTTGCATACTAGCCTAGCTTTATTCCTTGTAACTTCACCTTTCTCAATCAACTTGTTCCTAAAACCCCATTTTGTTCCAATAATATTTTGTCCTTTGGTCTAAGTACTAGGGTCCAAGTGTTATACTTTTCACCTTGTTCAATTTCTTCATTCATTGATTGAATCCAATCTTCATTATCTAGGGCATCTTTCATTTATTTGGGCTCAAATTCACAAAGTGAGAATGTATCTTCTCTGAGTATTTTCCTTCTCATAATACTAGACTCAACATCTCCAATTATTTGTTCAAGTTTATGATGTATTCTTACATATTTGGCTAGAACAAGTGGCCTACTTGTATATTCTTCAATAGGTTCATCTTGAAAGATAATCTCAGGCTCGTTAAATCTTTCTTGTTCAAGTTTTTGTTCTAATTTTGCATGCTCAACATTGTCTTTTTGATGGTTGACATTTCCTATTTGTGACTCGAAATCTTCTATCTGTTTCTTGGCAGCCACCATTTGTTGCTCGATAATCTGTTGTTGCACCTTGATGTTCTCTATCTACTAAGAAACTGCAACTTTATTTTCTTGTTTAGTAGGAGTGCTTAAAGTATCATCATCCACATATATGAATGTGTTGTAATCTCTAGGTTCCTTTTTACATTCAACATCATCTCTTTTTGAAAATTCACCAGCTTTCACATTTTCTCTTTCCACAAATTTGTTAGTGTTAGAGTTCAAACACTTATAAGCTTTACTCTTAGTGAAATATCCTAGAAATATACATTCATCACTCTTTGCATAAAGTTTTACATTTCTATTATCTTTAAATATGTAGCATTTTCTTACAAATATTTTGAAATATTTCACATTAGGAGCATATCCATACCATAGTTCAAAAGGTGTAGCATTTGCACCTTTCTTGACTTGCACTCTATTCAGGGTATAAACAACAATACTAACATCTTCTCTCCAATATTTCTATGATACATGCTTCTCCATCATCAATGTTCTAGCATAGTCCATTAATGATCTATTTCTTCTTTTGGCTATCCCATTCTGAGGAGGGGTCCTTGGTACTGACATCTATCTCTTAATTCCTCTATCATTGCAAAATGTATTGAACTCATTGGAAATTAATTCATCACTTCTGTCAGATCTCAAACACTTTAGACTATTCCCTATTTCTTTTTCAACTCTGGCCAAATACCACTTAAATAACTGAAAAGCATTAGATTTAGCTTTGAGAAACATCACAATCATCATCCTAGAGTAATAATCAACAAATAGAATTAAATACTTATCTCCAAAATATATTTGAACATCAATAGCTCCACATAGGTTGGTATGAGCCAACTCCAAAATATCACTAGATGTGTATGTTTCTCTCTTAAAACTAGACTTTGTTATTTTTCCCAATTGACATTGTTTACACATAGCATCGTCAGGTTTCTTTAGTTTTGGCAACCCTCTTACTTTCTTCATTTTACTAATGTTCACCAAATTGTCAAAATTTACATGACATCAGCTTTTGTGCCATAACCAAACATCTTCTTGTTGTGCAAACAAACATGTCTCAATAGATAAATCTAGATAGAACAAGTTACCTTTTGTCTAATCACCACTTCTAATAAGCTTCCCATCAACATCATTTATCTTGGCCTTTCTATAATGGTATTCAACTCTATATCTTGATTTTTTTAGCTGTGAAACAATTAATGTATTATGGTTAAGTCCTTCCACCTAGTAAACATTTTCACACTTGATTTTTTTAATTAATTGAATAGTTCCTATACATTTCACAATACATGGAATGTCATTATCAAACTTAACACTACCACCCTTGTATGGTCCAATTTCTTTAAAAAAAATTCTATCACCATTCATATGCTTTGAGAAACCACTATCAATTATCCATCTATCACTTTTGTTCACATAAGAAATTAGAAAAGTTTTATCATCTTCATTAGAGTCTTCTTTCATAGAAACATAGAAAAAAATTTCATCATTACTTTTAGATTTAGTGTTAGTTTCTTCTTCAACAATCTAACAAGACTTCTTACCTTTGACATCCTTGTTCTTCTTGTAATCTTGGTCATCTCTCCTTTCTTTGTACTTCCTTTCCTTTATTTCATCCTTGTCTTCCTTGTCAGGAGATCTTGAATCAATATAACCAACCTTTTTGCATGAAAAAAGGGTAATTTACCTTTGTATAGACCTCTACCTCTTCGGAATTCTTTTTCAATAAGTGCTTCAAGTTTATTATTAGAAGTTTCACTATGACTCTTCACATGTTTGCCTTTTATTTTGCTAAGAACCAATTGTGACTTAAAAACATATTCAATAGTAGCAGGTGTGTAAATATCAAAATTAGACATCTCAAAAGTAGCAAGTCTACCAATTACACTTTCCAAAGTCAAATTGTTACTTCGAGTGTAGCTTAGCCCTTGTATTACACAAAATCTAATGGCATATATAGTGAGTAGAGTTCTCAATACCTTACTTATCATTGTTTCATCTTTGATTTCTCCATTTTCTCCTCAAATAACATTGACAACTTTCTTGATTCTTGTACAATATTGTACTCTGTTCTCACCTTTTATCTTTCTCATTTCATCAAATTTACCTCTTAGGCTCTCTGATTTGGCTCAAAGGACATTGTAATCTCCTCCATATATAGTCTTTAGTTTGTCCCACATTTGTTTTGCACTGTCACTCTATTTTATGTCATCAAACTTGACATTGCTTAGTGTTGAAGAATTTCCAACATTTCCTAATTGTGTTCTTGATTTTCTTTTAGCTATTGGGTAGTCAGAGGAATGGTAGTTATCTTCACATATTCATTGTCCAAAATTTTATTGCAACATTGATAGTACTAGATATATGTAGCCTCATCAATGTTTTCCATGTAGGAAAGTTCTTTTTGTTTAGCTTTATTGCCTCCCTTTTGTGAGTCATGATCTTTAGCTTTGAGTCATTCAAAATTCTCTTTATAATCACTGGAGCTCTAATACCAATTGTTAGAATGTTTAGAATAACTTGGGGGGTGAATCAATTACTCAAGTTCCTTTTGTACCATTTGAATAATCAAACAATTAAACATATTCTATTTAATATTATCCAACTGCTCGATCTCTACTATATACAGATAAACAAAATCACTTGTAGGTTACTATCCTAATATAACAGACTTGATGGATGTCACATTTGAAATATAAAGTACCATAAACATTCAACACAGGTTTGACACTAGGATTTAAAGTGGAAACCCAATTTGGGAAAAATCACCAGCAACATGTCATCACTTTTTCACTCTTCTGAAGTGAACCCTATTAGGAGTCAAAACTATTAAAGGTTACAATACACACTATTAAATTTTACCTAGTTAAAGGATTTAATCACCCTAATAGGAGTGGCCTTGTCAAAGGACTTTAGAATATTCTATTAGAATGCGACCCAATTAAAGGATTTACACAGACTGTTAAGTTCTTCAATGAGTGTTAGGTTAACCTTTGATTAAAAGGATTTCAATACAAATTGTTTACAATTATTAGAAATAAAACAATAGGGTGTGATCTGTAAAATTACAACTCACTATGTAGTTTCAGATCACAATTCAGTTAAAGTGATGATTCCTTGATAAGCTTTCCTTCTCACCTCTATCCTTGATTCACTTGGAAACCCTACAAGCAATCATCCTTCTCTTCATAAAAAACTTAAGCCTTCTACATATATTCACTTATCAACCTTAGCAACCTTTCTCCATTTCACTAGAAACATGCACAACATCTCTATTTTGTCTCTTTTTGTCTTACACTTCACTCTTTTCTCCTCTTTCTTCTTGTTCATCCCCTCTCTAATTTTATTTCTATACCTCTTTAAATAGGTAATTTTGGTCCTTTGTCATTTTCCATTATCACCATAGATCTTAGCATTTATAATTTGATCCAATAGATTCATTGTATCTATTCATCTCCATCTCTTTTCTAGAAACTTCTCATCAAATTCATTCATTAGGTATATTACCTAATCCTCTCCTTGAATTAAATGATCCAACATATCAATATTATCTTCAACACACTTTCCATAACCCAAGAAATCAACTGTGTTGGTTGGAAATCATGATTTATCATACGCATTCAAAATGCTATCACTCAGACATTACTAAGTTCTAACACTCGATCATCACTGAATTTCTCAGTCGCTATAAAGGTTCTAGCTCAACATCAATACTATCACTCAATTGATACTGATGCTTAGTCAATAGTAAGTTTCACTCAGCTTGTATTGGCATTCAACTTGCTCTACTTTGGGGCTTGGTAAACACTAACATTCCTTGGCATAAATTTCAAGTTCCTTAATCTTCTGTTGTATTTCTCGGTCAAGCTCATGTACTATGTTAGTGACTTCATATTTCTTCATAACATAGAAAATCAGATTATCTTGCCATAGTCTAACTAATCATATATCCATTGTAGGTTCCTTTTCATAACTCAATCTTTCCTTTAGGTTCTTTTGCTATGAGAAATATCCAAATCCTCTTCACCAATCAAATAGATATGAATTTGGACCAGATAGAAACATGTCTCATCAATAGATTTGACATGTTCTTTAGGTGCTATTTCATTATATCCAGTGTGTGAGTTATAGAAGATAATATAATTTTTAAAATTTTTTTAATAGCTAACATTTTTTATTTTCATTGATAATAAAGAGGAAAATTACATCAAGAAGCCAAATGCAAAAGTTGGCCAAAGGCATTACAAACATATATCATCCCTACCCCACAAGCATATATAGTCATTAAACATTAAAAGGGCATTAACACCCTACCAAAACACCAAAGCAACCCAACCTACAAAAGATTAGAAAAAAGAACATTTAATTGCCCAAGGTAATGCCACTGTCCACCTCTATCATCCACCTGTGCTTAGTTTTTAAACCACTGCATGACCTCCTCCCTCGTGAAGTTGGATATGGTCTAGTCATCCTGAACTGACCTTGGCATGCCAAGAGGATGGGTTCCATGGCTCTGCTTACTACCCCTCTCACTTTTTCCTACCTCTTCAACAATGCCAACATTCTTCTTCTCTCTACTATCAATCTAGTGTCACATCAATTATCCTAGAACTATTACACTCTTGCATGGTGTCACCTTCATAAATCCTTGCCTCTTCTCACATGACACCTAAATCTTCTCTTGCAAGAAATTCACAACCTTCTTCCACCCTTTCTCTACTTGCAGAATATGCACACCTTGTGGATTCATCAATGCGCAAATAACTAGCAATTGAATTGAAGTATCCCTTCCTCGATTAGTCTCCATGGCTCTTGAGCCATCTCTAACCCCTCACCTAGAAAAAATCTATTCATGATTTCATCCAACCCTTGCAACCATTATGGGTCAAAATAGGCTACCATGACCCTTTTAACCTCCTCCTTGGTCTCCCCCACAATCAGTGTCATTGCAAAAAAGAGTGAGACCACATCCAAGTTGGAGCATCTCCTCTAGTAAGAGTCCAAATACTTTATTCCATACATTTTTTGGATGCCTTCCAGGAACTTTGCCTCATCAAACATGAAGATGTTCTTTAGACACCTAGCCATGATCTTTTCTTCATATTCTTGCATTTGATTATCTAACCCTACAAAATTGGCCTCCCTTTCATCCTTGCTATAGAAAACCCTTTGAAGTGCCCTACCTTTTCTCCTTGAAAATACACACTTCAAAAAATTTGGAAGCCTTTGCAATGTGGGGTATCAATAAATAATTGCAAAATCTTGTCAAGCACAAGGGATTGATATTCCCTGAGTGTCGTCGAGATTCTTGATTCATAATTGTGTTGTACTCCTTTCATTTATTTTAAAAAAAAAGATTGTTTTTGCCTCTTCATTGTGTTTTCCAATCTTTATTCCAAATCAATAAGTCTAAGGTCTTCAAATATTTCATTTTGAATTTCCAAAGCTGCATTTGCACCCATATTCACTAGCTTGTTAGCCACCTTATTAGCTTCTCTATAGACATGGGAAACCTTAAAATCCTCAAACTCCATTAACAAGCTCCTAATTTGCTTAATGTGTTTATTAAGATGCCACACTTCCAACTTCTCTTTCTTTATTCCATTAGTGATTATCTTCGAGTCACCTTCAAGGTACACTCTGCGAATACCCAATTTAACCCCTAAGACTAAATCCTCTTTAGCCACTACATATTATGCCATATTATTCATTCCATCCTTTAGTCATTTGGCCCCAAAAGCAAGAATATTTCCCTAATGATCTCTTGGTATACAACCACAACCAGAGGCCCCCAAATTACCCCAATAAGCCCATCTAAGTTAATTTTCACCCATCCTTCCTTTGGTGGTTGCTAAAGCACCTTCTCCCTTTTCTAGTTAGGATTAACCCTTAAGATCCCATTAATGGGCCTTTTAAAATTTCTTTAGCCCTTGGTTGTAAATAGCATATGTAAGAAGCCCCACTATTTGACCAAGGGTCAAAGTTAGCAACTCTCAATTAAGAACTGTAGTAGAGAGTGACCCCGTGGAGACTAGAACCTTGGTTATGAGCACTACATGCAAGAAGCCCTATCATTTCACCAAAGGCACAACCCTTGTAGATAATCTAATATTACTATAACCTTTTCATTCTCTATTAGTATATATATGATGTTTGTCTTTTGATTACATTGGATGGTTGTGTTTTTTTGTGTTATAATATCATGAGATATTATATCCACCTATGTGGATTGATGATTATGTACTTACAATATTCTCATAATATGTGATTCTAAATTTTAATGTTCACTTTTTTGAATTCTTTGGATAAATAATGCATATGATGGTTATGCAAATATGCTCTTCATGTGTATTTAAATGCTTCAATTTGACATTATGATTATGGAACTGACAAGACTAACCCCCCTTGTTTGCAAGTGTCTTCTTATATGTATATGTATCTTTTTATGCATCTTGTGACTTTGTGATGTAGTTGTAGGTATCAGACATGCTCCTCTAAATTGCCTAGATCAAGTGTGTCTCCTCTTGGTCAAAAAATAATTATTTTGGAGATGGACTTGAGTCTCACATTTCCGTTTTGATCTTGGATTAAATTTGGTCTTGTTTAAATTTCAAAGAAGACTTCAATCTATTTTTTTTTTGTCTCTTATCCTTCTTTGATGTTCTTTGAGAATAGGTAAATTAATATAGGATAATATTTTACTAAATTGGTCCTTGGAATAAGATAAATACAGGATGATGATTAACTAAAAGCAAATAAAGTTGTTACCTCAAGCATATTTTAGAAATTAAATAAATGCATTGAATTAGAATGTACACATTCATGTTATAATATATATATATATATATATATATATATATATATATATATATATATAAAAGAATACCATTCCTGAGTTTTGATGTTCCTTGCTAAAGAAAACCAATAGGGAATTAATTTAAATTTGTTCCATCTTATCATTATCAGTTAGAATTTTAATTTGGGGGAAGAAAAAAGAGAAAGAGGAGGAATCTTGCAAAAAAGGTCAGAAAGGAAGAGAAGGTAGTTCATCTTCAATAAAAGAAACATAACTAGGTTCCATAAACTTACTTTGGACACTTAATTTCTTCTTTGTACATTGCTTGCCTGATTTTTTTAATTTTAGTCCTTCACTATAAGTGCACTTCTATTAATTAATCTCATTTCTTGCATTGCTTGTGAGTCTTCTACCCACTATGAAAAATTATGAGATTTTCTGTCCTTATGAATTTTCTAATTAAAAATAATATGATTTTTATGATGTCTCAACAAACCCACTATGAAAAATTATGAGATTTTAAATCCTTATGAATTTTCCAATTAAAAATAATCTGATTTTTATGATGTCTCAACTACCCACTATGTAAAATTATGAGATTTTCCTGTCCTTATGAATTTTCCAATTAAAAATAATATGATTTTTATGATGTCTCAGCTCATAGTTTAAACCAAGATCTCTTTAGTTTTGAATGAGGAGGATTCTATTGGAAATTGAAAAATGTAAGAGCATAGATGTTGTCATTAATTACAACATTATATAAGGGTAAGATCACTTAGAGTAGAGATAGAATCTTGGTATGGTACGTGAGAAAATTACTTAAGTATAATCTGAGGAAGATAGTGCATAGTTAGATTATTTTGATCAACAAGCTCTGCTAGAGGTAGATACAGAGCTGAAATTTTGGAATGTTTTAGTGTATAGAGTCTGCATGATACATCTAATTCCTCTTATGATATTTCTTCAATTGGCACAAGTTATCTAAGGAAAACTAGTTGACTATCTCATATCATAGATACATAACACATGGGACATCATGGTCATTTTGGCTAAGGAATTAAAGTGACTTTTCAATTCATGGACTTGGCAAGGTAGGGATGATACCCTAGATGTTAACCCACACCTAGAAGAATATGATATAATGGTCTAGTAATGTTTTGGTAAGGAACAATTTTGAATGAAGGGGAAACCTAATAAAAGAGGTATAAAGATAAATCTTTTGGATGAAAAAAGTTGTCAATGCTTATGCTATGATACTTTTAGAAATATAGAGTAGGCTAGGTGACTGAGGGGTTGGGGGGGTGAATTAGAAACCAATAAAATCTAACTTCAATTTGATCTAATTACATGCATGAAAGATTGAAACAAATAAAACATTCATAACACTTGACACAATAATTGGTAACCCAGAAAGCTTCCAAATAGAAAGTAAAATAGGGTGGGAATGATACCCACAAGCTTTAGTAATGTAGTATAAAGTTGGCCTATTAAGGCTTATAAATGATCACTTCTAATGATCTTCCCTATTAGGAGCAATAAGGATTGTTAGGTCCATCTTGTGAAAGGATTTATATAATACAATGAAGTATGCACTTGGTTAGGAGATTTAGCATAAGACTATTTAGTCCACCTTGTCAGAGGATTTGACTGATGCACCTATTAAGATGAACTAGTTGCTGATCTCTGCTTTGTAACTCAATTTGTTGAATGAGATTCCTTTGATGTAAAATGATCACCTTGATGTGATAGATGAGACTCTACTTTTCCTTATACTACTTATAGCCTTTACTCTTCAATTCACATGCATACTTGTTACACATACTCTCTATTTTGGATATGACAAGATATCTTACATATATACCAATCCAAATTATTACCTTTTGAGGTTTGCTACAATACCAAATTCAACAATCTTCACCAAGTCGACTCACTACTGATACTCAAGTTTTGAAGACCACTTGGGTGATATTTTGACACTCGGCAACATAGTGAACTCAAAAAATTGTGACACTTAGTTGAAACTGGTGCTTAGTCCACATTTATCACTCGGGAGTAGACATGAACTCAGTTAATACTAATGACTCGAAAAATACTGTAGAACTTGGTTGACACTTTAGAGCTCGATTAACACTGAAGCTCAGTCAACACTACATTTGCTCTACTTGGTTAAAATGGCTAGCCTAATTTATACTGTCTTTTTGTTCTACTTAGTTGACACTTACTTTTTACTTGGTTGATATTGCAACAACTTAGTTTACACTGTGAGGCTCGATTAACACTACAATAGCTCAATTAGCACTATGAAGCTTGATAGCAATGTAATCAACCAAATGATCAAGTGTTTTGGCACTAATTGACAAATGATTTGACCAGAAGGTCAACAATAATTGTGATGTGAATTTTTTATTTATGTTACAAAGATTGTATTTTCATGGTTAGAGAAGAGAATAGGTATATGGGCATGATTAGATACAAGGAATGACAAGGTCTAATTAGATATTTGAGATATCATCATAGTCATAGTTTTAGTAAATATTTATACTACTTGTAAATTTGTAGATTATTCTAGAGCAAGGAGCTCACCTTTTTTGTGTCACAACTCCTAACAGGGTTGAAGCCTCTAACAAGGTCTAGTCCTCTAACAAGGACATATACACTAGATTTATGTAATGGACTCCTAACAAGGTCAAAACCTTTCATAAGGTACTTTTTATTAGTGGATCATTTTGTGGGTGTCATCACGATTAATGTTTTTTCCTTGGCTAGGGTTTCCCTAGTTAACAAAATATGATACTATGAGTTTCTTCATGGTTTTCTTATTGTTTCTATTCAATAAATTATTATATGCATGCTTCAAGTTAACTTCTAATATTCATAATTGGGCAAAAAGTGTTGGAATACTGAATCACACCTCGCCCTCCTCCTCTTAGTATTGTCTATTTCTAATAATTGGTGTGAGAGCTTAGTTACTTAGAAGAGGTCTAACAGCTTGAGTGAGATCACTATGGATACATAAGGTTTTCAAAGGAACTATGATGTATCTCTTGAGGAATTAGATTAGGATAATAGGAAAAACTTGGAGATGTACAAGATTTCATTTAGAAGTTGAAAGATCGGATTGAAAATTCAAGATCCAAGAGGAAAGAGATTATTGATCAAGTCAAGAAATCGTATTCAATAATCAAGCTAAAGAAGGAAAATGAATTAGTAAAGTGGGAAGTTGAGGTCAAAACACTAAAGAAGAGCATGTTGATAGATGAACAAAAGATAGAAGCAGATCTAAAGAATTAGAATACAAAAATAAAAGCACAATTTACCAAGGTAACATTTGAACTTGAAGATACTAAGTTGAAGCATACTAACCCTAAGAAGTATAATAGTATTGTGAAAGGAGAACTTTTTCAAACAAAAAAACACCTTAAGAAGTTATATCCAAGCACAAATAAACTTCATGAGTATCTAATGTCACAAAAACCTAAAGGTTATATGACAAAGATTGGCTATATTGAATGAGAATCATCTAAGGGATCAAATATCACAATTAAGCATGAACTTGAGTAGGAACCTAACACTCCATCAGATCAATTTAATAAAACTCAAGGATGGATTGGACAACCTAGAGATAAAAGGATACCATTCAAAAGTAGCTACATTACATGAAATAAATATGGATACATGAAGAAGGATTGTAAAGGTAACTTGGACACTAAACCTTTTACTGGATGCTATTATAGTTTCTTTCTTTATGGACATAAATCAAATGAATGCAAGAAACCTAATCAGAGTCAAGTATCAGGACAAATGAAAGGATTAACATGTCATCTAATTTATGCAATAGCATCCTAGCTGTAAGGGGAATCTTTCATCACCTCAAAATATTTATATTTCCAATTTTCCAGTTTTTATGTTTTTAATAAGGATTATTCATGTACAATGTTGCTATTTGAGGGAGCCTGCTAATTTTAATAAGTGGATATTATCTGCTCATATTTTTCTAATCTCATACATGGAGGTTTATCTTTGGAATATCATCATACTAGTTGAGTTTTATTTTCATATCATATGTATTAGTGTAGTTATTGCAGATTTTTGGTATGAATTTTGGCTATCCAAATTTGAGGTCTAACGATGAAGGCCTAAATAGCTTCAAAATTAGGCAAAACCTTACAAAAATGACACTTACACTTTTGATTTTTGTAGATTGCTAGGCAAGGATTCTAAAATGGGGTATAATATCCCATTAGGTCTATAGTTTTCTAGTTATGGTCTCCAAAAGTGGACCCATCTGAAAATGTAATTTGTAAATTGTCTTGAGTTGATCTTATGTAATATAGTATATTGAAATAATATAATTTGAGTTTGGTCATCCTTAAGGGTTAGGGCTTAGTGTCTAGAACCTTCTTGGGTACTTAAAAGTCCCTCTTTAAGGAAGACCCATAATTTGTCTAAGGTAGTTCTAGATGATACTCACAACAATGTATTGTTGATTGTTGTAAGGAAAGCGCCCATATGGGTTTGCATATTGAAATTCTATAATTTTGTATTTGCAGCAAATATAAGAATCCCATACTTTGTTCTCTCAATTTGTGTTGATCTATATTTCTATTGTTTGTTGCGGTGTTAAGGGGAGCACCGTTCATCAAGTAGCATCAAAGCCAAGTTCCTAATTGTATAAATAGAACACCAATTGGGAGGCAATTTACATAAGGACCATGGTTTGGGCTGAGTGTGTAGATAGATTGCCAATTGTGAGGCAGTTTACACTAGGGTTTTAGTGGAAGCATGAAAATTCCTCCACAAAGAGAGTGTGGTGAAAGAGTCGTAGGTGTTAGATCTTAGGGTTTTAGAGCCCTTCTGAGATAGATGAAAGAATTGGAAGAACAAATGCATAAAATAATAAACCTTGTTGTAAGAGATGAAAGTGAGGATGAAGAAGAAGAAGAAGAAGAAGAAGAAGAAGAAGAAAATATTGAAGAAGATGGCATTTTGAACCTAGATGAAGAGAGGCTTGCAAGGTCATTTCCAAGATTGGAAAATGACCTAAGCTTAAGGTTTCTACATTTTTGATAAATCTTAACCTAGAGGAATTAATCAATTGGGTCAAAAAATTGGAGGAATACTTAGAGTATAAAGATTTTGAAGATCCCAATAGGGTTAAATTTGCAAAGGCCAAACTGAAGGGTCATGTGAAGATCTAGTGGTAGGAGATTCAATTGGAGCAAATTAGAAGAGAGAATGACAAAATCATAAGTTGGGACCAAATGATAGCTAAATTGAAGTGGCAGTTCATTCTTGTGGGTTATGAGCTTGATCTATTAAAAAAATACAAGGATTAAAGAAAGCGAAAAGATCTATTCAAGAGTATACTAAAGAGTTCTAACGAGTTCTTATTAGAATCTGCCATGCAAAATCTAATAAGGAGAAAGTTTCCCATTAGCTTAACGGGTTAAGGCCAAGTATTCAAATGGATCTAAGTCTAGTTCAAATGACCAGCATTGAAGAGACATACTAATTTTCCCTAAGAGCTAAGGAAAAGTTGAAGATCTGGCAGACACTCTTATGGAGGCCGAAATGATGATCATAAGAAAAAAGATGAGGCTTGTAGTAGTAGTCAAAACCAAAGGGGAAACAATTCCAATAATTTTCATGATTAGAATAATAGATATTAGAGAGAAATACAAAGAAGAAGAGGGAAAGAATCTGGAAGAGGAGGTTTCCATGGAAAATGTATTCACTATGGAGGAGAAGGGCATTGAAAATTTGAATGTTCCTAGCCCCAAGGAAGGACTAATAGAAGAACTAAAGGTTAGGTGAAAGTTGCATATGTTGATGTAGATATTAAATCATCACATTCTAAAGATGTTGAAAGTGGATAAGTTCTAGTTAACAAAAGAGTCCCATTGAGTGGTGAGAATGAACCCGATCAAAGGAGGAGCTTGTTTCACACTAGGTGAAAATGTGAATATAAGTGTTATGATATGATAATTGATGGAAGTTGCACTGACAATGTAATGTCAGAAAATATGGTCATAAAATCAAATGTCAAGAAATAGAACACTCATGTCCATATCGTATTGCCTAGGTATAGGATGACCACAAGGGCATGGTCAATGAGAAATGCCTAGTGAAGTTCAATTTTGGAAGCTACTAGGATGAGGTATTGTGTGATATCATACCTATGGACATATGCCATATATTGTTGGGAAGATTGTGGCATTTTGATAAGTATGTTGTAAATGATGGGTGTGCAAATACCTACACTTTGGCAAAGAATGGAGTGAAACATAAGTTGAAACCATTGAAGGGGAAGGAAGAAAAGGTATGTAGTACTACTAGATCATGTTTTGTTGATGGAAAGAAGTTTCTCAAGGATATGAGGTGTGAGCATATGTATTTTTTTGTTATTCTAAAAGATGGCAAAGAAGAAGTAGACAAGGTACTTATAAAAGTTGTAGATTTGTTGGAAGAATTTCCTAATATTATGTTAGATAATGTACCTAATAGATTACCCCTAGTGCAGAAGATCAGTCCCCAAATTGATTTGATTCCAAGCACCGGTTTTCCAAATAAGGAAAATCACAAAATGTCACCAAGAAAAAGTGAAGAGTAGAACAAACAAGTGCATGATTTATTGTAGAAGGGGTTGATTCAAGAGAGTTTGAGTCCATGTGTTGTACCAATAGTATTAACACCTAAGAAGAATGGAGAATGGAGGATGCATTCAGATTCTCAAGCTATTAATAAGATCATGATCAAGTATAGACTTCCATCAATGTAGATGGATGATATTATGGAGTATTTGAGTAGAGTTGTGTATTTCACAAAGATAGATCTTAAGAGTGGGTACCATTAGATTCACATCAAAGTAGGAGATGAGGGAAAGGCTATCTTCAAGACAAGAGAAGGATTATATGAGTGGCTAGTCATGCATTTTGGGATAACTAATTCACTAAGAACTTTCATGAGGCTCATGAATGAGGTACTAAAGGAGTTTGTGCATAAGTTTTTCGTTATTTACCTAGATGATATTTTTATATTTAGTAAGAAATTGGAGGAGAATTTGATGCACATTTGTACGGTGTTTGACAAGTTGAGGAAGGAAAAGTTACTAATGAATTTAAAAGAAGTGTGATTTCTTGAAGGAGTTGGTGTACTTAGGATTTGTAGTATCAATAAAAGGTCTGAAAATGGACCTTGAGAAAGTGAAGGCTATCCTAAAATGAACTACTCCAAGGAGTACAACATAGGTAAGATCTTTTCATGGAATGACTAGTTTTTATAGAAAATTTATTAGAGGTTTTTGCAGTATTTGTGGATCTTTGACTAAAACAATGAGAGGAGATAGAAAATAATTTGAGTGGATTGTAGGAGAAAATAAGAGTTTCAATTTTTTGAAAGAAAATTTTACAAAGCAACTTATTTTAGCACTTCCAGATATTAATAGGGTGTTTCAAGTAGACTATGATGCTAGTGGTACTTTAATAGGAGTTGTTTTGAGCCAAGAAGGTAGAGGTGTTGCTTATTCAAGAAGTGGAGACACTATCTTCTTCCTAAGGAGTTTGTTTGGTATATTGATCATCAAGCTTTGCAATATTCAAATAGTCAAGGAAAATTGAACCAAAGGCATTTGAAATGGGTTGAGTTTTTTATGAGTTGTACATTTTTTTTGAAACATGGGAGTGGGAAATATAACAAATTTGCAGATGCTCTTAGTGAAAATCAAAGTTTTTTGATAGAAATATAGATTGAGGTGGTTCAAAAAATTATATCTAGAGGATCCTAATTTTGGAGAAGCTTGGAAAGCTTGTACAAAACCTATTAAAATTGGCTAGACAAGCTAGTTGGATTTCATAATCTAAGATGGTATGTTGTTCAAGGGAAGTCAATTGCGCATTTCCAAAAGTTTAATGAGAGAGAATCTCATTAAGGAGAATCATAATGGACCTAATTGGTTGGACACTTTGGTATAGATAAAACCATTACTTTGGTTGCTAAGAATTATTATTGGCCAAAGTTGTAGCAAGACGTGAAAACTTTTGTGAAGTGTTGAAGAGTATGTCAGATGGAAAAAGTAGTGAAGTAGAATACAAGGTTGTATCAACCATTACCTTTACCTGAGAAACAATGGGAAGATGTTAGCATGTATTTCACTCTTAGTTTACCAAGGAAACAATGAGGGCATGATTCCATATTTGTAGTGGTTGTCATATTTTTTTAAATGGCACATTTCATTCCTTAAACAAAGAGAAGTGATGTTGTTAATGTGGGAGAGTTATTTTTCAGAGAAGTGGTGAGACTACACGGTCTGCCAAAAAGTATTTTTTTGATCGAGATACCTAGTTCTTTGGATATTTCTGGCATACATCGTGGAAGAAACTGAAGAAAAAATTGAATTTCAGTTCATCCCATCATCCATAGACTAATGGAAAAATAGAAGTTGTGAATCAAAGTATGGGGAATTCACTAACATGTTTGGTTGGAGATAAGAAAAAAGGTTGGATTTGATTTTACAATAGGAAAAATTTACATACACCAATTTTGCCAACAGGAGTATTGGTAAATCACCCTTATAGATTGTATATGGAGTAGTCCTAGAATTGCTTCTAAAGTGAGGCATTTGAATAAAGGAGAAATAAGGAGTGCTAAAGTAAAATATTTTGCTAAACATTTGAAGAACATCCATGAGGAGGTGAGGAAACACATTAGAAATGTGAATACATGATATAAGGCTAAAACTGATGTGAAAAGGAGATATAAGGAATTTTATATTGGTGATGAAGTCATGGTTCATTTGAGGAAGGGGAGATTTATAGTGGGTACATATAATAAGATAAAAATGAAGAAGTTTGGGCTATGAAAGATAGTGAAAAAATATGATTCTGGAAATGCCTATGAAGTAGAGTTGCCTGTTGAACTGAATATTTCACCAATGTTCAAGATTTTCCATATTATAGAATATTATGAGGGAGGTGATGGAGGTAAAGTTACAAAATATTTTTGGATTATTTTGGCATCTACGTCAACTCCACAAGAGATTGAGGAGATATTGGACAGTTGTGTGGGAAGAAGCACAGGGAATAGAAGCTATGAGGACTATTTGGTCAAGTAGAAAGGGAGGCCAATGGAGTATTCATCATGGCTAGCATGGGAGGAGGTTGAATATCTTATTTTTCCTCTAACTACCTAATACATGATGTGGTCACTTCTCAAATTACCCTGGGTGTCTGATGTAGGAGCGTCCTGGGTGTAAGGGCAATCTTGGATCACCCAAAAATACTTCTATTTTTTTTATTTTTTAATAAGAGCTATTCATATATGGAGTTCCTATTTGAGGGATCTTACTAATTTTAGCAAGTAGGTATTATGTGCTCAAATTGTTCTAATCTCATATATGGAGGTTCATATTTGACATGTCAGCTTGCAATACGAGTTTTATTGTCATGTCATATGTATTGGTGTAGTTGTAGATTTTTTGTATGAATTTTGGCTATCCAAACTTAGATCCAATGATGAAGGCATAAATGACTCTGAAACAAGGTGAACCTTGGCTAGTAGACACTTGCACTTTAAATTGCTATAGATCGCTAGTCAAGGATTCTGAAATGGGATTATAATAGCCCATTGAGTCAACAATTTGCTAGTTATGGTCTCCAGAAGTGGACCTATCCAAAAATATAATTTATAAATTGTCTTTAGTTGATATTATGTAATAAAGAATAATGAAATAATATAATATGAGGTTGGTTAACGTTAGGGCTTAGTGTCTAAAAACCTTCGTAGGTGGTTAAAAGTGCCTACATAAGGAAGGTTTGTAGTTTGTCTCGGGAATTTTCTAGGTGATAGTTGCAGCTCTTTATTGTAAATTTTTGTAAGGAAGGTACCCATATGGTTTTTCATATTGTAATTCTATAATTCTGCATTTGTGGTAAAAATAAGAAGCCTATATTTTGTTCTCTAAATTTGTGTCGATATTTGTTTCTATTATTTGTTGCGCTATTAAGTGGAGCACCTTTCATCCCTAATAGACCTTTGGGAATGAATAACATCACCAATAATAAATTTATGTGCTATAAATGCAACAACTTTGGACACATTGCTAAATATTACATATTATAGATCAATCACTTTGGACCAAGGTATGAGAAATTAGTCATTACTTGTCACATTTGTAATAACTAGGGACATACATCTAGATTCTATAAATTCAATGGATTCATGAACACTACAATGAAACCAAATGTAAGCATAAATAACTTTTTATTGACTCTAAATGCAAACATGGTATTGTCAGCTAGTGCAAAACACATAGTCATTAACTAGGCAATGTTTATCAATCATCACTATGACCAAGTTGATGTAGGAACATCCTGGGTGTAAGAGAAATCTTGCATCACCTAAAAATATTTTTTATTTTTAGTCTTTTCTATTTTAATAAGGACTAGTAGACAAGGGGGTTACTATTTATGATAACTTTCTATTTTTAGTAAGTATGTCATACAAGCTCAGAATGTTTTTATATTCTACATGAAGATTCATTTTAGAGTTATAAGCCTACCATAAAAATCTCATTGCTCCAGCTTAAGTATCAAAAAAGTTATTGTGGATTTTCGGTGGAAAATTTAGGAGAAAAATCTTTAGGCTCGTTGTTGGAGGCCTTAGATTGCCCATATGAGGTCCAAAAACTTCATAGAAGGGCACTTGCATAGTTTCAAGCCTATAGATTAGGAGCTAGCATTTTTTAGAAGTGGTTATAATAGCCAATCGGAGCAATGGTTTGAAAGTTATGGCCTTCCGAAGTTGGGCTAGCCAAAATTTCTAAAATAATTGTCAAAGATGTATTTGGCCGACTCTATATGTATTGGTAGTATCTATCGGCCCTAGGTATTAAGTTTGAATTTTTAGAACCTTCCTGGGTGGCATAAAATTGCCTATTTAAGAAAGGCCCAAACATTGTCTAGAACAACTCTGGGTGGTAGTTCACAGCTTAGTCCTGCAAATTACTATAATGAAGGCACCTGTGTGGGTTAGCACATTGTACTTGTGAATTCTATAATTTTGCATTTGTGACAATAATAAGAAGTCCATGTTTTGTTCTTGCATTTGTTGTTGTTTCTTTGTTTCTATTATGTTTTTATGGTATTAAGGGGAGCAACCTTCATCACAAGTCATCATATGGGTTGAGCTATCAAGTAACAAATGTTGGAAACAATAATGGGAAAGTAAACTCTAAGAGGCGGCAAGGAGGGGGGGGGTGGGGGGTGGGTTGAATCAACACTTCAAAAAACCATAAAATATTCACTAGACATCCATCTCACAATTTAGCATCTAAACAGAAATAGCTAACTACACATGTTCATCCATAGCATGAAACAAATAACACACAACATAATAAATTTGTTACCCAGAAACTCTCCAATGAGAATGTAAAACTGGGGTGGGGATGACACCCACAAATCTTCACTATTGCAATTATAAAGTGTAGCCAATTAAGGTTACAATAAGTTTGACCATAAACTATGATCTACCCTCTAAAAGGCCTACCCTATTAAAGGCTTACAAATATTATTAGGTCTCACCCTGTTAAAGGATTTAAACATCCTGCTAAAATTATGCCTTGTTAGAGGACTTAAACTTACAATAAAGCAAGCACTTAGTTAAGAGATTTACACAAGTCTATTAAGACTACTCTATTAGGAGATTTTCTCTACATCACCTGTCAGAATGATACAACACTATGATCCTTCGATTAGCACTCTATTTCTAGATGTCATATCTTATCTTTCCTTATGTGTACTTGATCCTTCTAATTAGATGTCTCCTATGTCCTCTCTCTACTTTCCTATATTCTCTCTAACTAATTTTGTAATTCATAACATTATCACAACATCCATAGCCACCATGGATGCCTTCTTTGCACTTAGCATTATCGCTCTTGCATCTCCTTCTCTTCCTTCATGTATACAAACTATTTAGGATTTTTCTCCTTAAGTAATCACAAGTGGGCTAGGGTTAGGTAGGAATCAATGGTTTTGGATGATCCATATTGCCACTCAAAACATCCCTTAATTTGATTGGTTGCATGTACTACATAGGGATTCATAACATACATCCATCCTTATCTTCTAGAATTGTAAAAAAATCATTAAGTTGACCCAAAAATGGTTATGTTTTATGTATATAATTTTGTGCCATTACAAAAAACCATGTCAAAATTTGTTCTCTTGACACTTGAAGCCTCTAATGCTCAGCATCCACTATATCTTCAATGTTGTAACTCGGCTTCTGAATGGCTTAGCATACTCTGTTTACTTGACACTTGAATCATTATGCATTTATAGACTACTTAGTCCATAAGTGACTCGGCACTAACTATCTACTCAACACATATTGGTGCTCAACACTAACTAGGTTTTTTTACTCGACATGTATTGTTTGGCAACTTGTGTTCGACATGCTTTGGTTACTCAGCTTGCACTAAACTTTTGTTGAATAGTGACTAAGTATTTTGTCACTACCTTGTCAAAACTAATATGAGATTAACAATATCCCACTTTGACATGAGTGGCAAAAACACGTTGTCATGTAATACAATCTTTATCAAGAACTTAACTCAAAAAAAATATATGACTCGGCTCGTATACAAAATTTCAAAACTTTAAATTTTGCAAAGTAGATGACAAACTATCATACCTTATTTCTCCATTACTCCATTACTCCCCCTAAGTAAATGTTTCCTTACTATATCTAAATTGAATACTCCTGCTGAATATATTTGTTGTACCCTATTTTTACATAATTACTCCCCCTTACTCAAAACTTCATAATCCCCCTTTTTTGACACTTATGTCAGAGGTGGTATAGTGATAGTGTGTTTATCAAAAAATTATTAATGGACCTCCAGTATGATTTTCAATGTTGCATCCCAATTATTGTACGGTACCTCTAGAGAATAATATTGAATATCTAGCTTCACAATAAGGTTAACTAATAATGTGATCAAATTTCCACAATCCATCATAGTTTTGTGAATAAGTTTCTGGATTAGATTGTGTGACAATTTTTAAGATAAAAAATTAGGTTAACTAAGCCAACATGAGTGGCAAGATGAGAATCTTTCTTCATTAATGTCTCAGCATAGGCTAGTTCCTTATGCAATACTTCCATATTTGTGCTCAACATGGATTGGATGCTTGATCAAGGTAGCTCAAATGTTGGCATCTTGTGCTTTTAGCTTAGCAAGCCTACCTTGTGTGGATAGCAGTCTTTGAAAATGTGATTGACTTTGCCCAGGAGATAGTTTTACAGTATTACCTATAATCTTTAGATCTCCCTCTAGTTGGTCAACATCCCTCTGAATCTCCTCTGTGAAAATATTCACATCACATAACTTGCTGTAAAGAGAGAAAATGTTCTCTAACACCTTCTTCACACTCTCTATCTTGGTTGCTAAATCAACCTATCGTAGTGCAATGACACTAGATATCTTTTCAAGTACCTTGTGTGAAATTTTATTTTAGACCATTCTAAGAGTTTAGTATTGAAATCCAAGTTTTCATCACTAATCTTATCAACAATATTTACTAGTTTCTCAATAATTGATTTGCCTTCATTAGTAGTTGGAAGGCTAAAAGAATCAAGAAAGATATATTTGATTTCATGAAGCACTTGCTTCTACTTCTGTTCCCTTCTTTGAAACTCTTGTTGTTTCTTCCTTTGTAGAGCTTCCTATAGAATTCTCATCTGCTCAATTATGATTTTGTTAAGATCAAAATTTGGTAGTTCAATCACCTCATCTAGGCTTACATCTCCATAAGACATTTCATTTGAGCTCCTTGATGTTTCTACACTTAGCCTTGATATCTACAAGGGTGTGGCATGAGTGCTTGGCCTCTGAAGAACTTGATTGCTGGTAGGAGTAATAGAAATTGGTAAGGTAACCAAAGTCTATATGGAAATTTGTTCCTCTAGGATAGTAGTCACCTTCAACTCTTTAGACTTATCATATTGTCTCACTTATGTCTATACTTCACCTTGAGTTAGTGGAGTAGGTACAAGACTTGATTCTTGACCTAGTTTAACTTTAGTTCCATATTTCTCAACTTTGACTAAGGCTTTCTTAGTTGAAATGAGTGGCACTAGAGATAATGCAACTTGTGTTGTAGTAATAACACTTAGTTTTTTAGTGCTTGCACTTTGATCTTCTATCTGTTTTACCTCTATAGTTGGAGAGGGAACATTGGATGTGTCAATTTTTTTCTCCCCTACAAATGCCACTTTTGCCTTTTCAATTTCATTTGTTCTCACCAATACATGATTTATGCATAATTGTGGTACCATGGAGGAATCCCTCAATATATTTTTCAAATCATCATCAGTCAAAGGATTATTTTTTGAGAAGAATTATCGGGAACATCCTTTATTTCTATTGAGTCTTATTGACTCACTTGGTCTATATGTGGGGGACTGTTACTCGACACTTGTACATCTTATACATTTTGTTCATCTTTCTACTCTTTTTTTGTTGCTTCCTCAGTGCCTCCCACACTACCATCCTTGAATGATACCTCTTATGCAGTTTTTACTATTTCTTGTTCATCTTGCTTAGGGTCTTTCATTGCTTACTCACCTTTCTCTTTTATAGCAGGAGTGAGTAACCCATAAATAGATTTCTAAATAGTCATGCTTTTGGGTACTATATACTCAATTTTATTATTTAAGATATGGAAACCTCTTTATTTAGGGGTAAATTTAGACTTGTGCTTTTCCATAGCCTTAGCAATATTCCTTTTCTCCAATTTTGGCATAACTTGGGCTAGAGTTGATTCCCTAATTTGTCTATGATCCATTTGCAAGCTATATTTTCATTTATGTTCAACTTCAACATATAGAATCTTGGGTAGCAAGTTGGAAATATCAATAGGAGTTGATTTGAATGTAGCCATCATGACATATATGGCTTCCTCAATAGTATTTTGTTCAACTTTCCCTAGCTTATCAAAATCAATGTGTGCAAAACCAAATAAATCTGCATTTGATTTTACATTGTCACATGAGTTATCTAATTTAAAGGAGGGGTTGTGGCTTACCACCTTGAATTGATTCATGTCATCAGATTATTTTTTCTCCTCATCTTACTTGGCTACTAGAGTGTATTTTCTCCTTGCGTATGTCTTCTTTGCGGGCTAGCCTGACTCTGCGAAGGAAATAGTCTTTTTTCCTTTTGGTTTCTCAGAGACCTTAACTTTCTTGGTGGTTGCCCTTGTGCTAGACCTGGTAGTAGGTACTATTGGCTTCTATTGTGAAACTTTCACAAGCTTCTTGGTTTTCTCCACTTCAAGTTCCTTTTCCTTTCTCTTCTTCTTCTTAGCTGGTTTAGGTGTTTCCTTAGCTTCTTCTTCCTCAACACCTTCTATATTAACTTCCTCATCTTCTCCTTTTCCTTGAGTGAGTGTCAATGGGGTTTAGACTTGTTCATCTTTATCATCTTCATCTTCCTCTTCTTCTCACCCTTTTCCAAATATCTCCTTCATCTTTTTCACAAATTTGTTTTTCTTCCTAAGAATAGTAACTATTTTCAAGTCAATTGTAATCCTAGACTTGGCTTCCTCATAGTTCCGAAATGATGTGACACTTTTATCAATTTCTTCTTCCAATAGAGTTGTGATAGTTGCAGATGCCTCATCTACATTAATCTCATAGGGAAAGGGCTTAAGCCATCTGACCCTAGGAATAACTACCTACACATATGTATAATCTACATCAACTAAGAAGCAAACATCATTGTAATGTTTCTCCACTAGTGACATTGGAATGCTTAGTTTTTCCTTAATTGATTTTTAAAATCCTCAATATAACTAGTCATAATTGACTCAAAATTATCTCCAAGTTGCTTTATCAACTCTTCAATCTGAACTATAATAGACCTATTGGTCTTCCAAGCAACTTTTCCAAAAGTTAGAAATGTGTTCTGCACATAAAAGAATATGCAGAATAGTAAAGAACCAAATTTGCAAGATGCACTCTTTATTTTCCTTATGGCCTCCAAGTTTTTAGATAGTTGCTAAAGTTGCAACTCGACAAGGTTATAGGTGTGGTCTCTCTTCACTATCTTGTATCCCATATCCACAGCCATACATTCACTCTCACTGCAAAGGCAATTAGGAGGTCTAAGATAGAATCTATAGATATTCCTCTCTTGTTCCATATTGTACATGTATTTTTCACTATTATCTCCTTTTAATCACTACACATGCTCTTAGGTCTATCTAGGGTAGGATACCTTGTTACTTGGTTGACGATTCTTTATGTGATCTTAATTGGTCCATTTTCTAACCATATGAAGTCATCATGTATTCTACTAAGCACAATATTTATCCATTCAGTCTTAAATACATTAGGGAAATCTAGGGCATGGGTCAATCCTTTCTTTTCTACAATTTTGTTTTCTTCCCTCAAGACTCCATTTCACAAAGTTTGATGTGTAAATCCCTTATCTCCATGTGTCCTATACTTCCAACTTTACAAGTATAATAACACCTGGTATCCTAAATCATGAGAACTTTTGGTGGTATCATGGATAACCCACCAGATAGGTCTCCTTTATATGTTATTTTAGGTATTGCTCAAAAAGGTGGTTGTCTCACATCATTACAAATTAGCTAAACATTAAACACTTCCTTTCCTTCCTTCCCAACATTCGTAGAGGAGCTAGCTACCATATTTTCTACTTAGGGTTTATGATTATAATTCCAACAATAAAACTCAGTAATAGTAAAATACCTTTCAATCTGATGAATTTTATCAAGTTATAGTTGAATTTGGTTCACAAACTCAAGAATATCCTATTACAATTTTCCTTCATGCTCTTCACGCTCTCTTTGATCACTTATGAACACAAATGAGTCAAGAAATAACTATATAACCCTTGGAATTCTGTAATAAATATTTAATGCTTACACAATTGTAAGCTTGTCTATCATAGGGTTTCCAATTCACTCAGCTTACACATGATTTCCACTACACTCAGATAACATAGAGAGTTCAATTGATACTAACATAGCTCCTTTGCTCAACAATAGCTACCAAACCTTTTATTCATGCTCGGCAACAACATGTGAACTAATAAAACTGTAGATTTATTCTAGGTTCTAACCAATACATTGCATCTTAATTCATGCATATATAATATTTTTAAATCTTAGAGTGTTGGAATTGATGTGTAATATAGCATTTGAAATATCAGTCCCATACATACCTCTTCATTGCCTAGTTGGGGGTGATGTGATCACCTAATCCATTAGATGAAGTGACCTCATCTAAAGTTGATGTGCTACAATCTTCCTTATTCTTCCATTTCTTATTCATCTACACTTTGACCTTCTCAACATTGACCTTTTTTTCACCTTTATTATTTCCATTACTCAGCACTCGTGACCTAGTTGGAAAGTTTCTGCTAATATGACCAGTCTTGAAACAACTAAAGCATGTAGTCCTAGTCAACCATCTATTGTAGTTGCCTCTGAAATGTGTTCTAATGCAATTCTCAAGAAAATGTCCATATTATTGATAATAGTGACAACTGTACCTTGTGTTGTAATCCCAATTATAGGATTTTCTATTTTGTTGTACCTTTGTCTACTTGTTTGACATCCACTTGGCATTAGATCTACATTCATATGCTTTATGTCCTTACTTCTGACAATTATGTTAGTATCCTTCAAATCTCTGTGTGCTTAAGGTCTTGGTCCTACATTCATGTGCCTGATGTCCTTGCTTGTTGCACTTATTGTTGGAATTCTTTACAATAACTAGAGGAGAGGGGGTGAATCAGTTATCCAATGTCTAGATGTACAAATAAAACTTTTCAAATCTTAGTGAACCCATATCCATAAAACATTTTCATCATGCATGCATCCATTAGATTATGCAATCACTTAAACTTGTAGGTTACTATCAAATCAATTTGCAAAAATGTAAACATGAAACATAATAGATTCAATAACACATTTGACACAATGATTTAACATGAAAACCCAATTTAGAAAAAACCACCAGTAGCATGCTATTCATTCTCACTCTTTTGAAGTGATGCCCTGTGAAAGGCCAACCTTGTTAAAGGTTACAATGCACACTATTAAATGTGACCTGGTTAAAGGATTTCAATCACCCTATTAGAAGTGAGCCTTATTAGAGGACTTTAGATCATTCACTTGGAATGTCACCTAGTTAAAGGACTTACAAATGGATGTTAGGTCAACCTTAATCGAAAGGATTTACCCTAGACTAATGCAATGATTAGAAATTAATAGTAAGGCTTTGATATAATAACAACTTAGAATACACTTATAGATTATAGATCTTTGTTTCAGTCCTCCATTCTACTTGGCTTTCACACTCTTCAGCTCTGATAGCTTGTTCACCCTTCAAGCATCCATACTCTTAAGCCTTCTTACTTTGCTTGCTAATGTAGTCTCTTCTCTTAGGTCACTGAATGAAGCAATACCCTAGAATCATTTTCTTCCTTAGGTTCTCACACATGAGAACCTTTGCTTCTGGCTAGCCATCTCTATAAATAGAGAATTAAGATCTTTTTCCATTCATCCTCCATTGTCCATTTTAGGGTTAGGTTAGATTAGGTAGGATTCAATGAATCTACCCCTCATTTCATTTCATTCCCTTCTAGAAAATTTCCCTTCAATCCTCTTTGAATTCACCTCAAAATGGTTCACCATGAATTATATGCCACTAGGTCACTAACTTATCTTCCACATGGTTCACACAATTCAAGAAATCAAACTTGTTGGCTAAGATTCATCGAATTCTTGATCTTTCTCATAATATTGACACTCAGCATTAATTGGCTTCTAATGCTTGGCACATACTCCATTTCTTGGCATCCTCTATCAAATCACTCAACACGAACTAAAGTTTACTAGTGCTTGGCATCAACTAAACTTTACTCAACTTACACTGTTTCACTCGGCTTATATTGAAATTGACTTTTCTCAGTTCCAACTAATTTTTTGCTTGGCTTGCACTAACTTTTCTTGACACCTACTATGTAGAATGTTAAGTTTGGTAGGAAAACTTCATTTAACTTGTTCTTCTAAACTCAATCAATGTAACCAACCTTTGCAACCTTAAGTAGATTATCAATGCACTATAATATCACTGTCTTAATTGGTTCATATACTCATTTTCATATCATAACTCAACCTTTTCTCTAGGTGCTATTGTTACCTCATTTTATCAAATCCTCTTTATCAATCAAATAAATGATAGTAATTAAATCATATAAGTAGTTGTCTTATGAGCAAGTAGCAGGTTTGACATTAGTGAAAAAATAATGACTAAAACACATTTATCATACTTGTGTAAATCTATTTTCAACACTTATGACAATAACCCTTGAATTTCTAATTTGCATTGTTGCTCCTGCAAACATTTGTTGTATGACCTAACTTTCCATAATTATGACAAGTGGGTTTGTAGTTCTTACATTTGTTGTTTCATTATTCACCACTTTTAGATGATTCTCCTTTCTCAGTATTGGTGTACCTCAATCTAGCAATATCATTGTTAGATCTTGAAGATCTCATAGTTTCTCAAAGTATTTGATGGCTTCACTAGGTTTATTGAAACTTTTAGAAAATTCCTTTTCTACTCTCAGTTCATCCCTTAGTTGTTCATTTTGTAACTTTAGGGTTGTGATCTCAATGCCTTTTCCATTCAATTCATGGTTTTCAATCATTAATTGATTCATTGTATCTAGTTGCATGTTGGAAAGATCTTGCATATCTGATGTCTTCTCTTCTAGTTTGTTTGTTAGTGTTCTTTTTTCATCTTCAATCATGACTTTGTCTTCCTCAACTTTCTTTTTCTACTTAGTCACCTCACAGAGCAATATTGATTGGACTTCTTGTTCTATCTTAAGATTTCTAAGCTCTTAAGTTAGGACATCGTTCTTTTACATTAGATCTATAACTGTTGCATCAAACTCACTTGAATTTCCATTCTGAAACAATCCAGTAGTGTCTTCCTCTTAGTAATGAGTGTCATTTTTCTCAATAGCTATCTCTTTTCTTCTCCTTAATGAGCATTGTAGTTCTTCTCTTACTTCCATGAATTGGTGTAGGGCAAGTTGGATTTCAATCTTCTAGTTCTCAATAGTCTTTCCCAACTTGTAGACTTCCATCTTCAAGATCTTTTCTCAAAGTTGTAAATATTTCCTTTCTAGAGAACAAGGCTCTAATACCAATTGTTGGAAATAATAGTGGGAAAGTAAACTCTAAGAGGTGGGGTGGGGGAGGTTGGGGTGAATTAGCACTTCAAAACTTTTACCATAAAACATTCACCACATATCCATCTCACAATTTAGCATGTAAACAAAATAGCTAAGTACACATGTTCATCCATAGCATAAAAAAAAAAACACATAACACAATAAATTTGTTACCCAAAAACACTCTAATGAGAAGGTAAAACTAGGGTAGGGATGACACCCAAAAATCTTCACTACTATAGTTGTAAAGTGTAGCCAATTAAGGTTACAATAAGTTTGACTATAAACTATGTTCTACCTTGTGAAACATCTGCCCTGTTAAAGGCTTAGAAAGACTGTTAGGTCTCACCTTGTTAAAGGATTTAAACACCCTACTAAAAGTGTGCCTTATTAGAAGACTTAAACTTACAATAAAGCAAGCATTTGGTTAAGAGATTTACACAAGTCTATTGAGTACTCTATCAAGAGATTTTCTCTACATCACCAATTAGAATTATTCAACACCATGATCCTTTGGTTAGCACTCTATTTCTAGATGTTAGATCTTCTCTTTCTTGATGTGTACTTGATCCTTTTGATCAGATATGTCTCCTCTATCCTCTCTTTGCTTTCCTCTATTCTCTCTAATTGATTCTACAATTCATAACATTATCACAACCACCATAGCCACCATGAATTCCTTGTCTACACTTAGCATTCATCTCTCTTGCATCTCCTTCTCTTCATGCATACAAACTATTTAGGGTTTATTAACATTATCATATTTCCACAATCCATTTATAAATAACTTGTCTTCTAGATTTGATTCTGTGTTCTTTTTTACCATCAACATTTCGGATCATACTACATGATCCATCATCAGGATGAGAAAGTGTGGAAGTAGAGATATTGCAGACTGGGCCTTCCTCAAGAGATATAAGGATAGCAAGGGAGAGCGCGTAAATTCATGCAAAGAACAAAAAGAGTACAAACTAATGAAATAAATGAGACAAGAAGGATAAAGGGCAAAAAAGAATTTAAAACTATAAAAATGAATAAAAGGCAATAAAAAGAAAATAGAACAAAAGAAATTCCAAACCTAAGAAGACCTTAACCACAAGTGCTAAGAGTAAGAAAAAACAAAAAAACAAAAGTAAGCAAGCATATATATATATATATATATATATATATATATATATATATATATATATATATATATATATATATATATATATATATATATATATATATATATATATATATATATATATATATATATATATATATATATATATATATATATATATATATATATATATATATATATGGTTATATGCTAAGATATATTATTACATATTATACTATTAATTACTATTATAAGCATATAAGGTTTGTCTCCTTAAGTAAACACAAGTGGGCTAGGGTTAGGTAGGAATGAATGACTGTGGTTGATCCATATTGTTACTTAGAACATACCTCAATTTGATTGGTTGTATGTACTACATAGGAATTCATAATATACATCCATCCTTATCTTCTAGAATTGTAAAACAAGCATTAAGTTAGCCCAAAAATGGTTTACATAAAAGTTTGTGCCATTACAAACAACTATGTCCAAAATTGTCCACTCGACACTTGAAGATTTTGATGCTTTCCATCCACTATATCTTCAATGTTGTAACTTGAATTATAAATGGCTCGACATACTCTATTTACTTGGCACTTGAATCACTCGGCATGTATAGACCACTCAGCTCATGAGTGACTCAGCACTAACTATCTACTCTATACTCACTAGGTATATTAATCAACATGTATTTTCTAACAACTTATGCTTGGTGTGCTTTGATTACTTAGCTTACACTAAAAATTTTTTGAATAATGACTAAGTGTTTTGTCATGACCTTGTCAAAACTAATCTAAGATTAACAACAAAGTATATAAGAAGTTTAATATGTGCTGAGGTAGTTACAATTCTAAGTGCACATAAGCATTGCAAAGCATTTTTAGTAGTTGTCGAATAATTTAGGAGGCAACATGTGTCAAGCAATCCAAAAGAAAGATTTAGTTATAGCCAAGTTAAGATTGTGTCGAGGGACAACATGAAAGGACAAGGAGAGCCAAGTGCCAGAAGCTATATGAGTTGAGTAACATAGTCTAATGTATTTGAGTTTTGAATAACACAAACTCATAGTTAAATACTTTATTCAACTTGAAAGTATGTTTATATATTCAAGGATTCAATTATGGAGGTAATTATGACTATAATTGTGGATCATTAATCCCTATGTTGTGTGATTAACCAATTAGAAAAATGAAAAGGTCAAGTGGAAAAAAATGAATTCTAATTGTTGATTAAGATCTAGAAGCTTCATGATATGGCTATTTAAGAAGGGTTTAAGACCTAATTTCTTGTTGTAAAAGTTGTTAGAGAGAGGATTACATAGTTGAAGGTGAATCAGACATTGAATGACTAAGGTGATCGAGTAGTACATAGAGAAGATAAAGTATATCTATCACATTGAGGTGATTGAATATTGGAAAGAGAAGATATGTCATTAGTAATCAAGCACAAACCAAAGGATCATGATATTTATTACATTCTAACTAGTGTATCAGGTGAATCTATAAATAGAGTGGTCCTAACATGCCTATTGTAAACCCCCTAATAGAGTGCTCATTTTATTGTGATGTAAAAATCCTTTAATCAAGGTGGACTTAAGAGTATTTTAACCTCTTAATATGGAAGACCCCTAATAGGATAGATCATCATAAGTGATCAAACTTTATAGTCCTAATAGGCATATTTTATTGTTGTAGTAGTGAAGAATGTGTGGGTGTCATCCCCACTATAGTTTTACCTTCACTTTGGAGGGTTTCTACGTTACCATAATAGGTGTCATGTTTTGATCTATTTCTTACATGTTTTATTCATGCTATTAGATGTTGGATCTGATATTACATGTTCATATATGATGTTGCATGTTAAAAGGTTTAAGGCTAAGGTTGAGATATGTGGTGAATCAAGTGTGAATGTGATTCATGTTTGAAGTGATAATTTTTTAATAAATCATAATTCACCTCCCCCCCCACCACCCCCCATCCCTCATAGCATCTTACTTTCCCTATTAGACTTCCAACAATTAGTATTAGAGCTGAGTTCTCTAATAAAGAAGTCTAACCACTTGAGAGTCAAATATCTTGGAGATGGAAGCCTAAAAGTTGGTAAAGGTTATTGTAAATCAAAAGAATGATTTGTAACTTGCATTTGAGAAAGTTAAGGCTGAAAAGGAGGAATTAAAGAAATCCTTGAATAGGAGGAAGGAGATGACAATTCAAAAAAATGACACACAATACAAGGAAGATCCAATGAAACTGATGAAGCAATAGCAAATCTACTGGAGAAAACCAATATCTTGAATGAAGAAATAAGAAACCTAAAAAGATAACATTAAATACAATCACTAAGGCTATGTAAGATGACTTAAAAAAAGTTAAAGGTTGAAGAAGATAAGGTAATGAATGATGAAGATAAAAGGAAAATGGCTACAACTCTTGATGATAGGATCAATTAAGTAAAAAGGCTGACTCACAGTCAATTTGACATGGCCAATTAGTCATTAAGTGCCAATCATGAGATTTCTAGGAAGGTTAAAGAGATTGCAAATCTAAGATTTGAGAATAATCAACTAAAATCTAAATTGAGAGTTGAAAAGGAAATTATGAAAGAATGAATAGATCTAGAGAGGCTATGAGACAACTTGATGAATAACTAAGAGCACAAAGAAGACATAATAATACTACTAGATAAGGTTATACCAAGTTCATATCATCTACCAAGAAAGTAGAATCATCAACGCATGGAGAACAAAGGAATGCTAAGAAAAAGAAGCCTAAATACTATCAATGTGGAAAACTAGGCCATATAAAAAACATTTGTAGGAACAAAACTGGTAAGTCAAATCTTAAGCCTAAATTCAATGGTAATTGTTTAAATTGTAACAAGCATGGACATCATTCACATGAATGTAGATCAAAGAACAATAAGAAACAAGATACATCTAGATTCAAGGGTTACTGTTACACATGTTAGAAGTATGGTCATAAGGCACAAGATTGTAGATCTAATGCAAAGAATAGTTGGACACTTAAAGGTCAAGGCAAAGCAACTAGGTAAGGAAATACTATAAATTGGGATCACAATACTTGGGTCATTGTCAATTATGTGAAAATTATAGACATATTAAAAAAAATTATATAAGGATACATCTTAGAGGAAGATGAAAAAATTTGAGGAATTTTGGTCTAGTATGTTTTAACTGTCAGAAGGTCACTCACATAAGCAAGGACTATCTGAATTGACATCAACATCCAATAATGAGGAAAATAATGGCAACATAAAGGCCAATGTTGAAGAAGTGAGAACCCAAATGAATCAATACTGGAAAAAAAAAAAACTAAAGGACAAAGTAGTGCAAATGGTGAAGCTGTGATCACCCAATCTAATGGATTGGGTGATTCCCTCACCTCAAACTAAACAAAGATGTATGTATGGAACTATATTTAAATAAAAATAAAAATCATACATTAGTAACTAATATTGGAAGTGTAAAAGTCCAAATTAGCATATTGTTAGATGTATGAAGTTTGAACTAAATAGTGTATAGATGTAGAGTTGAAAAGTTAATAATTATTGAGTATCAATAGTGAGTGATAAAAGAGTTAAGCGATCGAGTGAGATTTCTAGTAATGATAGAGTTCTTGTACTAGCTGAGTTGAAGGAATATGAATCATGTTTTTGAGTTTTGTTGTGAAGGCCAAGAAAGTTGTAATACACCCACTATGTGTGTGAGATATTTATGAGGCCCTAAAATTGAATTTTTGAGCTATATAGTGATTCTGTCAATCATTTTGAATACCTTGCATTCGAGATTTTAGAGAAGAAGATTTAGAGCAATTCCAAAGTGAAGTTAAGTGACTTGAGAGAAGATCTTGCAACATGCATCAAAAATTGGGAGTGATCTAAAGGGTTTTTTATGATCAAGCAAAGCAGAGTTCAAATTTAAAACCCTAAACACAAAAATGGCATCAAGTTTGACTATAGAGAAGGGTGAAGAATCAAAGATTAGTGATGTAAAATTGATTTGTAACTAAGTTGTTAAACTCCCAAAGTTTAAGGCATGTCCTAAAATTACGATGAAGGGTGATGCATTTTGTGCCTTGTCATCAATATTGCCCAGGGTCATAATGATTCATGATATTAGGTCATGATATATCTACAAAATTGGTGCAATAGGAGATTTCGAGTGGAGGAATACATATGAGAGACTGTATATTGATGGGAAGTTGAAATAAGAGCACAAGCACATTGCCAAGGCCAGACTAACCCGTGCCTTATATTTTCCCAAATTTTTTAAGGTTTAATGGATTAAGGTTGGTCTAAGTTGAGTTCATGAGATGAAGTTATGGCTAGAGGGTGGGCTAGTGGAAATAACCAAGAAAATCATTCACCGAGTGACTAGTTACCCGGTGACGGATAAAGTAAAGAACATTCAATATTAGAGTAAAGATGTAATTGAAGCTAACACAATGACTGTATGGAATAAATGTAGTATGAAAATTTCTACTATAAAGGATGTGAAGACAAATCTATTAGTGAGGCTTCTAGCTCACAAAGTTTATCAATCAAGTCAACTAGATAGTGTCCCCTGTGTCGTAGTTGATGTTGCATGGATAATTGTGAAGAAAAGTCATTCCTATGACCTAGCTGACCTATAACTACAACAATTAGATGAGAACTTGAAAAGAATCATAAAGGTGAAGGATACAATGTATAAATTTGGTTCTTTGTTAATTAGTATATTCTTTTATGTGCAAAACATTACATGGAGTAAGAAGTCAATTACCCAACAAATCAATGAGATTATTAGTCATTTGGGATATAATTTTGAAATAGTTTTGGATGGTTACTTTGATGAATTCAAGCAAAATAATAGGATATGTCTAGAATACCTAAGTCATTAGTTGACAACTATTATAAAAGCATTTGTTTTCTATTGGCTATAGATAGGACATGCATCCAAGTTGTCATACCTGTAATCAAATGGTTAAAGCCATTAGGTTATGAGATTAACATAGATGAAATAGTTTCAGTAATCACAACATTGCTTGCTAAACCCATAGATAAGGATGTCGAGCCATTTGACACATATTAAATAGATAAAGTCAAAATCATGTTGTAAACTAAGGTTCCTAAGCTAGATAGGAAGAGAAAAAAGATGATAAAGAATCTAGAGAGAGTTTTGGGTGAAGGTGTCGAGTGGGAGGAACCACTACAAATTACATTAGGAAAAGGCGAGGATTTATCCAATGATGAAGAAGGTCATAAAGAAGAAGAGGCCAAAGACAAGGGTAAAGAGACAGTTGTGTTTGAGACACAAACTAGTAAAGGAAAGAAGGAGTCAAAGCCTAATCCTAACACATAAAGACTGATTAGGTAAAGAACCAAGGCAACTACTACCATAGTTGTGAAGCCACAAAGAAAAGGAGTGGTGAAAGTTACAAGACCAACACAAGGCAAGAGTGCAAAAAAGAGGAAAGGCATTCCAAATAAGGCCAAGCTGAGAAAAATAGTGAAGAAGCTGAGGAGAAGGCTTATAGTTACAAAAAAATATGAAGATGAAGATAAAACCAAATCTAAGGATACGTGATAATTTAGAGTTTATGTGCACAAGAAGCCCAAAACAATGGAAGAGGTATGCACAAATATTAGGCGAATTGTAAGATTATCAGGATTCCATTTTATTAAGTTTGATAAATTAAGTAAGGATGACAATAATAAAGTAGAAGAAGCATTGTTATACATGATGGAAAACTTTAAATATACACCATTAAAGTTAGAGAATATGATAACCAATGAGATATATGGTAGAGTAGATGCAACGTGGAAGTATGTATTGAAAACTAACAGGCAAATTAGAGAAGACACACTTGCCCAAGTCATGCCTGAATTGAATAAGAAACCAAATCTCAAAATTTGTGAAGCATTCAACAACATATTAGTATCTAAGAGGAGGGGTTTCCTAATTTTAAAGAAAAAAGTTTAAAATATTGTAGAGGAGAGAAAATTGACATGGAAGAGAATATATGAGGTAATGCATGATGATGAACAAAAGGATGAGAAAGAAACAAGTGAACAACAATATGTGGAATTAGATAGAATAGAAGATATTTATGATGGAATAGATAACCGTATTGATACATTTCACAATTTGGTGTAACTAAGTGAAGGGTAGACATAAGTAGTGGTCATTAATGAAGAACCATAAAAAAGTTGAGATCGAAATGTGTTTAGTAAAGAAAATGCCACACTTGAACCTGAGAAGCCAAGTAAACATCTTGTACAAACCAAGTCAATATAGATGCCAACTGTTGATGGACCCTAATCCTATGATTGTGTGATCCAAAGACTATCCTAATATCAATTTATAGGAGTCCACATAATAGGTACAATCTACACTTGGTACTCCTACTACACTAATTGTCACAATCAGTCAAGAAAAAGGACAAAGAGATGTAAGTGATAGTCATGTTGAGTAGCATGATATATCAACCACTAAAGAGAAAAATGCACAAGTTCCAGATCAACAAAATAATGTCGATGAAGGTAATGTAACTAAGAATATTAAAGAGGAGAAGAGTGAAAATATTTTAAATGACCAAGTGGATCAGTCCACTATAGGTAAAAGACAAAGTGCCTAAGGACCTTAGATTGTGGGAGCAAAGGAGGTTGTACAACCGAGTTCCAAAGGTGAACTCACTACTAATGTTGATAAGGAAAAGGAGAATGTACCTAAACAACAAGTGACTTCTACTATAATGCCCACCCATAGTTTGATTTTCCATTATATTTACCAAACTCTTTTATGGCTATTTCATGAATGTCTTAGTTTCAAGGATATTGGATTTATAATTAAGACATTATTTCATGACTTGGATTACATGTATATCAATGAAGAATTACTTAGTTGATTATATTTCACATGTTGATTGACGATTATGATTACTAGCACATTAATGATGCTTTAATGGTACTTAGTTAGTAAATGTGGTTGCTTTCATGGTGATATCAAATTATGAGTATTTTATATTCACAATGATTAGTTTACATGTTTGAATATGTGATGATTTGTACTCAAAAATTATTATAGTAATTACCCCATACTTGCATGTGTGTGGAGTGTGTGTTTGTTTTAGTTTTCTATCTAACATGTCTGATGTGGTTAAGGGAGGGAGTCACAATTACTTGCTAGTTGAGATCACATGATGTACCACTCCCTACCATTGCTTGTTTAGCTTAGGCATAAATGTATACATACATGCTCATCTTTTGCACATTGCAAGTATTAGGCATCAACTTCCTCAAATTTCTAGGATGAGCGTGCCCTATCACAATAAATCAATGCTAAGAATAGGGAGATAATGTTCAGGTCGAATCCCAAGAATAACCTAATTAATTGTCTTGAGAAGGAGGACATGTATTTGACTTTTCACCATTTTCAAACCCATGAGTTTATCTTTGTCTGTATTGTTTGATTTTGAGTTTTGGTCTATTTTGGTAAT
This sequence comes from Cupressus sempervirens, assembly GCA_028749045.1. Lineage (NCBI taxonomy): Eukaryota > Viridiplantae > Streptophyta > Pinopsida > Cupressales > Cupressaceae > Cupressus > Cupressus sempervirens. The sequence continues at coordinate 69,660,019 of CM053786.1, forward strand.
GTTTCTTTTATATGGATTTGGTAATGTGATTTATTTGGTAAATGACTTAATTATAATATTTGGGTTAATCATATAATATTGAGAATTAATAAATATTATTTGATCAAAAAGAAAATATCAAAATATAATGATATTTAATTAATTAGAAATTAATTAAATATGCACTTTAGTTTAAAATATTTAATTTAAAAGTCTAATTTAAGAAGTGTTAGGATTAACCTCAGACAGAAATAACAGTTACATGCAAATATAACCAATATCAAAAAATAGTAGATCGCACATAAGAGAACACAAGACACCAAGATTTAACATGGTTCACCCAATCCCTGGGCTGTGTCCACCAACAACAAGTTCAATAATATTATGATCCAGTGATTACAATCTATAATCCCTTATAGCTAAATATTGCCGCAAGAACCAATTTTTGCATCACTCATTATGAAAATCCCTAACCCTAAGCCCTTTTATACAAGCTTTTTGTTGCTTAAAAAATTAGGGCTAGAATAATACAACAATAGTAGTCAACATCTTTTACAATATAAGGTCATTTTTGGCTTTGGAAGCATTTCCCTCGAAAACCCCTATGGAAATAATTTGAAGGGAAATTGTGCCAAATAAACCTCTTAGTACGATTGGGCTCCACATCACAAGTCTGATCAAAATCCACAATAATAACCTCCCACATGGAGATTGATCATAGCAATACTAAACCTTTAGCTCCCACTGGAATATTAAACCACCCTGGACTCTACTGTTCTTTTAGTCTATTTAGTAAAAAAGATCAACCAAAGCTAAAGGGGAGTTTAGCTTCCTCCTTGTCACTACCTATCTAAACATATCTATTAGATTGTCATTTGTATATGTCTTTTCTAGCTTTAACTGTCCATCATCCAAAACTAACCGAATGAAATGGTACCGTAATTGGATGTGTTTTGTCTTTGAATGTAAAGCTAAATTCTTTGCAAATGAATGTTACTCTGGCTATCTATAAACAAATAATTATCCCTCTGTGGGTCTCTCAATTCTTCCATGAAGAACTTGTTGGTGTTTTGAAACATCCTAGTTTAAAATTACTCCAATGAGAACAAGATATATCTAGGGGCAGCCACTTCCCATCTTCAACATACCAATTTAGACACTGGGCCAACTATAAGGTTGGAGCCTTCTTCTACTTCAGGCTCTGCAAAACCTAGGTGGGTATAACTCAAATTCACTTATATGGTACCAATGTTAAAACATACACTTGAATCTAGACAAAGCAGATAAAAACCCTAAATCTTCTAACACTTATGCACAAATCTCAAACATGAAATAGCTAGTGACATGACTTAAGAAATTGATAAGCTAAGTGAAGGAATCATTTTCAGTTCTTCAACATTAAAGGGGAAAATATTTGATTAATGATGTTGATTTCAGCAAAACTTGAAATATGCAGTAGTAAGAACAAGTTTATCTTATAGCTGATTAGTGCCTTATCCATCGGGAAAAAGGTAAGTCAAAACATACACATGGATACTTGAGATATACTTATATACTTAGATATATGATCTATCCATTCACCTTGTAAATAGACATCTATCTTCATAAAATTTCTCATACTTATGCAATATCCTCCTGGTGAAACCTGCAACCCTGTCAAGGTAAATAAGCATTTACTTGGCTCTTTGTTCCAATAGCAAACCTATCTAGACATACAACCTTAAAAGATTGCAAATGAGTTTAATCTCTTTGTTCTTAAACACAAAACATTTTAGACAATAGAGGAAGGAGATGAGAATTAGAATGAAGCTAAAGAGATTCTTGCTCATTTGTATTCATTTCCTTGAAACTATACATTCATATGAATGAAATTAAAACATAGAAATGCCTAACAGATCATAACTAGCTATATTATTTTTACTACTACTATTCATACAAGAGAAAATATGTTGAAGAATATGGTGAAATCATAGTTCTGGAACCAACAATGTGGTCTCACACTGAAAATTGCCAACCTAGCATCACAACAATGAAAAATCTCTCCAAAACTAGAACCCCTACAATGAATGAGAGAAAGAAAGATATAGACAAGGAAATAATTCTTGGATCTGCTCTGCAACCACCATGTTTCCATTTGGAAAAATTCTCCAATTTTTGTTAAAAATATCTCTCTAATATCTCCCAAAAACTAGAAAATCAAATCCCCACTCATTTTGCCTCCAAAGAGCATAAAATATCTTAGATATTTGATGAAAAACATAACTGATTTTGATGTCAGATCTGAAATCAAGGCAAAGGCAAAAATTAGTCAAATGACCTCTAGAGGCAAGATAAAACTTTTAGAATCATTTTTCTCCACATTTAGGATTCAACAAGCTTGCATATCTTCCCTCTAACTAATTTTGATGCTCAATGATGAATTCTACCCATTCTATTGAGAATGCCCCAAAAAATACAAATCTACTTATAGACTGTACCACTAAATACTTGTGCAAATTTTGACCCCAATATTCTAGAAAATTCATCTCTTCCCAATTCCAATGGTATATTGTGTTAGAAATTCTTTTAGAATAACTGAGAGCAGGGGTGAATCAGTTATTCAAGGTCTAAATGTCCAATTCAAACTTTTTGACTAAGTGTAGTGAGCCCATTCAACCATTCATTCATTCAAGCTTTAACTTTCCTAATCAGCAGGTTACTGTAAATCAACATGCAAGCATAACACATAACACACTAATTTACGTGGAAACCTAATTTGGGAAAAACCACCAGTAACATGCTACTCAATTCTCACTCTTCTGAACTAATGCCGTATGAAAAGCCTACACTGTTAAAGGCTACAACACACTATTAAATATGACCTTGTTAGAGGATTTAACCACTCTGTTAGAAGTGGGCTTGGTTAGAGGACTTTAGAACATTCACTTGGAATACCACCCTGTTAAAGGATTTACAAATGGCTATTAAACCAACCTAAGTCCATGGGATTTCCATATCAAATACAATTTCTAGAGAGTATTAGAAAGTCTTTGACCTAATTACAACATACAACTTAACTTGTAGATTTCAAATCACTTCTTAGCTCCTTCACATTGCCTAGCTTTCAGTCTCTACAATTCTGACAGCTTGCCCTCCTTTCAAGCTTTGTCTCCATGAGTCTCAATGCCTAATGTACCAATGCAATCATCTCTCTCTGACCACTTGTCAAAGTAGACTCTTTGTGCTCTATTCTTCCTTCTCCTAGATGTCTTCTCCGTGACACCCTTCTAACCACTTTGCAATTTGGCACACCAATAGCAACTTTTTCTTCTTGGTCTATGACTCCTTAAATAGAAGTTCTAGAGTTTCTTTTCCCACTCAATTCTTCCCTCTTTGATTTTGGTTCGAATGGGTTGGGTAGGATTCATTGAATCTAACCCACATTCTATTTCATCTAGAAACCTCTTGAATAATCCTTTTGAATTTGCCTAAAAATGGTTTACATGGAATTTTGTGCCACCAGTTCATCATCCTTATCCTCCAAGTAGTTCACAAAATTCTAAGGAACAACTATGTCAGCTCAGATTTGGCGAATCTTCAATTTTTCAAATAATGCAGCAGCTCGGCACTATTGAAATACTGGTGCTTGGTACATACTGTGTTACTCAGCACCTACTATGCTTTATTGATGCTTGGCACCTGAAGTTCACTCGGCACCAACTAAGATTTTATGATGCTCGACACCTTTTACTTTTCTCAGCACTTGAACTTCACTCGGCACCTAAAGTTCACTTGGCACACACTAGATTTTTCTTTTGCTCGGCTCCAACTGAGAATTGTTCTTAGCTTCAACTAGCTTGCTTGGCACTCACAAATGAACTTAGTTTAAGCTTTGTAGTCAACCTTGTTACAACTTATTCCTCCAATGTTTCTAAGTGTGGCCAACCTCTGTGTCTTTGAGTATGTTACCAATACATCATTTAACCATTGTCTTAGTTGATCCTTGCACTTCATTATAATATCATAACTCAACCTTTCCCTTAGGTACTCTTGTTACATCTTGTTGATAAAATCCTCTTCATCAATCAACTAAGTGATAGTACTTGGATCTTATAAGAAAATGTCATTCCTACACATAGCAAGTTTGACATCAATGAAAAAATAATGATTGAAAACATTCTTTTAACAACAATGTCCCTCTTTCAATCAATCTTCTTCACCAATGATCTTTTCAATCAGATTTCCAACATATTGGAGTCCATATTTTGGATCAATCTCACCCCTCTGGTAGCCATATGAAAAACTAGCCTAGGGCTATAAAATGGGTAGTTTAAATGAATAAAATTGAAATTTTTTAAATATTTCTATAGTCAAAAGTATAGAAAATTTACCATTTAAAAACAATCTTTTAAATGTGGAGATTGAATGCACAAAACTAGAAATAAAAAAGTCATTATTAATATAAATGTATCTCCTTATACCTCCCTTGACCATTCACATGAAGCCACATGTCGAAACACGATTGGTCCTTTTGACCACTGTCGGGTCCCACAACTCCCATCACTTTTTAAGTTTTTTGGGAGGTTGCCATGTCTCTATCAGTGAAGCCCTCTCATTTTTTGGTGGCAACATAGTGACCACTAGAATCTGACACCTTTTTTGGCAAGTCTCCATAAGTCAAAAAAAATTTGACTTCACTTCCACTGGCCACGACAGGCCCCTCCTCGTTGCCTTGCAGCTTAGAAAAGCCCATGTCTTAAAGACCTTAAGCCTATTGAGTGTTGTTATATTTAAACATTACAAAATGTCTTTGCTTGCTAATTGTGGGATACAATGTTTTTTGATTTTGCTAGTCCGAAGTCAAAAAGCTTTTCATTATATTCTAAATCTAACAGAATATTAGATGTCTTAAAATCTAGATAAATCACAGGCCTTTTAGCTCCTTTATGAAGAAATGCAAGGCCTTTAGTTTCACCTAATGCATTTTTCATCCTGATAAACCATGAAAGAGGGAGGGACCCTTTTCTAAAGAGATGATTTTCCAAATTGCCACGGGGCATAAAATCATAGATCAGCAGCCTTTAATCATCTTCTATGCAATACCCAATAAGTTTGACCAAATTGGGATGGACAAGGTTACTAATAAAGTTAACTTTAGCCAACCGTTCTTTGTGTCTCTATAGCCCATCATGGTTGAGTATTTTAACTACCATCAGGAGACCCGTTCCAAGCTTGATAGGAGTAGTACCATTCTCTTCTATCCAACCTTTGAAAACATAGCCAAATCTACCATCACCAAGAAGACTTTTCGGTCTAAAGTTTCTAGTTGCGGACTTTAATTCATTGAAGGTGAATTTATGCAACTGGGATGAAATTTTTAGATCATCACAATTTTGTATTACATGTAAGAAGGAAAGAGATGCTTTGTATAAAACTTTAACTTCCTATGGCTTTCTCATCATTCCTTGTGTAGACTTGGGTATGTTTACAGAGCGTATGACAAGTGTAGCTTTCTTTATTTTGCATGCTTCACAAGCCACTACTTTTTTAAGCTCTTCCTATTCAAACTTTTGCTACATAAAACTTGGGATTACATAGATTTTTTTTTGCGTAGACGAAGGAATCATGAGAGAGTTGACAACTAGGCTAATCTAAATCATTTATGTCTTGTGGAAGAGGTACCACATTTCCCATTTAAAGTAGTTGAGGTAGAGAGTTGAATAAAGAATTGGAAAAAGTGATCCTTATCCTAAAGAAAAGCCAATAATTCCAAGCAATTGATACTAGTTTTAGTTGAGATATGAGTCCTAGTAGGAATAACCTTTGAAAAACTTGAGCTAGACATATTTGATAATTCCTCAATAGTTGCTTCCCAAAAAGGCTCATCGGGGGCATGGCTCTTTTTAATCCCTGATAAATGAAGTATTTTTCCAATTTCCATCACTTGACAAGAAACCTTCTACAAAGATAATTCAAGTGCATTAATTGAATCTCCAAAGCCTTTTGAGAGGGAATGGTCCCATGCAATGGTTGCTACTAGAATAGTATAGTTCTCAAATTCATCCAATTTAATTTGTAGAACACAAAGGTAGAAGGAACCAAATTCAAACCATTCAATTGTTGGCTCTATATTGGAATTGAAGCAAATGGATCCATATGCTCTTATAAGAGGAGAATCCATTATTGAGCAATTTACTTTTCACCTTATCCACCTGTCGAAAATAGTCAGGCCCAAAATGGGTCCGGCTAAAATATTTTTGCATTTCAAACAACTGACTTATTAAAATGCTCTGATGAACATCCAACACTGACCAGTTCTAAACTTAATCACTGAACCGTCACTTTTTAACTCAATTTACAACTCTCTGCCAACTACTAATGTCTTGCCAAGTGGTCCTTTGACTAGCTTTAAAAACTCACAAAAACACCTGACCAAGCGCTAAAAAAAGGAGCACTAATTCTTTGTTCTACATACTTTTATCCTATCAAATCTTGTCTCATGATGAATTCTCAGTCAAAAGATATTGACTGTCAAAGTTGCCCTTTCAGAAATGCCTGCAAGAAAACATGTCAGAAAATAATAAATCACATTCTGTTTTGGCTTAGAAAACTGGGTAAATTGATACTTGGGTTCACAAAAACTGGGGCATTGGTTCAATGTCATGAGGAAAATATAAATTTGTGATTAGGGCTCATGATGAATAACAGGGCAAAGATGATGAGCGGTCAAACTAGGCTACTTGGATATTGCAGACTGGAAACACTAGCAGAAAAGCATTTTCTGCAAATGGAATTGACCTGGGAAAGTGTGCAGACGGATTCATCAAGACTTGCAAACTAAAATGCTTAAAGTATTTTTAGAGTAGAACACAACAGTGTAATCCATTCAATCTCACCTATCATAGATTCAAAGTTATGATGTCTCAAATAGGGGTACCAAAAAATCTTTCTTAACACCAGTAAAAGTTATAAATTGTATTTGGAATCACATTTGAAAACTAATCAAATAGATTCATCATAAGCTCAAAATTGAAACATAACAAGTCTCTAACCTTTAAAATGCAATGCAAAAAGAATTTTCTTATTTTTGTTAATTGTGTCAAATTTATAACAAGCCAAACAGGGCCTCCCAGAATTTTGAACAATTTGCATCAGCATGACAACAATAAATGACCAACTTTGAGGGATTCAAAACCTAGTCAAAATATATTGGAACAACTTGAAATCTGAAACATAGGTTCTCTAATATAGCTACTAAACGCTCCCAAATAAAAAAGTCATGAAACCTTACTGGGTGTGAGATATTTAGATACAAACTAGGCCTCCTATCGTTGTTTGACACTTGCGCAAAAATGCAGATTTGGATATTGCTCAAAATCAAAATTCATGGAATGAATTGGAATGGTGATTTATCAGCATGGGATGAGTGGATATACTGAATGCAAGGTGTTAGAAGCATTGAACACCTCTTAGGCCTCAAACAGACAGCTAAAAGCACATACATCAAAAAGCGCTTATAGGGCTTGATTTTTTAAATGGTACTCAAAATCAGGGCTTCAATTTTGAGTCCCAAGAGAACTAGAGCCATATCATCTCCTTGGCTACCTCTACAGTAGCAACATACTCTGCCTTTATAGTGGATAAAGCATTAACTTGTTGTAATCAAGAAACCCAGCTCACTCTTGCCCCACCAATAGTAAATACATAACCTATAGTACTCCACCTGGTATCAATATCCCCTGCCAAACCTAAGTCAATATACCCCTATAAAGTATTAGTAGAGCCCCCAAAGTGTAAACACTTACTATATGTTCCTCTCAAATATCTAAGAATCCATTTAACTACATTCCAATGCTCAATTCCTAGAAGACTCATATACCTACTATCAACTCCCACTACATGTGCAAAATCTGGCCTAGTACATACCATAGCATACATTAATTTTTCTAAAACTAAAGCATAGGGTACCTTATACATCTTTTCCTCCTCTTCTTGTGTCTTGGGACACATCTCCTTAGTCAAATTCAAATGACCAAGTAAAGGTGTGTTAACAGCTTTAGCATTCTCTACAGAGAAACATTGCAACACCTTCTCAATATAATTAGCCAGAAATAATATCAATTTCCTATTCTTCCTATCTCTACAAATCTTCATAAAAAGGATTTCTTTTGCTACCCCCAAATACTTCATAACAAATGCATGTGCTAACTAGCATTTCAACCCCTTAATATGATCTATGTTAGACCCAGCTACAAGCATATCATCAACATATAAACATAAAGTAATGTAGTTGTCATCATCCAACCTCTAAAAATAAACACAATTATCTAAATGACAATTATTATATCCATGCTCATACATAAACCTATCAAATTTTAGATGCCATTACCGAGGTGCTTTCCTTAAGCCATATAAACTTTTTATCAATTTGGGCACTAAGTTCTCCTTACCTTTGACCTCAAATCCCTATGGTTGTTCCATATATATCTCTTCATCCAAATAACCATGAAGAAAGACTATTTTAACATCAAGCTTCTCTAAATTCAAATCTTCATTAGCCACAATACTTAAAATAGTGTGAATAGAAGTCATTTTAATAATAGGAGAGAATATCTCATCAAAATCAATTCCTTTTTTTATGTGCAAATCTTTTTACAACTAACTTGGCTTTAAATCATTTCTTACCTCCATCCTCTTCTTTTAACCTGTAAACCCATTTATTCTGCAAAGCCTTTTTACCCACATGCAACTTGCATAAATCCCATGTCTTATTTTTTAGCAAAGAGTCCATTGCTTCTTTCATTGTAGACTCCCATTGAATCTTTGTATCCACCTACACAGCTTCATCATAACATTCAGGTTTACCACCATCAATAAGTAAAATAGAGTACAAGGAAGGAGAAAATCTTTCTAGAGGTCTATTTTATCCTTGTTAACCATCTAACATTCACTAGGGTGTGTGGTATTTGTTGTTGTGATTGTTTCACATCATGAGAAATTTTTGGAATATTAGCTTTTGGAGTATCATCCAGCACTACATAATCATCTTCTTTCCTCTCATGTTGTTGCAATAGATCTTTCTACAACACTTCCTCATTGAATACGACATCCCTACTTCTTACAATTTTATGATTTTAAAAATCCCAAAGCCTATACCCAAATTAATTAATGCCATGTCCAACAAATACACATTTCTTTGTCTTAGCTTCTAGCTTGGTTCTATTTTTAGAATCTATATGAGCAAATGCTTCACAACCCAAGGTTCTGAGAAAAGAATAACTCACCTTCTTACTAGTCCATGATTCCTCTAGAATGCCACAACCCAAAGGAGTAGAAGGACCTTTATTAATCAAATATCCAATAGTATTGATAGCCTCGACCCACATGTTTAAGGGCAACCCTGCATGCAACCTTATGCTCCTTGCACGCTCCATTATAGTCATGTTCATGCGTTTAGCCACTCCATTTTCCTTGGAGTCCTTGGAACAATTTTCTATCTACAAATACCATTAGTGGAGCAATAATCGTCAAATTCATGACTGCAATACTCACCACCATTATTAGATCTAAGATATTTTAATTTCTTTCTAGTCTCATTTTCAACCAAGCATTTCCATTTCCTAAAATTTTAAAATACATCAAATTTCTATCTACGAAAATAAACCCATAGTTTTATAGTTGCATCATCAATAAATGTAACATAATAATGAGAGCCACCAAGGGAAGATACCAGAGCTATTCCCCATACATTTGTATGCACAAGCTCTAATCTTTCACTTCTCTTTTCCTTCCCAGTCTTCACAAAACTTACTGTCTTTTGTTTTTCATGCACACAACTTTCACAGAAATCCATATTGACACATTTCAAACATGTAAAACTTGCTTTGAATGAATTACTTTTATACCTGTCTCACTCAAGTGCCCAAGTCTGTTGTGCCATAGTGTTGTATCAGAATCTACAGTAGCTATTTGTTCTCCCTACTCAACTATAGCAATTGTTCCTAAACATTCATATTTTTTTTGAAACAATCAAAGTAGAAGGAACAATATAACCTATACAAAGATATAAGGTGCCTACTTTCACACCTTTTGCTACTACAAGGGAACCTTTTGAAACCTTCCAATTTTTATCATTAAAAGTAACTACACAACCCTCATCACCGAGTTTCCCTACTGAAATTAAATTCCTACTCATTCTTGGAACATGTCTTACCTCATGTAGTAGCCAATGATTCTCATTTTGCAACTTAATCTTAACTTTTATTTTTCCAACAATCTGATAGGGTTCATTATCTCCCAAATAAACAAGCCCAAAATTCCCTTGGACATAATAATAAAATAACCTCTATGAGGTATAGCATGAAATAAAGCACCAGAATCTAAAACCCATGAGTCATCAACACTTTCTAAAGACAGAAGCAAAGTATCCTCTTCAAATTTGTTACTTACTACATTTGCCTCCTTGTTCCCTTCTAGTTTATCTCCTACATTATTCTTTCGAGTCCAACAATCTTTCTTCTTATGCCCTCTTTTACCATAGTACCAAAAATCTCTTGGTCCTCTAGAGTGAGACCTCTTCCCCTTTGATTCCACTTGTTAGGATTAACCTTAGACAGAAATAACAGTTATATGAAAATATAACCAACATGAAAAAATAGTAGATCGCACATAAGAGAACAAAAGACACCGAGATTTAATGTGGTTCACCCAATCTCTAGGCTACGTCCACCAACAAGAAGTCCAATATTATTATGATATAGTGATGACAACCTGATTACAATCCACAATCCCTTACAGCTCAATACCGTTGCAAGAATCAATTTTTGCATCACCCATTATGAAAATCCCTAGCCCTAAGCCTTTTTATACAAGCTTTTTGTTGCTTACAAAATTAAGGCTAGAATAATAGAACAATAGTAGTTGACGCCTTTTACAATATAAGGTCATTTTTGGTTTTGGGGCCACTACCCCAAAAAACTCTTGTGGAAATAATCTTGAGGGAAACTACACCAAATAAACCTCTTAGTCTGATTAGGCTCCATATCACAACAAGAAGTTGGATAAAATAAGAATTACAATATTAAAAGATTAAAGATTTAATATTTTTTTATTATAATTATTTAATTAATGATAATTAAATTAGAGTTGCATTTAAATAATGAGCTTTAATTATTATTAATTTAAATAATAGTCTACATTTTAAATAGTGCTTGTACTAAATAGAAGTGGAGGAAAAGAAAAAAGAATATTTTAATTAAAAAGTTCTTTAAGTGTGCATGAAAGGATTAAATAGTAAAAGTTTATTTTTAATGAGATTCCTTTGAATGTTCAAAAATTGGAAACCTTAGGTAGATTTAAACTCTTTATTAAGAGATTCGAGCTCATTTCTACACACAAATTTTTGGGAGAAAATTTTGGAATTGAAGCAAAAGAATTGTTTAGTTTCAAAGGGTTTGGGTTTGCATGCATTCACTAGATTGTCCAAAATTTTAGTTATCACATTGAGGTAGGTTCTGAGGACTCATTTGTTGAAATTATTTTGGAAGATTTGTCTATCTCGTGTCTTTCATACTGCTAAAATTTATTTGTTGAAATTTATAGGATAAAATATGAAAGAGAATTTTGATTTACAATTAAGAAATAGAATTGATTCATGTGTTGTTTGAAAATAATAGTCAGATGTAAACTGTAGAGTCATACTGTTGAAAATTAATTTAGAAAATTCAAGATCTAAGCAACCAAAAAAATTCAACATTAAATTTTAAAGAACAATGATTATTATCAATTAAGGTTTGAAAGAGAATTATTTGAAAAATTCAATAGAAATCCTCATAAAGATTCATCAAGAAAAATGTATAATTTCCTTTGATTTGAATAAAATTGATAAGTATGAGATAATTTCCACAGCAAGTCAAATTGTGATATTGCTATCAGGATTTAACTGTGTGATTTTGAGTCAAACTCATTGACCCATGTTTCATGAGTAGTAATTCAACATGAATCCATCTCTCATGAGAATAAATGGAACACCTAGCACTCATTGGGTCTAGGTGATGCTCACAGGGATGAAGCACTAGGGCTTCCCGGGAGGTCACCCATCCTAGTACTACTCTAGCCTGAGTACGCTTGAATAAAATTGTTGGTTGAGAATCTTTCTGCATTACAAATGCATTCAAGATAGAAAATTGATTTTTAAAAATATGATTGTGTGTTTTAGAAGATCTTAGCCACGTGAAAACAAAAAATTGCATAATTCTATTAATCTTTAAGTTTACTTAAACTATTACTTGCATATAAATGATTTTATATTTATTAATGCAATTGAGAAATTAATAAATATATAATTGCAATTTAGTTATATTTTAAGAGAAGTTATAGTGGAGTTCATTATATAATCTTCTAGTTATGAATATTTAATATTATGAGATAAACTGTAGATAACTTAATTTTAATTTTAATTCTAATTTTGAGTTATCTCTAGTTGCACCATGAATTAAAGGAAAAGTAAATATTAATATTGGACTTAAATATAAATCAAATTAATATTTTTGAAATGAAATTAATTTTAATATTTCATATAATAATATACATTTATTTTATTAATTAAATCATTCACAATTTAAGATTATTTAAATTAATAACATAATAATATTGTTTATCAGTTAAGGTTTGAAAGAGAATTATCTGAAAACTTCAATAGAAACCCTCGTAAAGATCCATCAAGCAAAATGTATAATTGCCTTAGATTTGAATAAAATCGTTGGTTGAGAATCTTTCTAGATTACAAATGCATTCAAGATAGAAAATTAATTTTAAAAAATATGATTGTGTGTTTTAGAAGATCTAAGCCACGTGAAAACAAAAAATTGCATAATTCTATTATTTTCAAGAAAATTCAATTTTTGGATTTATTTTAATATTAAAAATAAAAAATAAAAAATATAGAATTATTTATCAATTCTAAAATTAAAAATTAAAATTAATTAAAAATAAAATTATTATTATTTATTAATTAAAAAAATTAAATTAATACTACTCATTTAGTTATAAAGTGGTCGTTGGTATTAAAGTATCTTTAATTTTAGATAAACTATTAATTGCATGTAAATGATTTTATATTTATTAATGCAATTGAGAAATTAATAAATATATAATTGTGATTTAGTTATATTTTAAGAGAAGTTATAGTGGAGTTCATTATATAATCTTCTAGTTATGAATATTTAATATTATGAGATAAATTGTAGATAACTTAATTAAAATTATAATTTCAATTTTGAGTTATCTCTAACTGCACCATGAATTAAAGGAAAAGTAAATATTAATGTTGGACTTAAATATAAGTCAAATTAATATTTTTGAAATGAAATTAATTTTAATATTTCATATAATATTATACATTTATTTTATTAATTAAATCATTCACGATTTAAGATTATTTAAATTAATAACACAATAATATTCCATTATATTTTATATGCAAAAAGAGATTTGACATTTCTTTAAATAAGTATATTAGCATAACGATTTATATTAACATGTGTATTCTTACTTTATTTCTAAACACATCCTTGTGACTCAAACTAAACAAGAGAAATTGATGGAATTAAATCACGTGGCTAAAAATTATGTGTTTTCTAATATTCTATTTACAGTCTTGTGATGTTTATTTATTTATGATGGTTTTTCTTTGTGGGTTATTTAGTTGGCCAAGCTAGGATGTGCAATAGAGGTGTTTTTAATATTTCTTTTATGATTATTTGATTGGATGTCATGATGTACTTTATGATTTGAATTGAGATTTATGTTTTATGGCTTTTATGCTATTAAACATTTATGAAAACTTGGGTTTTGAGAACTAATGTTATTTTTGGGTTGACTGTTAGCCCTGCCAAGATCCAAAAGAATTAACCTAAAGTTTTACTAAGTTTTCCAAACAATTTTATTATTATTATGAAAGATAAACCATTCACATCAAACACATAGTAGCGGAAGCAATAACACATATTCAACTAAAAGTATTGTTAAGAATAAGGTGTCTCAACCTTGGATAATTCCTATTCTTATTATTTGTTTTCTAAAATGTATTTCTTGCAAATAATGTTGATGTGTCGACATCTTGAATTGTGTATAAGGAGATCATTGCTAAAACGGTTATGACGGATTCCTATGACACATAGGTTGCTATTGGATTCTCCTGTTGTCACTGTTAAACTTGCATTGCAAGTGTATTGTAACCTTGTGTTGAAGATAATACATTGTGCAAGTTTTGGAAGGGTGGGGTTATTTTACAGAAAGCTTTTTCCCCGCCAACAAATCTTTGTATTATGTGTTTCTTTCTCTATCTATTTTCTTTATGCTTGGTTTGCTGAAATATTGTTGTTTACATGATATTGAATCTGTAAGTGTAAAAGATTTTAATAGGATTTGCACCATACTTCTCTTAAGAGATTAGTGTAGGAAGCTATTTTTGCACCTGAGTTTCCTTACAAGTGGTATCAGAGCCTGATCAACTTTTGATCCTAGTTGTTGGGTAGGTTTTTTTGAGCTAATCTCAAGTTGAGTGGGAGTCTTGTGTAGAGAATCCTGAATCTTATTTGCAGATTGAGATGGCGAGTTCATCATATGGAAGAATGGAGGTTGAGAAATTTAATGGCACTAATTTGGAGTTGTGGAAACTCAAGATGGAAGACATGTTGGAAGATCATGACCTATGGGAAGTGACTTCAAATGCTACAAGACCAGCAACTATAGCTCAAGCAGATTGGGATATCAAAGACTGTAAAGCTAAGGGTCTCATAAGACTCTGTTTAACTAATGCAGTTCTTCTGAATGTTCTAGATGAGAAAATGACATATAGTTTGTGGGAAAGACTTGGGGCTGTGTATCAGGCCAAATCTTTGGTGAACAAGTTGTTCTTGAGGAAGAAGTTGTACTTTATGTGAATGGAGGAAGGTGGATCCTTAATGGATCATTTAAATGCATTTAATGTGTTGGCTGCACAGTTGACATCAGCTGGTGTCAAGTTAGAGGAGGAGGATCGTTGCTACACACTTTTGTGTTCTTTACCAGATTCATGGGACCATCTTCTGATGGCTCTCAGAAGCAAGTTAGTCACTTTCAAAATGGATGATGTGGTGTCTTCGCTACTATCAGATGAGATGCAAAGAAAGGCTTCCATTTCAAAAAAAGAAGCCCTTGTTATTCGTGGGAGATCCACGGAAAGAGGGAAGAAAAATGACAGTAAGGGTAGATCCAAATCCCATGGGAAGTCAAAGACTTCTAATAAGTTCAAGGCAAAATGTTGGAACTGTGATAAACTTGGGCACTTTCGTAAAGATTGCAAAGACCCAAAGAAGAAGAAGAAAGGTTCAAATTCAGCTTCAGAAAGATCTCAAGAAGATGGTGATGCATTCATCATAGCTTTGGCAGCCCATGCACCTGATGATGTGTGGTTGGTTGACTCGGGTACATCTGTTCACATGACCTCTCATCAAAAATGGTTCTCAAAATATGAAGAGTTTGATGGTGGAAAGGTGTACTTGGGTGATGATTCTCACCTAAAGATAGTTGGACATGGAAGGGTCACTATCAAATTTCCTGATGGATGAGTAAAGGGAATCAATGGAGTTATGCACATTCTAGGTTTGGCATGAAACCTATTATCTATAAGTATGCTGAATGATGTAGGTGTGCAAGTTGTTTTTTTGAAAGAAGGATGCAAGATGATGAGAGGATCAATAGTGCTTGCAAGGGGTACTAGGAGAGGTACCTTATTTTAGCTAGATGCATGTATTCCTCTATGTAATAGTTCTTCATCCTCACCATCTAAATGAGCAGTGAAGAATTATGTGGTTATTGGTTCTGATGGCAATGCAAACACTTTGGAAGGTAAGCTTCCTACAGAAAAGACAATGTTGTGGCATATGAGATTTGGTCACATTGGTGAAAAGGGTCTCAAAACCCTGAAAAATAAAAATTTCGTTGAGGGGTTAAATGATTGCAATCTCGAGTTTGACTTCTGTGAACATTGTGTATACGGTAAACAAAATAGTGTTCAGTTTTACTCTAGTTCTCACAAATCTTTTGATGTTTTGGATCTTATTCATTTTGATGTATTTGGTCCTGTAAAAGTTCCTTCAATCTCCAAGTCTATATTTTTTGTGTCTTTCATAGATGATTACAGTAGAAGGACATGGATTTATTTCCTTAAAAGTAAGACACAAGCCTTTAGTCGATTCAAGAAATTTAAAGCCCTTGTAGAGAATCAAACTAGTAAGAAGATTAAGTGTGTGAGAACTAACAATGGTGGTGAGTTTTGTTTAGAAGAGTTTGAACAATTCTATAAAGAACAAGGTATCGAGAGGCATAAGACAACTCCTTATACCCCATAGCAAAATGGAGTTGCAGAGAGAATAAATAGGACACTGATGCAGAAGGCTAGGAGTATGCTTAGTGGAGCTGGTTTAGAACAAAAATTTTTGGCCGAAGCTATGGCCATTGCTTGCTATCTAGTTAACAGATCTCCTACATTAGCCCTTGTTGGTAAGACACCCATGGAGGTGTGGTCTGGTAAGAAGCCTTCAATTAGACATCTTCGTGTTTTTGGTTGTGAAGCTTATGCACATGTCCCAAAGGAGAAAAGATCTAGGTTGGAAAACAAAGTTGTTAAATGTATTTTCATCGGATACAGTGTTGGTGTGAAAGGATACAAGCTTTGGGATCCTGTGACTAGTAAGGTGTTGTATAGTAGAAATGTTATTTTTAGAGAGCTAACATCTTCTCCTATTGTGCTACAACCAGATGAAAAAGAAAAGGAAAAAGATGTTGTTTAGTTGCCTCCTACCCCTAAGAAGACTGAACAGAGAGACCCATGTTGGGTCTAATGATGAGGAGAGCTCAAGCAGCTTTGGTAGTTCAGAAGAAGAGGAAGAACAACCTCAACCGCAGCCCTTGAGGAGATCCATTAGAGAAATAAAGCAACCAAAAAGGTTTGGTTAATCTATGTTAGATTCCAATTGTGTTTTTTCTTTGATTACTAACACTGATGAACCTAGATCTGTGAAAGAGGCTTTGGGCATGGAAGATGCAGGTTTCTGGATTGAGACTATGGATGATGAGATGGCTTCATTAGAGAAAAAAAAAACATGGGACCTTGTACCTTTTCCTAAAGGGAGAAAATTTGTTGGTTGTAAATGGGTGTTTAAGAAGAAATTTTGTGCAGATGGCAGTGTTGAAAGGTACAAAACTAGATTAGTTGCAAAGGGGTATTCACATGTAGAGGGAATAGATTATGGTGAAATATTCTCTCTTGTTGCAAAGTTGACATCCATTAGATTTTTGTTATCTCTTGCTGCATCATATGATTTAGAGATAGAACAGAAGGATGTGAAGCTTTCATTCATGGTGATTTGGAGGAAGAGATTTATATGTCATAGCCTGAGCACTACATTGTTAAAGGTAAAGAATCCTTTGTTTGTAGATTAAAGAAATCTCTATATGGTTTGAAGAAATCTCCTAGGATGTGGTACCTTAAGTTTGATGCCTTTGTGTTTTCAATTGGATTTGTAAGATCGAAATTAGATCATTGTGTTTATTTCAGAGTTGAAAATGATCATCTTCTTATTGTTGCATTATATGTTGATGATATGTTGCTATTTGGGAAGGGTAAGGGTATGATTTCTAATTTTAAATCTCAGTTGTCAATACAGTTTGAGATGAAAGATCTTGGGGCAGCTAGGTACATCTTGGGTATGGAAATTAGTAGAGACGGATCTAACAGAAAACTTTGGTTGAGTCAGAGTAAGTATGTGAAGTCTGTGTTGCACAGGTTCAACATGGCAGATTGTAGACCACTATGTGTTCCTATTTCTGTGGGAACAAAGTTATCTGTAGATGATTGTCCAAAATCTCCTAGTGAGATGGACGACATGAGTAGAGTACCTTATGCTAGTGCAGTTGGTAGTCTTATGTATGCTATGGTCTAGACTAGACCAGACATTGCCCAAGCAGTGGGAGTCCTGAGTCAATTTATGGCTAATCCTGGACGAGTACATCGGGATGCAGTTAAGCAAGTATTCAGATATTTGAGGGGTACATCAGATTACTCCATATGTTATCATGGTAACTCTTCTGGATTTCCACATTTAGTTTGTATTCATGGGTTCGTGGATTCATATTGGGCAGGTGATATTGACCGTAGGAGATCCACCAGTGCTTATGTATTCACTATGTTTGGCGGTGCCATCAGTTGGATGAGCAAGCAACAACCTGTGGTTGCTTTGTCCACTAGAGAAGCTAAGTACATGGATGTTACTTATGCTTTTAAGGAAGCCATTTGACTTAAGAGATTGTGTTCTGATATTGGTGTTGATGCATAACAGATTACCATTTGGTGTGACAGTCAGAGCGCTATTTTCCTTATGAAGAATCCAACTTTCCATGCCAGAATGAAGCACATTGATGTGCAATTTCACTTTGTGAGAGATACGGTGGAAGATGGAAAGGTAAATTTGGAAAAGGTAGATACTATGAAGAATGTTGTAGATGCATTAACGAAACCAGTGGGCACTAAGAAGTTCAGATGGTGTTCGGAGTCTATGGGCCTTTTGGCTTATAGCAAGTAGTTCCTGTTATGTTCCTATTGCTCTTACAAGGTGTTTGACAAGTGGGAGAATTTTAGGAATAAGGTGTCTCAACCTTGGATAATTCCTATTCTTATTATTTGTTTTGTAAAATGTATTTCTTGCAAATAATGTTGATGTGTCGACATCTTGAATTGTGTATAAGGAGATCATTGCTAAAATGATTATGACGGATTCCTATGACACGTAAGAGCTATGTTAGGAATATTCAATGACAGGTGAAGACATGTGGCAACTAATAAATTTGAGTATTGTACACTCTACCCCAATAGTGGGGTTCAGGGCATAATTTTTTAGGGTTCCTATTTTCTCAAAGAATGGTAAAACCCTAATACGGTTACCTTTGGGAGCAGCCCTAAAGTGAAGTGCATGTTATAAGCATTTTTAGGGTTGTGAAGAGGTGGTATGCGAGAAAGTGTATTGTTGGTACTGTGAGTTGCTACTGAAGTCTTCTGTTTTCATTGTTGAACTTGCATTGCAAGTGTATTGTAACCTTGTGTTGAAGATAACACATTGTGCAAGTTCTTGAGGGGTGGGGTTGTTTTACCAAAAGGTTTTTCCCCACCAGAAAATCTTTGTGTTATGTGTTTCTTTCTCTATCTATTTTCTTTATTCTTGGTTTGCTGAAATATTGTTGTTTACATGATATTGAATCTGTAAGTGTAAAAGATTTTAATAGGATTTGCACCATACTTCTCTTAAGAGATTAGTGTAGGAAGTTGTTTCCGCACCTGAGTTTCCTTACAAGTATACATAACAAGTTACATTCCTTAAGGATCCCAAGACATTGAGTCACATTTAATCTAACTAGTACTAAGTCTAACAACTACCACATCCACATGAAAGAATAATTAAAGGTCCATAGTCCATAATATACATTTGTTCTGAATGCCTCTTAGCAATTAAATTCAAAATGCTCAATCATATACTGTACATATCACAGGGTAAGAAAGGCTTAAAAGAATATGGATATGTAAAAAATAAAGATACATCATCCTCATCGAATCTATAATACAAGTGCAATAAAGTAAATGAAACCATTAACATACATGATACATCCATCCATCAATAAAGATATAACAACCATCATAAAAGATAACTAACTAAGTGTGTGGTTCCTCCCAACCATCAATAGCATCATTAGACCATTGTGGGCCCTAGCCATCCCTCTGCATGTAACAACTCAAGTCACCAAAGAGATCAGTGATATTATCTTAGTAGGGATGTCACTCCTAAAACATGCTACAACATATGCATACAGAAATCTAACATACTACAATAAAGCATAAAATGATCCTACATAGTAGATAACATCATCTATCACATGCTAATCATCAATTTAAAGAAACATACCAGTAAATAACATCCATCATTAGATCCATGAATAGAATGAAGATAACTACCAACAAAGAATGCTCCAGCCACAGTGACTACGAATGGATCTCAAATGGTAAGAGTGAAAAAGCACTACCACCCAACCATGTGGGACCTAAATGGCCCACTCCCACCGTGCTAAGGAGGTAGTCTCAAGTCCCAAACAGGATATCAAATCACACAACACAAAAACTCTCTAAGTCCAAAAATCCTAAAAGTACACTAACTCAAGGTTCTAATGCAGAACAACATCTAATTCCCAAAGGCACACAAAGACATGTAGGAAACCTACTATGTAAGTGGGAAACCATCATTGCATGAATCACGCTAGAGTTACCTTGGTAGTCTCTCAATAGACCCCAATGCCCTAGTGATCCCTATGCATCCACTAGTATCCTCTCATACTGACGAGGCATACTACAGAATGCAAGGTTGCAACCAAGTGTTCTCTCTACTCCCATCCTAGTCTATACTAGTACTCGAGGCATGGGCAAGAACATACAATTATCTGATTAGGTTAATTTTAATCCCCATTTAGTGTAAATGTTTTCACTTATTAAATAACTTACAATGAGTTACCCTGGAAACCACTTAGGGCCCCAGCCCCCATTGCAAGCCACTTCCCAACACTACAAGTAGATAACCTACCCTAGGCTCATGAAATCACACATCACAAAATCACCTCAGTCCTATACAAGTGACTGGAAAGCATCATAAAGATAATTAAAATAATCACATTAGTTCTCCACAAGCAACTAAAAAGCATCCAATGATAATCA
This sequence comes from Cupressus sempervirens, assembly GCA_028749045.1. NCBI lineage: Eukaryota > Viridiplantae > Streptophyta > Pinopsida > Cupressales > Cupressaceae > Cupressus > Cupressus sempervirens. Next base: position 69,680,774 of record CM053786.1, read on the forward strand.
TAATATCCATCGGTTCTCAATGAGCAACCAGAAAGTATCTCACAGTGATACTGATCAAAGACTCCAAAATGATCAAGTCAAGCATGTCACAACAGGACCTCATCAAGATCAAAACAAACACTTCAGTCCCATCAAGGTGACTGAAAAGTAGTCCAAGTATAACTGATCGATGAATCAAAGATGGTTAAGTCAAGTATCTCATATACATACACCTCAGCTTCACACAAGAAGACTAGAAAGCAATAACAATCAATAAATACAAACATCTCATAGAGCATACCATCACATTACCATGGTTGGGTTTTAAAAAGATTAAGATCAACATGCCATCACATTCGCATAACTCCCAAGTCTCTAGTAGACGTCCTAACTAGTCAACACTCTGGGACCACCCAAACCCCAAACATGGATAGCATAAAGAACAAGATATAAAGACATATTTTAGTTTGCTTTTGCAATCACATTGTTAAGCCAAATATGAGGTTTCAGTTTTCGTTTCAATTATATTTCAAGTGTATAAGATTTTTCGTTTAATCTAGAAGTCAACCCAATTACCTCTTTGAAAATAAACATAGAATTGTCCCCCCATTATTTTAAAATAATTTTCTAAAATAATCAGAAGATAACTATTTACTTATTTAAATCATTAAACTAATTCCCATTGACTTTTAATAAAATCATTGCATTATTTTACTAAAATCAATGTTACTAATAATTAAATGAAACTCCCTTAATTCCAAGAGCATCTCCCATTATTCAAATCATAAGAATAATACTTATCAACTTTCAAATAATTAGTTTACAATTTCCTTAAAACACTTCAAGGACAATCGTTTATTTAAAATAATCTTCATTGATTTTAAGTAAAATCAATCTCATTAATAATTCAATTATTTAATTCCACTAAACACTAATTAATATCTCTTTTCTTTTAATTCACCCTCGTTTAAAAATCCATTTACTTAAATTGACTAATAATTAATTACACTTCTTCGACTATTAACTAATCTTAATTAAATTAATTTTAATTAGATTAGCTAATAAATCATATAAAACTAATGCATAATAATAAGATTCTATTTTAATTCGAACCCAAACCCGAATCAATTTCCAAATCTTGATTCTACTAAGGGAAGATTGCAATAATATTTTTAATTCCCATAATTGGATGAAACAATATGCATGCCTGAATTCCAAATTACAAAATTGAAGATTCATTCACAAAGAATTATTCAAACACACATAACAAACGTGATGAAGAAAGGAAAAGAAAGAGCATAATAAAATATGCGAAATAATCATGAGTGCCTACCTGAACACTGATGCTAATTCGCTATGTCTCAGAAAATTGTAGAGAAGCTCCTCCTCTTATAACCTTCTCCTTTTTGAAAATTCCTTCCTTCTCCAACATTCGCAATTCCTCCAAGAACCAAACCCCCCCCTTCCCCTGCCCCCCCCCCCCCCCCCCCCCCCCAAAGTGACTAGGAGAGCTTGTAGAAGCATACTAGGAGAGCTTGTATAAAAAGGCCTCTAAGATGCATCTAGAATGTGTCTAGAAAGAACTAGGAGATAAGCATGACAACTAAGCACATAACTTCCATGATAGAAGATAAAGATGATGAGGTCTTCATAATTTTTTAGACACCATGTGCTCAATTAATATGCTAACTCTTGAGTTCTAGACAACTCATGCATAATTAGAGTGCAAACTCCAGTGTTGTCAACATGACAACTCACAAGAGTTTGCATACTCCCATGTGAATAAATATTAAAATAATGGAAATTAATTCATTTAATATTCTCTTGAATATTTTAAAATTAATTTATTAATTCTAAATCTCATGCACTCACTTTATTAAATCCACTTGTTTAATCTTAACATATTTTAATCACATGCACACATCATGCGATCTAGAATCTTTTAATAATTTTAATATCTTTTCCTCTTTTAAATTTATTAATATTTATTAACTTTAATAATATTATTATTTAGTATTTATTTAAAAATGAACTTTAAATATGTTATTAGTAAATTAAATAAATATGATCATATTCCAAATTTAAACTTATAACTTTTATCTTCAAATTTAATTATTTTTATTTAATTAATTTTCTAATTAATTAAATTAAATTAAATATTAAAGTATCATAATAATTTTTCATTAAATTAAATCATTAATTAAATATTTTAATTAGACTTAATTAATAGAAAATACACCAAAGACTCACAAAGTAAAATACGAAAACCCATCATAGCAAAGCACATACAAATATCATGAATTACATCATATAATGCATTTAGAGGGTACTCAACTTAGATACTTTTCCTAATTTTCAATTAGGACAAATGGCTTAAAGGGTTTAGGATTTGCAATTGAGAATTTATCTCCCCTCTCTTACCATTGAGATAATGTGATAGGGTACACTCATCCTGGCAATTGAGGGAAGTCGATTCCCAGTACCTGCAACCTACATAAAATCTATGCATGTACATACACACTATATATACTAAGCTAAATAGGCAATGGCAGGAAGTAGTACATCATGTTGATCTTGACTAGCAGGTGACTACGACTCCCTTCCTTAACCACATCAAAAATGCCATATATAATGAAAACAAACACGCACACCATACACATGCAAGTATGGGGTAAGTATCCATAAGAAAACACATATGATAATAAATCATCTAACTAATCATCATTAATAACTACAAGCACTATAATAATCATCATACATACATGAAGTAAGGAGTATCCAGTAATCTCATCATATGATCAATTGAATTTGAAACAATATCTGATAATCTCAAAATAATGTTACTAATAATCATCAACATAAAACTATCCTAAAAGAGTTATGAAACAATAGCAAAATGAAAACTAGGGAAGGCACTACAGTTAAGGAGTCAAATTTAATCAATATTATTTTTTTAGTATAAGACACAATTGCAGTTTGTAAGTTTTGGGAAGGTAGTCTAGGTGCATGTCTATGGAGTGGCTTGCAATGGGGGCTAGAGCCCAAAGTGGCTACCAAGGTAACTCATTGTAAGTTGTGTGACAAGTGATAACATAGTAATTAATATACTTTCTTCCCCTATGCCTTGAGATAAATTAAAAAGATAAGTTAGAGATTTGTCCTCATCCATGCTTTGAGAGCTTGTACAAACTAAGGATAAGAATGAGATGATACCTTGAGAGGTATGACTAGTCTCCTCATCTTCACAAGAGGGTATTCTGGTTCATCATAAAGTCACTAGGGGGTCAGGGTCTTGAGAGACTACTAGGGCAACCTTGGAGTTGGCTCATGTGATGACATTCTATAATATGTAGCCTGAGACTCCTTTAAGGGGTTTTTTTTTCAATATTTGCCTCTAAGGGTGTACTTGTTGGATATTATTTTTGATGGTGTATTTATTGTGAGTTGTTACTCATTGATTAGATGTCATTTATTGTTAATAATTGACTTTTATTAATGAATGATCAATTATTCATTGGTGGTGTTTTTATTGTTGGAGTTAATGATTGGTGGTTTACTTTTATTAATGACAGTTGTTATCTATTGGCTATTATGCTTGTGACACTTGACATTGATTTGAAGGTGGTTGTATCTTTTTGGTTTTGATATTTGATTTGTAATTGGTATTTGTATGTTGACTTGATATGTGGTGTTGGTATTGGAATGAGTGCCCTTTAAATTTTGATTATCTCTTCTTCTTGTGTAGTTTTTGTTACCCTTGAGGTAGTTTATGGTGCAAGAGCACCTAGGGGTAAAAACGAAACTTAATGCATTTTTTTTTTTTGAATGGTCTAACCAACCATTGAGGAAATAAGGACTAAGAATAAAATTCCAAGGTATGATTAGGAGGTATGATTAGATAGGATTTGGAATGTGAGTCAAGTTCTTGGCAATTAGGTCCTATTAGGCAAAATTCCTTGAAAATTGCTCTAGGAGGCAAAATTTGGAAAAATTACTTAAAAGGGGGAAAGATGGGTGGAAGGGTGGTCCTTAGGTGTTTTAAGGTCATTTTAGGAGGCTTAGAAACAAAATTTCCAAGTTTGAAGATCCAATGTGCAAAGTTGCAAAAGTTGTCAAAAAGTTGCATTGACAACTTTGCAATTTTGGCAAAATTGCTTGACAAATTTTTGTGCAATTTTGGAAGAATGAACTACTTGGGTAGTTATGGTTAAAACTAAAGGCTAGAATGGAATATGGATTCTATTTAAACCTTCTTCAAATCAATCCCAGGGGTTGGATAGTTAGATATATGAACAATACCAATAATAGAGCAATTTTGTGAGTAGGAACATGGTTTTGGAGGATTAAATAGAGGATTTGGATTGAATAAGTTGATATTCTAGATGAAATAGATTCTTGGAATCATTTTTTGAACCTATGCATATTTTTTTTGGTTTCAACCTTTCATTTGATAGGGTTTAGAAAAATGATTAGTTTTGGTATTCCTGTTGTCCAATTTTGTATTACCAACATGAAAATGGCTATGGATTGAGTTTCCTTAGTCAAAACACCATGGATCTTGGAAATCAAGAAATATCCTTTTAAAATAGTTTACATATTGATTTTAGGGTTTCTATAAGTCAGGAAGCTAATTTTCAAGTGAGCCTTGGGCAAGCAATGTAAGCTTGGCAAGGTGCAATGAAAGCTTGAATTGGAGTTTTAAGTGGAATAGTGGATTGACACAAGATAATCTTGATTAGGAAATGAAGGATTAGTACAACAAGGGCTCATAGCAGTGAAGGATTCATGGTAATTGCCTTTGAAACCCTTAAAATGAGGATTTTTTGAAGTTGTATTGTATGGCCATCTCAGGAGCCTAAGACCTAAAAAATATTCAAGCCTAGGTCAATAGGAGACAAAGTCCTAAAGACACTAGGAGGTCTTGTTAAGTGTTTGTGTAAGTTATTGCACATCCCTTGTTTCTAGGAGGGCTAATAGGGGCTCTTAGGGCTACAAGGGCAAAATAGGCAATTTGGAGATGTATGAGTGTGAAACTTGAAAGAATGATGCAAAATGCTAGGAAAAGTGTTAAGAACCTCAAAATGATGGTTCAAGCCTTATTTTGGCCTTTTATGTGCACATGGAAAATATTTGGCATTCTAGGCCAAACAATGTAGAGTTGGTGAACTAAAGGGAGAGGATGGAAAACTAAATTAATAGGTGAATTTCTTAGTGAAAGGGGATTGGGAAGGAATCCTCTAGGTTGTGGCTTGGGGTAGAAACCCTAAGTGGCCTAGGAATAGCCTTGGAAGAGCAAGAAAGCTCTAGAGTAAAAAATCTCCCCATCAAAGTGGTATCAGAACAATTAGATTGTGGTTTGTGGTGGTATGTTGTATTCCACTAAGTCAAGTGGATCCTCAATGATGGTTACCAATGTAGAGTTGGTAAAGGAGGTAGATGAGCAAGAGAATCTCATAGAAGAGAAGACTCTAGGGTCCTTGATGAGGCCATAGAGGAGATGAAAGATAAGATAAAGGAGATGGAAGATGTAGCCCAAGCTAAGGAAGGTAAAGACTTTGGCAAGGGTAAAGAGAATGTGAGTTTGGAGGATGAGATACCTAAACCAGATTGTCCACTTGGTGAACAAGAACCATTCCTCAAAGCCCTGAAGAATTTTGGAGGAAAGATCCTAAAAAATGTCTCACTTTTTCATGGCAATATGAATGCAAAGGTGGTCCTAGAATGGCTTGAGATTATTGAGAAGTACTTTGAATGTGAAGGGGAAAAAAAGGCTCAAAAGGTGAGATTTGCAAAATCCAACTTGAAAGGTCAAGCATTGACATGGTGGAAGTTTGTGCAAGAGGAAAGAGAGAGTGAAGGGAAGAAACCTATAGCTAATTGGAAGCTATGGTGTAAAAGATAAAAGAAACCTACCTACCAGAAGAATATGAGATTTAGATTCATAAGCAAAGGTAGAATCTCAAGTAGAAGGATCTTGATGTGGCTACCTATACTAAGGAGTTTTACAAATTGGCCTTAAGATCAAGGGTGCAAGAGGCAGAAAGTATCAAGGTGGATAGATACCTAAATGGCCTTAAATGGTCTATCCAAGATGGGTTGAGCTTGTTTAGTCTCACCACATTACAAAGTTGTTTTCAAATGGCTAGGAAAGTGGAAGACAAACTAAGGAAAAAAGGGAACTCAAGTTCTAAGAACAGAACTAGAGGTGGCTCAAGAGGAGGCTCTAGTAGAAGGACAAATAAGTAGAGAGGGTATGGGGATTCTAAGTGGAATGAGTGGGCCAATGAGACCAGTCAAAGGGGAGGCTCTAGTAGAGTTAGAGGATCCAAAAATGGAGGCAGAGGTAGATATGGGAACAACAATAGAGGCTCATACTTTAGCAATATGAAGTGTTACAACTATGGCAAGATGGGACACCCTACCTATAGATTTCCAGAGAAGAAATCCTCATCCTATGGAGAGAAGAAAATCATTTACATCCAAGAGGAGGATAACCAAAAATCAAGTGAAGTAGATTTTGATGTAGAGAAGGGAGAGAACCTCAAGTTGAGGAGAGTTCTGGTGAAGGAACTAGTAAAAGAGGAACCTAAGCAAAGAAGAGCATTGATTAGGACTACTTGCAAAATACTAGGTAAGGTATGCAAAGTAATCATAGACTCAGGGTCCACTAAAAATGTCATGTCAAAGGAGGTAGTAAAAAAACTTGGTCTAACAAAGATACCACATTTATATCCTTATAAATTGACTTGGTTGAAAAAAGGGCAAAACATCCTAGTGAATGAACAAGTTTGAGTAGACATCACTATTGGAAAATACCAAGATAAGATCCTATGTGATGTGCTTCCCATGGATGCTTTCCATCTTCTATTAGGAAGGCCTTGGTAGTATGACAAGGAGGCAATACATCATGGGAAGGATAATAAATATTCTTTCAAGAAGGATGGGGTCACATACAAGATACAATCCATAGTGGATGAAGATAAGGTGGAAAAGGCAACTACTAAGACTTTATTAATGAGTGGGAAAGAGTTCTTGAAGGATTTGAAGGAAGGTGAAGGAGTAGGGTACGCCATCATGGTGAAGCCCAAGGAGGAGAAGACATCTTCACAAACACCTATACCCGCAAAGGTATAAAACCTACTGGATCAGTTCAAAGACATAATTTGTGATGGAGCACCACCAACATTACCTCTTGAGAGAGCCATAATTCATCAAATTGGCTTCATACCAAGAGCATCACTACCAAAAAAAGTTGCATACAAGATGACTACAGAGCAGAACAAGGAGATTGCAAGGAAAGTTCAAGTGTTGCTTGATCAGGGGCTGATTAGGAAGAGCATCAATCCATGTGGCATACCAGTTGTCCTAGCACCAAAGATGGGAAGTGAAGAATGTGCACTAATTCTAGACCAATTAATAGAATCATAATTAGGTATATATTTCCTATTCCTAGGATAGAGGATTTAATGGACTATCTAGGTGGAGCTAGGTACTTTTCCAAAATTGATCTTAAAAGTGGATATTATCATATTAGGATAAAAGAAGGGGATGAATGGAAGTATGCATTCAAAACTATTGAGGGTCTCTATGAGTGGTTGGTAATGCTATTTGGCCTTAACAATGCACCAAGTACCTTCATGAGAGTCATGAATGAGGTCTTGAAGGATTATATAAGAGTATTTTTTGTTGTATACTTAGATGAAATCCTCATCTTCAGTACGACCAAGGAGGAACATATGAAGCACCTAGAATTGGTGTTGAGGAAACTCTAGGAGGAAAAGTTGATAGTAAACCTAAAGAAGAGTGAGTTCATGAAGGAGAAGCTAGTGTATTTGGAGTTTTTAGTATCCCATGGGAATCTAAATATGGACAAAGTTGAGGCAATCTTGAGTTGGCCTACCCCTAGATCTGCTACTGAGGTCAGAAGTTTTCATGGCCTAACACAGTTCTATAGAATGTTTGTGAGTAGGTTTAGTAAAATTTATGCACCTATGAATGACACCATCAAAGGAGACATGAATACCAAGTTCACATGCACCAAGGTAGCAGATGCAAGTTTTGAGAGGTTAAAGAAAGAAGTGGCAACACAACCAATATTGGTTTTTCCTTATTCTTAGAAGAAATTTTTGGTGGAGTGTGATGTTAACAACATAGTAGTTGGGGCAGTTTTGAGTCAAGAGGGAAGACCAGTAGCATTTTTCAGTGAGAGGCTTACTAAATCTAAGACAAGGTATTCAACATATGATCTAGAGCTCTATGCACTTGTCCAAGCCCTCAAGAAGTGGAGACATTACCTATTGCCTAAGGAGTTTGTGGTCTTCATAGATAACCAAGCCCTAAGCTTTATCAATTCATAAGAGAAGCTTACTTTGAGGCACATCAAATGGATGGAGTTCTTGTAGTCCTACACTTTCACTATCAAGCACAAGAAGGGGACAAACAACAAAGTGACAGATGCCTTGAGTAGGACGTTGCTAATAGCACAAGAAGTCAAGTTGTAGAGCATTGGATTGGACGGATTCAAAGACCTATATGAGGAGGACACTAATTTCTCAAAGGCTTATAAGGTATGTACTGATTTTGCTAATCATTTTCATAGTGACTTTTCTGAATTTTCCTTGCAGAATGGGTTATTGTTCAAGGGAAAATAGTTGTGCATCCCAAGGGGATCTATGAGATAAAATCTCATACAAGAGAAGCACAATGGGAGCATGAGTGGACACTTTGGTCTTAATAAGACTTTAGACCTTGTGGAGAGGTTCTATTATTGGCCTAAGATGCAAAGAGATGTCATGAGGTATGTGGAGTAGTGTGGCATATGTCAGAATGCAAAGGGATCTTCCTCAAATGTAGGGCTCTATCAACCTCTACCCATTCCTAATAGGCCTTGGGAATGCATCATCATTGACTTCATAGTACGACTACCAAGGACTAGGACAAGTATAGACAATGTATTTGTAGTAGTAGACATGTTTAGTAAGATGAACCATTTCATACCATGCAAGACAACCCATGATGCAAGTAATATTGCAAATATATTTTTTAGAGAGGTGGTTAGGATAAATGGCTTACCAAGGAGCATAGTTACAGATAAGGATGTCAAGTTCATGGGGCACTTTTGGAAGACTCTATGAAAGAGGCTTGGAAAAAATCTAGCACATAGTTATGCTTACCATCCTCAAATAGATTCTTAGACATAGATTATCAACAGGGTCTTGGGAAACCTATTAAGGTGTCTTACCAAGGAGTATGGCCAAAGTTGGGAGCAAGTCATTCCCCAAGTTGAATTTTCATATAATGATAGAAAGAATAGGACAAAAAGGTTAAGTCATTTTCAATTAGTGTATAGAACTCACCCAAGAGGCATAATGGAGCTAAGGGACCTACCTTCACATGACAAACTTAGTGGACATGTTGATGACTTTTTTCAGTCAATGAAGAAGGTGCATGATCAAGTGAAGCAAACATTGATGGAGGCAAATCAAAAGTTAAAGGAGAAGAAATATGAGGGGAGAAGAGAGTTATAGTTTGAAGTAGGAGAATTTTTGATGGTTTATTTGAACAAGGTCAGGTTGCAAAAGGGAATCCCTAGCAAGTTGCAGATGAAGAGGATTGGGCCATGCAAGATACTTGAGAAGTATGGACCCAATGCCTACAAGGTAGACTTACCCAAGGATATGGCTATCTCTCCCATATTTAATGTTAATAACCTAATACCTAATAAGGGTCCTAAGGTAGATGAACTAGAGTATTAGGAAGAGTTGATAAAGGACATCTCAGACCTGTAAGTACCTAAAAAGAAACAACTATAGCTGGAGTGGATATTGGATTCTAGAGTAAAGAAGAGTATAAGACACCAAGTATACAATGTGAATTTGGTGAAATGGATGGATTTACCTAAGGTTTAGGAAACTTGTATTTCTAAGAGTGATTTCAAAAAACATGGCATCAGCAAGGAGTTCTTATCTCTAGCAGTACCATAGGTTTCTTCTTGCAAGGGGAGAATGGTGTAGGAGCATCTAGGGGTAAAAAGGAAACCTAATACATTTTTGGTTTGTGAATGGTCTGACCAACCATTGAGGAAATAAGGGCTAAGAATAAATTCCCAAGGTGTGATTAGGAGGTAACATTAGATAGGATTTGGAATGTGAGTCAAGTTCTTGACAGTTAGGTCCTATTAGGCAAAATGGCTTGAAAATTGCTCTAAAAGGAAAAATATGGAAAAATGCCTTAAAATGTTCCAAGATGGGTGTAAGGGTGGTCCTTAGGTGTTTTAAGTTCATTTTAGGAGTCTTGGAAACATAATTTCCAATTTTGAAGGTCCAATGTGCAAAATTGCAAAAGTTGTCAAAAGGTTGCATTGACAACTTTGCAATTTTTGCAAAATTACTTAACAACTTTTTGTGCAATTTTGGAAGAAAAAACTACTTTGGTAGTTATGGTTTGAACTAAGGGCTAGAATGGAAGAGGGATTCTATTTAAACCTTCTTCAAATCAATTCCAGGGGTGGGATAGTTAGATGTATGGACAGTACTAGTAATAGAGCAATTTTGTGAACAGGAATGTGGTTTTGGAGGATTTAATAGAGGAATTAGATTGAATGACTTGCTATTATGGATAGAATAGAGTCTTGGAATCATTTTTGAATATCTGAATAATTTTTTTGGTTTCAAGCTTTCATTTGAAAGGGTTTAGAAAATTAATTATTCTTGTTGTCCAGTTTTGTATTGCCAACATGAAAATGGCTATGGCTTGAGTTTCCTTGGTCAAAACACCATGGCTCTTGTAAATAAATAAATAGCCTTTGTAAATAGTTTATATATTAATTTTGGGGTATGTGCAAATTAGGAAGAAAATTTTTGAAGCAAGCCCTAGGCAAGCAATGTAAGCTTGGCAAGGTGTAATGAAAGGTTGAATTGGATTTTTAAGGGGAACAGTGGATTGACATGAGCTGATCTTGGTTAGGAAATGAAGGAGTAGTGAAAAAAGGGTTCATAACTCAAAAGAGGAGGTTGGAAATGGATTTTGAATCCAATTGTGAAGGATTCATGGTCATTGCCTTTAAAACCCTTAAAATGAGGGTTTTCTGAAGTCGTATTGTACGATCATCTCAAGAGCCTAAGACCTAAAAAATATTCTAGTCTAGGTCAATAGGAGTCAAAATCCTAAAGACAATTGGAGGCCTTGTTTAAAAAAATTGATTTATTGCACATCCCTTGTTTCTAGGAGGGCTAATAGGGAGCTCTTAGGGCTACAAGGGCAAACTAAGCAATTTGGAGATGTATGAGTGTGAAACTTGTAAGAATGATACAAAATGCTAGGAAAAGTGTCAAAAGCCTCAAAATGATGGTTCAAACCTGATTTTGGCCTTTTATGTACACATGGTGAAGTTTTGGCATTCTAGGCCAAATGGTACAAAGTTGGTGAACTGAAGGGAGAGGATGGAAAACTAAATTGTTGAGTGAGTTTCTTAGTGAAAGAGGATTGGGAAGGAGTCCTCTAGGTTTGGGTTTGGGATAGAAACCCTAAGTGGGCTAGAAATATCCTTGGAAGAGCAAGAAATATCTAGAGTAAAGAAGCTCCCCATCAGTTTTGGCTATTAGAATTCCTTGCCTAGGATTATTTTATGATTTGAATATCTATGTGTGGATTATATATTATCTCTCTTGCATGGTAGGAGTGGGAGCCTGATTAGGTGATCACATGGTCAGAAGGTAGTGTCTTCTTACCATTTGGGTCCTCCTTACTTTACTAGTTTTTGGATGCTCATTGGTGTAGTTGTATCCTTTATCATTCTTATTCATATCTTGGAGACTTCTATTTGTTTGATGTATCTATGTATCATGTGTTTTGAGATCCTAGAGGATATTATATTGTATATTGATGCATTTGTATCTATTTCCACATACATGTGCAATGGATGTTATTCATTAGATGTATTGTGTCAATGCATTTATGCATTTTGTTATGCCAAAATGTATATGTTATTTCTTTATGATTGTGAGACTTTGTACTTGAGACTTAAACTAATTATTATAAACTTCTTAAATGTGACTCAATGTGAAGGAACCCCTAAGGAATGGAAACTATATTTGTAATTTTCTTATGTTCACTTGATGTGTATGTATATATTGCTTCCACATTATTGTTACTTTTATGTTGTTTAAACTTATTAAAAAAAATAGTTCGGTAAACTTTGTAACATATTAGGTTTATTTCTCTTGGGTTCCCGAGAGGAGCATTACATTTGGTATCAAAGCCCAATTTTCAATGTTGGGAACTTTGGGCATATTTTTCACCATTATTTAACAAGTACTTAAACTTGCAACATGATTTAAACAATAAACAACAACATCAAACTTGAACCTAAACTATTTGAACAAAAAATTAAAAGCAATGAAACTTTTAAACATGAAACTTGGAAACTCAAAATGTTTATGTTTATAATTTATAACATTTACATTTTTCGATAAATTAAGAGATGTTGATCTTTTGTTTGGAGTGTCTTAGGGGATCTATTTCAGTATTTGTTAAAAAGATAATCTTGGATTCAATATGGATTTTGGTTTATTATTTAACCAAAATCATATTGAACTAAGTAACTGAAAGTGTATACATAGCTAACTTATTTGTATTAGTTTCTTGAATGATCCTTTTGTTTGACATTGTAGATATTTCTCTTTGACTTTTAGTTACTCTAGTCATTGTAGTAGGCTTCTAGGAGTAGGCCTAATTATAGGGGGGTGGATGTAATGCCCACCCATAGTTTGTCTCTCCATTATATATACCAAACTCTTTTATGCTTATTTCATGAATGTGTTAGTTTCAAGGATATTGTGTTTATTATTATGACATTATTTCATGACTTGGATTACATGTATATTGATGAAGAATTACTTAGTTGATTATATTTCACATGTTGATTTATGATTATAATTTCTAGCATAGTAATGATACTTTAATGGCTCTTAGTTAGTAAATGTGGTTGCTTTCATGATGATATAAAATGATGATTATTTTGTATTCACAATGATGAGTTTTCATGTTTGAATATGTGATGATTTGTATTCAAGACTTACTATAGTATTCTAAGATATAAAAATATGTATGAATAGGGTTTAAAATAAGGCACATGAAAGAGACCCTAAACCCATATTTTTATTCATACATATGAATTGTAAGGGGATGTAATATAAATCTAGAAATGCTAACATTGAAATGAAGAAATAAAAGTACTTACCTATAAAAAAGAATTTATTGAAACCCCTATCAAACAGTCTCAAAAACTATTGATTTTTGCAATCCTAAACTGAAACTATGAGATTGATGAAACCTAGAAATCTTTTTTCTTTTTTGAGTCAACTCAACCTTGGCCCCTTTATTTCTAACCTTGACCTACATTTCTCTGACAAAAATTATGTTCGCAGATCCCAAAAGTTCACTAAAAAAGGTACTTAAATCTATACTAATATTCACTATCTCACACCTGCTACTACAAGAAAAAGGTTTTTCTTGTTTTTGGATGAGGGGTTTGCCTTGGTCAACCCCTAGTTTGGAATCAACCCTAATAATGTAATTGAAATAGATAATGCTAGTAAGTAGTAGAAATAAATCTAACAACGAAGCTATGATATTCAATAGATATGCAATTGTATTTTAAATGTAAACAAGTATATTGATATGAAATCTTGGACTCAATAACGTAAATCAAAACCATAAATGTAAATAAAAACATCCATGATTGTATGCTTGAAATCTACCTTGAGAGAAGAATGAATAGATCTTGAACATGAACAAAGGATCTTGAAGTAAGATCACACCACTATGATGGATAGATCTAGGGTTTGAATGATGAATCTTGAATGCTTGAATCCTTGTTCTTCAATGGAGAACTTGGATTCTTGAATGGGTGATTGCTTTCTCACTCAATTTTCTTTCTTGAATTCAATGGAAACCATATGCTTGATCATGACAAGTAGATATCTCCTCATGAAAAGTGGATCTTTGCTTTGAAAATGAGAGAAGGCTTCCTTAGTCTAGGGCACAAATTTCTAGAGAGGTTGACATAGGAGAATTAAATTCCAATTAAGCCTTAACCCCTAGAAATAGACCTAGATTAAATGCAATTTAAGGGTTCACCATTTCAAAGCTCAAAATAGTCGACCCAAAAGCAAGAAAAAAAATTTTTGAACCTCTTCCCGCATCCGAAATTTTTTTTGATGAAAAGGGGGACCTAAGTCAAGGTCCAGGTTGACTCTGACCTAGGTTGAGGTAGAGGTCTTCCTTGACCTAGGTGAAGGTCAAGGTTGACCTTGACCTAGGGATTAAGGACCCCTAGAAAATGAGCCAGAAGGGAAAATAGTGCATGAGGAGGCCCAAATAGAGCCCTAAATAGGCACAGAAGATGTGAAGGGGGCAAAAAAAAGGGACAACTTGGTGAAGGCCAAAATCACCCCCTAAGAAGGGCTAAACATTCTTAAAATGGAAATGCTTCCATTTTAATAAGATAAATTAAGCCCCCACTTTAGCGGGAGCATGAAAATTAAACATGCTCATGGTAAAGGAGAAGAAAGATCTAAGTGCATTCACAACAAGATAGAAAAACACTTAGTTAAGGACACAAGCTGATGCAGGAGCATCCTGGGTTTCCTTGTAATCCAACACATTTTTGTTCATTCTGCTAGTTGCTGCCAAGTTCTAGTTGTTGCTAAGTGCCAATTGCTACCAAGTTCTAGTTACTGTCAAGTGCCAGTTACTATCGAGTGCCAGTTGTTGTCGAGTTCCAATTTCCAGTTGTTACCTAGTGTATGCCTAGTGACTCTTCATGTGCTAAGTTACCCAATGTATGTCGAGTGACTCTTCATGTGCCCAGTTACCCAATGTATCCTAAGTGACCCTTCATGTGACAATTTTTCCTATTTATATTGAGTGTCAGCATTTGGATGTGATTTTTGTGAGCCAACTTGCGAGATTTATTTCGATTGCAATATTTATATTAAGATATTTTCTTGCAATGTGTCCAAACTATTGTTAGGTTGCCCTTCCTCTTATGTAATATTCTAGAATAATCTATAAGTCATTTTGGCAAAAATATATAGGGTTTTTAGGCTTAGAGTTAAGTAGTTCTGGGGTAGAAGATTGTAGAGCAGAACTGGAAATTGTGAATTTTTTGTTGGATCTTTGAAGGTGAAAGTATTTGAATTTGATTGTAACCTAGAAGACCTTACAGCTAGGCACGTATGCTAATTATTTGATGAGTCAATAGATGTGTTTTTCTCTTTCTCCTCCTTTGGTTGTTGTTCTTTGTGTTTGCTTCCATTGTGTTAACTCTTGCAGGGTGGTTTGGATAGCTAGGTGAGCCTTTGGCCCTAGTTATTCATTCCTTCCCTGCGTTAGGTGGTATCAAAGCTTGAGATTCATCCTTGTGGAGATTGGATCATGTAGAACCCTGATTTAGATTTGGTTGTAGGGTGGCAGATCAACAGATTTGACTTATAACTTGCAGAGGATTATGATCTTATAGGAACCTAATTTGTAAAGATGGTTTGTGATAGAGGAATGTTGATAATGCCATATTGGGTCAGTTGAGACAAATTGTATCTAGATTAGATGTTATGGAGATAGCCTAGAGGAGAGGAGCACATCTTGATGATGTAAGTGATGATGAAG
Organism: Cupressus sempervirens; assembly: GCA_028749045.1. Classification (NCBI taxonomy): domain Eukaryota; kingdom Viridiplantae; phylum Streptophyta; class Pinopsida; order Cupressales; family Cupressaceae; genus Cupressus; species Cupressus sempervirens. Next base: position 69,696,422 of record CM053786.1, read on the forward strand.
CAGGAGCATCAAACCATAATTCAGAACCTGAAGAAGATCAAGATGACGAAAGATTGTTGTGAGTGTTATCTAGGGAAAATTCAAAGCCTACTGTAGAAGTTGTTCCTTATGATGTAAAATTGGATACCAATGTTGTGTTGGATTGGATCTCAAGTATGGATAAGTTCTTTGAGTATGAAAACACTCCTGATAATAGAAAGGTGAAGATTGCAGTCACTAGGTTGAAAGGTCATGCATCGCTATGGTGGGGAACATTTGCAAATTGATAGACAAAGGAGAGGAAGGAGAAGATCAGAACTTGGGAAAAGATGGTGAAACAGTTAAAGAACACATTCCTTCCTGTTGATTACCAAGTTAGCTTGTTGAGAAAGGTGCAAAATTTGAAACAAAAGGACATGACTATGAAAGAGTATACTGAGGAATTCTATAGATTGGACATTAGATCTGGACATGTGGATGATGATGTTGACAAAATTGCAAGGTATATAAATGGATTGAGATCTAGAATTCAAGGAGAAATCATTTTTGTGAAGTTGGAAAGTGTTGAAGAAGCGTATCAATATGCCTTGAAAGTTGAGGAGATCTTAGCAAAGAAGCATGAACAAAGACAAAGAGGTAGAGGTGGTAGATTCCAGAGAGGCAGAGGTAGATCTTATGGTGAAGGTGGAAAATTTGAATGGAGATGACAAAGACAAGATAGAGTGGAAAGGTGGTAGCTCATTCCAAGGAGGTACTGGATCTTACCAAGGAAGAGTTAATTCATATTCTAGAGGTGGTTTCCATGGTAATTGTTTCAGATGTGGTAAACAAGGACATAAATCAATTGAATTTAGATCCTCTAAAAGTGGACAATGTAATAGAAATGCTATGATTCAAAGGAGATGACGAGGGTTCACCAAGTGGACCTAAGGCTAGAGAAAATTTGATGGTGAGAAGAACCTATTTTAAGGAGAAGTCTTTTGAAGATAAGATGGAAGATGGCTGGAAAATGCTGCAAAGTGATCATTAACAGTGGGAGTTCTACAAATTTAGCATCAGAAGAGTTGGTTACAAAGTTGCAATTGCAGAGGTTGAAGCATCCTAAACCCTATCATGTTTCATGGATCAAAGATGAGCATAAGATATTGGTAAGTGAGCAATTTCTTGTGAAGTACAAGATTGGACATTACTTTGATGAAGTTTTGTGTAATATTATGCTTATGGATTATTGTTATATTTTGTTGGGTACAACTTGGAAATATGGTAGATATGTTGTGCATGATGGAAGATTGAATCAATATACTCTTTGGGTAAATGGGAAGAAACAAAAATTGTTGACTTTGATTGAAAGTCCAAATGAGGTCAATTATACTACAATAAAAGTTTGCATGGTTAATGGAAAGCAATTTGAAAAGGAAGTAATGAAGAATCAAGTTTGTTTCGCTATGGTTCCTAGAGGACCGAGTGCTAGTAGTAATGACCGAGCAACAGAAGTTAGTAATGACTAAGTGACAATAGATAGTGATAGCCAAGTACCAGTAGAAATTATAGAATTGCTAAATGAGTATAAAGATATTGTTGCTAAATATGTCCCTGATGGTTTACCTCTAGTAAAAAGTATAAGTCATTGTATGGATCTGATTCCTGAAGCTAGTTTTCCAAACAAAGCACCATATAGATTAACATCTACAAAGAATGAAGAACTTAATAGACAAGTGCATGAGTTGTTGCAAAAAGGTTTGATCAAAGAAAGCTTGAGTCCATGTGTTGTACCTATTATATCAGCACCTAAAAAGAATGGAGAATGGAGAATGTGTACTAATTCCAAAGCTATTAACAAGATAACAATGAAATATAGGTTTCCTATGCTGAGGATGGATAACATAATGGATTATTTGAGTGGAGCAAAGTATTTTACCAAGATTAATTTAAAGAGTGGTTATCATCAAATCAAAATTAGAGAAGGTGATGAATGGAATACTACTTTCAATACAAAAGATGGTTTGTATGAATAGTTGGTTATGCCTTGTGGTTTGACTAATGCACCTAGTACATTCATCAAGTTGATGAATGAAATTTTGAAAAGATTTTTGGGTAAGTTTGTGATTGTTTATTTGGATAATATTCTGATATTTAGTAAGACCAAGGAAGAACATCTTGAGCATATTGGACAAGTATTGCAGGGATTGAAAGAGGAAAAGTTGTTGATTAATCTGAAAAAGTGTTCTTGTATGCAAGAGGAGATCGTGCATTTGGGATTTAGGATTTCAGTTGATGGATTGAAGATAGATCCTAAAAAGGTTAAAGCAATTTTGGAATGGCCTACACTTGAGAATGTGGGTGAGGTAAGATTATTTCATGGTTTGGCTAGTTTTTACAGGAAGTTTATAAGGAATTTTAGTTCTATTTGTAATGCTATAACTGAGACAATGAGGGGAGATAAAAAGGAATTCAAGTGGACACATGGAGCTGATAAGAGTTTTGAGACTTTGAAACAAAAGAATGTTGAATTAGTTGTATTGGCTTTGCCTAATTTCAAAAAAATATTTCAAGTTGAATGTGTTGCAAATGGTAATGCAATAGGAGTTGTATTAAGTTAGAAAGATAACCCTATTGCTTTCTTTAATGAAAAGTTGAATGATGCTAAAAGGAAGTATTATGTGTGTGATCAAGAATTTTATGCTATTATTAAAGCATTGAAGAAGTGGAGACATTATTTGATTCCTAAGGAGTTTGTGTTGTATGTTGATCATAAAGCTTTACAGTACTTGGGAAGTCAACATAAATTGAACCAAAGACATATAAAGTGGGTTGAGTATTTGCAAAATTTTACATTTTTGATTAAGCATAAGAGTGGAGTTACTAATAGAGTTGTTGATGCATTGAGAAGAAGACATTCCTTGCTGACAAAAATGAAGGTTGAAGTTCTTGGTTTTGATGAAATGATAGAGTTGTATGATGTTGATCCTAATTTTTCTGAGGTGTGGAGAGAGGGCAGAGCACCAAATCTGATAGATCACATAAGTAAGTATGATGAGTATTTCATTCAAGAAGGTATGTTGTTCAAAGGCATTCAATTGTATATTCCTAGAAGCTCTATGAGGTTGAATTTGATTAAGGAAAAGCATAGTGGTGGATTGGCTAGACATTTTGGAATTGATAAGACATGGAGTTTGCTAAAAGAGAAGAATTATTGGCCACAAATGTATAAGGATGTTCAAAAATTTGTAAAGAGTTGTAGATTTTGTCAAATTGCAAAAGGAATGAGTCAAAATACTGGTTTGTATACACCTATTATTGTTCCTAAGAAACCTTTGAGTGATATTAGTATATATTTTGTTCTTGGATTACCTAAGACAATGAAGGGGTATGATTCCATAGTTGTTGTAGTGGATAGATTTTCTAAGATGGCTCATTTCATACCATGTAAGAAGACATTAGATGCAGAGCATGTTGCTAAACTTTTCTTTAAAGAGATTGTGAGATTACATGGATTACCAAGAAGTATTATTTCTGGAGATAGTAAGTTTTTTGGTCATTTTTGGAAGACTTTGTGGAAGAAGATGGGTACTAAGTTGAAGTATAGTTCTACATTCCATCCGCAAAAAGATGGACAAACAGAGGTTGTGAATAGAATCTTGGGTAATTCATTGAGATGTTTAGTTGGGAATAAGCCAAGTAATTGGGAGATGGTATTGACATAAGCTGAATTTGCATATAACAATTTTGTGAATAGGAGTACAGGGAAGACACCTTTTGAGATTGTTACTAGAATACAACCTAGAGGTATATTAGATTTGAGAGGTGTTGCTAGTAAAGAAAAGAAAAGTGCTATAGGAGAAGAATTTGCTAATTTTATGGAGTCTTTGCATAAGGAAGTGAAGTTGAGGTTGGAACAAAGTAATCAAAAGTATAAGGAGAATACTAATAAGTCTAGAAGACATCATGGTGTTGAAGTTGGTGATGAGGTGATGATTCATTTAAAGAAAGGAAGATTTCTTGTTGGAACATACAGTAAGCTGAAGATGAAGAAATTTGGACCTTGTGAGATCTTGAAGAAGTTTGACAGCGGTAATGCTTATGAAGTTGAGTTACTTGATGACATGGATATATCTCCTATATTCAATGTTGTTGATTTATATAAGTATCATGACTTCGATGATGAAGTTGTTGTATCAGATGATTATCTTAAGAAGAAAATTGAAGAAGTTGAACAGATATTGGATCAAAGAGTTGGCAAGAGCACAAGAGGAAAAGATTACTATGATTATTTGGTGAAGTGGAAGAACAAACCTATTGAAAATGCTTCATGGATTTCTCAATCTAAGTTGGATTCAGCTCAGGTTGTGACATCTCAATGATTCAAGAGAATCATTTCTTCCGACCCTGGTTGTCTAATGTAGGAGCATCTTGGGTTTCCTTGTAATCCTACACTCTTTTGTTCATTTTGCCAGTTGCTACCAAGTTTGAGTTATTGTCGAGTGTCAATTGTAGCTAAGTTCTAGTTCCTAGTTATTACCCACTATATGCCAAGTGACTCTTCATGTGTCAAGTTACCCAGTTTATGTCAAGTGAATCTTCATGTGCCAAGTTACCCAGTGTATGCCAAGTGACCCTTCATGTGCCGATTTTTCCTATTTATGCTGAGTGTCAGTATTTGGACGTGATTTCTACGAGCTAACTTGTAGGATTTATTTCAATTGCAATATTTATGTTAAGATCTTTTCTTGGGATGTGTCTAGATCATTTTTGGGTTGGCCTTCCTCTTATGTAATGTGCTAGAATGATCTGTAAGCCGTTTTGGCAAGTATATATAGGGTGTTTAGGCTTAGAGTTAAGTAGTTATGGGGTAGAAGATTGCAGAGCAGAAATGGAAAGTGCAAATTTATTGTTAGATCTTTGAAGGTGAAAGTATTTGTATTTGGTCGTAACCGAGAAAGCCTTACAGCTAGGCATGTATGTTGATTATTTGATGAATCAATAGATGCATTTTTCTCTTCCTCCTCCTTTGGTTGTTGTTCTTTGTGTTTTCTTCAATTGTGTTAACTCTTGTAGGGTTGTTTGGATAGCTGGGTGAACCTTTGGCCCTAGTTATTCATTCATTCATTGTGTCACAAGCCCCTAAGCCAAGGATCCTAACTTAGCATACACGCACAAGGGTGTGAAAACAAAGAAAAACAAAAACAAAAATAAAGCTAAAAGACAAAAAGAGAGGGATTGGTACTAAAACAAACCCAAATCAACTAGAAAAAAAATCCTCGCTAAGAAATGCTTCCTATACTAATATCATATTTTGAAAGCTATAATAAGAGCATAAATGATTACATGAGAAAGACAAGAGCAACCTATAAATAACATTGCTTCATGATTCAATCCTACTAGCATGAGAGAGAGAGAGAGAGAGAGAGAGAGAGAGAGAGAGAGAGAGAGAGAGAGAGAGAGAGAGAGAGAGAGATATTACCTCACCCAGTAAGATGTCCACCTTACCATGAATTACCAAGGAGGGAGAGCCCAACAAGTAGCAAAACTTGATAGTTCACCCAAAAACTATGCTTTGAAACTATAATGCATCTTCTGACGGCTTTTGAAATACCCATAGATCCACCTTCTTGTATCTCCATGGAATATAAAATGTGTGTCCCTTCAAGATTTAGCAACTTATGTGTGTTACCTATGATAGATTTAGCATATTGAAAATTTGAAAAATACGTGTCTCTTCAAGATTTAGCAACTTATGTGCATTACCTTAAGAGGATTTAGCATATTAAAAATTTAAATATGTGTGTCTCTTCAAGATTTAGCAACTTATGTGTGTTACCTTCAAAGGATTTAGCATATAAATAAATAAAAACTATAGTACAAGGGAGACCCTATATATGCCCCCCTCCTTATCATGGCTATCTACTAGACATGATAAGGAAGAGAAAGAGTATACCTACTTGACAACGTAAGGAGATATCTTGTTAACAACAATGTACACTATGTTCTTAGCAAAGGGTGTTGACCCCTACATCCAAGAGCATAGATAATCATGAAAAGGATATGTCACTTATAGAAAATGGATTCTCAAAGAGAAAGAGATCTTAGCAGCAAGACCTCCATTGTAGAGGAGTGCTTTAGATAAAATATCATCTTTTAAAGAAAATCTAAGCGAGAAGAAAGATTCAATCATCAAGCCTCCGATAAACAAGAGGAAGAGGAATCTTTGATTGAGGGAAACAAATATAACATCAAAGCAAGGGTAAGACTTTATAACGAACATAGTTTACAAAATAAAGAAGAGGTGATGACCTAAGACAATAACCTCTCATAGAAAAGAATATTCATAGTCAAAACATCAATCATTATAATTAAATAATGTTGCAAGATTTTTTTAAAAATGCCACTAAGCTAAGGAAAGAATATCCCTAGACAAAGAGAAAGAAGGAAGAACCTTGGCCCTAAGGGATGAAGACAAGGGATACTTTTGAAAAACAAATGTTTTTAGAAAAGATATCTAGAATAATAAAAGATAACTATGGATGATTATGAACATAATACAAAACCATAGGTATAAAATATAGAAAGGATAACCAATTAAGCTCAAAACAAAACATAGTGGATCTTAGAGAACTAAAAGACATACCTTTTTCCCCCCAATGAAGAGACAAGAGGAGAAAATATATATTTTATAGAAGAATGAGGGGTAAAATTATGAAGAAATCTCAAAGGGGAAGTTTCTTTTCTCTTCCCTTTAATATCATTATGGATCAGATAAGAAGGGTAAGGTAATTTAAGGAATTCTTGCACATATGCATCATAAACCATAGTTTGAGACTCATCATAAGTGTGGGAAGAACTAGAAATAACAGATGGAGAATTTGGAATATGAATATTAGGAATCAAATTAGGAAGCATAGGATTATGATTAGGAGAATTAGGAACTAGATTAGGAAGGATACAATTAGGGAGAGTGTAGGAAGCAGCGATAATGGAAGACACAATTGGAGGAACACTTGGAACCATAGTTGGTAGAGGGTTGGAATAGGTATAAGGAATACTATGGTAAGAAGGATGTGAGGTAGGTTTCTTTTGAATTTTTCAAATAATTCTCTTTCAAACCCTAACTGATAATAACCATTGTTCTTTAACATTTAATGTTGAACTTTTTTTGGTTGCTTAGATCTTGAGTTTTCAAAATTAATTTTCAACAACATGATTATATAGTTTACATCTGACTATGGTTTTCAAACAATGCATGAATCAATTATATTTCTTAATTGAAAATCAAAATTCTCTTTCATATTTTATCCTATAAATTTCAACAAATAAATTTCAGTAGTATGGAAGATAGGAAGTAGATAGATCTTCCAAAACAATTTCAACTAATGAGTTCTCAGAGAGAAAATTTGAGAATAAGGTAATGGGGAAAGTTGCAACATAAATTGTACTCAAATAGGTTTAACTTTCTACCCTTGTAAATAATTTTATGAAGATATTCCACAATGTAAATACATTATTTATGAGGCTATGTTATGTCCCAATATTTACAAAAGAGATAAGAGACCAAATGGACACTATTGATGTTGACTTGTAGTAAAGTGGGGACACACTGACCTTTGATGCAAATTCTAGCTCAGTACATTTTTCAAAGTTGAGATTCTTTCAAGGCAAGAAATATGAGTTGCTACAAGAAGAGAGAAAGCTTAGGGTAGAGATTATCATAATTCAATCTTTGTTGACTCCTCCTTTGGAGGGAATGCAAAGACATTTGTAGAAATTCATGGATCTAATGCAGAGTAATCAAAATTTATCTATTTTAGATAATATCATAGACTTAGTTGCCACAATTGAGATTGAACACCATATCTTGATACATTCAAGATTAATTGGGATATTGTAGTGGATCAAATTTTTCAATGACACAAACCATTTTTTACTAAGTATGGTTTACTTCCCTATCCTCCGCTTACTATCAGAAGGTAACTATGACAAAAAAAAAGGGGGAAATGTAAAAAAAATTAGAGATCAAAAGAAGGGAGAATTTTGTATACCGAGGAGCATAAAACTATATATAGTTACCAAGCTAAGGTATGGAATATACCCAAAGAGGGAGTTCTAGTTTTGGTTGAAGTTTTGTTATGAGCATTTCTTATAATGGTAATTATTTTTTCTACTAATTTGAAAGGGGGAGATTTTTTACCCTAAAGGTAATCATAATATTGTAAGTTAGTGCAAAACACCTAGTTTCTTATTAGGCAATCTTGTTCAATCATCACCATGACCGAGTCATCATACAGATCAAGCTATCAAGTAATAAAGTGTATAAGAAGTTCAGCATGTGCCAAGGTAGAGACAATTTTTTAGTGCACATAAGCATCACCAAGCATTTTATGAGTGATTCAAGAGGAAACATGCATTGAACAATATAGAAGGAAGATTTAGTTATAGAAAGTTAAGATCATAGGGATAGCATGAAAGCACAAGCAAAGTTGAGTGCTAGAATTTATATGAGCCAAGTAACACTGCTTGATGTATTTGAGTTTGGAATAACAAAAACTCATAGGTGAACCATTTTCCAAGTTAAATGTGTGTTTCTATGACCAATGAGTAAATATGGACACAATTACACATGTAACTACATATCATTAATCCCTATGTTATGTGATTAGCCTATTAGAAAAATGGAAAGGTCAATCGAGGAAAAAAAAATTCTAATTATTGATCAAGATCTATAAGCTTCATCAAATAGCTATTTAAGAAGGGTTTAAGATCTAATTTCATGTATTTAAATTTTTTAGAGAGAGGATTGTGCAGTTGAAGGTGAATTAGAGGTTGAAGGACTAAGGTAACCAAGCAATGCAAAGAGGAGATAAAGTATATCTATCACATTGAGGGGATTGAATATTGGAAAGAGAATATTTTTCATTAGCAATCAAGTGCAAACTAAAGGATCGTGGTACTAATTACATTCTAACCAATGTATTAATTGAATCTCTTAACAAAGTGGTCGTAGCAGGCCTATTGTAAATCTCCTAAAAGAGTGTTCACTTTATTCTAGTGTAAAAATCCTTTAACCAAGGTAGACTTAATAGTATTGTAAGCTCTTAATAGGTAAAACCCCTCATAGCGTAGATCATCAGAAGTGATCAAACTTTGTAGCCCTAACATGCACACTTTATTGCTATACTAGTGAAGATTTTGTGGGTATCATCTCCACCATAGTTTTACATTCATCTTGGAGGGTTTTTGTGTTACCATATCTAGTGTCATCTATTGATCTATTTCTTATATGTGTTATTTGTGTTATTAGATGTTATATTTGATATTGCATGTTGATGCATGATGTTGCATTTTAAGGTTTAAGGTTAAGGTTGAGATGTATGGTGAATCAAGTGTGAATGTGATTCATGTTTAAAGTGATAGAAGTTATATAGATCCTGATTCACTCACCTTGTTAGGAGTTGTTATATTCAAATAAAAAATGTATGCAAGATGAGCCCACTACCCAAACATGCAATGTACAATACAATTTCTTCAATACAAAGAGATGGATACAAAAACCTCTTTGCATTATTGTTGATATCTTCAATACCGAATCTTGACTTTGCTACTCATTCACAAAATTTTCATTCCTCTAATCATACATAAAAAACTTATTATCATCAATATCATATATTCTTTACAAAACTTTGCATATAAAAATATTTCCTTTATACCCTGCTAATTTAAAATTATCTGCATAGTTGGCCTTTATGCCTTTATAAACTTTACAAAATACAATACTAACTTTTTCCCACTTATGGTTGACATCTAGGATGTCTTTCCTAATCAGTTAAGTAATTATTTAGTAAAAAAATTAATTCCTTAACCCAAAATATATGTTTCCTCATCATGCTCTATTATGTTTGTATAATGTTGTAATTGGTAAACTTGTCATAATTTTTTTTATACAGCCTATACTATCCTATGCACTCACATACATCATCATAATGGTGTTAGGTAGTCATACCTAACTTTATGTGTACTGTGATATACCTGTGAATATCACCAATCAAAACTCTATTTGTTTTGCCAGACAAACTGTATGACACTTAGACAATTTTCTAAGTATACATGCGATAACTTCATCTTCATGATTCACTCATTTTATATCAATGATATGTTTTCATAAATGACAATATCAAAATTTCTAACCTAGCCAAATTTTCAACAAAAGCAACACAAGAAGATAGTCATAATCCTATAGTTGAGTAGGCATCAATTGACAAGAGAAAAGATATTGCCACACCTACTACACTTAGTACATGTTTAGAGACATTGTTGGAAAGTTATAGCATGACAAAAGATATCACTAAGTTAATAAAAGAAGACTTAGATGATAATGGCTTCATGTAAATTTCATTATTTTTTTTTGTCAAGAAAAGGGAGCAATCAAGAAGAAAGTGGTAAGGTACCAGAAGATATTTGAGATGACACTAGACATATTACAAAAGACTTTGCATGTATGCCTACAATTGCAAGGATTAGACATAGAAAAGATTTTATAAAAAAAGGATTAATGAATTTGATGATCAATTCACTGTAATCAATAAGTTAGCTAAGTTGAGATCACAACAAGACTTTGAGTTGGCTCAATTCAGAAGGCAAGTGATAATATCTCAAAATATTTACAAGTAATTGATGAGTGCATCAAGGATATTAGAAGTTGTATTGCTCAAGCAAAGTATATGTATATTGGTTTCACTGGATCACATGATTTTGTAGGAGATGTAACAAAATATGTAAAAGAGGATGAAGAGAAGTTGAATAGATCTCTACTGAGTTTGAGCAATATGATCTAAGTGTGATTGAGGTGGAGAAAAGGGTAAGAAAAGAACACAATGATATTCACACCTTATAGCACAAGAGGAAAAGAGAATTGGATAGATTTATATTATTAATAAGCTTGTTGTGAGGCCTCACCCTGACCCTTCGTAGCATAGTTGATACCTTATTATTTTGATACTCACGACTCGAGATGTTGAGACACTATCAAATACTTTGAACATATTATATTGTTTCATGTTGTGTGATGTTTACTTTTAGATATTTGAGTTCATCATTTAATGCTTTATGAACGTGTATGTTGATGAAATAAGTAAATGTAGGATTAACACTTTGATTATGAAATTGTAATGATTAAGAATATGAGTAGGACGAGAGAAACTCTGATTGATTGAAAGATGTATGTTTTAATTTATATGATTCTCTGATACGTAGATACATATGTGCATGTGATTTTATGGGGCTACTGATGTGTGCAATGAGTGTGTAGGAATATTTTAGTCGAGAAACCCAACGGAGGAATGGATATGATCCTTATGTGTCATTTGTGGAAACCTTGTTGTTTGTAACTTAATTGTATTATGAGATGTATGAATGTATCTTTCTGTGATCAGTAAATGTTAATGTTTCGTAACTATGTTCTTATAGTGTCACTTAACACTCGTGAATTGCATATGCATTCCAGCATGCTAGTTAGGGTTATCTATGTAACCTTTGGACCTAAGTCGGACTAAGTTAGTGTCATTTTTGCTAATTTTTTTTTAATCAAGTTTAGTTACCCCTAATCCAAATTAGTGCTTAATCTGCATTTTGGAGTTGTTAGATGGTCCTAAATATTCCTAGCATTTGTTTAGTCCCAAAATCAATTCCTAAGGCCTTAAAACATGAAATCTTTATACCCAAGGGGTATGGGTATGGGTTGAGGGTATTTTCCACCCCCCCCCAGCCCCTTTTGTTGACTTTTGAGGTCACTCAAAAAGTCTATTTTTGCCTTAGTGCGAAAATTGAAAGTTGTTACCATGGGTTGAATAACCTCAACTCCACTTAGAGGTTAACCTTAGGTTAGGTTGAGTTAGAAACTTCTAAATTTTTATGTGAGTGGGGGAAGTTATTGCCCTTTTTGGTGGTTGAGTTTGGATCTTATTTAGAGGCCCTTTTTGAGTAGTTTTGGTTGTTACCCAATCTCTACTTTTAGAGAGGAGTCTTGGAAGATTGAAGGCAAGGAAGGAAAAGCTCTTCTCAATTTGATCATTTTACCATAACCTCTTTGTGAAGGTAGGATTTCTTCATCTCTTATGTTCATGTTTCTCATGTTGTTTCATGCTTGGTTCATGCTTATGTTATTGTGTTGTTTATTGATATGCTTGTATGTATGTTGGGTATGCTTGGGAAGGAATGAAACCATGTTTTCTTGAATGCTTTTCTTTCATGTTTTGCTTGAATTTCAAAGTTTTCTTGTATGGGTGTTTTGGCATTACTCACCCTTGGATAGGGAAAAAGTGGCCAATTTGGGGAAAGGTATTCAGTTAGACTCCAACAGTGTAGAGTCTCTTATCAATATGAGAAGAGGGAGAGAGGGTAGGGTGTTATGGGCCCCTACCTATCAGCACAAACCACGTATGAGTTTTGGCATGTAAGAATGGAAGAACGGAAGTTCTTGATTTATAGCCTCGATTGGGCACCTATTTTGGTGTTGTGTTTGACATCTCCTGTTGGAAAAATCCACCTTTCCCTAGTTTTGATTCAATGTTGATTCCTATTGTGAAAACCTAGTATAGATATGAATGTCTAATTTAGTTTCTTGTTACGTTTGTTTGTCACCTGGTCAGTTTTCATTCCGTCCATGACCTCAGCGATGTAGTACAGAAATGAAATGGATCCCTTGTTAAAGGCCATGATGAAATTTATTTTGATTGTTGAAAACCAATAATGTTCAGGATTAAAATCCTATGTAGAAATGTATTTTAAACTCTTGTTGTAGTGGCAACGATGTCAGGTTTTCTTCCTAGTTCTTTCCAGGTGGAGCCTTTGAATCAGATTGTCAATAAAATAGTGTTTGAGTGATATAGTTCTTATGAGGTTTTCATAATTTCTTTTCAGTTATAGGAATGAATATTCAAGATAAGTTAGAATGATGATGTTCAATTTTGCGATTTTCAAGTGCAAATATGTTAAGGAAAATTAACAAATAAGTAAATAAATGATATTATGTTGTATGGAATGTTGATTCAATTTTGTAGTAATTAAAAAAAAAGGATCAATCTTGTAATGTTGTTTAAAGAAATTATTCAATTTCTTGGCTTAACTATGTTTTAGCAAAATTCAATAAAAAAAAAAAAAAAAAAATCCCCCTTGGCAAACTTTGTCATTAGCAATGTTAACACTTAAAAAAAAAAAATTGCCCCCACAGAGTAAAATATATATATATATATATATATATATATATATATATATATATATATATATATATATAATACTTTATAATAATCCTAAATATCCTAGACTCATCCTAAAAGTCCTACCTAATAAACTTTAACCCTTAAATGTTTCCCCTTTTTCCTATGTCACCCACCTAACCCCACTTTACCCTTCTTCCTTGTTCTAAACTTCCTAGGCACAGGCTTATCTTGTCATGCATTTAATGTTTTTTTTTAAAGAAATGGAATTGGTTTTCTTGTGGTCCCAACTTGTCAGTTTGACCAGTGCTTGGTAAGGGGGAGGCAAGTTGTGTTGGCATTAATGCCCAAACCATTAACTTGCATTGACACTTAAACAAATTTCATCCTTGTCTTGGCACGCCCAACATATAAGTCATGCGCAATATTTGATGGGAGGGCACACCCACCTTCTTGGTATGCCCAGTCAGCATTGGTTAGCATGCTGTATCATAGGCACTAAGATTATATTTGGGTTGAGCGCTGGTGTTTTTCCTTGTGCCTTGGAGACTGCACTTGGTTAAATGCAAATTTCACCTTGTCCTTGGGTCGCCCTTTTCAAAAGTTTCAAGTCCTTTTTATGTGGGGCACGCCTGCCATAGTGCACCCAGTCAGCGCTTTGGGCAGCGCACCCCAGACCTAGGTTGCTTGCTTGGAGGGTGTAGGGTCTAGGGTGTAGTATGGGGGGGTTAGTGTAGGTTTGTTTTATGGTTTAGTTAACTTATAAGTAGGAGATTTTTTATTTATTTTTTGGTTAGTTATGGTAAGATAATACATACTAATTTAGTATTAGAAATGAATGCTTTAGTTAATAAATTTGTTGTTTTGAATTTGTTTCAAGTTAAAGGTAATTAGTTTGTTTTAAAAATAAGTTCATTTTTTCTAGATTAGTTTTAGTTCATGTGATAGTTAGTTTTTATTAAATATAGTTTAGTTTATTTTCTTTTAGTTTTGATTTAAGTTAGTTTTAGAGTTAAGTAATCTTAGTATCATTAAATAGTATCATTTAGTAATTTTATTAATTGCAAGTTGTTTTATTATATTAGTTTAAATTTTGAATAGGAGTAGTAATTAATGAAATTTCGATTTAGTTTTAATTTAGATTAGTATTAGATTTGTTTAATATTAAGTTAGTAGTGTTAATGTCTTAATTTTCTATTTTTAATTTCTATTTCAATTTAGGTTGCATTTTTAAATGGGACTTTTCAATAGATTGGTTAAATTGTCATTTGATGTTCGTCTAAGAGGTTAATAATTGATCAAAGCTAAATAAAGTATATTTGCGTGTATTTTTAGATGTGACATTTCTTTTAATTAGTTTTTTACTGGATTTTTCAAATTAATTAAACCCGAATTCATTTAAATTGTTATTCAAATAATTTTAATATATTGTTATAAAGTTAATGTAATAACGTAACAAATGTCAATATCGATTTTATAACGAGAGTATAAATTTATTGATTTATTCCTCCTCAAGATTATGAACTTAAGATGTAAGGTAGAGAACCTATACTTTAACTATGAATACAAACATATCAAATTTAGAGTAGTTTAATTTTTAACTTTAAAAAAAAAAATTGTGTGTTTTTTCCCTCGTAATTGGGCATGACACTTGTTAACTCTTGAGTTAGATATGACTCAGAAGGAACTGGACACATTACTGGCAACAAAAAGATCATATGAGAAGTTTGCACCTTTGGGCTTACATGGAGAAAAGATAGTTTTGTATGCCATTTGTAGTTTTGTACATGTAGATAATGTAGTAAAGACCTAATGGGATGTAGAAGAATCTTTTAAGATCTTAAGAAGCATATTGACCCTTAAATTTCAAACATGTACATATTTTTTTGACTCACCTTTGTCATTGATATCAAAGGGGGAGTTTAGATAGTGAAAAATATTAGACATATAAGCTAGAGAAATAGTAGTTATTAAAAAGGGGGAGTATATAGAAATATACAAGTATTATATGATAAGATGATATAGACTTTGAATGACCAATTTTTTTAAAGTTTTAAAATTTTGAAGATACATCATGATACTTAGCCAAATATTCACAAATGTTGCCATCAATGCAAAAGGGGGAGATTGTTGGAAATTTGATTGAGGTATGAGTATAGATTTTGTCATTAATAGAAAAATTATATAAGGATAAAGACCGCTTAGGGTAAAGATAGAATCTTGGTAGAATACTATAAGAAAATTGCCTAAGTATAATCTCAAGAAGACTACATAGCCAGATCATTTTAATCAACGACCTTCACTAGAGGCAAATACCAAGCTGAAATTTTGGAATTTATAAATATATAGAGTCTACATGATACATATAAGACTAATTATTATAGTTTTGTAACTGACACACGTTATGGAAGGAAAATCAATTGATTTTTTGATATAGCAGAGACCAAACACATGTGACAATGTGGTCATTTTGGCCTAGGAATTGAATTGACTTGTCAATTAAAAGGATTTGGCAAGGTAGGGATGACATCCTATATGTTAACCCTCACTTATCATAATGTGATATATAGTTTTAACAATATGTTGGTAAGGTAAAAGGCCAATTGGACATGAAACCTAATGAAAAAGGTATAAAGATAAATATTTTGGATGAGTGAAGTTGTTAATGCTTATGCTATGATATAATTATGATGTGAAAATTTTGTATATTTTGGAAAGATTGTATTTTGATGGTCAGAGTAGAGAAGAGATATATGGTCATGATCATATGCAAGCAACAACAAAGACTAATCTAATATTTGAGAATCAACATAGTTAGTGTTTTGGTACATCTTTATAGTACTTGTAAATTTGTATATTGTTTTAGAGAAGTGAGCTCACCCTTTTTTGTAACACAACTCCTAATAGGGTTGAGGCCTCTAATAAAGTCTAGTCCTCTAACAAGAAAAAAATACATTTTATGTATGTAATAGACTCCTAATAAGGTCAAAACCTTTCACAAGGTACTTTTGATTGGTGGATCGTTTTGTGGGTTCCATCCCCACAGGGATTTTCCCTTGGCCAAAGTTTTCCTAGTTAGTAAAATGTAGTGTTATGAGTTTCTTTTTGGCTTTCTTATTGTTACTATTTCAATACATTATTATATGTTTATTTTAAGTTGACTTTTGGTATTCATAATTGGGCAAAAAGAGTTGGAATATTGATTCCCCCTAGTAATATTTATTTCTAACAGATTATATCTATTTAATACTTATAATTTTATCTTTTACAAAAACCATATAAATTAGTACTTCCACATTCAACAACCTCTCCAATGCATGTCCCATTATCAACACCAATTAACATTCTAGTGTGCATTTTTCTCAAAGTTGACGAAGACTATAGTTTTGCATAAAAGAGATATAATATTTGTACAATTATCATCCTATCCTTAAATTAATCATTTGCATATTATTATCAAAGCATTGTCATTTTTTCATACCTTAAAAAAAACCATACATTGCCACCAAATAATATCACCTACATTAACCATATAAAGCATTTCACACTAGAAAGATTTGCATTGTTTGTAGAACACATTGTAGATTTATGGACCATATATTACACTGTAACTTGATGCCTTGTTGCTTGGCAGAGACTCTCGTAACTATTCTTAAGGAAACATTTATTTTATTTAGCCCCAAATATCTATTAACACATATACTTATATTCACATATATTTTGATAAGTTCTTGTAATAATCTTTTGGCAATTGGGACATCTTGCTTCTCTGTCTATTTTGTTTTAATTTATTTCAATCAACATCCTTTTCATTTTTCTTTTGTTTTCACCTCTTAGTGACTAAATTGAAGGCTATGAATATATGTTCTTTTATTTGTTGATCATTTCCCCTCATTGAATTTGTGCAGCTAGAGTTTTCTTTTTGAGTTTTGATAGAACTTAGGTTTAGTCAACATTTTACGACATGGTATTTTATAGTAAATTCCAAACCTAAAAGCCAATAAAATTTACTTATTTAACTAAAATCACAAGTGCCTCATTTAGTATTAGTATTAATATAAGAAGTCATTAAATTTATGATCATCTAATATAATGTTATTGTTGTTAGAAATCAAATTTTATTCCATTAAAACTTAATTAACTTATTGCAAGTTAGCACTAGGTTTGGCAAGTATATTTTAATTAGAAATTCAAATTTATCAACATTTAAGATTTAATTATTAATAGTTGATGAAATTCTAATTTGTTGTTGCATAATTCAGAATTTAGCTTTGTAAACTATCAATCATAATGGCTCATGAGTTTTTGGCAATCATTTTCATTTCCAAAAAAAGATGTTATACTCATTCTTGTTCTGAATCATAGTTAAAATGTACCATAGCTAATTAGCTTTTCAACATAGTTCCCTTTCTAAAATGGATTTTGTGCATACAATTCATAAGTTGAAATCCTTGAAAATGATAAAATAAAATAATGACAAATTTCCTCTGAACATATAAATATGCAATACCATACTTATATTTTATTAGCCACTCTAATTTAAATATATAAACTTAAAGTAAAGCCCTTCCCCTTTACATGTATAAGTCAATTTCTATTTCCAAGCTCTTTTAAAATAACATAATAAATTATCCCTCAAAGTTTCATATTTAATAGACTCTTTTAAAAGGTTTAAAGATAAACTCTAAATTATTGTTAGTAAATTATTAAGGGTAGTTTTAAATCTTTTTAGGATTATATCAAAGAATTGATAATCTAGTTTGTTTTATAATTAATTTTACTAATAATCCAAAATTGTTAAGTTTTCTTTTGTTAGAGTAAATAATTATTTATTAATTATTTATTCTTTTACTTAAGATTACTTAGCTTAATGCATTTAGTTAATAGTTCTAGTTGATGAGTTTTTGACAACACAGGAGTTTGTTCCCTTCTAGAATATTTCACCTTTTTTTGGACGTATGCTTAGTTTTCAACCTTATCTTCTACCACTTTCTAGCTTGTTCTACAAGCTTCCTTGAGGTCTTTATATTCGATCTCTCTCATTGTAAATTCATTCATTCACATAGCAATTTCATTTTCCTACTGTGGAATATTTTCCCTAGCTTTGTTTGCTTCAAGCTCTTGCTCCTACGGATTCTTTTGCATTGTTTGCTTCAAGCTCTTGCTCCTTCGATTTCTCTTTAGCAAGTTGTTTGCATGCAAGTGATCTTAGCACACTGTGAAGTTGGATTTCCTCAACTTCTACATCTTTTATATAATTTTATATTTTTAAAAAAATAAATTAAATATGTTTGATATTTTAACTAGTTAGATACTAAGAATAAGAATAATTAGGAAGTAACTTAAGTGTATTAAATATAGTACATTAATCTAGTTATGGGAATTATGACCGATTTGATTTTAGTATTAATTGATTACAATGTTAGTGTCAAATTACTAAGCATAAATAAATCAAATAGTTGGAATTATGATAAAGTTACAAGCGACATTGATTTTATAATTCTGACAATTTATTTGGATAATGTAGTAAAGTTATTATGCTTGTTTTGTGTTTGTCTTTTACTTGTGTTTTTTAAAATTTGAATTACTGAGTTTTGGAATGAGCATTGGAATTTCTATGAAATATTTATTCTAAAAACTTTACAATTCTCCTTTATTAATGTTGTTCTTTGATGATCACCAAAGGCTCAAGTTGTTTATTATATTCAAACTTTATAAGGTATTTATTTTGCAATGGTTTTTTGTTATTAGTCATTTTAAGTGATAACATCAAAATTGTAAATCATGTTGAGTACTTGGTATTGTGGTTAGAAGTTTTGGTTATGTTTTCTATGGATCCACTAGGGGGCTCTTATTTTGCCTTATGATGTGGGTTACATTTTGAAATATATGTGCTTTTGTTTGATGTAATGAATGTGTATTTGGTACCTCATTATGCTCAGTAAGTGGATCATGTACCCTGTGTGAATTCACGTAAAAGGTGCTTCTAGGTACATAATTGAAGGATGGCTCACATTGGGGGTTGGGGCCCAAAGTGGTTAGTCTAAGATAACCCAATGGTGAAATTTTTTAATCAAGTGAAAACATAACAAATTACTAGGTTGGATTTACACACTAATACAATAGAATAATACATCGCCCATGTATTAAGTATGCATACACTCATTATGAGGGTGGGTGGAGAAGGCATGGTCATCCATGGGGCATTGATTTATCAATATGAAACCTTGGTATAGTGAGGTTGTCTTTTTCACATGATGTCCATCTAGGCATTAAATCTAGAGAGACTTTAGAGTGGTGTTAGTTTAGGATCATGAGATGAAACCCTTCTATTTGCAGAGTAGGGTTGTAACGCCCCGCCAAGGGATCCAAAAGAATTAACCTAAAATTTTACTAAGTTTGCCAAACAATTTTTTTTTAAACATGAAAGATAAACCATTCATATCAAACACATAGAAGCGGAAGTAATAACATACATACAACTAAAAACATTCATAGCAAGTTACATTCCTTAAGGATCCCAAGACGTTGAGTCACATTTGATCTAATTAATACTAAGTCTAACCACTACCACATCCGCATGAAAGAATAAATAGAAAGTCCAATGTCCATATTACACATTTGTTCTAAATGCCTCTTGGCAATTAAATTCAGAATGCTCAATCATCCACTGTACATGACATAGGGTACAAAAGGCTTAAAAGAATATACATGTGTGAAAATGAAGTAGATCATCCTATTCTAATCCATGATAAAAGTACAATAAATTAAATGAAACCAAATTCCATACATGATACATCATCATAGAAGATATAAACATCCATCATAAAAGATAGCCATAAATCATAAACACAACACATAATTACCCAAATGCATGGTTCCTCCCAACCATAAATAGCATCATTAGACCATCGTGGGCCCTAGCCATCCCCCACGCGTAACATCCCAAATAACTGAAGAGATCATCGGTATTATCATAGTAGGGATGTCACTCCTAAAACATACTACATCATATGCAGAAAGGAATCTAACATGCTACAACATATACATAAGAAATCTAATCATGCAAAATAAAGCATAAGATGATTCTGTAAGTAAATAACATAATTTATCACATGCTAATCATCAATATAGAGAAATGTACCAGTAAGTAACATCCATCATAAGATCCAAGAACAGAATGAAGATAAATGCCAACAAAGAATGCTCCAACCACGGTGACTACGGATGGATCTCCAAATGGTAAGAGTGAAAAAGCACTACCATCCGACCATGTGGAACCTGAATGACCCACTCCCACCACGCTGAGGAGATAGTCTCAAGTCCGAAACAAGATATCAAATCACATAACAAAAGTACTCTCTAAGTCCAGGAATCCTAGAAGTATACTAACTCAAAGGTTCCAACATAGGCTAACATCTAATCCCAGAGGCACAACAAAGACATGTAGGAAACCTACTATGTAAGCGAGAAAGTGTCATTGCATGAATCATGCTAGAGTTACCCTGGTAGTCTCTCAATAGACCTTGGTCCCCTAGTGATCCCTATACAGCCACTAGTATCCTCTCATACTGACAAGGCATACTATGGAATGCAAGGTCGCAACCAAGCGTTCTCTCTACTCCCATCCTAGTCTATACTAGCACTCGAGGCATGGGTGAGAATATATAATTATCTTATTAGGTTCATTTTAATCCCCATTTAGTGTGATGTTTTCACTTATTAATACAACTTACAATGAGTTACCCTAGCAGGCACTTAGGGCCCTAGCCAGCATTGCAAGCCACTTCCTGACACTACAAGTAGATAACCTACCCTAGGCTCAATAAAAGCACAAATCCATAATCACATAAAATCACCCCAGTCCTAAACAAGCGACTAGAAAAATACCAAAAGATAATCCACAATAAGAACGTCAAATCTCCATGAGCAACTAAAAAGCATCCATTGATAATCATGACCACAATAGTTCTCTATTAGCAACTAAAGGTATCAATGATAATCACAAAATCCATCGGTCCTCATCAAGCAACCATATAGTATCTCAAAATAAATCTCAATATCCATATCAATGATAAATCACCATATCGATTGGTTCTCAACAAGCAACCAAAAAGGCATCTCAAAGCAAATAATACTGATCAAAGACTCCAAAATGGTTGAGTCAAAACATGTCACAACATGACAAAATCAAGAATAAATCAACACTTCAGTCCCATCATGGTGACTAGAAAGTAGTCCAAGTATAACTGATCGATGACTCAAAAATGGTTAAGTCAAGTGTATCGTACACATACACCTCAGCTTCATACAAGAAGAATGAAACGCATCAAGGAACAGTAAACACAAACATCTCATAGAGCATACCATCACATTACCATGGTTGGGTCTTAAAAAGAATCGAGATCAAATAACATCAACATGACATCACATCTCATAACCCTCGAGCCTCTGGTAACAACCTAAAACTGGTCAAAGCTAGGACAAACCCCAAAGCCCCAAAACACATACAACATAGAGAAACAAGATACAAACACATGGTTTGGTTTGCTTTTACAATCACATGGCTAAGCCAAATATTAGGTTTCAGATTCTGCTTCAAGTATATTTCAAGAGTATAAGATTCTTCTACAAGTCAGCCAATTTATTTTTTGAATAATGCATAGAATTATCCCTCCATTAATTTAAACAATTTTCTAAAATAATCAAAAGATAATTATTTACTTATTTAAATCATTGAACTAGTTCCCATTGACTTTCAGATAAAATCATTCACATTATTCAAAACATTAGAATAATACTTATCAACTTTCAAATAATTAATTTACAATTTCCTTTAAACACTTCAAGGACAATCATTTATTTAAAATAATCCTCATTGATTTTAAGTAAAATCAATCTTATTAATAATTCAATTATTTAATTGCACTTATTAATATCTCTTTTCTTTTAATTTTCCCTCATTTAAAAATCCATTTACTTAAATTGACTAATAATTAATTACAATTCTTCTACTATTAACTGGTGCAGGAGCACCAAGGCCAAGGACAAATGGCCTAGAGGAACTAGGGTCACTAAATAGATTCTAGGGGAATCAAAGGATGAACATGACCTTGAAGGATCATTTGATTGTAATAGGTCCACAATGGTCACTTAAAAATGTTTTGTTTATGTTTTAAATGTTTTGATTGATCACTTTGTAAAAGGATCAATGATGTAGCCTTAATGGAATTTTGGGAGTTAGTGTACCTAGGGTTCACTTCAGGATTCTAAGGTAGATGAGTTATTAAAAGACCTTGAAAGGTCCAATTTATTTTAATATGGAAAGTAGATCCATTATATGGTGTCAAATGCACTTGAAGTGCCTAAAAATGTAAATTCCCAAAAATTGGCAAAATGAAGCCTAGAAGGCTCATAGAGGGTTTATGGGATTTAAGAGTGGTTTGAGGATTTAAAGTTGGGATTAAACTCTTGAAAATACTTTGGAATATTAATAAAATGCATAATGATTTAAGGCTATCAAATTTGACAACCATGTTGTCAATTACAAAACATTCAACTAAATGTAAACTGTCATAACTGACTGTAACTGGTTTGAGGAAGTTGCAACTAGTTTGAAATGTATTATTAGCATTGATGAGCATGAGTTTTAGGAAGGGAGGAATGGTAGGGATTTTTTAGGGTGTCTATGGTCGAAATGATGCAATGTAACAAAGTTTCATACAATACCAAATTAAATTCTCTGCAAAGTCCTAGCTTGCTACCGCAAGGGCACAGTCTTTTTTTTTTTTTGTATTGAAAAGACTTCTCATTTGGATAAAATCTTGAGTATAAATATATTATATCTATGTTAGTTTAGTTTTTAATTAATTCCATGCTTTGATAGATTATTTTTGTGAAGTTTAAGCACAAAGAACTCCTGGTTATGGAAAATGGAGGAATGATTGTCATTAAATAAAATAGTCCCAGTACGGGGGCCATATCTCCCTAATGAACCATTGGATCGGGCCAAATTTGAAATATGTTGGAGTGGGCCGAGTTACACCAAATCTGATTGGAGCGATCGAATAAATTTGGTCAAGGTAAAAATTTATGAATGTCTGAGTTTGGGTCTATGTAAGGGACAGCCACAGGGTAGTTTGTGATGAATTTCCTTCATAAATAAAACTAGGGTTTCCTAATGTTTTCTTCGCAACCAAATAAAAATTAACATACATATCTAGATTCAAATTTAAAAATTGAAGATTCATTCATGGAGTATATTCAAACACATATAACATACACGATGAAGATAGGAAGAGAAAGAGTGCAAATGGAAAATGCAAAAATCACGAGTGCACCTGGATACTGATGCTAATTTGCTATGCCTCAGAAGTCCATAGAAAAGTCCCTTCCTTTTCCAACATTCGCCATTCCTCCAAGAATCAAACCAACCGAAACCCCCAAGTGACTGGAACTGGTTGTAGAAGCATATGAGCATGTAGAAGCATATGATCTTCTCGAATGCATGTAAGCTTGTCCAAACACACTAGGAGAGCCTCTATATAAAGGCCTCTAAGATGCATCTAGAATGTGTCTAGAAAGAACTAGGAGATAAGCATGACAACTAAGCACGTAACTTCCACGACAAGAAGATAGACTTGATGAGGTCTCTAGAATGTTGTAGACAACATGTGCTCAAATAATATGCTAACTCCTAAGTGTAGACAACACGTGCATAATTAGAGTGCAAACTCATGTGTTGTCAACATGACAACTTACAAGAGTTCACATACTCCTATGTGAATAAATATTAAATTAATACACCATAATTTATTAAATTTCTTTATCTAATATTGATTTGACTCATTTTTAAATTAATTTATTAATTTTAAATCTCATGCACTCACTTTATTAAATCCACTTGTTTTATCTTAATATATTTTAATCACATGCACGCATCATGAGATCTAGAATCTTTTAATAATTTTAATATCTTTTCCAGTTTTAAATTTATTTTTGAAACTTAGTTGATAAAATAAAAATGAGCTCTAAATATATTATTATTAAATTAATAAATATTATCACATTCTAAATTTAAACTTATAACTTTTATCTTCAAATTTAATTATTTTATTTAATTAATTTCCCAATTAATTAAATAAAATAAATATCATATTAATTTTCCATTAAACTAAACCATTAATTAAATCTTTTAATTAAGCCTAATTAATAGAAAATACACTAAAGACTCATAAAGTAAAATACAAAAACCCATCATAGAAAAACACATACAAAATCAAAACAAAAGGGTTAATATCATGAATTACGTCATCTGACATATTCAAAGGGTACCCGACTCATATACTTGTCCTAATTTTCAATTAGGACAAATGGCTTAAAGGGTTGGGATTTGGACTTGAGAATTTTATCTCCCCTCTCTTACCATTGAGATAATGTGATAGGGTACGCTCATCCTGGCAATTCAGGGAAGTCGATACCCAATACCTGCAACCTGCATAAAACCTATGCATGTACAAGCACAATATATATACTAAGCTAAACAGGCAATGGCAAGAAGTAGTGCATCGTGTAGATCCTGACTAGCAGGTGACTATGACTCCCTTCCTTAACCACATCAGAAATGCCATACAGAAAGAAAACAAACACGCACACCATACACATGCAAGTATGGGGTAAGTATCCATAAGAAAACACACACAGAATAAACCATCTATCTAATCATCATCAATAACTGAAATCACTTGAATAATCATCATGCATGCATGAACTATAAAGTACCAAGTAATATCATCATATAATAAACTAAATCTGAAACAATATTTGATAATCTCAAAATAATGTTACTAATAATCATCAACAAAAAACTAGCCCTAAAAGAGTTCGACAATGATAACAAAAATGCGACCTAGGGGCAGGCACTACAAGGGTCACCTCATGTCATAAATTTACCTCTAATGTAGGTTGTGAGCATGGATCTTTATAAATTTACTACTATTTTGGGATGTTTTACTTATGAACTTTGTTAGAAAGTAAAGTCCGTCAAGATAATAGGGGGGGAGTGAATTAGTTATCCAACAATTAAAATATTTATCAACCTTATTGATCCTTAATCACATGAACAATATAATCAACAACCATATGAAAATACACATTCACAATAACACCAGATATGTTAACTAGAAAAACCATGGTGGGGATGATACCCACAAAATGATGTACTTATATAAAACTTCCTTGAAAGAGGATAAACTCTGTTAGGAGCCATTGAAATACATTTAGTACATATCACTACTTTCTAGGAGACTTTAATCTCTATTAGAAGATTCCAATCTTGATAGGAGTTGTGCCAACCTTGTTAGGATTTGTAGAAGGCAAATAGACCCACTGTCCAAACAACTTCAAGGGAAAGACCACTACACTTACTATCCAATTGATCTTCGTATTATTTCTTGTAAAGTAATACAATAGAATAACTTGAACTCCTTCTTTGTCCTCTTGACTAGATCAAATCTCTTCATATCTCAATACCAGATCTTCCAATTCACATCTAATAATCCCTCAAATCGCTTACAGGTATTGATCAAGTACTTTGCATATCATGCAATCACTTTGTCATTCATTATCTCATCACAAGGAACATAACCTTCCTTTACACCACATCCACAAAATAATTATTTGATTTGGCCTTGAGGCTTTCCTAATTAATTATAATAGCACCTTGTTAAGATATTACAAAACATTACATTTCAGATATTACAAAATATTACATCTTTTCTCAATTACAAAACATTACCTTTGACCTTGCACACTTGCAAACATCATCATCAAGTTGTCTACTATCACTATCTAACTTCGTTCATCATGATTCTATCCTTTTTAAGAGATAAAATCCAAACATTAGAAACCACTTCTTAGGGACTATGTCTACACACTATCCTCTATAATTCTTGAATAACGCTTGCAAGTCTTCAACTCTTTGTACATGCACTTGTCCAAATCATCAAGAAACAATGTAGAACTGTATATCCTTAATTGCACTTGACCTCATCCTTAATACATAGTCTATATGACCTCATTCTTTGTCTGCTACTTTTCTAGTATTTATAGAAATAATACTATGTTGGCATCAATGAAAAATATAATCATGAATGCAACATGTCAATCATGCTAACAATCTCTCCAATGCTTAATAATACTCCCCCAAAGGACCACCATCAATATTCATGCTAATAATATCCCCCTTTATCATTGATGACAACATAGTGAAAAAACATCTAAGTTCCAAGAATACCAAGTCCAACTATGTTGTTGTTGTTGTTGTTGTTATCTTTTTTTCAAATCCTCTTCATCAATCAAATCTGAAACTCATAGGAACAACTCTCCATCTTTGCTTTCTCATTATTACATGGATCAACTTTAGTTGTTCACACTTCTTCTTTATTGATATACTTTAATATTTCTCCTCATTGACATCCATTTACTCATAAATAATTATCCCTCGTACATAAATCTCCCACGTACTACTAGAAGACATTTTCATGTACTCTCTCTCCCCCATTGTGATAGAGGATATTTTTCATCTACACTTCTCCCCCATTGACATCAATGACAAAATGATTCATTATGTCAATCACCTTCTCAAATTATTCAACCAACTTAAGTGTCCAAGACATTGTTATATACAAACCACAAAGAGCCCTTGATGACTCTACTCAGCACAAATACTCCCCCATATAAGAAGCAATAGCATTCAATCTAGATAAACAATAGCGCTTTGTACCACTAGATTGATGCACTCTCTACATCATTTAATTAGAAGTAGGTAGGGGCCTAACCTGAATCATTCCTCACAAGCACTCAAATGTATCTTTAGGCAAAAGCATCATGAAAACATCTATAATCTAGTCTTTTGTATTCACATACTCTAGTTTGATTTCCTTTTCTACAACTTTCTCTCTCAAAACATGATACTTAATGGATATATGCTTAGTCTTAGAATGTAATAAATGATTATTAGACATACTCACTATACTTGTGTTATCACAATGTATGATAATAGATTATGAAAACTCTATCCCAATGTCCTTTGGCATCTCCTTTATCCACACGATCTGATTACAATTGTTTGTTGTTGCTACATATTCTTCTTCTATTGTACTCTTTGAGATACAATATTTTTTGTTGCTTAGCCAAGAAACCAATCTCCCTGCAAGAAAAAATGATCCACCACTTCTGTTCTTTATGTCATCCATATTGCCCTCCCAATTCGTATAAATGTATGCATACAAAGTAAAGTCACTTGATCTATCATACCACAATCCAAAATTAGGTGTGCCCTTCAAATATCTGAATATTCTCTTTATTGTTTCATAATGTGCTTCTCTAGGATCTACTCAAAATCTTGCTACTATATCAAGTGCATTTGTTATATCTGATCTAGTATGAGTCGGATATTGAAAACCTCCAATCATGGATCTGTACTTCTTTTAATTAATTGTAGGTGTCTCATCTTTTGATGCAAGATGGATATTTCTTCTTTTAGAAGAGCTAGTAGCTTTAGCTTGGGAAACAAGAAGGTTGCTTGGTGGCTTGTGTTGGTAAACAGATTTTTCCTTTCTTGTTTCTTGTGAAAATATGACTCTTAATGCCTCAAACTAGGAATAATATCTGAATACAATAGTTAGAAAGTTGCTCTGTGATTACTGGCTTCTCTCTGAATTGGTAGGTATAGCTCCCTATGTAAATGATGTTCAAGGAATTATGTTTTGTTCCTAAAACTAATGCAGGGTATGCTCTTAACCTGAGAGTAGAAGAGGCAAACCAAATTAAGCCTAACTAGAACTTAATTCAGGCAAGAAAAACTTCTCAATACTGAAACAAATTCACATACCCACACATCTTATGAATCCATAAATCTATTCACATAAGGCTAGAATAAGCCAAAATTCAAATCTAAACTATAACTGATAAATCAAGAATGTTAACAAAATCTTTTAGCTGAATGAATCATAACAATACTTATCACATCCATTCATGATCTTGAAAATAGGGGAAAGAAGCTCTGTTCCTCCTTAATTCTTTGTAAAGCAAAAAGGAAACATGGACTGAACACATTATCTATTGGAACAGAAAATGATTGACATAAAATACCATTTAATTGACTCTGCAACAAAAAGTACTTCACACCAAAAAATTTCTGACCTTTCATTAATCATTCAACTTCATACATATAGAGTTGAGAGATGATCGTTACAATAGGAATTTTAATTGGTTCATCTTTTGAGGATGACAAATGACAAGATGCTAGTTTTTCGTATTACAAAATTTACAAAATTTGCAAAATTTACATCAGAGAATGAAAAGGGAGTGTCAAATGAATTACTTAGACTTCTTTCCCTTTTCAATTTTTGCCCTATATGCCTTGGAAGCTACTATAATTGGGATCATTTCTTTGTGACTAGGCACATGTACATTAGTGAATCTTAAGAGCCACTTCAAATGCTCCTGAGCCAACTCCTTTACTGCATTTAACTGACTTGTCAATTCTCTAGTAGCCACATGTACATATCCACCAAGCGTCTACAACTCTACCACTCTATTTTGACTGCTTGAAGTCATTCCAGATAGATTACTCAAGTATGTGGAGAAGTTATTTTTCATTACTTGTACCCCAATGAGAGCTTTCCCTTGCCCACTATTTTTTGGGTCAATGTGTAATCCTTGCATGAGTTCAAATGCTCTGTCTTAGATCTTCTTCACCTTTTCCCTTGTTTCTTTGAGTCCTTCTTCAGCCTCTTGAATCATCTCCTACTTAAATTCCATGTTTTGAAGCCATTCGAACAGAGGCTCAGTCCCCTTCTTCAAAATAGTCACTTCAACTGCCTCTTTTGCCTTCATTTGGACGACCATATTCAAGAGATAAATACATTCATCACACCTTGCCTTTTCTGAGGCCAAAGTGTTGTGATTAGAAATGATATTATCCTTCTCAATTTCCAATCGAAAGATAACATTTCCAATTTGATCAATCAGAATAGCTCCATCTGCATTAAGTTTCTCAATCCATTATTTTTCGATCTGGCCAAAATGCCTATCCTTTTGAAGCTATGAGATGAAGGCTTGCACTTCTTCTGCTATAGGGTTCTCAATAGTAGGCACACCAGTAATGGTTGCCAATGGAACAACCAATTGCCTAATAAATTTTTTCAATTCTTCAATCTCAGTCTTCATTCTAATTTTTGACAATTTGAGGTTCTCCAATTGTTCTTCTATCACCTCATTACTTGATCTCCATAGGCCCACCTTTGTATCATGCCTAGCCTCTCCAAGATCAATCGAATCCAGAGTGAAATCATCTGGTGTCATGTCCTCAATTCTCCCTACTTCATTTGGCTTTGCTACCTCCATTGTTAAGTGTCCTATTTTTGGATCTTGTCCAAGTATTGATAAAGTCTTTTGCTTCTTAGCGTTTACTACTGTAGATCCAGAGTGAACTGCTTGAGATGCTACATCCTTTGTAGGGATACTCTCTTATTTCCTCTTTCTTTTCCTTTCTAAGGTATCTTCTAGCCAAGACTCTGTGCTAAGCACTTTAGAAGTAGCCCCAAGTGACTCTATACTGAACATCTTCTTCCTCACCGGAGTCACTGGCGCTAAAGTTGCAGAAAAAGGGTTCTTAGGATCCTGAAATAGAAGCCTAGAAGAACTCAAGGCTTTCTCTTGCTCTTGAGTTTTCCTTGCGGCTTCGTCAGATTTAGTGGATTCACTGCTACTACTCTATTCATCCTCGATCTCTACTATCTGAATAGGGGAACTAGTTGGTTTCAGAAGGGGAGCACTTGCAGATTGACTAGGGCTATGATGAGGAGATGGAGTAGTAGTCACATGAGGAGGTGAAACTAGAGCAGCAATCTGAGGAGGTGAAACTAGAGCAGCAATATGAGGAGGTGAAACTGGAGCAACAACACCATCTTTCGGCTCTTCAGTCCTCTTTTCTTCGATGCTAGCTTGGGCTCCAATAACTAGTAGAGGACCACCTTGGCAATTTGGAGCTATTAAGATGTTCTTCTCTGGGGGTTGATCACCTCCTCTTGCAGATTGAGTAGGTCCTTGAGTAGCAGAAGTTGTAACACTAGGTGTGGCACTTTGAGAAGAAGTAGGAGTAGCAGTAGCTCGAGAAGCTTGAGTAGTCTTGCTCCTACTCCAGCCCTTTTTTGCTATCCACTTGGCCCATTTTTCAATTCTTTTGACAATCCAGGCCAACATAACATCAAGGTCTTCCTCCACATCAACATATGGTTCAGAACTTATTGGAGTATTTCTCAATTTGGTCAAATATGTATTACTATACATATTTTTCCCATCATCTTCTAGCCCTTCCACATCTAAATTAATGCCATATGTCTTTATTTGTTCTATTGTCAATCTAGCAAAAGCTCAATCTCGACTTTCCAATTAATTTTCACAATCCTCCCAATAATCTTCCACAGTAGTAACATGCTTAATCATGCTTCCAATTTGAAGCACATCTTTGGCATACCCATTTGGGTCAAACATAAGCCTCATCACTTCATATTCTTCTAATTTGAACTTGTTCTCGAATGCCTTGAGAATGTTTTTGGCATCGGACTGGGACTCACAACTATATGCCCCAACTTTTATGGGAAATTCCTATCCCTTTTTCTTCAAACTAGTGCTCAGCACATTCACCTGGATTGCTTGTCTCACGATCTCAATGAGCACGATCATGTCATCCAGATATCTGGGCAGCTTCAAGGGAAATCCATCGAAAGCTACAAGATGCAAATATGAAAAGGATGAGAATTGGATGAAATAACTACTCAACTGACTAATGGCCACCATCACTTCTAGGTTGAATCTCCTCTTCGGACACCCTTGGAGTTCCCTGCAAAGCCTCATTGTAAATGCACCATTAAATCTGATATACTCTACATAGCTATTCTGTAACTGCAAGCATGGGTAAAACTCATAACTCTTTACATCATCTGGAAAATTCTCTATTCTGGGAAGGTCTCACCATTATTGTAGGGAAGCCAACATATATATCAAGAAAGAAGACATATGAAATGAATTGTAGAACTTGGCTGCACTAAGAGCCCTAGATAGATGCTCAGTTACCTCATACGCCCAGTCAACATATTGTGTATCCAAGAAAATAATTTGCACTAAAAAGAAGTATTGTTCTACAAAGTTAAGGGCTTCGACCTCACCTTTCAATCGATGCAAAAGAACTAGAATTTCCATGATCTCGGGCTTCAGATTAGTGCCAAAAAGGGTTTTACGAACTTTACTTTTAGCTCCTCTTGGCTTTTGGAACCAAGAACTCATGATCTCGTTTCGCCACACCATCTTCTTTAGAGAGGATTCAGACATAGCTCCTCCAATTGTTAATTCAGAGAACTCCTTTCTTTCTAGAATTTGTAGGCAATTGACTACTGCTTGCCTATCAATTGAGATTAACATCATTTGATCAGGCAATAAGATTTGCTTCGTATCTGGGTTATAGTGATTGATACATTCAATAATTAGTTTTGGGGCTTGCACTACTATGGGAAATCTTGTTGCTTCTACTAGCCCACTTCTTTGGAGTTTCTCTGTTATGGGATGTACTGGTTCTGCCCTCAACCTTCTTTGGAAATCTTGCATGTCAAAGAAACGGAGTGAAGTGTCTGTGATATTCTACCATGTAGACTTGATTCCACCCAATCCATCAAATCTAGCAAATCTTGTTTCCATTTGGATTGAGGTAGAGATAATTTGGAAATCTTAAAACTCAAAATAAGATAAAGAGTAGAATTTTGTAACTATGGGGATTTTGAAATCAATAATCAACTTAACAGCATAATAGTTCAAATGGGTAAGTAGTAGTTTGAAAATCTGTTATGTTTATCTCTATATAGAAACTCCAATCCACCCATTAATCTTTAAAATTCATGCCACACAAATGACTTAAATGACAAATCTATTAGATTAGTAAATTTGGAGGTTATAATAGATTATTTCTTGTCTTTTCACTGTTTCTGTTGGCCCAATGGTTATTTTCCTTTATTACGGCTTACTTTCTGGTTTTCCACCAAGTTGCGAAGAATTAAGAACGAAATACTCCGTGAGTAAAATTTTGTTCAACCAAAATTTGAATAGAATACCTCCCTCAAAGTGATCAACATGCTTCCCTTACCCTTTTTTTAGCCTCCTGTAACCGATTCGTCAAATAACCATGCTTGCAAGAGTGATCTTCCGCTGGACTCGAAAAACTAACTTCCTGGTTCAAAACTTGCCAAGGAGAAGCTGTTTCTGAGTTTTTCACCGATAACTTTACTTTAAGCCTTCAGAAAATATAAAACTAACTTTGCAAGTGAAAGGTGGGACCCACTGGCTCACTTTATTCTTTTACAAACACCTTTTCAGAAAACTGACTTCTTGGTTCGAAATCCGCCGAGGAGAAGTTGTTTCTGATTTTTTCGTTGTTGCCCTTTTTAATCATCTTAGTGAGTTTTGAAAGGTTCCCATAGCAAAAAAATGGCAACACTTGAATGATCTATCCATAACATAATTTTCTTCTCTTCATTTAAGCTCGAGAATTGCATTTGGGAATTTCGACGAGGTTTCACCTTCAGGGTGCGAAACCCACCAAGGAGAAGATGAAACTGGATTTTCCACCAGTCCAACTTTCTATAAGTTTGGAACAAAATGACTTGTGAGTAAGTTCATCTGAAGTAAAATAATTTAAGAATCTCCATCGAGCAAGGTCCTAAACTACCCCAAAGACTCATGATGATAAACAAAATCCACTCGGCCATACAATGTGAGAGAAGGGAAAGATGAAAACCTGATGAAGATACTTATTACTTGAGGAAGGAAAAGGGACAACCGACTCGACTAAACTAAAAAAAAAATTACAAGCTAATCTCCACTTTGCAAAATTGGTACATGGTGAAAAGTGAGGCAATAGCTTGCAAGCACAAGTTTAGCTTCTTCTTGGGGTTTCCACCAGATTGTGGATCTGGGCTAGCTAGAATTTGGATATTATAAGATCTTGTTGAATTATTATTGTAACTACTTATGTATTATGTCCTAACCTAGGAGGCTTTATATCCGCTTGTTGGATGTAAATTTTAAGATTATATTATGATAATTGACATTATTTTGGATCTAAATCTTTGTATTATTGTTATTCTTCCACTATGTGATTATTTGTTGGGAGCTAGGACATCTATTTTGGGGATTATCCTACCTTATATTGCATCAAGTGGTATCATAATTAAGTTTGATCTCGTGGTGGATTGTTATTTTTGAAGTCATAGATATATTTATTGTGAGGTAGTAGATCATGATTATGACTTACAATTGTAAAGGACTTGAAAATGGATCAATGGTTATGAAGATGGAAATTTGATCTCGATTGAAGGATTGATCTAGTTGGTGATTGGTAAGAGCGTAGATTTTTTACATAAGCTTTGTGAAGATATTGGAAGATGCCTCTGAGAAGATTAAACCCTGGATGATTATAGATCTCCATGATGTGGTGAAGAAGAAGATTTTAGATATGTCTATTTGGTTGGAAGCCAGATTGACCAATTGAGTCAAGGAAGAGATAGTTGAGTTTCATAGGGATTTATGGAGTTGAAGTCTACCAATCTGGAAGCAAGTTGTTTGGCCAGTTAGAATACTTGTTTGACAGAAAAGAGGGCATGACAAGATCGAGGTAGAAGTTGGTTTTGTTGATCAGTTTGAGGAGTGTGATGTGAAATCTCCAAAGAAACTTGTGGTTATTGCTAAAGAGGTTCCTAACCTTGTTGATGTTGGAAATGATATTTGTTTTCATGATCAGTTAGATGGATCTGACATAAAAATTGCAGAGTGTCCTATTATGGATGATGAGATTGTTGGTTATAAGGATTTACATATGGATGAGGGCATGCATTCATATGTTGTTGCTAAAATGATTAAGGATGTGCCAATTTTTATGGACATGGTTGATATGGATGTTGCTACTAATGTAGAGTTCGATGTTGTTGACATGTTTGAGGATCTACATGACACTATAGATTTGTATGTTCTTGATCTTCCTTTGGTTGACATGGCTGAAGATTTACATGTTGCTGACTTGGTTTTGGAGTTTCATGATGACATGAATTTCATGTTTGAGGATATTGTTATTGATGGTTG
Source organism: Cupressus sempervirens (assembly GCA_028749045.1). NCBI lineage: Eukaryota > Viridiplantae > Streptophyta > Pinopsida > Cupressales > Cupressaceae > Cupressus > Cupressus sempervirens. The sequence goes on from CM053786.1 coordinate 69,730,795, forward strand.
TGATAAATTATAGATATTGTTGGTGAATCAATATGTTTAGTTTGTTCCTAGGAGTGAGCGTGCTAATTGGGTTACTAAGACTCATTCAATTTAGATGTTCGTATGGATGAAGTAGAGATAGTTGGTATGCAGATTTATTATTTTGCCTGGGATGGATTGGAAACCTTTAGTAAAAATGCAAATGACTATAGATATTTTTTGTGGCATCAAAGTTTGGGACACACTTTTCTATCTACTTGGGGAGTCTGAAGAAGGAGCATCTTGCAATGAAAAATAAAGGGGGACATAATTTTAAAAATATTGCAAAGGATAGAGAAAGTGACTAAAATTAGAAGAAATTTGATAAAAATAAAATAAAAATGGAGAAAAGAGGGAAAAAAGGCATTTAATAGGTATCATGTTATTTAATGTAACGTGTGGCTTGAGGATTTATTTAATGTAACTTGCTAGGCCAACTTGTCACTTGGTTTGGTATAAGTAGAGGGTCTTGTCTTGTCATTATTCTTTTCACCATGGAGCATGGAATGGAGCATGGGATCCAGCATGGAGGAAGTCAGCTAGAGCAGAGTAGCTAAGAGGAGAGAAGTGTGAGTAGAGCTAGTAGTTGTGGTTTCATAAACAAGAAGGTTGTTTGGTTGCTTGCAAGCACAAGTTTTGATTCTTCTTCAAGTTTCTACCAGATTATGGATCTAGGCTATCTAGGTTTTGGATCTTGCAATATCTTGCAGAATCACTATTGTAATTGCTTATGTATTTGGTCATAATTCAAAATTCCTTACAGCTTGACATATTGTTCATAGATGTAAATTTCATTATTTATATTATGAAAATTGGCATTATTTTGGATCTAAATCTTTGTATTATTGTCATTCTTCAACTGTGTGATTATTTTCTAGGGGATGGGGCATCTCCTCTAGGGATTCTCCTTCCTTGTACTATAGCATCTTTGCTAGATAACTTGCAACCAATTATCATAGGTGTACCAACAAGCTTGTGACTTTTTAAGCCAAATATTTTTAGGAAGTCTTTCAAATAGTTAATCTATGATAAAAAAAAATGCCATCACTATTTTGCACAATCTATAGACCTAAAAAATATTTGATCTCAGTAATCATGGTCATCGCAAATTCATTCACATTTCATCAGCAAATTTGTCACTTCCTTCATCATTACCTCCAAAGGTTATGCATCCACAAATATCACAATGATTCTCAATCTCTTTTAAATACAAATTACTATTTCTCATGCTTTAGTAAATCCCAAATTTGTCAAATACTTGTACAACCTTGGATACCAGGTTCTAGGTACTTGTTTTAGACCATACAATTCTTTCTTCAATCTACATACTATATCCTTTTCTTTTGTCAAAGTAAATCCTTTAGGATGCTCAATGTAGAGTTCTTCTTCAAGTCCTCCATTCAAAAATGTTGACTTTGCATCCATTTATACACTTTGAACTTCTTGCTTATTGCATAAGTCAGGAACATTATTATTGCTTCAATTCTACCTACAATGACAAATGTCTCTTCATATTCTATACCTTCTTGTTGTGAAAATCCTTTACATACCAATGTTTCTTTATTTTTCACAACCCTGCCTTGTTCATTCTTTTCATTTTTCTTCTAAAAACCCATTTAGTTCCTATAACATTCTTGTTTTTAGGTCTAGGAACCGATTTCCATGTCTCATTCTTCATAATTTGATCTAGTTCTTCCTTCATTGCTTGAATCCAATGATCATCCTTGCATGCACCATCTACAATTTTTGGTTCAACTTGAGAAACCAAACACAATTCTTTATGTACTCTATATCTAATCATAACTCCTTTTTCTTTGCTTCCAATTATCTTATTACCAGGGTGATTCTTTGTCAAATTCCTGTTAGGTATAAGCGTTACCGACTCAACTCTTACTTTCTCTCTAGGTTTTGACCTTGGTTCTTCTCTCTATTCAACAATTTGAATATCATGATGCAAATCATTGTTAGTCTTGAAAAAAGTTTCAACATTTTCTATGATAGGCTTAGGATTCTTGATTAGAATTATAATCCAGCATTCTTTCTTTGACTCCAAACTTTTCATCCACTTTTACATTTGTGCACTCAACAATAGTCTTATTTTTTTATTTAAACATCTATAAGATTTATTTTTTAATTAATAACCAAGGAACATACCTTCATCACTTCTTACATCAAACTTACAGTATCATCATCTCTCTTTATGTAACAATTACTTCCAAAAATTCTAAAATAATTTACTAAGGGTGCATGTCCAAAACATAATTCATAGGGAGATTTGTTTGTACCTATTTTGATATGCACTTTATTCATTTTGTATACTATTGTATTGACTGATTCTCTCCAAAATGTCTTTGACACATCATTCTCAAACATCATGGCTCTTGTTGCTTTTGTTATAGACATATTTCTTTTTTCAGCAATTTCATTGCTTAGGAGTTTTATGTGTTGATAGTTGTTTCTTAAAACCATTTTCTTCACAAAAGGTGTTAAATTCATTGAACATAAATTCTCCACTCTATCTAATATTAAACATTTAATCTTTACTCTAGATTTATTCTCAACTCTATTTTTAAACAACCTAAACTTCTCAAATGCCTCCAACTTTTCTTTAAGGAACACTACCCACATCATCCTAGTAATATCATCAACAAAAAATCATGAAATATATTTTGTTGTAGAATCCTCTTGTTCTAGTAGGACTACTCAAAATTGTGTAAACAATCTCCAATTTTGTTGTAGTAGTAAGCTTCTTGCTAGGAAAATTACTTTTCTTGTGCTTAGACATAACAGATTCTTTGCACATAACATTAGTAGGATTCACAATTTTAGGTAAGTCTCTTACAACAAATATCCTACTAACCTTCACAGTATTATCAAATTTTATATGAAAAAATATGCTATGCCATAACCAATTGTTATCCACCTTTACAACCAAATATGTCATCTCTGTAGGGTTCAGTTGAAAATCATTACCTCTAGATCGTGTACCAATGCCAATCAACTTAGCATGTTTATCCTTAATAATGCATGTCTTCCCTATGAATTGCAACTCATATCCCTTATCAACCAACTATCCAACACTTAACAAGTTATGCTTTAATCGATCAACAAAATAGTCAGCATTTATGTTAGTCCTTCCATCAAGAGTAATAGATCTTATTCCCTTGATATGACAAGTTGCATTGCTACCAACTCTGAAAATCCCTCCATCATGATTACCAAACTAAAAAAAATTATTCATGTAAATGGTCATATGATGCAAAAAACTACTATCTATGATCCACTCAACTTTATTTTCAACCTACAAAACTAGGGATTCCTCTTCTCTGACTTCTTTTTTAGCTACAAATCCTAACTCATCATCACTATCACTGTAAACTCTTTCATCAAATTCATCATCCTCATTTGCATACAAAAAATATCTAGGCCTTCTAGACTTGAAATTCCTTTTATACTTTTTCTCTCTTTTAGGACACTTAGAAGCATGGTGACTAAATTCAGTCCAACATTTAATGATTCTATTACCATCTAGCTCTCTCCTTACAAGTAGGGAAGTTCATTCTTCAATTCTTCTATCCTCCTCTGATCTAGATCTTCTACTTCTTGAAAAGGAAGGGCGAACAAGCAATGCACTAAAATTTGTTTCCACTCTTGGCAATTCTCCATATTACTTCAAGCTCACTTCTATTGCTTCCAATCTTCCAAGAAGAGTCTCTCTGGTAAACTTCTCAATACAAGCTATCACTTGCTCAATCATCTACAATGTTTTCCTAAATAGTGGTGTCATGGTTTTCAAGATCTTCCATATAATCTTATCTTCATCTTTAGATCCATCATAAGATTTAATTCCTCAAACAATTTTTGATACTCTACCAATACAACTTCTTACAAATTCATCTTAGCATCTTGAAAAAAACATATCCAATTCTGTAACCTGATTCTCTTAGCATGTACATCACCTTCAAAATTAGATTCTAAACCTTTCCAAATTTCATGAGATGTCTCTAAGGATTTTACCTGATTGAATTCATTTTCAGGAAGAGCTGACAATAATGCTTCTCTAGCAAGCATATTGCATGTAAATAGATCTATTTCAACTTTACCGCATTCTTCAAGTTTTATTTCTTCCACAATATTCTTTCCTTTCTTTGTAATCAGAAAATATCATGGACCCATACATCTGCATCTAGTAGGAGCCAATGAAAATATATTCACTACATATCAGTCCCTATTAGGAGACTTTGAATGCTTGTTAGGAGATTCCAACCCTGTTGTGCCAACCTTGTTAGGAGTTGTCAAAGGTAGAAGGACCCACTTGTTGATCTTTAAGCCTAAGTTACCTATTAGTGTCTAACACTTAGTTATTTCCAAGGCAATTTTTATCAACCATCACTGTGGCTCAACCATCTAGAGAAGGCTAAGATACAAAAGACTTGTTCATGTTTCATTTCATGCTGAGAAAGACCAAGAAAACATACATGCCGAGTAAAATAATGGAGACTGAGCTAATGGAAAGTTAATTAATGCCAAGTAAATCAATATATGTTGAGCCTAGAAGCTGAGTGTTAGCATGAATGTTAGTTATGACCAAGCATTAGAAATTTAAGTTTTGAGTAAACTAATTTTGACATATGATTTTTTAATGACACAAACACTTGTGTAAATCAGTTTAGCCAACTTCTACATGATATTTGCGTTAGCATTAAGTCAATTTTGTTATTAGTGACAACACTTATTCAAATTATGTATGGTTACCAAGCTCTTTGATCAATCTCCAGTGTTTGCCGTGTAATTCGATCATTACCAAGCTTCATAGTTCCTACCAAGCATTCTAGTGGTTACCAAGTGAATTCAGGAAGTGTGAAGTCTAGCAGTTCTTACTGAGCATATTAGTAATTACCAAGCTTCGTAGTGTCTATTGAGTCATCAGTTCTTGTGAAGCAAAGTTAGAGTTAACTAAGTGATGAGATGATTAGTGTTTACTGAGTGCAGGCATAGTAAACATGGAATTTAGTTTCTACTGAGTGACATTGTATCTACCAAGTCACCAGTGTATACTAAGTTCAAAACTATGTTGAAGTAATTAGTATGGACCGAGCCTCTACTTCTATCGAGTGCATGATGATACCAAGTAATGATAGTGAACGTTGTGTATCAGAAATTCACCAAGTCAGTTTTCAAACCCTAAGTATCTATATTTGGGCCAACTTTGTAATTTTGGTGTTAACTTGTGTATTGGTTGACCTTGAAAATTATGTGAATTGGACTGATATATATGTAATGAATTGTATCATATCCAAGTGTGTAATGTAATGATATGAGATAATGTGAATGAAATGTAAGCATGCGAATGTGAATCAGCAATAGAGAAAAGTGTATTGCAAGGCCATATCAAGAGCAATAGAGTTACATCTATCACATAGAGGTGATCAGTACTTCAAGGATCTCAATCAGCAATTCAGTTGTAAGTCAAAGATCTATCATTTCATCCTAACAGGTGAATCAACTTCCAATCCTTTAACAGGGTAGACTTAATAGTCTTTTCTTTAAATCTCTTTACCGAGTGCATACTTTATTATATGTTTGTAAAACCTCTAACAAGGTGGACTAGTAGTCCTAATTTCTCCTAATAGGGTAGATCATCAGAAGTGATCATTGTAAGCCTTAACAGGCCAACTTTATGCTGCAATACTGAAGTTTCGTGGGTATCGTCCCCACCCCAATTTTACTTTCTAATTGGAAAGTTTCTAGGTCACCAAATATTGTGTTCAAAGTGTTTTATGTTTCTCATGCATGCAATAGATTATATCTATTAATATTAATTTGATTATGCTATTAAGTTCTAAATTTGTTAAAAGTTTTGAGGTTATTGATTCACACCCCCCCCTCTCAGTAACCTAGCTAGTCTTGATTAGGTATCAGAGCTCTATGGTTCTTAGGATAAAAGTTTGATAGCTTGAGGAAAGATCAAGGATAATGGAGATATTCAGACTTGACAAAGCTATTGATAATGAAAAGTTAGATCTAGAGATGGCCATAGCTCAACTCAAGAAAGCAAAAGAGTATCTTTCCCAATCCCTAAAAAGAAGGAAGGAACTTGCAAATTAGATAAATGACCACTAGTATGTTGAAGAAAAGATTGAAGATTTCTTTCCCTGAAGTAGTTCAAATGAAGCAAATAATGCAATCAAAGAGCTCCTAGAAAAGAATGGCTCCCTACAAGAAGAAGTAAGAAATTTGAAAAAAGAACAAGAAATTTAGTCAATAAGATTGTGTGAAATTTCAAAACAAGTAAATAAGGCAAAAAAAGACTTGGAGGTAAGGAACAATGAAATTAAAAATCAATCCCTTTAGCAAGAAAATCTTATTAATCAGCTCTCCAATGCAAATGAAGAAATCATGAGTCTGAGATCTGAAAATGAAAGGTTAAGGAATAACTTAAACTCTAAAAGGAAAATCAATGAAAGAATGAAAGTTGATCTAAATTATGAAAAGCAACTCAATGAAAGAATAATGAAATCCCAAGTAGACATGGATCAATTGAATTAGCAAAATGAGCAAAATCTTTATAGGCAAAAGGGTAAGGTAGGACTTGGATATATAGAAGAAGGTGAATCCTCCAAACAGGGTGCTCAAAGGAATCAAAGACCTACTTGCAATTACTATGGTAAGATGGGTCATACATCAAATAAATGTTGGAGTAATGGAAAGGCAAAATTAAATGGAAAATGCTACAATTACAGTCAACATGGTCATAAAGCTAATGAATGCAAAGAGAAACAAAAGTTTGAGGGCAAGTATCACAAATGCAAAAAACAAGGTCACAAGGCATCTAAATGCATATCTAAGTTATTCAATCCAGCTGAATAATTTGTGAAGGCAATATTCAATTGGGACAACAACACTGTTAGAGTAAATAATTAATATTTAATTATTTATTCTATTGCTTAAGTTTACTTAGGTCATGCATTTATTTAATACTTTTGTATTTAATGCATGTAGTGGTTAGTTGTTGACAACTCGGGAGTTTTCTCCTTTTTCAGCATATTCCACTTTTTGTGGATGTGTGCTGAGTTGTCAATCTTATCTTCTACCTCCTTCCAGCTTGTTCTACAAGCTTCCATGAGCTCTTTATATTCGGGCTCTCTCTCATTGTAACATTATTGAAAGCCATTTTCTTATTGTAAATACATTTCTTATTGTGTTTGCATTTTTTGGCTCTCATGTCCGTTTAGGGTTTTGCCCGTGCTCCATGCTCCTCCCCTTCTATGGCTTCTCTTTGACAGGTTCGCATGCAGGTGATCTTGGCATCTTCGGAGTTGGCTTTCCTCAACTCCAACATGGTATCAGAGCCTTCCTGCTGCTGCTTCGTTGAAGAAATTTTGAAGCCGTGATTTGAAGTCACAAACCCTAGTTTGTTTATGCATTTTTTCTTCAAATCAGGGGATCAGCAATTTTTGGAGCACTTTCAGCCCAAACGGACATCACCATTGGATCCGGAAGGCCGTTTGCAGTCAGGATTCATATAAAACTTTTCGATTTCGGACACAGGGCAATTTTGGCAATTTTTGAGGATCCCGGGTTCGCTGCCGTACAGATCGTACGGACGCAGGGCGTAAATTTTTTAAAAAAAATACATATCTCGGCCGCCACCGCGCCACCTCCGCGCCGCTCGCAGCGGCCGCAGCAGGCAGCGCCGCCTGCGAACCACCGCGGCCCGGCCGCCTCCTGGCCGCCGCCCTCCACCGGCGGCGCCTCTCCAGCCCGCCGACCGTCCGCCGCCCTCCGCCGACGGCTCCTCTGCCTCCGCCGCCCCTGCGGCCACCTCCGCCTGCCAGCAGTTATTGCACAGTCAGCACCAGTTTGTGACTGACACGTGGCAGGCGTGCCACGTGGCACATTGCCACGTAGCACCTGCCACGTCATGCTCCGTACTGCCACGTGGCAATGCTACGTGGCACTTTTTTGCTGCGACGGCCTCCAAGCCGTCAAATTTAATCGGCTGACTTGCTGACGTCAGCACTGCATCAGCCCTTGCATGCACCTCTCCTGATTCACTTTTGGACCTACTTGTGGTTTTTTGGCCATAACTCTTGCATACGGAGGTATTTTTCCGATCCGAAAGAAGCGTCGGAAAGCTGGTTCCGAGACGAAGATTTTGGTGCAGGTATTTTTAGGTTTTGATGCTTTTTTATTGCTCGTTTTTTCAGTTGAAGTCCGAAGTCCTGTTTTTGACTCCGGCATGCATATCTTTTGCGTCCCATGTCTGTTTTTGGAAAACTTTATATTTTTGGAAAGCTGGTTTTCTCATCTTTTCAGAACTGTTGTCTTTTTTTCTCACTTTTTGCCTCTTCTCTTTCTATCATAGTTTTGGTGTTTTTGCTCTATGGTGGATATTTTGAGTGTTTTAGGCCCGAGGATCATTTTCCTGGCATGGTTTGCTTTCTTTTCGGCTGTACTTTCTTTTGGTTCAGCTCTTTTTCAGTTCTGATCATTGTAGCTATCCTTTTGAAGCACTTTTCTTTTTCGCACTGAGATAAACTGTCACTTTTACATTCTGGGAGTCATGAATGTTGTTTTGAGTCAGGTGTACTTGCACTATTTCATAAAGCACCATGGGGGGGATTATTTGTTTGCTGTTTTAGGCATTCTCCCTTTGTCAAGTGAGTGTCCCTTCCATGACATTAGCCCATGCAGAGTCAGTTAGACCGTGTCTTTATCGGTGTCTGTACTTCTTTTCCTCTCTCCTCGTTCTTGGTTCGTTTGCAGAAGATTTTGGCTCACCTTCTCAGTTGCCTGTCATCACACCCCGTCTGCATTAAGGGGGGATTATGCTGTGTTCTAATGCATCCATGGTTCGATGGTTCGATAGTATGAACTATGTATTCAGTGGTTGATCCTACATACAAGGCGATTGCAGTGGCTGGCTACCTATGCATTTCGGTGAGATGGATCATCTACCATATAGACATGCTCAGTTCGTGCCTTCTTCTTCCATGGAGGTTTCTTCAGATCAGCAGTTTGGCAGATTTGCGGCTTCTTCATGCTTCAGTGATGCTGCTTCTTCATGATCATTCCTTGTTCCTGTTTTAGGGGACAATTTCCCTAGTTGGAGACTTCTTCAGCTCTTCACTGGGTTCTTACCTCTTTTTAGGGGAGGGTTTTTCCCATGTGGTTTTCTCTCTTTCCTCGCTTACAGAGGTTGCATTCTTCTTGCATTGTACTTGGGTACCTAAAATGGCCTCGTTGCCGGGACCCATTATGCATTTCATCTTAGCTTTGTGAGCTTAAGGCATTTCCCTAAGTTGCACTTAAGGGGGGGTGTTAGAGTAAATAATTAATATTTAATTATTTATTCTATTGCTTAAGTTTACTTAGGTCATGCATTTATTTAATACTTTTGTATTTAATGCATGTAGTGGTTAGTTGTTGACAACTCGGGAGTTTTCTCCTTTTTTAGCATATTCCACTTTTTGTGGATGTGTGCTGAGTTGTCAATCTTATCTTCTACCTCCTTCCAGCTTGTTCTACAAGCTTCCATGAGCTCTTTATATTCGGGCTCTCTCTCATTGTAACATTATTGAAAGCCATTTTCTTATTGTAAATACATTTCTTATTGTGTTTGCATTTTTTGGCTCTCATGTCCGTTTAGGGTTTTGCCCGTGCTCCATGCTCCTCCCCTTCTATGGCTTCTCTTTGACAGGTTCGCATGCAGGTGATCTTGGCGTCTTCGGAGTTGGCTTTCCTCAACTCCAACACTTGGTCCAGATGTCATTACTATGGAGAATATGGACACATTGGTATAAATTGTGTTAAACATCACATGAGAAGAAAAGACACCACCATAAGATGTTACACATGTACTGAACTCGGTCATATAGCTAAGAATTGCATGAATATAGGTAGAGTTGAAGATGAAAAGAAAGCAAAAGTAGATAGCATCAGGAAGTAGATGAGATAGTAGTGGATTCCCAAATCTATCGAGCAAGCTAGTTAGAGCGATGATAGTCACGTCACTCAAGAAGTGGGTGACTCCACCATTTCCAATTAAGTTCTTAAGGAAGAACTAGAACTACGTTTTCAAGGTCACATCTTAAATAGCTCAAATTAAAAGGAAGTAAAGATTCATATTGGTATTCAAGATATAGAAGAATTATCAGTAAGATTGGCAATAGTTATCACCAAATTGACTTCTCTACTGAGCAAGGTTGGGTCATGGACTCTACCGAGCGAAGTCGGGAGTAACATGGTTATGTTTGGTTGCTGAGTCACAAGTTTTCATCAAACAATCCTTACAGATAGTGGATGATAGGTTGTCATGCACAATGACATTATGGTTCTCATCGTACCGAGCATTAGTGGGAAGTTTTTATAAAAAGGTAGGAAATTGACTTCATTTTCACTGTGAATATAGTATATTGAGAACAAAGCAATTTGTAGAGCATCTCAACGATCTTAAGCAAAATTTGTAACAAAATTTTTTTCGAAGAATTTTCTCAGCTTATCGAGTTATCATAGCATCTAGTGGCAGCAGCAAGGTGAAGAAAGGATCTGAAATGTTGGTGCGAGGTGTTGAATGGAAAGCCACTAACTTCAAACTGGTGCCAGCAATCGCCAAAACCCTCGACCCTAATGGAGCTCAGTCATAGATACCACCTAAGGTACTTCTCATAAATGACTCAAACTCATTTTAAATGTGCAGTTTAGGAGATGGGAACCCTTGAAATGGATAATGCCCTAAATGAACCTTGTGTGGATGGAATTCTCAAACCTAAGCATAAACATTTGGAAGAGAAACATTTAACCCATATTCCTCACCTGCCTCGAAACTTTCAAATTAAATGGATTAGGTATATCTTAAACTAAGTTCATAATGGTCAACTATGGCAATTACAAAGAAAATGATTCATTACATTACTGGTCTCCCCATGCTCACCAAAGCTAAAATCACTATACCCTAGGATGGGATGAGCTACAAAATAAAACCCTAGCCGAATGGGATGGCAAAGGAATGAAAATTAGTAGTGTATCTGATACAGAACTTCAATTTGGCATCCATGTGATAGCACACAAGATTTACAGTTCAAGCTAACTCAATAGTGTGTCATGTGAAGTAATTGACTTAGCTTATAAGGTTGTAAAGAAGAATCTGTCATATGACCTTGCGGATTTGTTGTTGAAGTAGCTGAACAAAAATATGGAAAGCATTAGAACATCAAAGAATAACCAATGTAAATTTGGTTCATTGTTGACATGTTTTTTTTTCCATGTTCAAAAGTTTTTCCCCTCTAAAGGCACAGTTATATGAAGAAAAGATACACCAATTTTATATCAGATCAATGAGTATATTGCTAAAATGGGTGAAAATTTTGATACTATCATGGATAATTATTTTGAAACTTTCAAAGAAAAGATGAATAATAGATTCAAGATACCAAAGAAGTTGGTTGAAGATTATAAGGATGATGTTTGCTTTATCGTTGATAGTGATAGAGTATACATCCAGGCAGTAAGGCCCAGAATTGTGTGGGTAAAACCTCTTCCATATGAGATTAACATTGATGAGGAAAAGGAAATCATTGAAGCCCTTGTAAATGAGCCTATAGATCCAAAGGCACCTCTCTTTGGAACCTATGATGAGGCTAAAGTAAGAATTGAACTTGAGATCAAGCTTCGACGGGCGATGAACAAAGGAAAGAAGAGGATATCAAAGTTGAAAATAGAAAGTACCCCTCTTATGATTATTGAAGGAAAAGGAGAAGATGTGGAAGAATCTAAAAATGAAGACAAATCTAAAAAGGAAGAAGAACCAGGAAGGAAGAAAGGCAAGGTGATCATCACCAAGCCACCAAAGCCATCCACTGCAGTATTCACAATTAGATCCAAGAAGAAAGAAGGAAAAGATGATAGTGATGTTGTCTTCAACTGACCTCCTCTCACATTTCAAGAAAGGCTAAAGTCATTAAGAGAAGGTGTTGGAATAAAAAAATTTAAGGCACTCAAATATGAGACCAGGACTTTAGTAGAGTAGAAAGAAGTTGAAAATCTGATCATGGACAAGTTAGGCAAATGGAAATTCTCTCCTGATCAGTTTGCATCACAAGTCCCTAAAATTGTGTTGGATAAGATCAAGGTTAGATGGGAGAACACCAAATATACTATCAAATACATTTTTGCTCAAAGATTAAAACAGTTGGTGCCCAACCTGACAGATGTAAAGGTAAATAAAGCATTAAAAGACAATGAGAACAAAATGACTTTAAAGTTCAACACTTGTCTAGTTTTAATGAAAGATATTGAGTACGTTGTGAAGAATGTTACAAACCTATGAAAAAATGTATTCCATCTTCACAAACCTAGTGAAAATACTATTGAAATCAAAGATGATGATAATGATGACAGTGACAAGGATGAAGAAAATGATGAAGACAATACTCCATTTGTCACAATTGATACTGAAGAATATTAGGAGTTGATGAAGGATGATGAAGAAGTAAAAGAGGAAGAATCTAAAGAGGAAGCCAAGCAAGAAGAAGAAGAGATTGAGCCAGTTAAGATAGTTGCGACTATCATAGCCTGCCTTCCTCGCTCTCCAGCAAAAACTACAACATCAAGCATAGAGACAGCTTCAGCGGCTTTGATTGTGACAACCATTGATACATCAAATGTCCAATCACTCCTTACTACCTCTCAGCTCAACACATCACAGATAGAAGTGTCTACTACTTCATCCACTGAGTTGCAAAATCCTTTAGTCACTAAGCTAGCTTTAGCAATGGATATAGAGTGCTCCACAATTTTAAGTTCTTTAGTAGTAAGTGTAGTTTTGGATTCTTTAGTTTTGGCTACCTCAGTTGTGCATGCTCCAGTAAGTGCTTCAATTGTAAATATTTTTGTCATTACTTCACTTGTAAGTACCTCAATTTTGGGAAATTTGGTAAATACATTAGTTTTGGATTTTGTAAGTATTCCAGTAAGTATTCCACCAGTAGGCACTATACAAGTTTTCACTGCTAGCCCTATTGTTTCCACTAGTGTTTCTATTTTGAATCCTAAAGCATTATCTTCAAAGATAGTTGAGCCAAAGACTCAACCAAGACTTTTGATTAGTGGAAAGAAAATAGATATAGATCTAGATGAGGTTATTGAAATTCCCAAATTGGATTTTGATAATTCCATTGTAGATCAAATGCAACTAGCTAGTCAACTCCTCCATAAGAAAGCAATACAAAAGACACTCAAAAAAGAGAGAGACAGAGAATTCAGGATTATTGAAAGTGCTAAAAATATTTTGACAGAAGCTATAGGTGTTGAAGTTGATTCTTCTCAACACATTTTTTTGCAATTAGAAGAGGCAATCAGCAAATTCAATGAAGATTCAAGTGGCCAAGATAAGTTAATCGAGAAAGCAAAAAAAAAGTTTCATAACAAAGTCCTTGAACACATTGCTCAACAAATAGCTATCCAGCAGATAGAGCTTTCTTCAATTTTGACAAATCTTGAAACTTCTTACACAAATGTGACATCTCTCTTTGCAAAGTTATGTGATGTTACCAAGCATACAAAGGAAATAAGGAGAAAATTGAATAAAATTGATGAAGATCTGATGGCTAATGCAAAGCAGTTGCAACTTGACCCCAGTTCAAGCTCTGCACATCATATGAAGATCAGATTCTTATCAGATATGCAGGAAAAATTATTGAGAGAGGAAGCACGGATCCAGTCTACACTCATAGACATCCAGAATATGATCCTTCCCATCATGGATATAATGCAGAAGCACATTTCTTATTCCAAAACATTGATCCATGACAATAATTTCTCAATTGTAGATCACATGATTGAGCTTTCGGCAAAAGAACAAACTGCTCTTCAAACCTACAAAGTTTTGCAAGATAACTGGGACAAGTCCTTAACTCTTATTCTTAAGGTACATTCTAAATTTCTCTCACATTTTGGTGTCTTTATATAAGTAGATTGTGTATAAATCTTTGACATTATTGTCACAAGGGGGAGAGATATTTGTATATATCAGAACGTTGCCATACCAGGAGATACACTTAGTATAGGATATGTAAATTGTATGGGGGAGATATATGCAAAGAAAATGTATATATAACAAAATTACAAAGACAAATCTTGAAAAATCTCAAAAATTAACATGTCATACCAAGCTAAGTATCACACTACACTGTATATAAGTTTTGGCTGATAAGTATTTTTGTCACTAATGCCAAGGGGGGAGATTGTTGGCATTAAGTCAAGTTTGTTATTAGTGACAACAATTATTTAGATTATGTATGGTTACCAAGCTCTTTGATCAGTCTCCAATGTTTGCCATGTAATTCAGTGGTTACCAAGCTTCATAGTTCCTACCGAGCATTCCAGTGGTTACCAAGTGAATTCAGGCAGTGTGAAGTCCAGCATTTCTTACCAAGCAGTTCAATGGTTACCAAGCTCAGTAGTGTCTACCGAGTCATTAGTTCTTATAAAGTGAAGTTAGTGTTAACCGAGTGATGAGATGATTAGTGTTTACTGAGTGCAGGCATAGTAAACATGGAATTTGGTTTCTACCGAGTGACATTGTATCTACCAAGTCACCAATGTATACTAAGTTCAAAACTATGTTGAAGTGATCAGTATGGATCAAGCCTCTACTTATACTAAGTGCATGATGATGTCAAGTAATGATAGTGGATGTCATGTATCAGAAATTCACCAAGTCAGCTTTTAGAACTCGAGTATCTACATTTGGACCGACTTTGTAATATTGGTGTTAACTTGTGTATTGGCCAACCTTGCAATTATGTGAATTGGATTGATATATATGTAATGAATTATATCATATCCAAGTGTGTAATGTAATGATATGAGATCATTTGAATGAAATGTAAGCATGTGAATGTGAATCATTAGCAGAGCAAAGTGTATTACAAGGCCATATCAGGGGCAACAAAGTTACATCTCTCACATAGAGGTGATTAGTACTTCAAGGATCTCAATCAACAATTTAGTTGTAAGTCAAAGATCTACTATTTCATCCTAATAGGTGAATTAGCTTCAAATCCTTTAACAAGGTAGACTTAACAGTCCTTTCTTTAAGTCTCTTCACCGAGTGCATACTTCATTGTATGTTTGTAAAACCTCTAACAAGGTGAACCTAGTAGTCCTAATTGCTTCTAACAGGGTAGATCATCAAAAGTGATCATTGTAAGCCTTAACAGGCCAACTTTATGTTGCAGTACTAAATTTTTTTGGGTATCATCCCCACCACAGTTTTACTTTCTAATTAGAAGGTTTCTAGGTCACCAAATATTGTGTTCAAAGTATTTTATGTTTCTCATGCATGCAGTAGATTAGATCTATTAATAGTAATTTGATTATGCTATTGAGTTTTGAATTTGTTAAAAGTTTTGATGTTACTGATTCACCCCTCCCCTCTCAGTAACCTAGCTAGTCTTGATTATTTCCAACATTTTGAAGATCGTAGAGACAGTTAAGGAGCGATTTTTAAAAATAAAATTAAAGACATTAATCCTAACAAAAGCAAAATCAACCAATCAAAAAATTAGAAGCGTAAACTAAAAAAATGATGAAATATGGATTGTTAATAAAGATCAAGAACTTTCTATGATTATCTATTCAAAGAAGGGTTCCAACCCTAAATATATGAGAGAGTGAGTGTGTGAATAGAAGCGAGCATAAAGGAGCAAACAAGATCAGAATAAAGAAAGGAAGGATAAGTTTGAAAGGAGAGAATATAGAGAAACCTAGAAATGAAAGACATAACAGAGATATTAGATAGGAGATCAATTTGAGATATTTAAGAGAGGAGATCCATAAACAACTTTCAAAGAAAACTGAAGGACCAGTTACTGAATCAATTTTGACATATTGAGTTAGGGGAAATCTCTTAATAGATTGGTTTTAACAGACCTATTTAAATCTCCTAACATAGTCCTTAATTTATTTTAAGTGTAAAATCCTTTGATCAAGGTAAGACCTAATAGCCTTCAAAGATTTTAATAGAGTAGACCACTCACATAATAGATCATCAGAAGGGATCAAATTGTAGCCCTAACAAGAAAACTTTGTTGTTATAGTAGTAAAGATTTGTGGCTTTCATCTCCACCCCATTTTTACCTTCATCTTGAAGTGTTTATGGGTTACCAAAATCATTGTGTTATGTGTTTATGTTTTCATAGATGTTATGCTTATATAGAATTCATTTTAGCATTACAAATTTATGAGTGTATGGTATGAGATCTAAGATATGAGATGGATTAGATGTAAATATAGCTAATTATTTTATCAATAAAAAGTTTTATTGGTCCTAATTCATACCCCCCTTCCCTATAAGTATCTTGTTTCCCATTTAAACTTCCAACAATTGTATCAAAGGTCAGTTCTCTTGAAAGAAGACTAAAAACTTAAGAGTGTAGATCTTGAAATGGAGGAATATAAAATGGGAAAAATCATTGAGAACCAGATGATTGAAATCTAGATCATATTGTAGAAACTTGAAGGAGAAAAATAAGAATTAAAGAAATCCTTAAAGAAAAGGAAATATATGGTCATTCAATAGATTGACACATTATACAAAGAAGTTGATGTCAAAGGATCTCTTAACAATGGAAATATTGATGACAATGATGTAGCAATAATAGATCTACTAGAGAAGAAGAACATTCTAGTAATGAAGTCAAAGACCTTAAAAGAGAATAGGAAATTCAATCAGTAAGACTATGCAAAGTGACTAAACAAAAGAATAATGCTGAAGAAGACAAAATACAAATGACTACCAGACTTGAAGAAAGATCATTTGATGTGTAGAAGCTTACAAACAATCAATTGGACATGATGAACCAGTTGTTACTTGCAAATCGAGAGTTAAATAGAAAGGACATGGAGATCACAAATTTTAGATCACAGAGTGACCAAGGAATGAGTTCAGATCTGAAAAAAAGATTCTGGAAAGAATGAATAAACCAAGTTAATTTATCAATTACTTTGAAGAACTAATGAGATCACCAAGTTCATCTAGTGGTACTTCTGATCTAGGACATATCAAGGACTCTTCATCTACTAAAGTAAGAGAGTCATTAAAGAGTGGAGAGCAAAGAAATGCAAAATCCAAAGGAAAACCTACATGCTATCATTGTGGCAAACTTGGACACACTACTAACATTTGCAGAAGCAAGAATGATATCCAAAACCCTAAACCTAAGTTTACAGGCAACTATTTTAATTGCAAGAAATAAGGACACCAAGCACATGAATACATAGAGACAAGGGATGCACCTACCACACCTAGATTTAGAGGACATTGTTATAACTATCTAAAATATGGACGTAGAGCTCAAGAATGCAGATCCAAAGAAAAATCCAATTAGACATCTAAAGGGCAAACACATACACCTAAGCAGGATAACTTTAACATGGAACATTTGTCATTATTGTGGAGAATGTGAACACTCCTAAGAATTGTATTATGACACATTTCTAAGGTAAGTATAATAAATGGTCAAATGGAAATCTAACTTGTTTCAGTTGTCTTAAGGTTGGACATATTAGTAAAAACTACAGGGCCCAAGCACTAGAACCAGATAGTAAAAGAAACAAAGAAAAAGGTAAGATTGAGATGAACATAACATGGAAAGAGATAGTAGAAGTTGAAGTCGTGAATTAAACAAAGATGAGAACACCCAGTCCAATGGATCAAGTGATCACACCACATCCAACTAAGAAAAAAGATATGTATGGGACTTGCAGACACCTAAAAATTGGCAAAGACCTAAAATAATGCAAATTTTGATCAAACAACACAAATTAAGGACAAAATTAGATAACGAAGGAAAACAATAGACTTTCAATTCAATGGTTACATCAAATCATTAATCAATCAAATAAAAAAGGACCTAAATCACTTTAAAAAGAGGAAAAGCAATACATAAAATCATAAAATGAAATAAAAAAAGGAAAAAGAAAAAGATAAAAGATGAAAATAAATGGAAAATTTAATAAATCAATAAAAGCCATTTATCCTCACAAAAGTGAAAATCCTCCTTTTTACATTTAAAGGAATTGAAAAATCCTCATTTATCCTCACAAACTAAGTCTATTGGACTCTTCCTCTTGGTTCCTTATGAGATATTTATAATTTCACCATTACCCTCGAGTCAAAAGTAAAATCTTGATCCTTACCCCAACCCCCTTCTAAAATCCTATAAATAGGAGGGAAATTCAAGAGCAAAAGAACCCAAGTTTTAAGCATTTGCACTATAGGCACATTTAGAGTTATCATCTCTTTTAGCATTATTATTATAGTGAACTCATGTCATTTTGAGACCATTTTATCATTCTTTTATCATCATTTGATATCATTTAGAATTGCATATGCACATAATTCTAGCATTCTAGTGTTATTATCTTCACATAATTTGTGTTTTCACATAGATCTAGCATAGACTTTGATAGATCTGCATTCATAGCATACTCTCATTCTAGAACTATCACTAAGATGTTGGTCTAGGAGAAATTTTAGTAGTTGTAGTTAAGGAAACATGGGATGTTTGTGGAGTCTTTATGTTATTGGGTTTAGATTAGCTCATTGTTACTTCGATTGCACTCTATTCTAAGGTCTCATGAATATGTGATTCTGTCATGTACAAATTGGTGCCCACCTTGTCTCCCCCCATTGTGTATTTTTCTTGGCCCAAGATGACATGTTTGTCATGTATCCAAAAAACTCTCCATTACACATTGAGGTATTCATTCACTGAAATCAAGTCAAAAGAGCTTTGGTTGACAATGGAGCAAGCCTTAACATTTGCACTTTGAGTTTGGTAAAGGCCTTAGGGTATACAAAGGATGTTGTTGATCCCAAAAATAAAATCACAATTAAAGCTTATGATAATGAGGAGAGATCCTCTAAAGGAATGGTCATTCTACCAATAAGGGTTGGCCCTATAGTAAAATAAATTGTATGTCAAGTCTTGGATTTTAAGTTGACATAAAATACCGTGTTAGGTAGGCCATGGATCCATGATATGAAATAAATCCCTTCCACCTACCATCAATGTCTAAAATTTCCATACATGGCCCAAGAGGTGACCATACATGAGGACCAAAACTACGCATAGTACTATAACTCCCTCATCCCTCACAGTAGGGAAGAGATCAATAGTCCAACAGCTATCGTTAGTCAATCTACATTAGTAGACACATCAACATCCATAGGTCAAGACAACAACTACTTATCCACATCGACTAACGGCAAAGAGAAAGTATGTTGTTCCAGTTCTTCCATTCCTTTAGCATTATCATCAAAAGACTCTAAACAATCACATTATGAGAAAATGGATCATATAATGAAAGAGTTTGATTGGAAGTATAAGTTACAACCCAAGGGTGTAGGCAAGAATTCATTTTCATTGTTTGATCCCCCACTATGTCCAAGATCTCATGGAAAACCATCTTCAACTGCTACACCTAGACCTTATCATGAACACTTTGTCAAAGAAAGTGGTGTATCTTTGGGTTCCATAGAAGAAGAAAGTAAGTGGATAAAAGATATGGGAATTTCCCCTCACCTCTTTGGAAAAGGTTTTGATCTAATGAAGAAGATCTTCACGAAAAGGAAAAAGCATTGTTGAATCCCTAGCAGCATAGTTCAGATCCAACAAATCAAAAATAGGGGTAGGATATTTAGAACAAGAAAATGAAAATTCCATTTCTAGATCTCATTCCAAATATGGAAATTCCTCTTCCTCCACCTTGGTATGGGTACCAAAAGACAAGGATGTCAACAATTAGAAAGTAGCTGATACAAAGAATGTGAATCTATCATTCCTTGATTTACATCATACAAGAAAATTGTTTATGGATGCCCCTAATAAATAAGATGATGATGATTCAACCAAGTGGAAATTTGACTCATTATCTAAAGAATCTATTCATGATAAAGAATTTGATTTTGTTCACATTTTGACACCCAATAGTTCCACAGCACAAGGATCCACTTCTCATTGAGCCTTACTTCACCACAAAGAGTCAATACACATCAGAATGGTTTAGAAAATGATATAGAATAGATACCTAACATCACATCACATGAGGATGATGAACATAATGATGGGTTCCAATTTTAGACCTTATTTCTAGATTTATTTCTAGTAGAGGTTGAAGATGAGTATTATGAGCAACTTGCAAGCTCTACTTTCCTAGACACTTTAGAAGAATCACACGTTATAGACATAACTGATACAATGTATGAGTCACCAAATGAGGTCATGTCTTTGAACCCCATTGAATCCCATCCATACTATGATTCACTATCCTTATTCTATCCTAAGCTTATCAGCGAGGACACAACTGAACCTTACAACATCCTAAATTTTGACACTAAACAAGATATTTTTGTA